>CM077115.1:115852392-117069820 GCA_039619475.1 Icerya purchasi | reverse complement strand
CTCTGAGGATTCTATCACTATGAGCAATGGAAAATGGTCGCTTCCAAAAAGAGATGCAAGGGGTTCCCACTGTGTTACGTGGGAAATAGAATAGTTACAAAATGATAAATCGATAGCTGAGAGCGAACTATTGAACACATTGAAGTGAGTATTACTACTAGTGTGTTTAACATCGTTAGGTCGAAACAATCCAGAATATTCTCAATATATTTTTCTCTTCGGTTGGAAAACTTTGAACCCCAGATCGTGTTATGGGCATTGAAGGGGAGCGGGGAGTTGTTTTATTAACTGTTCCAAGCAACCGTTGGAAACGTCGTCCGATTGATACAAATAGACTGAACAGATGGTGATATTAATTGAGGTTCGTATCTTGACGGCTACAGCTTAAAGATTGGTTAGAAAGTTGATTGGCTCGACGAGGAGATTGCTTTTGGTAGCAATAATTACTCCACCTTTTGCTGTAGAATCCGAGTCTAGATCCTTTTTATATAGCGTATAGTGTTTCAGACTAAATTTTTCTAGTGGTTTGAGCTTAGTTTCCTGGAGGAGAATTACATCGGGGTTGTTTTGAGCAACGATCGATTGCAGTTCCGGCAGTTTGCTGCGAATACTATTGACGTTTTCGATTTACAACTTTCATAATCTTAATTAGATTTGTTTGCAGTTGTATCTATTACAGATCGTTTTGGTCCAGGCTGGCTTGCAGCTTGTTCATGATTTTCGTAAACTTTATTTTCGTTCCTGTATGATTTAAAAGGGGGGTAATTTTCCTGAAGCATTTTGATGAGGGCCCGCGTGTTTGTGACCTTGAAATCTTCCATTACTTGTATGGCATTTTGAGCGTTTGGTCCTCCTACCAATTCAATGAATGACCTAAAATTTGTGAAACTGAGTGGATATCTGTGCGAATTTAAGCAGATGTGATTTTTGAGTGGAGCGAAAATTGTCTTGAGTGACGTTGCTTCTTCCCTAAGGGAGGCATCATCCGATTCTGAATCTGACTTATTCGTCTTTCCTGTCCTGTGGGTTTCGTTGCCTGATTGATTATTTCCTGAAACATCAGTTTTATGTTTCTTTTTTGGGGATTTCCTGTACCCGTCGGAAAGATCTATCGGGATTACCTTCTTAGGATGAGAGATGGACGAGGAAAACGAGCTTTCCGATAGGGGCCGCTTTGCTGCATAGATTCGGAGAGGAGGGAAAGAGTCAGCGTCGATACTGTTGCTTATAGGCCGAAAAAGCTGTGAATTATGGGCTTCAGATGCCTTGCATAGAGTTGATGGAGAGAGAGATGCAGATTGCGCTGAGTCTGGTGAGTCGGTTTCCAATTGGTTAGCTTCAAAGTAATCTCCTTCCAGTTCAGCTTCCTCCTTAGTGCATCGGCTCTGTGACCTCTTTCGTGACACTTGAAGCATGCGAATTCGTCACATGAAAAGAAGATGCGGTGGTTTTTTTCATTATACTGAATTAAAAAAAAGGACCCTTGGAGTTTATCCTTACTGATTTCTGTGGTAGTAAAGAATTGTCGACTCCAACTAACTGTATGGCCGTAAATCTGGTCGTGGAGGTTTAATCTCAAGTACGTTACTTTGGAGTCTAATTCAAGCTTCAGTTCCGTCTTCATACATTCTTCAAAGACGTAATTTGGTATGAAGGGGTTAACGTGAGACATGATGACTTTTTTCATAGGAGTGACCAATCTACGACATTTTATGAAGTTTGATTCTATCTCGAATCCACCATGGTTGATGAAGAAATCGTCTATCAGATCCTTCGATTTGAGGTGAACAATCATCCGATTTTTGCTAACCTTAGAAGCTGCTACTATAATTTTCGGATCTATGATGACTTCAGTGAGGGCAACTAAGTAATCCCTGGCGCGGAATTCCTTAATGCAGTTGAACGCCATGCTTTGATCCTCAAATAATTGCGGAAATTCCGTGATGGGAGCAATTTTATTTTTGGTTTTCTCAGCGTAAGACACATTTTTCACTGGATTCATAATGTTCGATGGAAGAGCGGGGGAAGAACTGATAAGCTGGGTGATATTATGCATGATGATCGGCGAGCAGCTCGCCGACCATGCGTTGGTTTTACCCGCGCTGGTTTTTTGTATATACGTTAAATGAAAGCCCGACTAAGGCTATAAAAAAAGGATAAGATAAGATAATACAATACACTAATAAAAACACAATAATAATATACATACACAATCGCACAAACACAAAGTCGAAGAGAAAACTGAATTAGAACGCAGTAACACACGACCGATATGTTTAAATATAACACGAGATTCCTATGAAAATAAAGAATTTGTTTATACAGAATATTTTATAGATGACGAACTTGAAAAAATCGTAAAAAAATACACTTGATAGACATTTAAGAATTGTAATAAGTAGAAGGAATAACGAAAAGTGATCTTATTGTGGCGATGTTATGAATCAAAATGAGAATATTTGTAATGAAACAAAATGAAATTTTTAGGTCTAATCTAGATGATTTATTTTTATTAGTCTCTTCTTTCCATTTCATCGGAAAGAAATCATACGATTGGCATATATATATATAAAATTATAAAGAAAAGAATTAAAAAAAGTTACGTTACAAATGTTGGAAAACGTAAGGACATATGTTTAAACCGAATAGTTCGGTTGTAATATAGATTATTATTAAATGAAAGAACGTATTTATTGATGCAATGATTATTTTAATTACGTTACAGGCATTGATTTCGTCGATGAATGAACTATACTTGCCGCATTATGTACCTGAAAATATTCGATATTCATGCAGCGCCCCAGAGTGCAACTATAAAACGATAAATATAAACATGTTACGAAGTCATTACGAAACGTTACATATTGAACTGATTACATTCAGGTAATCGAGTGAAATTATTCTTTTTAAATGGTAATAATAAACTTGTGTCTTTTGAGGAGATACAGGTGTACTTATAGAAAAGGAACGGTATTATTACGCGAAATACAGCAGAACTACGAGCACACTAAAAGTACATTATAAGGAAAGAAATTCTTGAAAATTTACCCGACTTGTTCCTTCCATTAAAATCGTTGATTTTTCTCTATATTTTTATTTTATCTAATGATGATACTAGATTTGTATTTTCTGACGTTTCAATTAATAGATATAATACCATTAACTTGAAATATTGAATTGGGCAAAACTAGTGGCGGTATTTTTTAAGAATAATGGAAATTAAAAAGTCACGTTCAATCTAAGCATTGTACAGCCAAAATTGGATTAGTCTTGCTATTTTGTCGAATACAAAACTTTTTTTTAGTCCCCTATAGGAGGAAAAGATGGATACAAAGCGTAGAATTGTTGGATAAGGTATGTAAAGTTTTTGCACACGATACAATCTTAGTAAAGGGCAGAGGTAAGTTTTAAAATATATTAAGCAAGTCGAAAGTTTATAAAATTTATATAATGAAGATTGCTGCGTGGGGAGGAGGTAAAATTACGAAATTAGAGAGTGGAAAAAATCGAAAGATAATTGTGTGTATCTTTGTATTGATAATAATAATAATAATAATAATAAATGATTTGACGATTTGATTTGATTTTAACCGAAGAACAGTTTCTAACTCAACATCACCACCAGATAGTGCGATAAATATCGGTATCAGTATGTATGCGACCTTAATATTTTCAGTGACGTATGATAGGTAATGTTTATTTTTCACTGCAATGTCGACTTATTTTTCAAGTATTGAATGCGTGTCCGATATTTGCAATCGATATTTGATGGCTGTTCTGCAGGGTTGTCTCAATCTTTAAATAATAATGTTACGAATTTTGGAGGTATGGCCACCAAAGCCGACCTGATTTGCTTAGAAGTACACTTGGGAACATAAAAATCGGCCCACCGCTAATGCTAGTTGTTTAATTTGGCAAAGTAGCGTCATTTTCATTTTCGCGCCAGCGGTTGATCCGTTAACGTTTCACAAACCCCCCCATCTATATCTCATGAATTTTTTTCTTCACTAACAAAGACCTCTTACAGAACAGATTCGACCCCCCAGAGGTCAATATAGACATCACTTTGGGAATGGCTTTAAGTCTATAAAATTTAGTCGCAATAAAGAACTAATTTTGTTTATATATATATTAACGATGTATATGTTGCATTCACAAATTTTTAATTATATTCTTCCTTTTCCAAATAAATGAATAAATTAATGAAAACATTTGTACTCATTTATAGCCATTATTATTTATCAAAATGTCTATGGAGTACATTATTCCCTAAATTTTTAAATTCAGAGAATTACTCTTTTTTCTTCTTTAAAAATACATATGTTGTAACATATTTATATGGACTTTGAATTTCCGCGTATTTCTTTCAGCTTTTTACGTTCGTTGGCTGTTTTACTTATTAAACTTCTTTTTTTTTTTTCGTGAAATTCACTAGATGTCCTCATTGTGATATATCTGTCAAAAGTGCGCAAAGTATACCATTGGATAAAATAAGAGCGCACTTTCGATTGCACGATAGTAAATTATACAAATGCGGCCATTGCTTGTTCTATGATAATCACCGGTAAGTAATTACTGTCATATTAAAATATTTTCCACCTTATCCGTCTATTACGTATGTCATTGTTTAATGCTAATTAATTAATTTTTTTGAAAAAAAATAAAAAGGAACACTATTGAAGCGCATATAGCAGAAAAACATCCAGATTTAACCATAACAGTGGAAATTATACGGGAATTAGAACCGATGGAAGAAGACCTACGGCTGAAAGAAATTAGTCGTTTTAGTCCAACTAAAAGTGAAATTCATACGCAAGGTATTATTAATTTAAATAAAATAAACCATGATGTTAAAATATATATATATATATATATATATATATATATTCAATTTTTACTTTTAATTATGACAATAATTTTCTAATTTTAAATGTTATATTACGTATATTGTACGAGGATTCTCGTGACTTAAAAACGTAATTTATATCAAAAATATTACTAAAGCATTTTGTACAATTTACTTTTCCGTAGCGTCATATGTGTTTACTTCCTTATTTGTTGAGCTATTTAGTGTTATACCTTATATAAAAAGTGGGCAATTTTTTTCTATCAAATTTAAAACAGTTTTTCCCGTATCAAACTTCTTAACAAATTAAATCGCTTTCAAATGTTTAAAATAACATAAGTTATTTTACTAACTCTAAAAAAATAAAAATAAAAAAACTCGAATAATACGAATTTAAACGTGGAATTAATGAGGTCTATCCCTTAGTAAAATTAAATTGTTTTATCGTAAAAACCTATAAGCTGTCTTAGATTAAGCAATATTATACATATTGCCGAAGTATAAAATTTACTTTTCATGTTCTTGTTAAATTCCTTGTCGTGATTACCTCGTATTATAAAATACGCGTTATTGATATCGCAGCTGTTTCGAATTTAGAACTGTAGCGATGGCCATATGGACAAAAATATTCATCGGTAATTACTGATTGAATTCTCATTACGCACATTTATATCGTTTACAAGGTTTTTTCTCTCTCGAAGATATCTAATTTAGTATAATCTAGATGTACAATCAGATATATCAGTTTACCTCATAAAATATTTATTCCTTCTTAATATTCAGTTTCGAATTCTAAATTTTTGCTACCTGTCATGACCATTCTTATCTCAAGGGCAAGGTTGTTTTGCATATTGGTCTATGTACTATAATGAATCCACGCTCCTTTACCTTATCTGTTTGAAAAGTTTATTTATCGGATCTTTAAATTCTTCTTTTTAGAATGCGAATAGAAGAAAATACTGAAAAATGTGTTCACCTCTTTACGAAAAGTATTAAAAAAAATATGCAACCGATAATTTCTGCGGATAAGTTTTATTCCATCCGGTACAGGATTCTTGCAATAGAGGACAGCTCACCTAGGGAAACCAGAGAAATACAATCATACGGGTCAATAGTTTATTTTGATAGCCTTCTTATTCAAGTAGTATGCGAGAATATTTTCAGCATACAAAGAAATAATTAGGATATTTTAGAAACAGTAACCGGAAAATTTTCGTTAAACGATCTCTAACAATCGGCGATCATCCATACATAAAGAATGTACAAAAAGGTAGTCACAACAAGAGCAAAGCTGGTAGAATAGTAGCTGCTTACTTTTTAAAGCAAGTACAGACCACTGGTAACTGAAACGCAACAAATGCTCAAAGGAGGTCATTTCATACACGTGTTTTTACCGGAAGTAAATATTACTTCAACACATACACTCACCTTTCTATAATTGTGAACATGGTCGAACGATCATAACCGCCAAATCTCACTGGTAAGAGTCGTTTAACTTAATATTTTTGCTAGCTGGGGCGTGTGAAAGAGTAATTGATTTCTAATAATTTGTCTTTTTCTTGTACTGCCGTACTCCATGAGTGTCGGCGATTATCATAACGTGAGTTTTAACTGACAACACTAAGATAATGTATTGGATATCCCAGTCCATTTATAGATATTTTGGCACCATGACATTGGTTTACGGCCAATTCTACACCGACCTTCTATTTTACCCTGACGCAGTGAGGAGTATTTTTCTCCGCGTAGGATGTGGCCAAAATAACTTGGGAACTTGACTTCCGCCACTTTATATTGGATAAAAGCTGTCTTCCAACATCAGCTATTTCCAGAACCGTTGAATTTTTAATTTTTTGTATCCATGAAATCTTCATTATCCTGCGAATGGTCCACATTTCAAACGCCTCTAACCGCCGGCCTATTGCTTGTACTTTCAGTGTCCATGCCTCCAGACCACACATGACACTTGAACAGTCTGTATGGTATCTGCAAGGAGAGGTGTTGATCACAGAGTATCCGTTTATACTTTATATGAAAGCCTGTCTGCCCTGTTCAATCCTGGATTTGATTTCCACCACTGGATCTCTTTTTTCATTTATCTACGTTCCGAGATACCTAAACTGTGGAATTCTTTCTACCGCTCTGCCATCAACGTGCAAAATAGTGGAGCCAGGATTCTCCATGCAGGTGGCAAGCAACTTGATCTTAACTACATTTATTTTTAACCCAGCTTCCTTGCCATGCGCGTTGACCGAATCTAAAATTTTCTGTAAGTCCTGAGGATTCCCAGCAATTTACACCGTATCGTCTGCATATCTGATATTATTTATTATTCAGCCATTTATTTTGATACTAATCTCTGTATTATGAAGAGCTCTCGAAAATACGTTTTCCATGTATACATTGAAAAGCATCAGGGAGAGTATACATCCTTGGCGTACCCCTTTCCTGATCTCGAAGTTATCCCTCAGCTTGATATATACATATTGATGCCAATATAAATTGCCAATAATTCTTTGATCTTTCCCATCTTCTCGCACTTTCTGTAAGCATTTCATTAAATCTTCATGTTTGATGCTGTCGAATGCTTGCTGATAGTCAATAAAGCACATATATATATATATATATATATATATATATATCGTCGTCGTCGTCTATTCTCGCTCGATTTCGAGTATGAGACTATCTTCTAATTCGGAAGAGAATTAGAGGATAGAATAGCCGCGCAATAGATAAGCACGTAAGCAAGAGCGCAACCTAGCTTCCGTGCTGCCGACAACGTAAGAAAGGTACCAATGGCGAGGCGAACCAAGATGACTGGCCTTTACTCACGTTGATGCGTTTGTTTGCTGGCTGAATATTTCTACACGACGCTAGCGCACTACGTATGTATATATATATATATATATATATATATATATATATATATATATATATTCTGTTGCTGTTCATAACAGTTCTGCACTAGTGTGTTCAAACAGAAAATTTCCTCTCTGGTTCCGAGGCCACCTTTAAATCCAAACTGAGTGTCTCCACTGTACATTTCAATTTTTCTAAGTAGCCAAGTGTAGAGAATGCGCAAAAATATTTTTAGACCATGACTCAATAGGCAGATCGGGCGATGGTCTTTGCATTTGGCCACTTTTGGATTCTTGGACAACATGATAAACGCCGATTTCAGCCAATCATGTAGGATTTCCCCTGTATCATAAATGTAGTTAAACAGTTTTGTTAGGTAGATCAAATTTTCATCATGCAGTAGTTTGTAGTATTCTGTATATACCTCATTAGGACCAGGAGCTTTATAATTTTTTGCTGTCTTAACTGCATATTCTATTTCACTCTTCATAAAGGGGGTTCATTCAAGATCTTGTAATACTGGATGAAGTTCCGGTCAGTCATTGAAAAGTGAGGAAGTGTAAGTTCCTCCACGTTTCCGCTATTTTAGTCTCTTCCACGATTAGTTCGTTGTTATCATCTGTTATTTGTGCGTAATTATTCCTTTTATAAGCGCCTGCTAATTTTTAGCATCACTAAATTATACCACTACATGCCTGATCCGATGATATATATGTAATGGGTGAATTTCAGAATTTAAGCTACTCGGTAAATTTAAACGAATGTCATATACTTTGGAGTCCTTCCTGACCTTTGGACATCGAGGTTGTCCATGATGTTATATGTAAATTTGGCATAGATGGATTTTCAGTGCTTTCTTAGGAATTTTACTGTATTTCTAAGGCATATTTAGTATATCGATTGGATATGCGAAAATTAGATTATTATAAATTTAGTAACCGAGTAGTTGATGTTAAAAATAATAACGACGAAACTACAATAGCTCGGATTATGAAAAATACTTTTTTTTTTTTTTTTCAGAATGTTTAATTTTGTAATATTAGTAATTAGGTAGCCTGGTAGCCTGGTAGTTAAAGAACTTGACTACTAAACGAAAGGGGCCACAAGTTTTCGGGAGTAATCTCGTTCCGAATCCAAGTCGCCCGCTGGCATGTACCTAATCTGAAATTTAATTGGGTGCCAAAGAAGTGCAGAAAAGTAAGGGTGAAAGAAACTAGCTTCAATATTCTTTTCAGATCCATTGGACTTAGTACATTAAGAAAAGCTTAATTTCTCAACCTCCGATGCCCTGTCAAGGGTATCGAACTTACTTTACTTACTTAATATTAATAATTACAACACTAATTTTATTTTTCAGAAGTAATAAAAATAAATAGATGGCGGTGTAATATCTGTAGCAATTCTCAAAGTGTTACCGTGCAAGAAATGGAAAACCATTGCGGTAACTACCATCGGATAAGTTATCGTTACAAGTGTGGTTACTGTAATTTTCATTCGAACGAAGATAAATCGTTTCCAAATCATTTTGAATCTATGCATCCTAATTTAGCGCAGCACTTTGTCAACATGTATAAAGAGGTTTGTTTGAATAATTTATTATTAATTTCGGTATAAAAATTTGCATCTTAATGTTATTTACATATTTGCAAAAGTGATTTTGAAATTATACTCGCTAATAATGCGATATGTAAAATATAATTTCGAATTTCGTGAAATTTGAAAATTGACTGAAATAAAAGAGAAAATCAATTTTCGAATTTTATTTTGAGACGTGTGTGATTTGGTTTTAATTGTTAAACTTTTACATTTCTTTTTATGTAATACTTCATCGATTATTTATAGAGTTCTATTATTGTATCAGTAATTTGTTTTACTGGATTGTAATCACAGATGACAAGGTACATATATATAACCTGCTTTTAATGGTTGATTATTTTTGATTGTCGCTAAATATTGCCGAGTTTTTTGTAGTATTGAATGTTTTTATGCAAAAATGTAATGTAAATAATCTTCTGATATGGAAATTATATTATTGTGCTGAATACAAATTCAGTAAGAATAAGGTATCATTTTTTAAATTTGTTTTTTGTAATTTTAATTTTGCAATTTACAGATACATAAATTACATTAAGAAGTAAAAATTTCATTATAAAAGCACTGTTGTTTTAAGCTACTACACACGAGATGTGCCCGGAAAGTATCCCTCCTTTGTTTATAACTCGGAGTTCGAACTCGTTAAGTTCTTCGGCGGTGAGCATCTCCTTCAAAATACTTCTCTTAAGGGTCTAACATCCGCTATTAGTATTTATATCATTTTTGAAAGCACTCCTGGAACGCATTTTTCGGTATAACCACCAGTTCACATTTTGTTTTATCTCCTCTATATCGTCGAAAATCTTTTCTTTCAACGAAATTTTCAGCTTAGAGAAGAGCCAGAAGTCACACCGAACAGTCTCTGGACGGTAGAATGCCTGTCTAACCTGTACGATACCGTGTTTAATCAAATATTCTTGAACAAGACGTAACGAGCGAACTGGTGTTTATCATGATAGAACATCTATTCGCCGCTTTTCCAAAACTCCGCTCCTTTTCTTCTCCCAACGTCTCGTAACTATTTGAAAACCGCAAGATAATTTTTTTTATTGACAGTTTGACTACTTTTCAGAGTGTATTTGGTGCGCGACACTGTCGCAATTGAAAAAAACAATTAGCATTCCAGAACGAGGGCCAATTTCAACCGACCTTAGACCCGTTGCCGTACGACCAAGATTGAAGCAAAATTTGATGCAAATTTTGTGATCGACGCGTTCTGTCATTTTTGCAAAATCAGAAATGCAACTCAACTTTAAACGTACACTGGCAAACATGAAACTTCTACTAAAACCGGTCTAACGAATTTCATCTCTCCCCACAATCACGGCTTGTTGACGACGCTAGAGTAATTTGTTTTCGAGTTATAAACAAGGATATTTCCCGCGCAAACCTTGTGCATGTCTTATTTTTAATGGTTCGTTATTTTTGATTGTTATAAAATATTTCCAAAACGGTTCAATGTTACATTTGATATATTCTATAATTCGGTCGCTTCATTTAATCGTTATGTTATGTGTCTTCTTTTATTTTTTATTTTGTCTTTTTCGTCTCCTTCAGTAATAGATCGTATAGTTCAATGTCCCTTTTTCATTTGTTTTTTTTTTTTTCTTTTTTATTTTCCTTTAATAATCAATAAAGTTACTAAAAAGGTTAATTTTTAATCTGTAGTCAAACGAACTAGTAAAATAATTATTTTTCATTTTAGCTACTTTACTTTTTCGAGTTTTGTTTATTGTAATTACTGTTTTGTTTAATAAAGATTAAAAATCCGCTTATGGAATTTTTAGTAATTTTTACTACAGTAATATACTATAAAAGTGTAAAGTCCCACATCCTTAATCAGATGTCGCGAATTGTGAAGTTAAGATTCACATTGTACTAAGCCTAATGGACCCGAAGAGAATATTAGGACCAGTTCCTTTCTCTCGCCAGCTTTACACTTTGCCAGATTTCTTTGGCACTCAATGCTTTTAGGCTGGATGAACCTTTTGGATCCAAACGGGACAATTCTCGAAAACCTACGACACTGGTTCGGTAGCCAAGCAATGTACTGCAGGCATGTTAAGTATAGAAATTTATGACACACTTGTGATCTTAATTCATTTGAAAATCGCTGAATTAAAATTTTTATCCAACAATATGCGTGCGTTGTGCGTGCGTGTGTGTGCGTGTAGATAGAAATGCGAATTTATAGTATCAATGTACAGATTTAGACCTTAATTTATACAAGAGTTACTGTTTTTTTGTTTTTTTTTTATCTTCTTACATTTTCTCGCTAATAAATTATTTTACAATGTAAAATCTAATGCGATTTAATGTGGCTATTAAAATATTTGAAATTCAACATTTAACTTCTGCATCGCGACTTTATATAAACATTGTGTAAATGATATTAATTGTTATTTAACTTTAAATTTAGGTGGTATCTAAATTTATTTGTGACGAGGCGACACCGAAAAAAGAAGTTCCTAAACCGATCAAAATTGCTGAGCCTATTGTGGAAGTAGTAACTGAAAAGGAGGAAGAACAAGAATGCGAAAGTGACACAAACTTGGAGTCCAAAGAAGATCCTGATCGAAAATATTCCTGTCCGTTTTGTACGCTGAAATTCAAACAGTTGAATCATATAGTTCAGCATATTTATGAAAAATTTAATTATATGAAGTAAGACTTTTTTTTCTACTTGTTGGGTAAATGCAGTTATTATTTTAAACTCAGTCGAGCATGCTCTGTATTTACTGTAAATACATGTATTTTAAAACTAAAGCATTATTTTAATAATTCAAATAACTGATATCGTTTACGTGAAAGTGACCAGAAAATCTATGCAAGCTAGAAATTTTAGTGGATTTGTTTACATCATCGGCTTTGTTAATGTTTCATTATTATCGGTATTGGTATTATTTCATTTGAATGTTGTGCATAATTAGAAAGATGGTTATTGAAATATTAGTAACGAAGGACTATAAAAACTGAAATTGTCCTTCTAGTAAAATAGCTGTTATTGTGTCTAGAAATTGGATGTGTTACCATTGAGTCGTATAAGTGTTTAAAATAATGAGAATATGTTATGCATACGCAAATGACTTGAGGCGAATTTTAGAAGAAAAAAGAACCCGGAAAGGAAATGAAGTATTTTGAAGTAAATTAATTCTCAGTTTTTTTTTTCCCGGAAATATAATACGGAAGTCATTTCTCGGTTTTACCGTGAGTTTAAAAGCAAAAATAAGTTCTATAAATATTTGTAAATATCGGAAATACGAGGAGTGAAAGTTGTGTAGACATTTCCATGACTTCATTGTTTACTATTTCATTTTGAAGGAAAAAAATAATGTAAAAAAAATTTAAAAAGGGGTTTTTAATTAATGTAATAAAAATAAAAATGATTTTTACAGGTCCATCAAATTGAGATACTTTAAAAGAGTGAGATAAGAGCGTTGGTCGATACTGATATGAAATGTTATTTATCAAACCAACGCTTTTATTTCATTCTTCTAATATATACCCATCCGGTGAAACTGCAGACATTATTTTCCTTATTATAGTTGCATTAATAAATAAAAGCGTTTCTTTAAATTTTTATAATATTATTTTATTTTACAATTTTTAATTGCATTCGTGGGCGGATGAGAACGTAAAAGAGAAACAAAATAAAGCTATCTGAATGGTACGAATGTTATACGAATTTCTAATAAAGTAATAGAGAATGAAGTTTTTCGCATGACGGGTTTAATTTTAAGTAATGTGATTTGCTTAATAGTCAGAAATAGTTAATTGGATTTTTATTTTTATTTCCATTTTTTATCAATCAGAAGTAAAATCTTTCTAAAAATAATATTTCGCCTCTTTCTTGGATACCAATTTTCATAAAAATTGGCCTTGCCGTTTTCAAGATATTAGCACTCCTAGATTTGCAAGAATACAGGAGTACAAACAAGAAGGCCAATAAAAGCCTTTAAAAAAGAAAACGTCTAATCATCTGTGTTACATTTATAATGTAGTGATTAAAATGTTTCGGCTGACAACGTAATTGCATTTTGAATCTTTATATATGCAGGGCGCATAAAAATGAAGTAAAAAAGGTATATGCCAAATAAGTATAGAAATTTTAACATTCTTTTCATGAGAATTTCGCACTTGTTTGAAAGAATGGATCTGTTGCCTTTTTCCAATTTCGTTATTTCAATTTTCGTTTTTAAAATTATTTAAAAAAATTCTTCCTAAATGATTCATCATGTTTTGTGGTCCCTCATTATTTTAGAAATAAATTATTTCAATAATATTCTATTACCGTAACATAATGTAAATTTTCAAATTAAAAATTATACAAATTGTTATATGTAGCCTAATAATATTTTCCAACTGGAAAAATATTTTGTCTCTCCAGTCACTGTTTTTTAAAAAATTAAATAAATTTTATTATTTTTACACGATAAAAAAAAAATGTGTGTGCTTAATACGTTTTTTTTTTTTTTTTTTTTTTTTTCGGAAAAACTACATAATTATCGAAAAGTTTAAATCGTGCGATCAAAATGCCCCGTAAGAATCTTTACCTCACAGTTTGTTTTTTAAAATAAATAATGTTCTGTTATATTATATGAATTTATAAATAAAATAAGTAATTAAATTGCTTTTTAAAATTATTATTAATTAACTAGGTGGGCGTGCGTGGAATGTGGATTTTTATCGATTAACAGAGAAAGCGTGGCGAAACATCTGTTACAAGAACACGGAAAAAGAAAAGGAATAAGTTACCTTATTGATAATCAGTTTTTTACCGAATGGGTAATTATATACAAATTTTTTTTTTTTTTTTTTGTTTATTTCATTGAACATTTTGTTAAATTTATTACATAAAAACAGTTGCGACAGTTTCATATGCATAGCAACTTTTGAACAAATAAAAAAAAATAAAAAAAAAAAAAAAGCCGTAGGATAAAATTATTTCTTTTCCGATAGTATAAATCATGTAGATCCAGTTTTCGTATTTTTATTTCTGCTTAGATACGAAAGATACGGAGAAGACGTTGTTTTAGTGAAGTACTTCACTAAGTAATTATAAATTAATAAAATAAACGATGATTGTTGAAACACAATATGTTAGAAGATCATCTCTGAGTTTTGGCTTGTTTCGATGTTATTTAAAAGTGGTAAATTAGAAATTTTTCACTTTTAATCATTGTATTCTGTTTTCGAATGATGTTAAATTTCAATTTAAAATTTTTTAAATTTACTACAGTACTAAGTAACACGTGTTTATCTATATATAAATACTACTATTACAAAAGTTCATATCCACCGCCAAGATTATAGTGCATCGTAACCGAAAAATGTTTAATCATGTTGCGAAGCGTCGTGAAACAATTTGAAAATTTTTTTTTTTAAAAAAAGATTTAATTCCGAAACAAAAAGTGATAAATAAGTAAGTCCCACACCACAGACAGGGCATCAGGAATTGTGAAGGTTTACAATGTAGTAAGCCTACTGAAGTGAATACTGGAGCTAGTTCCTTTCTCATGGGATCCACTTTTACTTTTCCGGATTTCTTTGGTACTAATTATTTCAGGCCGGATAAACCTAGAAGCGACTTGGATCCGAAATGAGACAACTCCCAAAAACCTATGACACCTCCGGTTTAGTAGCCGAGTCGCTTAACTACTAGGCTACAGCGTTACCTCGAAACAAAATTTTGTATATATATATATATATGCATGTATAAAAGTAAAGTTATATATATATATATCATCTCTCTGAACTCTGCACTGGAATAAAATGATGAAAAAATTAAATAACTTTGATTTACTTTAAAAAAAAAATTAATAATTTTTTTTTTTTGCAATATATATTTCTTTTTAGATATTTAACCACTTCAATTGTGAAAAGGAAATGAACGAAGGAATTAATTTGACAGAAGCTGATCAGCGTGGTGCTATAATCAGCAGTACTGATAAAACATTAAGAAAACGATTGTCAACGTCACTTCCGCTTGTCGGTAATATTTACAATAGTGACAACGATGATACCATTATTGATGCTCCAACGAGTAACCAAGGACCCTCTTTACGAATTTCTACTAAGAAGAAGAGGCTAACGTCGGCCACTGAAGATTTTGGAAGTTCCTCTTCTGTCGAATTAATCGAACAAAATGAAACAGTAATTAGTTTATCCGATTCATCCAATGATGATGAAGAAGAATTGCAGCCGAAACCTCCTAATATATTGCGACGTTCACTGGGCCATTCGAGTATGGTACGTTTCTCAATAATATTTTAATTTCCCTTATTTTGTCTTCTCGCGGTCTACCTATCGTATTTATTTGCGAAAAATAAGACATCTGATGCTTCTAATTTGTATATAACGCATGGTTGCACCAGTAACGAAATTTAAAATAATTTTAAATGTTTTAAATTACACAGAAAACAATTTAAAAAATGAAAAAAAGAACCTAATAATACGACAAACAAATTAATAAAATAATATATACAAAATACAAATATATGAATACTATATTTGTATTTCAAATATGTTATTATTGCATTAATTATAAGAATAATAAAAAGAATAAAATAAATCGAAATATATTACAGTTTAGTTTTTTTTTATAGAAATTTTAATTATTCAATTATGCTTCATCGCGGCGTAATATTATTTGCTAAAAATTTAATTCGATTAAACCAATGATTCTATTAAGCGAAATTTGCGAAATTATTAAAAGCGTCGAGTCGAGCAAATTGAAAAAAAGAAAAGAGGACACACATGGGTTTGTATTTCCTTATTTGTGACATAATAATGCGCAAATATAAATCGAAAGATGCACTCTTCAAATGTATTTTCTGCGATTTTGAGTAAAATTTTTACTTTTACCCTCCTTCATTTTCAGTTATATTTGCTTTAGATATTATTAATATAGCATTCGTGATTTTTCTTTAAAGTCTTCCATCACTTAATTCTATTTTATTACTCGGTCAGAAAGGATAACAAGGAAAGGTATTTACCATTTATAATGAAAGTCGTCAAAGACAGATTACAATTCTGGATTGAACAGTGTAGTCGCTGAAGTGTGTCTACCGGAGAATCGACGTTGAACAAAAATGTTAGTGATAATAATAAACATAAAATCAACAGAACGCAGCAATTTGTGGAAGTTTACTGAAATGGGAGGATTTATTAAAAACAACTCTGAGAAATGATTATTTGTTCTGTTCAATAGTAGACAGAGCGGACGAAGTAGATCCAGTAAATCCAAACGATAATATTAAAACTGTTTGGTTGAAGGTTAAAAGAGAAAAATTAAACGCGAAATGTACGTGGCGGGAATTATTACTGTTATATTATTAGCGTATTTCTCAAATTACGTTTGATAAAAAATCACGTCAACTCAGCTATCTGTTTAATTGATGAAATACACAATTATTCTGTCCACAACCGGTAATATTTAATAAATGTTGGGGTTCCGAAATAAAAAAAAGACTATTACCTCTCATTATTTTATGCATGATTCTTGCGAAGAACTGTACATCGTTTAGTGCGCTTCGGCAGTACTCACTTCAAAGCATTTAGGGGGGTGCCTATTGTTCAGCATGCGTTGCAATTTGTTTTTTGCATATTTTTGGTTTGCTTTTCAAATCGATGTTCTTTTAATTTTAATTTTGGTTATAAAAGGAATTCAGTGGTGTCTGGTTTTATTACTGGATCTTTAATGAGCGGAATTTTTGATTGATCTAAACAAAAGAAGTAATTTTTAGCTTGTTATGAAAGTGATTTAATAGTATCTAAGTGGGGTACAGAATGCTTGAAAACGAAATACATTTAAACAACGGATATGGCTGTTTTTAACTAATATGAACTGCCGATGATTATTGATAGTCATACTGAAAGAAAACTGCATTTCACTTAGTTTTCTGTGTTTTTCTTAATTTTTGCTCTTTTCCTTAATGTAGGTTAATTTTAATCTGAAAAAAAAAGGGCAATAAATCAATAATTTATCTATATTGGACTTTTATTTTTCATAAATGATGTTTTATATAACAATTTTTTTTTTTTTAATTTATTTGTTTTTTAAATTATTATTTTTATACGCAATTTTAAACTATATCATAAAAAATAAAATGGAAACTTAGTTCACTAATACGTGTGTGTGTGCGCGTGCGTGTATATATATATATATATACATCAATGAAAGCCGAGTTAATCATTGGACAACCAAATTGGGGTCCTAAATCCGAGAATTAGCAGTAACAAGTAAAAATTAGTAAAAATTACTAATCGTTAGCAGTCGTGTAGAAGGCACCGGTAAACGACACCGCGCATCCACCATATGCATACGGATCGGTGTGTAGACGTATGCACTTGTGTTTTCATTTAGTGATAATGGTTAGTTTTGGATGTAGTCTTGCGTACATTCGTGTTATGTGTAGAATTTCCATGAAACCTTACTTGTATAAGCAGAATGTACGAAAAGATAGTCACAACACTTGAAATTGAATAGTGTGGTTAACATAAGATAGTGTAACATATATATACAAGTATATATATATATTTCCGTATGAATGATTTAAGATATCCTTTATTAAATATTTAAAAAAATGTCAAATAATTATTGATATTGTGCTGTACACTTCATGTATATTAGCATGCACATTAGTATTGTGGTGATGAGTTTGCACTGGAATCGGTACGTACACATTCTATTCGTGATGCGTTATTTTTTAACGGTAATTAGATATTTGATGTAAAAAATGTCTAAATCATTGTTATATCCGACGATTCTGCGCACTAGTTTTCCAGATTTATATAAAAATAGCACGCTTTACTGTGTGTAACAGTTTTTGTCAACAGAATGTTATGATGTATTTTTACTATTTTTTTCTCTTTCTCCCTTTTTTTTTTTATTCTTGCAGACCTTAAGCACTAAACTTAAGCGAAAAAAAGATGTTTTAAATCTCGATGAAATTCAAAAAACATGTTACTAGATGAATGTTCGTATAATTTTATTTAAACATTAATAATTGCGTGAAAATGACAAATTCATATTTATAGCGATATGAATACTAAATTTCACGAGTTTTTTTCCAAAATGATCTGTTGCAAGAACAATTATTGCTTTTTGATTGAATCAAAAATAAGTTAAGTTTCATTCAGTTCCGCTTTGTAATTTATCTACATTTTCGAGTTTATCTTCTTTCGTGGAACAATTGTGATTGATTGCCCTAATGTTTACATTTTTTGTTCGGTTAATATAAAAAGACTGTTTGACTTTGCTTCATTTATTAAGAAAATGAAATATTTTATAATTAAAAACTCTGGTGGTATTTTATCCTTTGTGAATTTAATTCAAATTCACCGTTGAAATATTACATATTGTCGAAATTGAGTAATATAGGGAGTCGGGTAAAATTTCAAAATCGTCGTCGATGTTCCTTATTGTGTCGTGTTATTATGTTGCTTTTAATTCAGCTGTTAAATCCTTAGTGATATGTTTCTTCTCAGTGTCTAAATATCAGTTTCGTGTTTTTAAAATATATAAGCATTTAAAAGATTTTTCAAATAGGCTCGTGACTGAAGAGAATGTAGTATTTTATAAGTTCGTTCTTCGTTTTTCATTCCTTGCCATCCATGAGTTCGATTCGTCATGTTTTCCATCGTCATCGATGAATGTGTTCAAATTAATCACAAGTAATATTTTGAATAAAAAAAAAAAAGAAATGTATTCTATTTTCATTATCGGCTGTAAGTGAGAACTATTAACTGTACACATCTAAGATGATACGATTTTTCGCATTTATTTCTGACGAAAAATTTTCAACCTTATTCTGAAATAATGTGTGCAACTTCACAAAATACAGGATAAGATGGTTTTTATATTATTTTCGTGGGACAGCCAACAATTTTTAATTCGTTAAATAACTTTCGGTCATTCTTTTGTAACATTTTATTTTCCAATCTTGACATATCTTGCCTAATTTCAGCAGTGTTCTGCTTTTACTGTTGAACCATTTAGGTATAATTATAAAAAGAAATCTGTAAAAAGCGACTTTCGATCATTACTGGAACAGAAGATTAACGTCTATTAAATTTGAGTTAGTTCGAAGCATTTGAAATTAAAAAGGAGAAGAAAAAAAAAATTATATAATTTTATTGAAATATCGAAAGTAAAAGTGGTGATGCGTTTAAAAAAAAAAAAAACGAAACAAATCAGCGAAATCTCAGAACATAGAAAAAATTCTTCCGCATCGAATTCGATGTTTCAGTGTAAAGTGGAAATAAACGCGGTTATCTTAAATCTTTCGTTCGACATGGAAAAAGAATTTTACATTTTTGTTTCTCATTTTAAACTTGCATTTAGAGCTTTATGTAATTATTTTCGTTAAGAAGCGCTAATAAAGTGTAAAATATTACTTTTTAGTAATACATAAATGGTAGTAAATTCATGGCATTTACAAAACGGAAAAGCCACTCGAGCAATTAATTTTCTGATCGTTAAACGATTAAAATAAATTTTCTAAAAATCGGCGATATTTCGTGGCAACTGTCGGGAGAGATATGAACGCTGGAAAATCTAATAGATTTAATACAGCATCATATAAATGTAGTAATTTGAAATGCAAATATAACAAGCAAAGAGATTTTTAAAACATAATACTACGTGTGAACATATCAAACTACTTCCCCTTGTCTTTTTCTATCTGCATATAAATTAAAGGTTGGGGTTATCTATCCAGTTCTCAGATGTATATGGACACTTTTATACCTAGCATAATGAGATAGACTACAGTCTTCCTTGGAACGAAGGGCTAAAATATTTTACGTACTTCCTGAATACGGAATTAGCCGTTGGGAATTTTGTTATTTCGAAAACGGCTATTTTGATCTTACATTCTAAAACTACGATACGTATCAAAAATGAAATGTCGGAAAGTGTTCAAGCTCAAAAGGGAGTAAGACGGGGGTGTACACTCTCGCCGCTTCTGTTCAACATGTATGGAGAATGGATAATGCGGACGGTTACAGAGAAATGTGATGGCGGTAGGCGGATACAGAATAACAAATTTTCAATACGCAAGTGACACAATTTTACTGGCTAATACAGAGGTAAAAATGGTGCAGCTACTGCAATTAGTGGAAACCGTCAATGAAGAGGCCTGCCTCAAATTAAATAGGAAAAAATGTTCCATTATGGTAATAGACACAGCCAAAAAGCTACCTCCACAGTTCAAAATATAGGCTGAAAAGAGAATGTTGTATACCTCGGTGGTACACTTGAAGAAGACGTTAAACGTCGAATAAGGACGACAAAACTAGCAACAGCGAAATTAACAAAAATATGGAAAGACCGTGCGGCATACGAAACCAAGTGAAATTATATTTGCTGAAAACGATAGTATTTTCCATGGCACTTAATGGATGCGAATCATGGAAATTAAATAAATTATCCCGAAGAAGATTAGAAGCACAGAAACATGCTACGAATACCATAGACCAGCTATAGAATGAAGACCTAAATTCTGCAGGAGCTAGATATTCAGCTCAGCCAAAGAATACTGTCTATGATTTATAGGAGAATGGTGAAATTCTTCGGGCTCGCCGTTCGAGCCAACAACATTGAGAAGATTGGAAAAGTACACGGAAAATGACAGAGAGGCCGACCTCCGACGCGGTTTATTGATCAACTTAAAAAGATAACCAGTATTTCGACTACGCAAGAAATTATACGCCAAACTGAGAACAGAGATACATGGCGAAAACTTTCTTCGAGGTGGTAGAATGGGCCACGACGCTTGTGATCGAGCATGCGACTAAATGATGATTCACACGTGGGGGAAAGAAAAAAATTACGTTTTTACCGAAAAAGACTTACGACAGTAAACATTACTATTTCTCGTATCAATTTTTATTATTCGAAAATTTCCGATAACATATTAATGTGTATCTTTTGAAAAGGAATACGTTCGTGGTAACATTTAAACAATACTTCATCGATGGCGAGCTAACGCAAACACCCTCAGAATTTCTTCCTTGGCGCTCTGTTATTCTACCGGTGAATACGCATGCCCTGTGTGGGGCCGCTCAACACACGCCAAAAAGATCGATGTGGCCCTAAACGAAACATGCAGGCTGATAACTGGATGTCTGAGACCAACTCCTCTATCAAAACTTTACGAACTTAATGGTATCGCCCCTCCAGAAATTCGACGAGAGGTAGCTGCAAAAAATGAAAGGTTTAAAGCAGCCAACGACAACCGACACCCGTTATATGAATATAAAGGACTGGCTGAAACAAGATTAAAATCCAGGAACAGCTTTCTACAAAAGGTCGAAGAATTGACAGGCACTACAGAAAAGGAAAGACTTCGTATATGGAACATAAAAGCAAACGGTAGACAAAAGGTGGAAGCACTGCCTAGCGGGAATCCCTTAAGACTATAGGTCTTTGGAGAACCCTGAATAGACTGAGAAGTGGAACTGCGCGCACAAAATATAATCTGTACAAGTGGCGAATATCGGATAGTGATCGATGTGAAGTTGAAGGACTATAATCATCTATTTACATGTCCCATCGGCGGCAAATATGAACTTCGAAGCTTATACGACGACGTTGATAACGACTTGATAAAAATTATAAAATATTGGGCGAATTATCGTATACAGTAGACCGGACAGGCGAATAATAATAATCGAAGATATCTGTCTGGTTGTGCTCTTAGGAAATTATTAGGAGTTTAATAGTGTGTCCGAGAATTTAAGATAAAACCTAATGATATAATTTTTAAAAAAGTTTTTAAAACAGTCTTTCGTTCCGCAAGTATACGGGTATATTTTATTTTGCACTCTCTTCATTCTAAGAAAGTGCTGCTGTTAAACGTTTACTTAATTAATGCGGCTAGTATAAATGACGTAGTTGCTTAATGTAACGGCATTTAAATTATGGTAATATCGATTTTCAGAAGTGTACATTAAGAAACTGTCATGTTTCGGGAACATAGTTCATTTGTTAAAAAAATGCAAGCAGCGCAGAACATTACAAATATTAATTAGCTAACGGAAAAATTGTGTCGCAAATATTGTGAAATAGTTACACTTGATAGGATTTCGTTTTTCCATACAACTTCGTAGCTTTACGGTTGTTTACCACTGACTCTGCGTTAACATCTCTGTACGTATCATGTATAATTTCCTATTTCCGAAAATACGTTGATACATTTTTCTCCTATGACAGTAACGACCACGTCATCGCTCTATCACATCTAAAACAAAAGTAGAGGTTTTTTGAACGGGGACAAACACTTGAAAATAATTTCGATATTTCCGTGATTTATAGAACATGACCACCGATGGTTAGACTCGTGAAAGTGTCTTTTTCTACCGTGCCAGTAGGCGAAGTCCCCGCACGGCTAATATGCAACCACACTTAGAGGGTGCTATATATTCGCAATAAACAATTGTTTGCATTTATTTGTGAAATCCTTTTTTTTCTTTTTTTTTTCTGTGAATTTGGACATTTATTTTTCATTAAATTTAGTTTGTCTTTTAAACTTTCTATTAAATTAATGTAAAAAAAAATCCCCTTAACTCAAACACTTAACAAAAATTAATTAATTTACTAAAGATGCAGCAATTTTCACGCTTCTGTTAATGCTTAAGCTCTCAATGTACACACAGACCTTTGAAAACAATTTCCACCTTTCGTATATACCAAGATCATTTTTATTCTCTTCGCTATTTGAGAAAAATTCGATACAGCTACTAATGCGGTTTTCGATTAATGTTTATTTGTTGTACAATTGTTGAACAGTTTCCATTTCTATCGTATAAACTGTAAATACGGACATAATAATCGTGTAAACAAAATGTAAAACAGACCGACGAAATTTAAACGATATTTTTAAATTTTTATTTTGAAACATAATTTTTCTCATTCAAGAAGATTTCTTAATTTAGAAGTCGAAAAAGTCGATTAAAAAACGAGTTAAAACATTTTATTAACACTTTTCTTCCGCAAATAGAACGGAAAAACAATCCGAAATTTTTCAAATTAACCAAATTAATTTGAAAACACGAGTGTTTTGTTCTTTTTTCTTTTTATTTCTATATTATTTTTCAGTTTTCATATTAACAATTAAAGAACAGCATTATTTCACGAGCAAAGAGCAACACAAATACAATATTTGATGTTAATAAAAACTCAATTTAAAGAAAAAGTTAACTTCTTTCAAAGCACGGATGGTAGTGGTAACTTCTTCATTCTTTTCTCTAAATTAAGTAATTATCAATATTGTTGTACTATTCTTTATTTCTTTATTTGTCCTCTTTCCATGTTACATACATTGGTGATTAAAGGAATAAACTATTTAGAACTAAAAAGAAAAAGATATATATACACACATATATAAGAAGGCAGTGGTAAATCACCACGTATACGATCGTATGCGCGCTAGTTTAGTACACACAGCAGACATAGGCGATAACAAGCGACTGCAATCAGTTCCGGGTGTGGTCTTGCGTGCGTACACTCGCGTTGCATATAGCAATTGCCATAGACGCTGCCTATTCCGTATTGCTAGTGTACAAATAGGCAGTACCCACCAACCATTAGGTTGAGGAGAGAAATAAGAAGAAGACATATACATGGTGTGTCCAGAAAGTCGTGAAATATATTTTTTTTTAAATATATTGGCAAAACTTGCAGTACAGAATGTTAATATTCTTCAAATAGGCACCATTAGCATCTACACATTTTTTCCACCGGTTCACCCATGCTTGGTAACTCACCTGAAAAGCCTCGGCGGGAACCTCCTCTAAAGCTGTTATCACAACCGCTTGAATGGCCTCGGTGCTTTCAAAATGGCGTCCTTTAAGCCGCGGCCACCGGTAATAGCGTTGTCCAAATAATCCAGTTCAATTTCCATGTGTTTCTTCAGTTCACTTGCAATCAGCACTGGGCTGGCTTTATGTTTGTTCGTCAGAAGTTTCGGGACCAACTTGGCGCACACCTTTTGCATATGCCGTAGCAATGCTGAACACAGAACTGTTTGGAATGTTCAGGGTATCAGCTAACAATCGAACACCGATTCGGCGGTCAGAATTCAACAATTCACGAACACGGTTCACATTTTCTTCATTTATACTTGTTGTTGGTCTTCCGGAGCGAGGGTTATCCTCTACCCTTTCCTAGCCGTTCTTAAACTTTTTCACCTGCCTCGTAACTTCCACACAACTCATAGCAGACTCTCCGAAGGCTTGCTTCAGCATTGTATATGTTTCGGCAGCTTTTTTGTCGAGCTTTGTGCAAAACTTGATCGCCCAATGTTATTCGATTGAATCAGCCATCGTGCGTCGTAACGAGGTCTCCAAACAGAAGTGCACTAATTCACCGATGCTGACACTACCGATGCTCGGATCATACTGAACTGCGATGCGCTGTGAAGCTGAGATTCAACTCCTAACCAAACCGATTCGAGCGCACAGCAGGCAAGAGGGACGTGACAAAATAACATGTTTCATGACTTTCTGGACACACATACATATATATATATAGTTAAATAATAAATTTTTAGCATTTTGCCGCGATTAAACAAAGCATCACGCAATCAACTACCTCTAAAAAATGCTAATATCGCAGTTATATTGGAGTGAAATTTATCTTTAACAACGCTATAACATAAAATGCGACGACAGTCATACTAAAAAAGAGAACCTCAAAAATAGAAAAATGAAAATGACATCATACGAGATTATCATCGACGTTGGTACATACAAACATATGAGCACACAGAAACTCAAACATATTAAAAACTTAATTTAGAAAAAAGAATGAAAAAGTTCCTTCATCATCCGTGCTTTGAAAGAAGTTTACTTTTTCTTTAAATTGAGTTTTTATTAACATCATATATTGCATATTGCTCTTTGCTCGTGAAATAATGCTGTTTTTTAATTGTTAATATGAAAACTGAAAAATAATATAGAAAAAAAAAAGAACAAAACACTCTGTTTTCAAATTAATTTGGTTAATTTGAAAAATTTCGGATTGTTTTTTCGTTCTGTTTGCGGAAGAAAAGTGTTAATAAAAGTTTCAACTCGTTTTTTAACCGACTTTTTCGACTTCTAAATTAAGAGGGCTACTTGAATGAGAAAAATTATATTCCAAAATAAAAATCTAAAAATATCGATTAAATTTCGTCGGTTTATTTTACATTTTGTTTACATGATTATTATGTCCTTATTTACAGTTTATGTGATTGAATTGGAAACTGTACAGCAAATAGAAATTAATCGAAAACCGTATTAGTAGCTGTATCGATTTTTTCTCAAACATCGAAGAGAATAAAAATGATCTTGATATATACAAAAGGTGGAAATTGTTTTCAAAGGTCTGTGTGTACATTGAGAACTAAGCATTAATAGAAGCGTGAACATTTCTGCCACCTTTAGTAAATTAACTAATTTCTTTAAATTTTGATTTGGGAAGATTTTATTTTATATTAATTTAATGGAAAATTCAAAAATCAAAAAAAATATTGATATTGATGTAACGAGACTACCATTACTACTAGATTATGTAATGCAGTTTGGTTTCTCGTAATTTTAATTCAAAATCATTTACACTAATAGAAAAATAATACTTTTACATTATTTTCGTTACTTACCTGTAACCGTGCAGCAGTCGAAGTGCTTTTAAAATTCTCTGCTTTTGATTTTCGGATTGTATTACCATTTTTTTTCTTTTTTTTCTTTAATTGCCGCTAACTTGCGTTTCTTATTCATACTTTACTCTCTGTGCTATTCTTTTTTAATGTCTTCGTTCCTTATTCAGTATCACCTCTTTTCTGTCCGTTTTCTATTTTCCCGCGTAAATCATGTTCTAGACTTGGTGGTTTTTATTCTTTTAGATTAATACAATTATTATTATTACTGTTATTTTCTTTTATTTTTATTCAATAATAGTACTACAACGTAACTTACTACGCAGGTAGCATATATATTAATATGTGTGCGTGTTGGTGTGTGTATACGAGTCCCTTATTTATTTTTTAGGAAAAACGTCGAGTACGAGTATACGAGAACGCGCTAATTTCTGTACTCGAATGCACTGGTATTATATTTAGCATGATTAGATTATTACTACTCGGACGCCTAATTTTTTTAAAATTATTATATATTAGTAGTCGTAGTAATAATGTAAATGTTGTGTATGTATATATTCTTTTCTATAGGAGAAAAGTCAGGAACCGCCTAGAAACTCGATTAAAAGTGAAAATACAAATAATAGTCAGATTAAAAAGTTCGACGATAATAGTCTTAAAAATTCCATCGGTAAGATTGTTCTCACTTTCGCTTTTTTTTTTTTTTTAGACTTCTTTTTTTATTATTTTTTTTTTTTTGGTATATGTGTGGACAGACAAAATTTAAATAGGAAAAAAAAACTAAGAAGACTGCTCTAGACACTTAGGAATAATTAATGAAACAAAAATTTAATTAGATATAGGAGTGAGACTGAGCGTTTACAAGTATCTTGAGAATTTGTTGTGTGTTTTTGTTAAATTCGATTAAAATCACGATTATTACGTTATATGATATCACGAGGTATACTTTTTCTTCTTATTATCGGTTGTTTGTGTTTACAATCTCCGATTTTCCTAATGATCTCTTTCACTTATTATTATTCGAATAATATTAGACAAAAATTATGATTAAATACAATGGAGGCAAAACTATAACGTAAGCATAGCGTTAGCAGCCTTACGTGTCCATCTATGACAATCACGGTAACAAAGTATTACTCACAATATGGCACCAGTACGGAACTGTCTGGCACAATATCATCTACCAGTAAATAGTCTTATAATTGGAAAAGCGCTCCTTATTGCTGTTTTTCTGTCTTATCTAACGTTAATCTTAAAAACCAGTTAAAGTGGGTTGCTTCCTTCCGGTTTTAAGATTGAGAGGAGCCTATACGTGTAACGCGATGATAATCTTTCGACCTCTGCATAATGCTCTTTAGCCGCTTTACGTTGTCTCTTTGTAGACCTAAAATGTGTTCGGATGAGTTTTCACTTACTTTCGAGACGTAAAAACCGTGAAGTACGGAAGATGTTATTTCCACGCGAAATCACATCATCCAAAGCATTGTATAAAATTGTATTTTTTAATTGTTTTTTTTTCTTTTTAAATGGATTTTATTTTACATATTTTTTGGTTTCCAAAAATCTTGCCATTAATTTTAATCGCAATAATAACTTTGAAATTGTCAAAATGAATTTTATGTTAAAAATTTTTTTAAGAATACGAGAGAAATAAATTTTAAATCTTGCAATAAAATTTGACAACACGAATAAAATGCACAAGTGCGTTTTTATTAAAGAGACCAATAGAGTACTATATCATCGGTGACAATTTTCAACGATATTAGGAAATGACAACGAAAAACAACTTTTTTTTCATAAAATTATAAAATCTATTAGTTAATGAAAAATGTAATCGGCATGATATAAAACACCGCGATTTACAGTACGTATACATATTTAGAGCGAGATAAACTTTATGAAAATTACAGCTGATGATATTTATTTTAACGAAGACCGACTATTTCAAAATATAAAGAGGGTAGAAAAGTAACAACTATTGAATTTCTTTAATTTAATTCTATGGAATTGAGTATATTATAAAAATATATAATTTTCATAATAAAAAATTTGTGCTTCGCGATGCAGAGGGGATTGATTCCACATATTTTGAAGTATTAGTCGTAACATGTAACCTAGAAACATTAAAAATATTAAAATTCACCTCGCTCTTATGATTTCATTAACAAGCTTATATATAAACAACAAAAAAATGTACTCTACGTACATAATGTTTGTGTGTATATGTGTGTGTGTATGTGTATATATATACACAATATTCTTTAAGCATTTGGCATGCTTTGTAAATACTTTTAACGCGCATGTACACTAGTTCGAGTAAACGTTTATGGAACATAAAACATGCGTAACAGTTAATGGAAAAAAATTATTATACGTTTTAATTGAGCATTTTATATTAGCAAAGGTGGACAATTCGTATTGCAGTACTACTTTCAGCGTACAGAAATAATATAAAAAAACTGGAAAAATTAAATTCGTTATAACGGAAATACCATGAGTGTAATAGATTACTTAACAGTGATTCTATTTTTCTATACTGTTTGGTAGATTTAGTTAAGCATGCCTGGTTTTGTGATGGTACATTTTCCTCTCTACAACTAATGTTTAAACTAAAATATATGTAAAAAGCATATAATATAGCGATAAAGATGGTGCTTTTACAATGTTCAATATCAATAAAAAAAGTATAATATATCATAATTGATTTTCTAATATTTCAATTAAACACTATCGATGTATATAGTTTCCGCTCTGCCATTGTCTTTCTTCGTATGTTTGTTTTATGCACACGTAATGGAAACTCTAAATGATAAATGTTTTATCGCAGGAACCTTTGTTATCCATACGGCTAATATACTTGAAGCTTTTATTAATGAAAAATACACCTTTTTTCTTCTTTTTGAATTAGACTTAAAAAATAAAAATAACGAAATGAATTTTATATTACGAGCTGAAAGAGAATTGCGTACTCTTTATAATTGCAGTAAAACTGGCAATACGCATATTTTTTATTTGCATTTTGGTTTTACGTTTTTGTTAAATGAAAACGTTAACTAGATAAATTAGAGCTAAGTGTATGTTGATATTCAGTTGAAACATCCTTTTTATTTATTTGATAATTAAAAATCATGACGCTGAATAATGGAAATCAAAGAAAATGTATTTGAATATCTGTAATTAACAGTAGGAAGGGGACATTTATTCTATTTCGTAGAAGGTTCGATTTAGTTTTCACATACATCTTTTTATTCATAATCCATTTTCGTGTAATAAAAGAAAATTTATTTTGTATCACGCTTCTTTTGAAGTTTAACTTCGCTTCAACTTCAACAGTATCAAATTGTGCACGTGGTTTTGATCTATTCTGTTCTTCTCGCATAAAACTGAAATATTGTAAGTATATTCGAAAATTCTTAATTTGAAGTTCAAATCAAAATAGTTTGACATAAAAATCGATGTACTTTCGTAGTTGTAAGTATTTAATTTTTCTCTAATTTACATAATTCTATAGTAAAACTACTTATATCTTTTTTTTTTTTTTTTTCATCTATCCTAATTCTCAGTTTCGCACTTAATTTTAACTAGTATTCAGCAGAAGTTTCATTGTATTATTGCGCATTGTGTACATATATATATATATATTAGATTATAGTCTTGTCGTATTTATAAACTTCTCAGAATGTATCTGTCGTTGTTATTAATTGCGTCCAACTTTGAACATTTATGTATGTACATATATGTGGTTTATACCGAAAACTGACATGTATATATTATTATTAACAGCCATAAACATTTATATGGATTTCCGGAAAAGGAATTTAAAGTTACTAGAATACAACAACACTGAAAACATTTTTCACTCTATGCAGTTCGCAACACTAATTTAGTGACTTGCACCATATGGTGAAACACAAATTTGTAAGAAAAGTGGGATGTACATATATAAAATGTGTTTTTATCTCTTACGAACGCTAAAGAAATTTCTGATACAATTCTATCATTAAAAATACTAGCGAAAATAGACGCTGTATAAATCGTCGAAAAAGGCATTCTCAGAGTATGTAGACGAAAAAGGTCGATGCTGCAGACAATACTTTGTTAAGACAAAGAATTTCTCGCAAGAGATTCTTCTGCTTGTTATTATTTTTTAAACATAAACGTAATTCCGGTGTTACGAATGTGTTTGTAGGCCAATTTTGTATGAATAATTTTTAATTCATCGTAACATTCGTAAGGAACGTATTAGGTAAAGGAAATCCTGGTTTTAAAACATCCTATGTATAAGCTAAAAAAAAAAAAGAGAGAGAATCGTTATTATCAGAGAACCCATGCAAAAAAATGTAATTTAAAGAAACCTAGGTGTTAAATTATGGCCCCGGCTTGATTCATAATTTGATCGAAAATTTTCGCGTAATATATTGCAATGCACCTCTAGAAAAAAACTGTACGTCAGTGGAAAGAAACTTTGTGTGGAATGCAATAAATTTTAAACGAGGAAACAAAAAAAAAAAAAAAATCGAAGTAAAGAAAGATTTACTTAAAACTATAAATAACAAAAATGATATTTGTCAGATCATTAACAATGTGCAGATAATCTCGAATTAAACACTACAGAAGTTTCACTTGTATGTGCATATTTATTGTTACATATACATATATAATAATTAGTCCATGCGAATGAAACTTTTATAGTGTTTTTAATTCGAGATTATCTACACAAATCATTTCTGTTACAGAGTGTTATAAGTAATTTTTTTTTTTTAACTCCTATATATTTTTTTTTTGTTTCCTCGTTTAAAATCGATTGCATTTCATAAAAGGTTTCACTTCTAACGCCGTTAGTTTTCGATTGACGCACAATTTTTTTGCGGCTCATTGTGAAAATAACTAAAATTAAATACTACAAATTTCATCGTGCTAATCTTCACCGTAAATTTTAATAATAACTGGCTTATGATGACTTTAACAAGATACAAATACTTCAGATCTTGATGAATTTAAATATCTCGAAGAAACAGAATCGAAGCGAATTCCATATCGTGATGTTGAAATACGAATGTCGTTATTCATTTTTAAATTTAATTCATATCACGTACAAACGAAACAAATGGTTGCGAACTTTCATCGCTGAAGTTCACCATTAAAATCTCTGGCCAAGATAATTGGAATCTTATCTTTTCCTGATTTCGTATTAGATGCATGTGGTATATCAATAATTCATCAAGGATAAATTCTAATTTCATTCATTTTTTTCCTCTTTTTTTTTTTTTTTGATAAATATATATCGAGATAATAATAACAGATAATCCCTTTGTCGTTATACATACGGCAGCACGCATATCGCCGACGTTTAATTCCCGTGTTGTTCTTGAATCGGTAACTTTTAACATGCAATCATGATTTTCAAAACTGTATAGTGATAAATTAGGCATTTTTAATTAATTTCATTGTGTTAACGTTATTCGAAATTTTGTGAAAAATTGCAACACTTCCAGCGGTTCTTTTTTTTTTGAGGTCTTTAATATTTATTAACACATTTAAAATTGGGGATATCTATATTTTCGTCATCTTCCAACCATGTTTCAGATAGCAATAAAATATTACAATTTTGTAAGACCACTTCGAGTCTAAATGATGAGATCGTAAAACACGTTTGTTAACCTTTCATACTTGCGTGGTGTATAATTTACATGACTTGCAAATATTTTGAAAATAATTGAAAAATTCTACTATTTGTACGTTTACTCTATAAAGATAATAAAACATCTCACTGGATTTTGGTAGTAATCGAAAAAAACAAGATATTAAACTGGTACTGTGTTTCATTTGTTTTTTTCATTAGAAGGAAAAGTTTGGAATAATTTGTGATTTTATCTAAAAAAAAAAAAAAGAAAAAAAAGAAGAAAGTATTGCGAAACATTTGGAAATTATGTACGATTTGTTCTGTATGGCTGTTGTTTTTCAAGTCGAAGAAAAGATTTAAAAAATCTTGAAACAAGGAAAATTCAGGGAAATTTACGTTAAAAAAAAGTGGTCACCGGTCGTATTTAGTGCTTATCAATAATAATGGATTGTATGTGTAGGGAGAATCAGAAGAATCACGCCGAATAACTGTGCATTGCCAATTATTCGTTGTCTTCATTCGATAAAATTGCAGTAATTTAATCATTATAATGTCAGAAAGATCTTGTAAAGGGAATTTAATTACATGTATATGTGTGTGTGTGTGTGCAGGGGGGATATACATATTTAATTTTCAGTTATTTGCAGGTACACTGAACGAGCAATTTGCGCAACTTACAATATCGAAAATTACAATAAACTGGTTTTCTTATTAAACTATCGGAAGTATTATGAAATTCGACGCTTTTCCTTTAAAATATTTTCTAAAAATTTCACCATAAGTGATGGGAAAGAAGAATTTAAGAGTCGATTTGAAAGAAACAGAGATTCTTCGTTAAAAATTTTGTGGCGGCTTGATGACGCTTTCTATGAATGACGGAACACAAACAACTATGTTCTGTCTTCGGATGTATTAAATAAAATAAAATCGATTAATAATGCGCGGGAATCGTGATAGAAAACTATTTAATTTCTGAACTGAATTCTGTTAAAAACAGCGCGACTGTGAATTAAATACGTTCTGTTAAAAACCAAATAATGAGTAATAAATAAAAAGAAGGTAGCTCTAGCAGGTTTTTATCGGTCGCGGAAAAGTAAAGAAAAAAAAATTAAAAACTATATCGGAAAATTAATTTTCGTAGCATAATTTTGAGTAGAATATTTTCATTATGTTGTAACGAATTAAAATGAACATCCTTTAAGAAAATTAATGAAATACGAATAACAGGATCGACACACTTCTAATGAAAATGGTTTACATTATGGAAAATACATGCGTCGAGGAAGAGATACGACCTCTTATTTTGTAAATATCGGTACGTCGCTTCGATATTTCCGTGAAAAATGTTTTAATTATTTAGCCGAATTTGAAGCTAAGCTCGTGTACATTACCGTAAAAAGGCTCGTCATTTCTCCAGTTTGTGCGCGACAATTAATTCTATTTTCGCGAGTAATTGAAATAGTCCTAGATCGTCCATTTTACACTACCCCGTTACCAATTAAATGGGGGGTGGTATCCACCAAGGGGTGAGTACACGGTAGAAGAGAGGTCACGCGTCTTCATTTTTTGATTATAATTTATTAACCGGTTCAAACTGAAACGCTACGTGTACTAGCCGTTGTTCCGTTAATTTATTACTGAGAAAGAATTTTCATTCGAGCACTATTTAGTTTTTTTCATAGACATATTAGATGTGTTTCGTCTGCCTTTTCAAATAACCTCCCATTTTATGATCATCCTGTGAAATCGTCTGTTTATATGAAAACAAGTTACGTTATTATAGCTCGTACAGGTAAAAATAATTATTAATAGTTAAACATTTTTAAATTTCATTTATTCTTAGTTATTTTTTATGTAAAAATTTAATACAATAAAAAACTTTTTTTATTTGAAGTACGTTATGTAATAAATCATATTAACTTGTAAAATGAAATATTTCATTCGGAAAAATATAAAAACCATATTGACGTTTTTACGTTTATGGCAGTAAATTTTCTGTTATTTGTATCTGGTCGATGAAATGTTAGTAAAAAGCCTCTTTTTTTTTTTTTTTTTTTTTTTTTTTTTAAAGAAAAATGTCTGCAACGGTGTAATAATATCATCAACCTGTTTTATTACTTTGAGGTATTTCTTTTTTTAGGAAAAAAACTTTTATGCCACATGGAGACGCTTTTTTTTATTTTTTTTGGCGTGGGCACTGTCTCTATATTTTATTTTTTATTATTAGATGTTTGTATAGCTACAATTTTATAGTGTTACTATTTACAATTTTCTTCATTTTTATACTAACGGGCTTTGCAGATTTTCTTCATTAACCTCTTTCACTCGAATAAAAGTTCTACAGTTCGTACGAACGTGTTACTATTACTTAATCATCAAATTCTGAATATTTCTTCCCTTTTTATTATATCTCGCCTTTCTTCTTTTTAACGTAATATTACATATAGGCTATTCAGAAACGTGCTCTTCACCGATTCCGACATACCTTTTAATTTCATTAATTCACAATATTTTTTTCTGTAAATTCACAGCTTGCCATTTTAACCTTTTTCAATTTTTAAATCATTTATAATAATCAGACTAATCGAAATGTATGTTATGCTAAACAAACATGATGGGCTACATCCGAAATAAATCGACCCGTTTACAAATATTTATCGATTTTAATCTTGTTTCTCTCTCTCTCTCTCTCAGAAATACATGAAACTTAGTTTTCTTCTGCACTTCGTTATAATTGCCACAGAGAAATAAACCATCGCATAACAAACCCCATATTAAAAAGAAAATCCCGAAAAACAAAACCACTTTTTCGTAATGCACAGCTAAACACAAGATCACTACTTCTGGTGACACTATACCGTGTAAGTTACCGTATAGAGTAATATTTACGGTTATTGTAATTTTGAGAACTGAAAAGGCGTACAAATTCACTATATTATACTGTTGTTCAGGTTTTGCCTTCGCATTATCGTTGTAACCGTTATTTGCATAATGTACTGGTATTGTGAAATGAGTAATTTGTTAAAACCGTTCTTTGCACAATACGCTATAATTTTACTATAAAATGAACAGCGGTTTAAATTTTTGACTCGTTTTTTTGTTATTATTCGCATGCGTTTTGAGATTGATTGAAAAGAAGGCAACTGAAATTTTAAACCATTTTTACAGCTTGCGAACGAAATAGTTATTCCTATTTGCATTTTAACGAGTGTTTATGCATAATTACGGTCAAGACGAGCTTTTCAAATTGTTATTTGCAAGTATAAAACGATGGAGATGTTTCGATATTTTTAATTTTACAAAAAAAATTTTTTAACGTGGTAATATTTTTCAGGACGCACCGATTTAGAATACTGTTGCAAGAAATGTCTTAAGACATTCGATGACTTACAAGAGGCCAAAATACACGTTCGTTCTCATTTTACGCGGTAAATTTTTATTTTATACGTATTTTAACCTTTAATTATTTTATAAATTGCGAGTAAATTGAAATTGCACATTAAAATAGAGTTATATTAAATACCGTGGCTGTAGAATAAGTAAAAGGGGAAATACGAACAAATCGTTTCATAAAGTGATTAAATTTTAGTACCACGTGTAATGCGCTTGCCAGATACGCCGAGTAAGTAAAATGTATGTGTCTCATACGCGATCTTTTCATGCAACCATAAAACGCCAGTGACCAGGAGGGCTTTTTTCGCAAAAAGCCATCTTTCTGCACAATACAAGGGGTCCGATTTGATTGAAATCACGAAGCATTTAAATGGGGGATATCTTTTTCTATACCCACACTGTACTCCAGACCTCGCTGTCCTTTTTTTTATATAGCTGATAAGCGATTCGTTTGGAACGGGCAAAAATCTCGTCGAATTGGCGCGTGTCTTTATACTGAAATGTAAGGACCATTAAGTGTCCTCAAGCTTGTGAATCTTTTGTGTACTAACAGTGGAAACATTTGTAAAATTTTTAAATTATGTTTCCATTTTCGACGGCACGTCAGGGGAAACATGGTAATTTTAGAACGACTTCTGTGTTCTGTGTATTGAATATCGATTTCTATTGGACTCGGTTTTTATCGTGTGAAAATTCGGAAAAAGATTGAACGGAAGCCCACGCCTATGAATTAAGAATGAAAAGTTGACATTTGGGTTTATAAAAGACCAAAAACATAAATGTGTCTAAGCCGGAAATGTACGCTGTATGCTCTTTGCGGACAAGGATGTTTTGTTTTTAGGATTCCGTAACATGAAATGTACGGTATACTAATAAGATGGTTCAGAAACAACAAAAATATTCAATTAATAGCTCAGAAACGATTTGACTTATTCAAAATCATAAATTATATTTAAAATTCTCTTGAAGACAGCCTATAACTTCAAGCTAACCTCGATTACACTAGATGATAAAAAATCCCAAAAAAACTTCAAGAATACGTAATATGGAACTTGATACGACCGTAAAAGTCACCTTTAAAAAACTCATAGCTCATCTCACCGGATGATAATCTCCTTTAAAAGTGAAATTCAAAATATAAAAAAATACGAAGAAGCTCTTTCATAAAATCAAAAAATTACGGTTAAAAAATTATATAAGCCGCCTTTTTTGGACCAAAAACAGCAAAAAAAAAAAAAAATGTTTACGTAAGCAATAGCCAGAATTAAAAAATTGAGAAAACCAAAACGGATCATTAATATATATATATATATATATGCATAAAGGACCGCTTTATAGGAAAACTATAGCCGAGTTTACAACTTTATATTTAAACCCCTGGGGGCGCCTCGGAAGCTCAGAAGTTATGAAAAAAATAATTTTTTTATTCATCGCTATTAGTCGGGAACGCGAAGCCGTATATCATTTCCTTAACGAAAAGTTCAAAAAGCGCGAAAAATGATGTGCATTACCCCGCATGTATTTTTCAAGTTTGGAGCGTCCGGGTTTTCGACTATAAAATTCGGCCTTCGGGGCGCCGAAAGCTCGAAAGTTCAGATATTTTTTTTTTCCTGGCATGTGATGCATCATTGTTAGAAGAATGATCGCTGTTTGTCAAGAATCATTTCTTTAACGGAACTTTCAAAGTTGGCGAAAAGTTTAAAAAAGTGCGGAAATGACGCATCTCTTCTTCACGGCGCGAAAATTCATATTTCTTTCTTTTGAACTTGGCATTATATAAATGTGTATTATAGTGTGTTCTTTAACTTATCTTGCGGAATACCCATCAAATGAAACATCATGCTTGACTGAACTTCTTTTTAAATTGCGTATCAAAAAAGAAAAAGAAAAAAAACGAAAAAGGGTGAATTCAATGAAAATTTTCATTTTTAGCGAGGAGTTATCACAAAATAATAATAAGAATAATAGGAAAATTATTATGGTTTTATAACTGAAAAAGTATGCATGTTTTTGTAGCTTTAGGATTGGTTAGGTTTTTTCATTTGAAGGTAACCAAATATTGTTCTTTTCCGTCATCCAATCAATTGGATAGAGAAAAAATTCGGGAAAGCATATACAGTCAGTGGAAGTCCTCGGTTTAATACCTATTACAGTTCGAACATTGGTGTTCTATTGCTTCATATCATCAAACACAGTGTGACGGGCGTTTGTCTTGAGTTTCATCGAAAATTTCTCGGCGGTACTATTTTCTTCTGGGAATATTTTCAAGTAACAATCTTAACTTTAAACATAAATTAGACCGAGGACTGGGGAGGTAGATTAGTTTGCCACAAATATAGTGGTCCGGCGTGTTTCGAAGTCACACGTGCTAAATAAGACCCAATACACACGTTTCCGATTTTTTAACGTGCGGCGACATCGTAATTTGCGATGATGTGATATAGGAGTGTCAGACTGATGTACCGTTGCGGCCCGTGACTACATCTTCGCTCCTTCGTGATACCATCACATTTTATATGGTTTCGCAGCGATATTCCGTAAATCAGTCGGTGAGCTCATCCGTTCATTTGTTACATGCTGTAAAATGAATGAATTACATTTTAAAATAAATGTCCAGAGTTATTCATCGGAGAAAAGGGTGTCTTTTTACATCTCTTCAAACTTGATCGTATTACTTATTATCATTAAATGATTTTCATTCGAAAGAGTTTAAAAACAAATGGATTTCGATAAGAGACGTATAAAATTTATTTCTTAAAAAACGGGGGTAAATCCGGTCAAAATCGTTCCGCCCCCCCCCCGTTTTAAACCAGACTTTTTATGTACATGGTGAGCAAAAATTGTACGTTTCCCTCTAAATACACTTTTCATTCCTCGCAATTACAGTAATAATCGGCATTTTGTTTATTTCAGGTATAAATGCGTTTGTAACAAATTATTCATCCATCCGACAAACGGCATTCGACATAGTTTACAAGTTCACCCGGATAATTATAAACTGAGAAAAGTGACCGCGCGGACCAGCAACTGGCAACATATTTATTTGTCATCTTCGCGCAGATCGCCGATAGCGGCCAGTATCAGCCCGGATGTTACTATCATTTCCAGCGCTAGTTCATCCGATGAGGACGACGCTGCCGAACAGCCGAGGAATAACGCGCAAGGAAGCACTCTGTCAAAGACGACGACATTGTATTCGTGCACGCTCTGCTACCGACCCAGTATCAATGCCAACGCCGGTCTGAAGCACCTGTTTCTGGAGCACTTTGTCAGTACCGTGCCCGGTGACAGCGATAGTAGTAGCGCAATCAACGAAACCGACAGTACCGTTTCGAATGTCGATGGCAGTAGCAGCGTCACCGGTTCGACGGATATTCTACAGTGTAATCTGTGTCAGAAGACTTTCAGCGATCGAAACTTTTTGGCGAAGCACGGTTTCGTCAATCACGGCTTTCAAATTTACAATTTATTAAAAAAAAGTCAAGTCTCATTTGTAGCGGATATCGACAAGGATAACCGAAAGCAGACGCAACGCTGCTTGACTGTCGCCGGTACCGGCGATCCGTTAGCTAAATCGTCCGGTCTTCCGTTAGCGGTCTATCAAAAACGACCAGTAAGTTCGCTCGCGTCATCCTCGCTGCCGCAGAATACTAGTTTGGAAAATGTAATTACCTCTGTTCGTGGTAGCGCGCCATTGGCAGCCGCTGTCGACGCTTTTCGGTGCGAATGGTGCAAATATAACTGCCATTCCGAACAGATCCTCGCGCAACATTCTAAGGATTGTCTGGGTAGACGAATTAGGTGCCGGGTAGCGACGCCGGTCGATAAATTTGTCGTCGATGATTCCGGCGAAGCTGCTCACACAGCGACAAGCGTTTCCTTATCGGGTAACAGTTCCGAGGACAACATCGAGCAGCGTGCTGCGTCCCTTTACCGCATCAACGTCGTTCGCGGTAGCAGTGACAAGTTTGACGCGGAATAGTGAACGGAAAGCTACGTCAGTAAATTAGTTTATAATAATCAGTTTTCCTACACTGACTGTATATATAATATATATTGTAATTACGTACGAATGTTTAGACGCTTGGAAAAAAAAAAAAAAACGAAAAAAAAATCAATTTATTATAAATTGGCGTTTTACGCATAATGTGAAAATTTTACAAGTCATATTGCGAAAATAAGAAATCATTACTACTACATGTTTGTTCCTATGATCAACTCCATATCGTCCATGTGCAGTCAATTCTTCCCCTTTTGCCGATTTCGTTCATTAGCAGAAATGTTATATTTTAAATGTATTGTTTCAGAAAATTAAGTTTATTTATAAGAACTCGGCCAAAAGTCGTGACGTTAATTTATTAACAATTTCGTATTTTTATCGTTATTACGTAAAGTAGTTTTGAATTAGTATATATAACTATCGAATTATTTTCATTATAGAACTGCTGAAAAATAAATTAAAAAAAAAAAAAGAATTATAAAAAATGACGAAAAATTACCAAATTACTACCCTAATTGGGAAATAACAAGTTTGAGTGTAGTGCGCTCAATCGATTATTTTTTCTGGCTGTGCAATTTTTTTTTTTTTTTTTTTTTTTCTATTTTTGAAATTTCTTGGCACTATAGAAAGGTCGTGTTTTGCTGATTTTTAACTACAATTCGGTTATGTAAAAGTTTGTGCACGTACCAGTTAGGAGGAAGAATAAATTCGCTAACAAAGAAAGGCGGATATTTCTTACCAAATGCATGCTAAATAATATTCGTATTATTTCGATAATCCACTTTAATATTTATAATATAAAATTTTATATATATATATGTAATAAATTTTAGTGTGTTAAAGAGAAACAGGAAATGGCGTAACTTGAACAATAACAAATTACGTATTCGCAGTATGTAATATTTGAAGAAAAGATCGTCTAACTAGGCAGTTTCGTCAAAGTGGAAAAAATAAAAATCAAAAATTCTACCTTTATAAGAACCGCTAGTCTGTTGTTGAACAACTAAATATTACGTTACAAGAGCTCCGATTAGTCAATCGTCCTTCTATGAATTTCATTTAGTTGATAGTGCCTTTTAAGTAATTTTTAAAATTAATCGGCAGATGGTACGAGCTGTCATCCCGTGGAGTCAAAAATTAAGTGCAGACGCGATCATGTTTTGGCAATTTATGTAAAAACACGTTCATTATTATATCGCTCTATGTTGTAAATAAATCTACTTTCGTTTCTATTTAATTCTGTTGAGTAGATGTGGAGTGACTCTGATAGTTCTTTGATTTAAAACTCATATTATTTATATTGCGCTTTGTGTTTGTTTATATTAATATCATCGAATAATCCCCCCCCCCCTTCCCCATTATTTGACATACAAAAGCCTATTTGCGGCCGACTGTGTGCAGGTGCGTGTGTATTTGTGTAAAAAAAGTTTTCTATTAGTATAATACTTCTTACGGAGCCTAATAACTTGACTACTTGGAAAGATGTTTTTTTTTTTTTATTTATTTATTTATTTTTGTTCCTCAGATTTATTTCGAGGGATAATAATCAAATTTAGTGTAAATTTTTCGATTAAGCGTATCAATTAAAAAGCAAATAAGCCGTTCGCAGTTTACGGAAAATCGCCTTTTCTTTTGTTAAACTGTTATCATCCTATTTTCTAGCGATTAAGATCTTCCAATTTCTCCCTGCATCCGAATTAGTTTATTATTAAATTTTTTTTTTTTTTATATATATATATATATATATAATACCGCTAAACATCATTATTAAACATTTTATATTTATATATGTCAGGCCCGTAACTTAAGGGAAGAAGAAATGCGGAAAAGATTCAAACCACCTCGCAACTTAAACATTGTGTAGAATAAAAAAAGTAAAATGTTCCAAAAAAATATTTTAAAATCCACTTTCCTCTATTATTTATTCTACGAGGTCTAATGAAATGGCGCTTTTGTAACTGTATTGAGAGTAAATCATAAAAAAATCTTAGTCCTTTAAACTGTTGAACCATTTAACGGTAAAACAAGCGCTAATATTTTTGTACAGAATTACTGCCTTATTAAGCTTTTTTTTTTATTGCCGAAAAGAACTTAAAGGCTACACTGGTAGAGATTAACTCTTTCCAAATTTTAATTCCAATTACGGGCCTGCCATATACGGGGGCGCGTGTGTTTGTGTGTATGGGCGCGCTGTGAATGCGTACGTGCGTATATAGAGAGATATGTATTCTATACTTTCCTATAGAGTAGGTGGCTGCTTTACGACATTCTTTGAATCATTCTGTTTGCTGTGTTAAATCTTGCGCCGCAAACATTCGTTTAGTTTTTCTTTTTTTTAAAACGAAAATCAGAATTATTCCGAAGAGCATGGAGGAGGTACTCTGTCATTTCAGTATTAATGGTTTCTGCGGTTCTACAATTGCGCCGAACTTCAAGTGTTTTCTCTATTCATTTAGTTATAGGCCGAGTTTCCACCGCATACTTCAGTATTCGTAGAGAGCACTTGGAGCTATATTTCGGTCTATTCATTTTCCTTCTTTTTAATACAATTAATTCTTGATTATACAAAACTTTTCTGACTACTTTTGCTGTGTACGTTTTTCGCCGCTCTATCCATCACTTATAATTACTGCTTCCGAGTAATTGTGCTTGTAAACTTATTATGTCCGATAAAAATGCATTTGGAGGGCAGTTTACCCGGATTTTTTATTAAAATAGCCCGTATCTTGAATAGGAACGAACTAGTTATTATAAATCAAATTGCGCTTATTCTAGAATAATTATAACAGTCCCCCTTTAATTAAGGATGATATTTTTTGCTGTCTAATCTGATTGATTTGTGTATGGCGAAATGAATGTATTTGATAAAATTCAACTTCGCTAAAAACAAATCCCACGTGCTTGACTGATCTTTTTTTTTGGTTTTTTTTTTATTATTTTTTTTGTGGGAGGTTTATTTTGTTAATAGTCTACCCACACAATAGACGACACGTCTATGCTTTTCTAGCCATTTCACTACGTCACCTTAATATTTTCCAAGTGAACGCTAAATATTTTTAGGCGAACAGAACCACTTTCTAAATTTTCAAGCGTTAAGTGATGCGTTATTTTAAATTTTACTACTATGCTTCCATCCCACCGTTGCTATAAATGTTTCGAAAATTTACTTATCATTAATTTGTTGTTTTTTTTTTTTTGTATATTTCAGTAATAATTTAGAACGTTAGTTGTTCTCCCTTTGTGCGAGTAGAAATCGACCGTCGATTTTTAATAGTATTTTAATTGTACGAGTGCATGCGTTTTTCTACGCATTATGCCTAAGGTTTACTTTTAGATTGAAGTCGACTGTGTAAATAATCATTTATACGACAAATTTCAAACGTTTTTCGATCTTTTATTTATAGAAAGCTTTGTACATATATATTTCGTATATATTTTATTTTATTATTATATATTTTTTTTCTTTTTTTTTTTACAAACAATTATTTGTTATTCCACATATTGCATTTTTTCTTTGTATACGTGTCATAAGTCGTTTATTACTTTTAGCAAAAACCTTGTAATTATTAAAATTGTGAAGATTTCAAATATACGCGTGTATATATAATATTTTAAACATTATACTCCCATTTATGTACGTATAAGAGTAATCTTTAAATTTTAAGTATAAGCCTAAGTACATTAATCCGAAAACATAATTCATAGTGACTGATAGTAACGCCGATTAGTATGAGAAAAAAATTGTTAACGAAGCTGACATCGAATGAGATATATTGGCTGTCTTGGCAGCAAAGGCTATTAATTACGTATGGCAAAATTCAGCGCAGCAGAAAATAAAACTAGTTCATACCTTTCGGACATCTTAATTCTCCAGTCGCTTTAGCACCGGGGGAAAAAAAAAGAAATATGAAATTTTCCTTCATGCCCTTACCGTTCCACATTTAAAAATGAAAAAATCCATTTCAAAAATTTTTTTCAAAAATTGCTCTTATTTGCGTTGGAAATTTCCCTTGATTTGAAATTAATTTAAGGACGTTCACCGTGTTCACATGCTAACAAACAAATTGAGCAAGTGACTGCAATCATTCTAACGATTTTTGAACAGCTCCCATTAGGAGAAAATACGCGCGTATTTTAATCAGAAATGTTTCCAATCATTTAGCGCTTCACTTTCTGTAAATTGTAACGTTTATTTAACTCTTATACGCGATTCTCTTGTATAGCTTTTCTTTTAAAACAGGCGTTACACTTTTTCGTTGACAATTTTCAAGTTGTCAATATCGCGACGGTAAATTCCTTCAAATTTTTCCAGTTCATTTCATTTTTGTTGCAACTAGAGGTAATTAATAAACGTGCACCATTCATATCATAAACGGGAATTTCTTAGCTTTTTATCTATCCAAAATTTCTCTTTCTTCCTTGATACTAAGTTCCAATTCTTTCCTTTTTTACTTTCGTCTAACATCTTCAACTTCCTGTACCCCCTACCTCATCACTCTTCTTTATATATTCTAATCAGAAACAGGTTCGTAGATCTTTATTACATTCGCATTATTTCTAAACTTCACATCCTATTAAATGAAAATTACTAATTTTCTACTTTCTAAATGATAACTTTTAATTCTTCGTACTTTTTTCTTTTTTAATTGTCTGGTGCCTTCGCCTTTCCGCTCTCCAGGTCCTAGACGATTATTATTGGGACTTGTATTCAACATTTACATTTTTTTGTTTCATTTCGTTTGCGTACTTCATCTTTTATCATTTAAAATTTTTTCTATGCTACTATTGTAGATAGATTTATTTATTCGCACCAGCAGCTCTTCTGTGATTACTGACTCTCTTCCATTGCGGTAAATAGCACCTGCGTTACTTTCGACAAATAGTATATGTCTGTAATATAGTTTTCTAAAAAGTGTCTCTGATTTTTGTGACTTTCTGAATACTGAATTATTTGCTCGTTTTAAACAGGCACAGTTAACTGCGTATATTCAAAGCGTCGTTCCCTTGTCTTAAGCCGTATAACCAAAAAACTGAGAAAATGGGCAATCGCGGTATAAGCCTGTATTCTCAATTTTTCTAATTACAGCATCAGCAACTCGAATTCATTTTAATTCGCACATAGCACTTCTTGTTAACTTAGTTCGATGTGGAGATTTTCGATGACGCACCCCTCTGTTCTCCGCAATAGGGCCTAGGTGTGGAGAGCATTGTACAACTCCAATTTGTTCAAATTCAAAAATTTTCTAGACCTTTTTTTTACCGGAAGATTTATTATATTGTCACTTTTATCTCGAACTTGTTAATGTAATACACTGCGACCATTTCTTTAAAACGACATTGACACGTTCTTTACTTAGATTCGTTGAAACCAAAGGGTAGTGCTGTCCCAGTATTATATCGTAAAGGCTGGATATGTGGAATGCGTCCCATTCCGATGTTAGTAAAGTTTTATGCGTTAAATGTATTATTCGTAAAGTGTCGTCGCGATAGTTGCTGGAACAGTTGACTGCTATCACGGAAGTTTCGAGTATCTTGGGCGATGACAGAAACTGCTAATAGTCACGTGGAAGGCGATGGCAAACAACCATGTATCCATATAAGCGCTGGTTGGTTTATTATAGTTAGTAAACACACACGGGACTGCACTTGTATATCGATAAATCAATCACAATATCAGTTCCAAATGTAGTCTTACGCGCTATACACACTAGCGTTGTATATAGCAATTATCACGATGAAATATACCTATGTCTGTACAGCTGGAACGTACGAATGGGTATTCGACTACGCTGAGAATTATAGCGGTACAAAGAAGTTCGGTTGATCGGCTCTGCTTTGTAAACTTTTGATTAAAATTCTTTCGTGTACATTTCATTTTTGCAGACATTGCGCATTTCGTATAGCTGTTAAATTAGCCTGCGTAAAGTGGAGATTGAAAAAAAAAAAATTAAGTGTTTTCTACTAGTTTTTACAAAGAATCCAGCAACAGAATTTTTAGTTGCTACCGGATATATTTATATTCGAATTTTAATTATTTGCCCAACTATTATGGCTTGTTGTAGTAGTGAATTAATTTTTATATAATTTTCGAAGGAGAAGTTAGGAGACGCAAAACAAAACGAGTATACAGGTAGAGAATATGTTCTCTCAAATATGTAATTTACGGAGATGACCAACTCGCAACTAATTCGTAACGGAGCATTTTATGTACGTAAGGTGAAATGGCGAGAACTATGCATCAATTTTTGATTTTATATAATTTTAAAATGATAACTGATGATCTTTTGTTAAGTAAAATTTTTCGTTAGATCGTCACAAACACAGGCTGTGGAAATACCGATTATCTGCAGCTGAACGTGAGAACTTCTTGGTTTGAGAGTGATAAATATAGAATTATTTATCATACTGTTTGTTAAATATAAATATAATCATTTGGAGTACAACAAACGAATTAAAAGTATAATCTGTAAGTTCTTTATTTTTTACTTTTAATTGTAATATATTTTTTATTTATTCCTTATTTTTCGCGCATGCTTTTTTATATTATCCTGCTTTTATTTGGTTTTTCCCCGCGTCTTACATAACCATAACATGTACCCCTTTTTCTTAAATTATTCCATAGTAATGGTTTGTCCGTTCTGGTAACTTTTAGTTTGCTTTTGTGTTCCTACTTCGCGACGCATTCTCCATTTCATGTTCGCCTTTTAAATTTTTAAAATCTAATCGAAATATTTATTCGGTTTTCTGTTTATATTTCACAATTTTACTTTCCAGCTGAAGATGGGCATCGCCGATTAAAAGGTTTCTGAGTAGTATACACAGATTATTATACTTTTAATTCGTTATGTTTGCATCGTATATTTATTCCAAATTACTATATGCTGATAAATATGTTTCTTACAATTAGTGAGAGACCCACTATTAACGCTTTTCAGCGTATTTGTCTGTTTGTAGCAATGATAACAATAATAAATTGAACCAAATTCAACGGAGAATCTTTATATAAAGTAAAAACCAAAAAAAAAACAAAAAAACATTTAAAGCCCAAGTAAGAAAGTAGACAAATAGATGGACAATTTACAGAATAAGTAAATATGAGAAAAAAGGGAGTAGTCATGGAGTAAAAAAACTGATGACAGTAATACGGAAGCAGGATGATTTTCAAAAATTGAGTTGATTCTAATAAGTGTTCAGCGAAAAAGTTGAAGCCGAAAAAAGCAACTTTATAACATAGCATTGATTTATTGCATATTCGAAAGTATTAATTATGCAAAAATGTTATATTTCTTTAAAATATATTTTAATTTTTTTTAAATATTTCCATGTGCAATTAGTAACTATGTCCTATATTAATGATGTTCTATAAAAAATGTATTATAATTATAGAGAAATTAAAGAACCCAGGCCCCAGAAATTTTAATAGTTGCTACTGGAAATATTTAAATTTAAATAAACCCTTGCCAACGACTGTGGTTTGCTGTTGTAGGATCTACCTAAAGTTTGTTTTAATCATTGTATTACTAATGGTCTGAAAAAAAAAAAAAAAAGAAGGAAAACCGAATAGAAGTAGATTTTTAGTGAAAATACAGAGTTCACCATATAAAGAAAGAGAAAAAATGAAACATTTCTGAATAATGTTTAAATCTTTCATTTTTTTTCTTTCTTTCATTATTCAGGCAAGTAAGTAAATGATTGACGTGCCCGTAAAATAAAATAAAAAAAAAAAAAGCAAATGATTTACTTATAAAAAATAATATTTCAAAATCGTAGCACTGGGTCTTCTCTTGCTCCTTATAATTCTTCTCTTTCCTTTCCTTCCCATCTTCAGCTATAATATCTATACTTCAATTTTTTCTATGCTGTATAATTGTCTCTCGATGTAACCACTTAAACTTTTCCGGTTGTTGGGTTAAAGCCGCTGGCGCGCAACAAAAAAAAATAATTATTTTATAAATAAAAATATAAATAAATTTAAATGAAAGTGGTAAGTAAGGAATAAAAAATAGATGATTACAATAATAAAAGATTTGGACTTCCAGAAATGGTACTTCGTCAACTCTAATAAATATTTTGGCAAAAAATGTACAAATTTTAAAAAGTCAAATTACATAGATTTAAAAAAATATTTACTATTGCATCCAATGTTCGATCTGCCCTCTTACTGCTTTACCCGATGATCCTCATGAAATCAAAAAACATTACCATTCCTCAAATTAAATAATATTTATAATTTAATGTAATTACATCTTAATGTCCGGTACATTTGGCCACAGTAGCAATACATGGCACAATTAAAAAAAATACAAAAAAAAGAAACACTGTAAAGATCATAGGACTACTAGTTTAATACCATATGCGTCTCTAAAAATTGTATAACACGGATTATGAAAAAGCGAATAAAGCGTAAAATTGACTAATATATAGATAGAATACAACGTAGTTTCAGAGAAAACAGTGCTATTCGAGGATTTCGTTAAGTACGATTATATTAAAATGAATGGTCACTTACGACAGATGTTTCTATGTAACCTTCTAGACTATGAGAAAGCTTCTAATAAAGTGCCGTGGCCATGATGTTTTCCCTCGATTACTCCAAATTGCATGTTCCAAGGACTTAATAAGAATATTTTATAATCTATATAGTAAACAAGAAGCTATTGTGAAATTTAACAGGGGAGAAGCAGAAAAGGCCAAGGTCATGACAGGCATATATGGCAAGGTTGCTTGCAATGCTTTTATCGAAGTGATCCTCAAAGAAATATTTGGTGAATTTAAATATGGAATAAAGGTTAGAAGATAATCAATTAATTTCGTCAATGACCATGCTAAAATATATTAACAATGATTCAAAGATTAAATGATAGCATGATAAAACATGGAATTAAAAAGAGCATTTCTGAGACAAAAGTCGTGATAATCGGTAGAGTGCACCAATAAATAATATAATTGGAAAATAAAACACAACCAATATAAGTACCTTGGACAAACAATAACGTATAACATGGATTGTATATAAGAAATATGCAATCGTATTGGAAATAAAATAAAAGTATTTGAGATGTAGTGTTTGAGAAGACTGCAAAAAGTTAGCCGAACGGATAAATTAAAGAATAACAGAGAATTGGTGAAAAAAGGAACATTCTACAACGGATTCGCCAAAAGCACCCTTCCAGTAGTCAGGGAAAGCATTGCAGAAAGAATAAAATATATTAAAAGACATAACAAGGAAAGATAGTGGGGAAAAAGGTACACACGGTCGGTCCTAGAATTACATTTATCGGCCATGGTATTGAAAGAAACTGTAATAACCGCATATGTAAAAAATGATAACGCTTAATAGACTTTCATAGAGATGATTGGCGTATATAGAAAATCAGCTTCACGGAAGAAAAAAAATATATATATATATATATGTTTGTGTGTATATATCTGATTTACTATTCTCCCTCGATTACGAGTATGAGATTATCTTCTAATTCGTAGGAGATTTAGAAGATAGATAGCAGCGCAATTGAGAAGCACGTAAGCCGAAGCGCAACCTAGCTTCCGTGCTGCTGACCAATGATAGAAAGGTTATCAATAGAGTAGGATAACCAAGACGACTGGCCTAGGCGCGTTGATTAGCTCGCCGGCTGAATACTCATGCGACGCTAACCCTTATGACTACATTTGGAACTGACTATAGTCGGTTGATTTATCGACATACAAATGCAGTTCCCTAAGTGTGTCTATATTGCTGTATACTAAACTAGTGTGCATATTCCGTCATCGCTCGGGATCGAACTCGAGACCTCCAAAACGGAAGCCAAGGGCTCTAGCCACTAGGTATATATATATATATATATATGCATGCGCGAGTAAAGATGACGCATACACATATGTACAATGAGAGAGAGAGCGTAGTTTCGCATCCGGCTATTTTTTACTAATTGACAAATGATAGAGAATTCTTTAAAGAGGCATTAAAGTTCTGTGTACAAAGTGCAATATACTTTAACATTAAAATATTCAAATAATGTTTAAACAGAAAAAGAAATATAAACAAGTTGGCATTTCCTTATATTACAGAAAAGATGATAAAAGTCTACTTTTAATTGGAAGAAATAAAGAATATTTTGACCACTTCTATGAGTTACAAATAGTAAACAAATAAAAAAAAAAAAAATCTAAATTTAGCCGCGGTAATAAAAATTGGCATTAAGAAAACTTTAGCACTTTGGACATACAGTGAGAAGTCAAGATAAATACAGAAAACTGATAGTGCAAGGTAAACGATTGTGTTTGATCAGCCTAAGAACAGACTAGTTTTGCATAATATTTGAAAACGGTACGGAAGAATGAATCAATTAAACTAGCGAAGAGCAAGAACGAAATAGGTAACGTCATCGCAAGCAATCCAAGACCGTCAAAGAACTAGCAAAAATAATAAAATACCAGTAAAAGCTTACCCAGCCTGAAATAATTGGGTACCAGAGAATTATCTGGAGGAAAGTAAAGGTAGATAGTCCAAAAGTAGAAAGGAACTGACCCTAGTATTCTCATCAGGTCCATTAGACTCGTTAAGTACCATTATGAAAAGCTTAACTTTACAATCCATGATACCTTATCAAGGATACATATGGGACTCACTTTACTTTGCTTTAGCGACTAAAATGATACAGTTACAATTTAAAATGCACATTTTACTGCTTTTATTTTTAACGCCCAGCTTTCCTGTACACGTTCAAAAACCATCGATATAATTTTGACGTGGAGGCCGAATTTTTAGTTTTATCATAACGGCAAATCTTCCAACTGAACCGATCTATAACAATGCTGAGGGTGACGTGGTTCAACAAAATTAAAAATAACCGTTCGTTCGGTAAGAGAAGTTAAACTACGATGGCAATGGAGTATAGATCATCATTAATATCTTCCGGATTAGACAAATAGTCGTTCGCCGTTTTAAATACGCATTATCAGAAACAGGCTCATTAGAAGGGGGGGAGAAAGGAAAAAAATGAATTCTAGCGAATGACTGTAAAGAATTTTAAAATTATAATAACTGCGTCTCGTGATATCACATTCGATATATAAACATAAAATTACACATAGAAAAAACAAAATACATACGTATACGGTCGTATAAAAAGAATGGACGTAATCGCGTAGATAACTGTAAATATCACATAAAACTTAATTTATAAGGAAATGAATAGAACAACAACGATTACTAGGATACGGGTAAGTACGATTATCAAGAATTGTCCGAAGGAGGGGCCGATTTCGCCCAACTTTTCGCCATTTCCAACAATTTCATATGCGGCTTGGTCGATTCGTCTTCCGGGAAAATATAATCCAACTTCTCTTCCCAGCCCTCATCTTTTCCGTCCTCCGACACATAATGAACCCGTTGTTTGACCTTACGCGGCATTATGCTGAGCACTTTTTGCAGACTTTGCTCGTCGCCGTGCTCTTGTTCGAACGTCTTCCAAGTTTCCAGCAGTTTGACGCGATCTTCCTTCTGGCCGGCGTTCCTCAGGCACTTGTTGGCCCGACTGAAAACGTTCCTGGCCAAACTGACACCGTCTTCGTCTCCGCTGTTCATTTCGAACTTGGCGTAACTCATCCACACTTTAAAGTGCAACGTTCGTTCCAGTAGCCGTTCGTACAGCAGTCGCACGTTTTCCGTCTCGTTCTGCGAGATCTCAAAATCGATGTACGATTTCCATAACACTTCCGGCATGTCCAGTCGAGGTTGTTTTACCGCCAGCTCGTAAATGGCGCGCGCCCGATCTAAATCGCCCAAGCACATCTCCAGTTCGGCGAAGCTGACCCAGGTAACACAGTTTTCCGGACCGAATTCTAGGAACTTCTGATAAATTATTCGACAACGGTCGAATTCTCGTAGCTGAATTTCGATGTCCAGATAGCCTTTAAACAATTTATTCTTCGGACACAAGCCCAAAGCCATGCCTAGGATTTTCCTCGCCGTCGCCAGATTTTTCTGACGAATCTCGAACTTGGCGTAGTAGAGCCAAATTTTCGCGAACGTGAAAGACTTGTGTGGGATAATTTCCAAACAGGATCGATAAATTTGACGCGTCCGATCGACGTCGTTCGCTTCCAGCTCTTCGAAAAGCGCGTATCGTATCCACAGATATATGTAGCGACGCCAGAACAGTTTCTCTTTCGCTGGCGGTATATTCGCGATAGCCCGTTCGTACGTGTCCCGAATGGTGTCCAGGTCGCCCTCTTCTTCGATCACCTTCAGATAAATGAACCAGGCTTCGTAGTTCATCGGATTCGATTTCACTTCGTTCTCGTACTGCGTCTTTCGCTTGTTCGTTACCACCAAATTAACGCTGGCCGTATCGCCGTACTTTTTCTCGTGTATCGTGTAGGCTTTTTGCAGCTCGGCCGATTTATCTTTCGGCAAGTGGTCCAGTGCGTACTTGTAGATTACTTTCGCGCGGTCGTGTTCTTTCTGGCTTTCTTCAAATTTCGCGAACGCTATAAACAACCGTTCGTCCATGAACTCCTCGCCGAAGAATTCGACCGCCTGCTCGAAAACCCTTCGACAGCCGCTTATGAACCCATTCGATTCTTCGAACTTGGCGTACTTTATCCAGTTCTTCACGTCCGGATGGACCATAACGAATCGTTTGTAGATGTTGCGGGCGCGATCAATCTCCTTATAGCGTAACTCGAACTTGATGTACGTTAGCCAAGCTTGCTCTTCCGGTTCCCATTCCATCCAGCGATCGAAAATTTGTCTAGCTCCGGCCACATGACCCAGCATTTCTTCCATGTACGTATACTTGTACCAGAACTGATTCGCCCTCGGCAAAATCGTGACCGCTCTATCCCATAAATTACGAGCGTGATTGACTTGCCTGTTCCTCATCTCCATTTCCGTGTATTTAAGCCATAGCGCGACATTCCTATAATCTACGTCTAAACTTCGTTCGTATATCGATCGAGCGCGTTGAATTTCTTTCTGACTCTCTTCCCACTGAGCGTATTTTATCCAGGTACTAATTATCATGCGATTCTTACGTATGTTATCTTCGAATGCGCGACGTTTCCGACGCTGATAGTCTGCTAACTCCTCCGGATCGGAAATCTTCTGCTTTGGCGGTGGCGGAACAATCTCTAAATCTCTCTCTTTCGCTTCGCGAAGTAACTGCTCGGCTGTAATTTGTATCTCGGCCGGCGCCTTATTTTTCACCTTGGCCACCTTCGGCATTTTTACCGCTTTCTCCATTTTAGCTAAAAAGAATAATAAAATAGCACAAAATCATTATCCAGCTATAACTTTTCCCGTCCCACTTATACTACTTGGCATACCTTTTTACTTACTGTCACGCTTAACCAACCGCGTTGTAAATAATTAAAGCCAACTTCGAGCGAGACAACTTTCATGAGACTATACCGTTAGAAAAACAGACACCTGCTACAAGTAAATGGTCCCGGAGCGAAAAGACGTAACCTAATCATCTGTTTGTTGGCTATCCATAAAAACTAATGACTGTAACTGAAGTGTTTTGTATTCCCTTTTTTTTGTAAGCGTAGATGTTTTTTTTTGTTTATTTTTGTTTATTTTTTTTGAGCGGGCGGAGTTTATCCATTTAGTCTACTTTTTAACTTGATAACGGGTCCATCTAGTCCGATGATTGTATTTTAGTTGTATTTTACATTTTTATATTATTTACTTTAATAAAACTGCATAATGCCACTACCTAGTGGACTACCAACTTTATCCGTGCAATAATTACCGTTCGTGTATCATATTTCTTAACGGTTTCGTCATAAAATCTATCTATTCCAGAGTTATTCATCCTACAGTTCCGAATTATGTGTTCAATACGACCCGCCTGTTCATCGCATTCACCAAACTTATCAAGCCAAATCTTTTCAGTACCTGCGCAGTCAACAGGTGAACCCATCTTCAATCGTACTGTACACCGAATATATAATATCGAGAACACTCATGTTTAAAACCAAGTCTCCTCCTAGCAATCCTTTACCGAATATTCCAGACCTAAATATTTTATTTTTTCACATTGGTTTGAACTGTCTTGTCGGATGTTTTTCATTTTAACTGTTACTTGTGTAGAAGATACGGATTTTGTTAATTCATGAGCAATACAACTGTCCTCTATGTCATTACGCCCCGGTAGTACCCACATTAACTATATACTATTGTACTGTTCTCGCATGTTGTAGTTTGATATGTTTGCATTACTCCTTCCCTGTATGTGATACAGAACATGTCTTTGTACTTATCAATAAACAACATTAAAATAAAGATGAGAATTAAAAGATCATTACTAATATAAGCTTATTTAATAACGCAGGCTTAGACTTTGAATTGGTAGCTTTTATCAGCGATTTTTGTAAAATTTTTAGTTTGTTAATGTGATAAAGCGTTGTTCTTGCCCAGAAAGCTATGTTATATGTCTGTATTGGCTAATAAGGCGCTAAATAAATGCAAGCTAAATGAGTTGGTAAAAAATATAGAGGAATATAATAGAACAGAATATTTAGTTTTCTCGGTTTTTGTAAAATATAGTTTAGTTTACAATCGAACATAATACCAACAGATATACTTGTATGACTTCTGAAACATTTTCTATTTCATTATCATCGGCTAAATGTAATTTAAAGTTATTCGTAAATCATTTATAAATATTAGAAATAGAATTGGCCCTAAGATGCTCCCTCGGGGAATTGCGATATTTTGAATCTCTTCGGAACTAAACACATTACTTATTTTAGTAACATCGTCTATTAAATAGAATAAGACTTGAACCAGTCTAAGACGAATCTTCCAAAACTAGCTCTTTTTAATTTTATTAACAACAACTCATGATTAACAGTATCGAAAGTTTCTTTCATATTGAAATATATTGCAGCTGTAGGCCTCCTAATTTCTAAATTATCTGTGATGTAAGAAATACGCTTAAACTAAGCCTAAAGACAATACCCCGCTTGGGCGAAAACCCAAATTGATTTTCATTTAAAAAATTGAAGTAAATAATTTAACATTTTTATCTTCATAATTTTTCAGATATTTTAGAAATTTGCCGAAAGCATACAGATCGGTCTATAATTTTCAATGAGTTCTTTATAGCCACTTTTAAAAATTGGAATGATAACTCCGAGATTCAAATTATCCGGAAAAATACCTGATAAAACGGAATTATTGTGTAAATACACTAAAAGTGTGACGAAAAAATAAAAGTTTCTTTTACAATTTCAATAGATATCTCATTTTTCCCAAAAAGAAGATTTTCTTAGTAAAGAAATACGAGCGTTTGGTGTCTTCTCAAGTGAAATTAATAGAACCAAATGACCCTACAGACCTTTTCCCCCCTTGTATAAATAAAATATCATCGCGGATATTTTCATTATTTATATTCTGACTTATACACACATACACCACAGTCATTAAAGTACTTATTAAAACCATTTTCAACCATTTTCTCATTCCCAGACACAGGCAACACTTGTTATTTATAATTATTGTTTGAAATTCGATAATTTTTTAGCAATGGTCGTATTTATAATATTGCAGAATCTTTTCTTCTGATTTATTGCACCTTTGTTCAATAAGCGATTGTAATATTGAAACTTAGCCTCGCCTTCTATTGTATTTTTTTTAGACATAGGCAGTATTAATGGGATTTTGTTCGTAGGTTTGGTAATATTCCTTTTTCCTCAGGGAATAGGTTTAGAATAACTTTGTTTACCCACGGATTACGTTTTTTAAAATTATGTTTAGTAAGAAAGATTTCAACTTCACGCCTCTCAACAAAATTAGTCAGATTTGGTATGAACCACTTAAATTTTTCATCTGCCGATGCTTTGGAAGTATAAATGAAATCTATATTCCATTTTAAAATTTTATCCTGGAAAGCATTTTTATTTTAAAAAAGTAATGTGGACGATGTAAAAATAATAACAATAATAATAATCTGTTAAAATGCATAATCTAAATTTTTCTAAAACCGACTTGATAAATTACACGGAGGATGTACAAAATGAATTTGATCATGCAGACAAAAATATTTATAACGATAAAACAGTATTTTTTTTTTTTTTTTTTTTTCTTTTGGGCACGTCAACAGTGGAACTTACCCAACGCAAAGAAATGTACCTTATATAAGGAAAAGATTAGAAATTGAGGAGATAAACAAGGCCAACAAAGGAACTATATTGAGAGAGGGGAGTGTGCAAGAATGGAGTGGACACTATAAGGAGTAGGAACAGGCTTTGACCAGCATCCCTTGTCTTTAGTTAGAACATTTCATAATAAAGTCAATGGTATCTTTGGTAGTAGAACAATATGATATATTCTATTAAATATAACGCTTTAAAAAAATTTACTTTTGCAGTAAATGATACACACATCAAAAGATGACAATATATTCCACAAAAAACATACATATGGTGAGATACAGAGACTGTAATAGTAAAGTTAAGTCTTACCTAGATTGGTATTAAGTACATTTAACGGAAACTGAACACTATAAAACTATAATTGTTTTAAAAAATAGAAAGCAATAATATTTGAAAACATATAAAAACAATAAAAGGTTAAAGTTCTGCGAGACACTGTACTCAAAAGGCAAATATTAAAGCTATTAATTTACAAAACGTAAAAAGGATCTATTAAACAAAATAACCAGGACTGTAACTGGATACAAAAAAATTTGTCAACCAATATTGACAGAACAAAACGACGTAATCTGTCACCTTAAACAATAATGACAATATTCTTAAAATACTAATAACCGAAAAAGAACTAAATGAAAGTTTGAACCACAATAAAAACACATCTGTCTAAGCAAGTTGCAAAGGAAGAGTAAACACTTACTAATGATTATGTTCCTGTTTTTACTTACGCAAATTATGCTCCATACCACTGAAAGAGCTATTTCATTTCTCCAGTGTTAAAATCAAATAGGCATACAATTATAGATCATATAAATCAGTAACATTATCTAATGATTGATAAATAATACAAATAAAAAAAAAAAGCAGAAAAAGCACATTTCCATATTTTTTAAGAAAACTGAATTTACACTCGTTTTATAAATATCAATTTAAAAAAATGTCATAAAATCCGAAAATACAAGTAAGAGAGTGGATTAAGTCAAATATAATGAAAAGGACGATCTGCAGAATATAAACAAAACGAAAATAGCTTATTCGATTTGATGCGAAACATAAACAATAAAGAGTCAATTGCAATTAACGGCAAATTTAAGTAATATTATATAACACCAGAAACCTCATGTGTGTAGCTGAATTTATTGTACTAAATTCATTAAAATGCAGTTGCTGGAAAACTAATTGCGTCAAAGAACGAAAAATATTGAAAGTGCCAAAATAATGAAAGAAAACGACGAATACAGAAGAAAGTTTAATAACGAACTAAAAATAATTTAATTAAAAGAATAACACGACATAAAAAGACGAATGAAACAAACAAAATTAATTAATCAGACTTTTGATGGCTTGAACGCAAGAAAACCAGACGGAATTAGTTTTTGCGAAACCCGAAATGAACAAAAGTAACACGAGAATTATGCCCGATAAGAATTAGAAGTTTATGAAAAAAGAATTGCGAAAATACCGAAGTCTGTAATTGCGAAAAATGTAATAAATACGTACAGAAAAAAAATTGAAATTAATTTCGAAAAATTTTAATATATACTCGACGAATAATATGGGAAAACTGTAATTGAAATAAAAAGATAATAATAGTAAAACGTACAAAATGCAGATTTGTAATTTCCGTTATGTATAAAAATTTTTGTTTTTTAAAACTTCATAAAAGCAATTTTAAAACTGCACCACCGCTAATTAACAAAATAAAAAACTGATTAATAGAAAAAAAACACAAATTGACGGAAATGAACTATATTACAATCTACGAAATAGACTGCGCAATTTAAAAAAAAAAAAAAACGAAAGAAACATTTAAAATTTTAAGCAACAGAAATTACAGTTATGTTCTACAGTTCATTTAACCCGAGAATACTGTTGGTAGTCGATTCGACAAACACTTTCCCCGTCAATAACCCCTGCCCATGTCGGTGCCTTAGGGATCTAGTTGGCTCAGTAATTCCGCCGGGAGAGGTGACTTACGCCGCTCATTGACCAGCTAAATTATTCCTTATCCAGAAGCTACATCGTCAAATCGACCAAGGTATAGGTATGCACGTAAACTATCATGCAGTTATACTTTCTGATTTTATACATTTTTTGTCGTTACTTTTAGTTCTTTCGATAAACTGATCTAGTATTTTTTTTAATGTAACTATTGTTTGTATTTAATACTCCTGGTACTAGATCGCTTAAATTTTTGTGTTTACGAGTTGATTCAATTTTCTTTTGGTTATTCCATTGAATTCCCGGCAAGTAAAACATATGTAACTGTCCTTTTGTTTGTGATCCTAAGCGTTGGGATTTTTTGTGATTTATTGCAATAGAAAGACTGTAAAACCCTTGAAAATACATTGTTCTTTAAATTTCCTACAATAAAGCGTTTATAATTCTAACGTGGCGTTTCTTTTACCCATTTTTCTGGCCAATCCCATATGTGGTAGTCGAATCGACGAAGATATCGATATGGAAGGGGTCGAAGTAGGTATAGTATTCTAGGGTTAATATTTACTTTATTTATTAATGGTAAAAAATTTTAGTCGAACGTAATTCGAGTTTTTTTTTATACGATTTACAATAATAAAAAAAAAATCTAATTGTTTCGACTACTTTTCTTTACCTACCCAATCACTGTATAACATACGCTCAACTGACTTTTTGTTTTTATTAGATATTTTTGTGAAGACGAAAAATCGAACATCAGACCCATGAGTATTTTGAAAATAAAAACTGCGCTTAATGTTCGTGAATTATTAATCCTGATACCGATTTATCTGGTATCTTTCAACAAGTTTATGTATTAAATGAAACACAAAATTAATGGTGAAAACAGATCTCATACTTAATAAAATAACTCTTTGATAACGAAAGTCAATGAAGAGAGTTGCAATATCGATTAGGTTTTTATAGTTTACAAATAAATAAAAAATTAAAAATTACGAAAATAAATCGACAAACTGGAATTATAACATAATGGTAAAACAAACAAATAAAAAAGTACGGGATTAAAAGTAGAATATAAATTTAAAAATTATAATTATATGGCTCGATAAACTCCAAAATATTGGCTAGATATTTTTACATAGATATAAAATAGACAAAATCAGGTGCAGGAATTAAAAACATACGAAAGGGTAGAGTGATAAATAAATTTAAAAACCTAAAGTACAGAAGACTAGCGGTGATTTATACAGAATTCGGTGTAATTCATTTTTCGATCCATTTCATGTACTTTCAAACACTGAATTCACGATGAAGATACATCAAATACGACTAATTTTAATATCACTAAACAATTTTACGTAACAAGGTAACGTATAATGTTGATTCGCGTACGAGACACAATGAAAATCATATAGAAAAGCGCGTTAGAAAGTATGAAGGTTGAACATTATCAATTGGATAATATATTTATTATTCATTTTTAACATATTGCACAAATAAAATACGAAAAATGGCTATGCAATAAAAAATATTCAATATACTACGACAAAAACTGAACGGAATTTTTACGGTTCACGAGCTGGAAACATGGACGAAAAAAAACTATATAGGAAATATATAACAAGTTAAATTCGGAACTTGAATAAACTTTTAACAAAACGTTAACAATTTAAATTAACAAGCGAAAATATATTCATTTCATGGTTTATTTTTATGTTTATAGATAATATGCAAATAAAACACCACCACGATTGGTAAACACAACTTATTTGTTTACGATAAATTTTTAATGAAAAACATACATGCAATGTTTTTTTTCGTTTTATCAATCAAATTTACTTACCAAAAAATATGTTAGAATTTCGAATGAGGTAATTCTTTAGACCGCTTAATTCTCTAATGATAAATCGTCAAATCGGTAACCTCAGTTCCAGTTTGCACTTTTAGTTCATATTAATAGGTTCGATGTTTAGCATAGTTTACTTCATTTCTAGTTTAATCGCTGTATGAATAACTATCGATAAATGTATTGCATTACTGGAAATTAGATAAAAATCCAAATTTATACATTTTGTGTTTTAAAAATATTTCAAACCTGATCTAGATAGATTAATAGGCAAAATTATGTACGATTTAAAAACATTTTAGACTGTTCTGCAATATATATTTTTCAAACGTATTGAAAAATAATTGTAAAAATTTTAAATTAACTTCAGAATGTAAAGTAAAATTTTAGAATAATTAGTGTAATTATTTACCATCAGTTTTTAAAAAATTGTAAATTTGTAATTAACTTATTTTACATAGAGTGATAAATTTATTTTTTACTTTAAAAATTTTACTTTGTATTTTAAAGACATTTATAAAATTCTTTACTATAGTCGGCCAACGGAAATGTGTCGATGGGAAATTTCGATAAAAGTTTGATATTTCAACATTGTTGTCAAATGTTTAATATTATTCAAATTCATACTGGAATTTTTATTTCTTTATTCAAAATGACATCTTTTTTAAATACATTTTACTATTATTATTCCAATAAAAAACAAAAAACAACTCTAATACGCATTTATTAATTTATTAATGAAATTAATTAGTTCATTTTTGCGTTATTTTATTCATTCATTCTTCCGGTTCACATATCTAAGCTCATTTTATAATCGTTAATAAAACTGCATAATTTTTACTTTTATTATAAATACAAAATTGAAAATTTTGAGTAATGAATATACCGAACAGTTATTTATTTTATTATTTCATTTACACGTTCAATTAAATTAGACATGGTGATAAATTTGTTTGAGTATTGATTGTGTATTATCAACATTATTTTTATCATTTTTCACTATTTTCGTTTGTTAATTTGATAATAAATGGAGGTAGACGGTATTCGTTTTCATGATTACACGTATATTTACGGTTTATTAAGAAGTAAATAAATTATATTTAATTACCATATGGTAAGAAACAGTAAAGATAAAATAAATTTACAATTTACACGGGGATTTTAAACATTACACCAATTAAAGTACACGGGTTATTATGAAATATGATCATGATACTTTATGAATTTTAAATTTAGTTTTATTTTGTGTAACATAAAAATATTTCAATCTGGGAAAATAGCGCTTTATATTTGCAAATGTAACTTTCATATTGCATATGTATGTACATATTGCTATATTTTAAAATTTTTGTGAAATTTATTAATACTTCGACTGATCTGTAAATTTAAAATAAATCGCGATCAGGTACTAGAATATTTGATTTTTATGTTATTATTTAAAAAGTAATATAAAAACTGAATGTACATTGAGTGTTATGTTTTCATTGAAATTGTCTAGCCTGGTAATTAATTTTTCTTGTTCATATGTTTTTTGCGGCGTTTTACAAATGATTTATTTTCCAATCCATCAATACCTTTTTTAAAATTACAAGTAATTTTCACTGCTATTCCATAAGCAGTGAAAGTGTTTTTTTGTACTTGTTTAAAATTAAAGTTTTTAACAATATTTGAGTTATGAGCTAAATTCTGTAAAAACTTATAAACATTTGCAGTTATAATTTTACTTTACTTACTGAAGTATTTTTTACCTGTTTTTGATTCTGAATTTGTTAGAATGACCGATTCTTATTTACAATTACCGGTCTTTTTTTTTTTTTTTTTTATTGAATGTTAAACAAATAGAACAAGGTGGACTCTATTTCTGGTATAAACAAGAGTTCCCGAGTCTCTAGAGGGACTATTTCTAGAAAAACGAAACAAAAATGAGGAAATCAGAACTAGTGAAAATATTTCGAAAAAAATTAGAAGTACTAACGAATAAGTAAATCTAAACTACAAAAATAAACACAATATCACATACAGTAGTATGTGAACATATCGAAAAAATGCTGATGATGGAGAGAGGGGCCAAAACGCGCACAAAAAGACATGTAAGACGATGCACAGATAACACATGAAAATAACGAAAACATGTATTTTATAAAAAAACATATAAACCAAGAAAAATCAAAAATAAACGTATTTGCTAGCAACAAAAGTATGTGAACACGGGAACAACGTTTGTTTTCTGGAACCAGAATGAAGGAAAGGAACAGTCAATATTTTGTAGGCATGTTTCGTGCACTGGTCACAGTCTGGAGACGACGCGGCATCGAATCCTGCAAGGTTCTCGTCATTTCGGATGAGATTGCGTGCCAAGAAGTCTAAAGCACTTCACGGAGTCCATTTAGACTGGAAACTTGGTGTTTGCGGACCTGAAGTTCGAGATGAAACCAGAGGTTCTCTATTGGATTCAGGTCTAGTGACTGCGGAGGCGTCTTCAACTGATGCGGCACACTGTATGGGAGCCATTCGCGTGTTTTCATGGCTGTGTGTTTAGGGTCTTGGTGCTGCTGAAAGTAGAACCTTCTCTTTATGTTCAGAGATCCGGCACTGGTGCATAAATTACGGCGTAACACATCAACGTATATTTCCGCATTCATATAATCGTCAACAACATCCAGTCGTCCCATTCCCTCAGATGCTATGCAGCCCCAAACTAAAACGTTGCCGCCACCATGATTTACCGTTAGCTGTAGATTTTGTGCTTTGTGTTCTGAATTGGCTTTCCTCCAGACGTAATTTTTCCCATCCGACTGCAGCACAATATTTCTTGTTCTCAAAATTATCGTTTATTATGTTGATTATCTGATGGATTTGTTCTGTGATGCTGTGCTGGTTTCTAAAGGCAACTGCCAATTCGGTATCATTTTTCCTTTCTCTAAGATTGATTTGACTCCTTTTAAAATAACAATTTTTTCAAACATTTTTGATAGGACGTGTAATAGACACTCGATAGGTCTGTATGATGTTATTTCTTCCTGCGGCTTACCCGGTTTTTGTAACATAATTATGGTCGCGAATTTCCATTGTGTAGGATAGTAACCAGTGTGAAGAATCACATTGAAAATAGAAGTTATTAGGGGTATCGTTTTCTTGGTTAAATTTTTAAGGAACTGTATTATTCCTTTATTTTTGTAAAGTGGTTCTACTTTTATTTTCATATTTAGTGGAAGTTGCAAGTCATTCTTAGTTTGCTAGCATTTGATTCGAAATTAATAAAGAACAGTGGTAAAGGTTGCTTTGTTTCTGGCTTGCAATTACATTTCTCGCTATAAATCCTTTATTCAAAGCTTCTTTAATCTCTTCAGTGGACATAGTATGACGAATGTTTTTAAAACTGACACGATAAGCTCGCTCCTCTTATTTGACACACACGATTAACATTATTTTTTTTTTTAATATCTTAGCGCTTTTCGATAATTATCAGCGTTGTTTGTTTTTAACTCAATTTTTCTATTATTTAGCATTTTTGTTCAGAACTGAAGAGATGTATTAAACCAATTTTTTTATAATTAACAAAATCACACACAAAAATATGGTAGTTTCGGACTTTTTATTCCATCAGTTTCTTCAGCATTTACAGCTGTGTACCACTTTGCGTGTCAATCATATGAGTATCACTATCGAAAAGATTTCTTAAAGGCCAAAATCGATTTACTTTTGTCTCTACATTAAGAGAAATATCGGGTGTTGGAAATCGTTGGTTGTTTCCTAGAAGGTACAACTTGCTGCGAATTCATCGATTGTACAATTTTTATTGGAGGACTTCTTTATTTGAATTCGGAAAAAATAGTTTACTATTAGCGTGTGTGTTGTTATTGCTAATGTCGTAAACGGTATTATTGAACTCACCGCTATTGGCGTTAGCATTATCACTATTACCATCGCAGCTGTTATCATTGTTGCCGAAGCAGGTATTGGTATTATTTGTGATGTGAAATGATATCACCTGATAACGATGTGCGTTACAGTGTCGTTGGATTTGCTGTAATAATAACAGGTGCAGTTTGCATGTTGCTTTCTGTAGATGATAGCAATTATCGAAAAATGTTTATACCGATCGCGACAAAATGATAAACTGTCGTCATTGACATGATGTAATATGTAAACACAATACCGACGTCTGTTTCACGGGTACTTGGAGGTTAAGAAATTGTTGCAGAGGCGGCAGTTTAGCTAGGGCTTTCTTCCCTAGGTAGTAGCAGCTAAATGTATAACTCAAAGACGAAAACTGCTGCGGGTAGCCTTGCAGCTTTTGGAAAGTTCATAGCTGTTGGGTTGGCACTATAGTGTTTCTTTTTTGAAATGCTGTGATATGCCCACGGTTGGTGAGCTGTGCAAAGTTCTTTTCTGCACACCATTGTTGTCCCTACCTGTTAATGCATTTCTGCGCTCAGGAGCAATAAAATCCGCGCAAGGCCTCATTAGCGTGAGCGCAGCGTGGGTTTTGGTGGTGAGATTGCAAAGTCCACATTCTAACCGCAAGATAAATATTTTGGAAGGTCGAACTAGCAGAGAACCAGAGCACAATTCTTCATCTAACCGTGAAGTAATAAAGCGCTACATAGGATGAGTTATATAAACAAATGCACTAGAACCTATATTCAGATTGCAAATTCAGAAATTGTGTAAAATAGTTTGCAGATGATAATATATTTTGCATTTATAAAATAAATGATTATACCGATTTCGTTTAGTTCAATTTTATATGGATTATTTTGCACTAGCTAATAAAGAAACTATAAATAGTACTTCTTCGTTGGTTAGTGAGTTTTTTACTTTTAGTTATTGAAAAAGTCTTTTAATAAAAATATATTATTTCATCGAATTAAGAAATTTTTCTCCCGAGTATCTAACCACAGAATCTTTAATAATTATGATTGTGATAAAACATTCTTTTATTAAAGAAAATTCGTTTACAGTTGTAGCTTTTCAACTGTTTCACATTTTATTAACCAACTTTACCGATAAGGCGTATCAATTCTTTCGTCTAACTTTTCGTTAATTTTTATTTGTACTCATTTCTTTTGGGAAATTACAAGAAATAGTACATCTTTAACATACCTATGTATTTCGCTCTATTAGCTACTTTGTTTACTTTTTATTAATCTTACGGCAATGTTTGAATCGCACATTGCAATTTGTATGAGAAAAAAACTTACATCTAAACACAATTACATTAAAGAAATTATAATTTATAGAAGTATTAACATTTAATTTATTTACGTAAAATAATACACTAGTTAATCTTTTGTAGATTTCCAAAAAAAAAAAAAGTTGACACATACATTTTTCATCAAGCAAAGTTCAAAATGTTTCTTGTTTTAAGACATTTCGAATGTTATTGTTACAGACACAATTAATATCCATTCTTAATTGCATTCTATGTCGGGATTTCACCGGACACTGTTAAACTTGAACGCTCCAGGTTTATCAGATCAAACGATAAACAATGAATGTTCAAATTCTTCGATTCCTGTTAGTACCACCAGTAATCCCAACTTTCTACGTTAAATGCCGGTAAGATCGATTCAATCAATATTATTGCTGTTGTCAATTTTTTTCTTCTTGTTTCACGCCGGTTTTTTGTCGTAGCTATCTCTTTCCGTTTTTTGCTTTCGCTTCTCTGTGTCCATTCGTTTATTTTAAATACTCTCTTTATTTACCTCTATATTAAATCATTAAAATGTTTTGTTTTTGGAGGGGGGGGTGGATTCGATGACAAAGAACATCGATAAGAAAGAAAAGTATCGTTGAATTAATTATTTAGATTCGCATGCGGTCAGCTAGAGCATCAATGAAGGATACAAGGGGAGCAACAACAGACAGCGAAGGAAAGGATAGCACAGATGCAGCACTATAGAGAGCAGGAATATTAAATCTCAGAAGTTGAGAGTAGAGAATGAAACGTTCAGACGACAAAGAGTGGAATATTCGAAGAAGATGTGATTAGAATTACATTCGTGGATATCATTGGGAGGATATAGCGGACAATAAGAAGGAAAGTCTGAAAATCGATAGTGAGATCTAGCAAGCTATGATTGAAACGCAGCCGACATAAAGAGCAAATAAAATAGCGCTGCAAAGACGGAAATTTACGAAACCAAGGATTAACTGGAAGATACGGGGCTGAATAGAAAAATTTAAGAGGAAAATTGGTTAGAAAAGGAGGATATGAGTCTGACCAAAACCTATAATGGAACTTTGTAGGCAATGAAAGTAAATTATTAGCAGAGAACTTATTAATGGGGAGTCCATTAACACCTCGAGACAACTGATCAACTCTTTCATTTCCTTCTATACCAACATGGCCTGGAATGTAAACATCGCAATATTTTATTTCCAATTTAGTTATTTTATTCCGATCGGAATATTTATATTATTTTTATTTTATTAATTCGTACGCTAGCGTCTACATTTAAAAGGTAGCCATTTTTTTAAGGGATAGTGTCGACTTTTGTTTAAAAACAGCAGCAGGGCTGTCGGCAGTATGCAGCAGGTAGTGGTAAAGGCTGCGTGTGTCGAACATTGGTGTGGGTCATTAGGCGTGTTTTGCAGTTGAAATGTTCCTTTTAAATAAAGTGTATAAAATCTACAAAGCGCGTCTATTGTTTTATATTAATATTCGTTAATGTCGTGTTACATTATGTAAAATTATCTGCCGAAACTTTTATTCTTTCTGTATATGTTTTCAATAGTTCCGGTGTAGTAACTAATGAAGAGGATTTCCGTAAAGTTGTTTGTTTTTCTGATTATCTTTTCGTGCTTTTTAATTGTAAATAAGTTACTTTAAAATTCGGTCGACAACAACTACTAGCATGTTTGTTCGGTTATCTAATAACAATGATAATGATAATTTTATAACTCTTCGCAACGTAAACAAGGCCAATAATACTTACTTATAAGAAACGTCCTTCACCTGCTTCGCCGCCGCACACATCGAGTGACTTTAAACGCTCAACAATTCCAAATTTTAATAATAGAAATCGGTATCAAGTGTTTATATATTTAAATAATGACAACGACGACGACACAATGAAATAACGGATGCAGATGCGATGTTACTTGATCGCTGATGGAAATAATAAACAAAAACGAAACCTGTCACAGCCGATTTCAGCTAAAAACGTTAAGAGTTGTACAAAATTCATTAAGTTCATAGCAAGTTTACAGATGTTAAATTTACGTTGAAATTTACAAACACTGAAATTACTAATAAAACCAAGCTCGCCAGGTTAAAATAAATACAAATTTTACACATTCCAACTATCAAAAGACAAAGCCTTTCGTGTACTTTTAAAAAATCTTCATCATACAACCAATTGCAAGGAAATCACACAGGTATTACAAACATTAGGTTTCTCTGTTCGTTCTGTAATTAACGTAATAAGCAGAAGAACGAAATCTCTACTACCAATGTTTTTCGCAGATCTCAACAAATCTTTTAAAAATTCAGAAACTTTTAAAGTAAATCATTTATTTCATGTAGTCGTAACAACTGAAGAACCGCGAGTAATAGGCATCTAATCCAGTGCATTATGCGCTGTCAAAATTTCGGACACATCAAATCCTATTGTAATCTTCCACCTGGATACTTTAAGTGTAGCAGTAAACACCTAACAGCTGACCGTCCTAAAGTATCAGAAGAAAAACCATTATGTCTTTTCTATTATTGTGAACATCCTGTAAACTATAAAGCATGTGAATATTATCGACAAGAATATAATAAAAAATTTAAACAAAATGCAATAAACAAAATTTTCGAAGCTCCATCATTTGATTTGGAAGACACCAGCGCTTTTCCACCTATAAGTAAGCAATTGCCATAAAATTCATACGCTGATGTTGCCAAAAAATATACCTCTTCTTCTCAGCCTCCATCAACAACAGTAGTGTATAATAATGCTCCACAGCGCATAAACAAGCAAAAAAGAATCAGTGAAACATTAACTTCATTTCTTTGCAAGTTTCACAATCTATTGTTATCATTATAATATCCATGCCGACCAAACTTAGAGACAAATTATTATGAATTTAAACAATACAAGTATTAATTCATTAACGGCAGTACTATGCAATAGTAATAGGATTCAACAAAAGAAACACGAACTTCAGTGCTTTTTACAAACAAAACGAATTGATATTACCCTACTAACAAAAACTCATGTTATTCATCCGGTGGTGGGCTTTGCTTTAAATTACAGTTGCTATCATGGAACTCATCCCTCTGGCACAGCAATGGGAGGTGTTGCTATACTCATTGAAAAGAGCATTGAGCATTTACATTTCAATTGCCAAACAGAGGTTTACCAAGCTGTTGCACTTAAAATAAAAAAACATTTGACAACGAGAAAGTAACAGTCATATCGATTTATTGTCATCTATGGAATTATATACCGAATGATGAATCTGTAGAACTCTTTCATCATGAAAGCAGCATACATGGAGATGACTACAGTGCAAAGCACCCTCACTGGGAATCGATCAAGAGCTCAAAGTAAACACGCAGTGTAACTTTTCGAACTCAATCGGAAACTGCGCCTAGGTCATTTTCACCTACATATTGGCCAAAGATATCAACCGGCTACCTGACGTGTTCGACTTTTATTGTACCAAATGATTAACCAATATGCATAAAAATTGCTGCACAATCGCAGATTTGTCATTTGATCACGTATCGGTATTAAAAATCCTAGACACAATTCCACTATATGGCGGAATAGAAAATCGATTAACCAGTAAATCTACTGATTGGAATAAATTTGTAAGTATAATAGATAAAGAAGTGGACTTTATGGTAAAATTAAAATCGTAGCACAATATTAACACAGCTGTTGACTATCGGATATAATCTAGGATTGTTCTAAAAAATAAACACGACCCGTGAAGCTGACTGCCGATAAATATTACCCATTGAGATACGTGAGTTAATTACCAAAAGAAGAAAAACACGCAAAAAATGACAACGTGACAGACACCCGTCTAATTACCAAATGTACACGGAATTTTGCAGGCAACTAAAGCAATAGCACACTACGATAATGAACCTTATGATCATTAACTTTCAAATACTTCAAGGTAACGTACTCGGCACGTTTCTTTATAATATATATACAGCCGATATACCGACTGTAATATTTACTTTGCTATTTACATTTGCGGATGACATTGCTACACTAGCCCCAAGCATAAAGACCACCACGAAGCTTCAAGATACGAAAGGCGTTTCAAAAGTCTCTGCCACGCTTTCAGATCTCAGCCTGTGATAACATTGGCGAGATGAACAATATGGAATTATATTCGAGAGAAGGTTGTCCGAGTAACCGGTAAAAATTTCATGGTCCTAATTAGCACGCCGTCAGTGTTCGTTTAACCATGCGGAGCTACCACTACAGTGCGCGTCCAACTTTTGTAATTGTCATGTTGTTCTTCAGTTCGCCATCATTGTTGAATCGTTGTGTATCCAAAAGCCGTCTCAACAAGAGGAAAATATGAAAATCAGACGGTGCAAAATCCGGGGAGTATGCTGGGTGTTCGAAGACCAAATATTTCCATTTTGCGATGTGCTGGAGCGTCGCGCGAGAGATCGAGATTGGTTTTTTCTTCAAAAGGCCCGGTAGCTTGTTTTTTATGGCTTTTTTCAAATTATCCAACGTTTGGCAGTAACTAGCGAAGTTTATGGTGGTATCTCGAGGTATAAATTCGATCAAAAGAGGCCCGTAGCAGTTCCAAAAGGCCGTGGCCATAAACTTCTTTGCAGACTTCTTTGCCTTGCATTTTTTCGGACATGGTGAATTTACCCGTTTCCACACCATGGTATCGATTTTCGTGGTTTAAAGTGCTGAATCCATTCACGAACGGGTTAATTCGACATTGCATTATCAGCATACGTATTTTTCAACTGGTCGTGTATTTTTTTACCCGAAAACTTTTTCGTAACGAGCTAACGAATAATTGCACGTTGTTCACAAAAGTTGGACGCGCATTGTAGTGGTAGCTCCATAGTTAAACGAACACTGACAGCGTGCTAATTAGGACCTTGACATTTTTACCATTTACTTATACAACCGTCTCGAATATAATAACGTTGTATTGTTTATCTCGCCGGTGCTACCACAAGCTGAGATCTAGAAAGCGTGGCAGAGACTTTTGAAACGCCCCTCGTATATTCAACATCACTTATTGTTACTCCAAAAATGGGCTCTCAAATGAAGAATCAAAATTAATGAACAGAAATCATCACATATCACGTTCACAAATAAATGTGAAACATGTCCACCAGTAACTTACAACAAGTGTAAAATACCGCAAGTACAATCAGTAAAATATCTCGGATTAACCATCGACAGACGCCTGGTATGGAATCTGCATGTCCCTAATTTGGGTATACGGCCTCGAAGTTTATGGAACGCCCGCAATAGGTAATACCAAACATTTGCAACAATTACAGACAAAAATATTAAGGTAAATGGTTAACGCTTCGTTTTACATGTGTCAAATAGAATCCTCCTTGCCGATTTACACATTCGATATTTAATGAAGTTCATAAAGCTCAATACACCAACTTTTATGAAAAATTATCTCACAGCGGTAATTCGAATATACAGCCAGTATGAGTTAGATATTTTTTCACATCGAAGGTTAAGAAGAAGATGGTGTAGAGATGTGTTGGAAAACAAATGACCAAGGAACTTACACGACAGCATACATGTTGTGTCATGCGGCACTGGATTATAGTGATAACACGTAACTTCATCGAGTTCTTCAGTCAGCCAGTGAATGACGTTCTGACGATATAATCGTTTAACATGATTTTATTCAGCAGCTATTATTTAAGCAACTTTATGCTGATTTTTTATGTTAAATTTTTAACAGCTTCTATTATATCAAGTTTTATCATTTCTTTTTACCTTATAGCTTAATATTACTATTGTTACTTTTGAAGAGGAGGCTGTATTGTTATCTTTAACCTTCTCTCTTATTATTCATACATACTGTTTATCTTCGGACAAGATATAAATTATGTGTATTTTATTGGTTGTTGTCTCCAATCTTCACTGGGAGAAGAAATAATATTTAATATATATAGTTCGTTTTGTTTTTATTGTGACTCTTGATTTAGGTCAGGGTCAGCAATGTCAGTGGTGGTCACTTTTGACCGTGTGGTATATTAAAAAAAGAAAAGAAAAAATAATAATACCAGGAAAAAACTGAAGTCGTTACTGTGGAAATTATATCCACTGATATAGGAGGCTATCCAAAGTCTAAAAAATATAACGTTCCTGTATAAAACCATTATAGCTCTTGTCTGGAAATGCGGCTTAGAAATATATGGATCAACCGCAAAAAAGGCACTTTAAAAAAATTCAGTCGTTCCAATTGAAGATACTGAGGTTAATGACCCGTATGCGTCATATTACATTCATAATTGTATGCTCCGGAAGCTGTTTTTGTTCTTTAAGAGTGCGGTTCCTTATTTACAAGAATGTAATCAATCTGATTCCTTGTTCTATCTCCAGAACTAATCCATGTGTACAGTCTTCTTTTATGTTGTTTGAACCAGGCATTACATATCTTCATATTGTATCTCTCAGCGAATTCTACGAGCATTTCGCCCCTCTCATTATGTTTTCCAAGAGCGTACTTTTCAGCTACTTGGCTACGATGGTTAGATCCAACTTTTGAATTGAAGTCCCCCATTACGAACTAATATATCATGTTCTTTCACACAAGCTTGCATTTCTTCAAGGTCATGGTAGAAAAACTCTATTTTTTCAGGATCGCTTTCCACAGTTGGTGTATACACTTGTATAATTACTATTGGTTTAGGCATGGCTTCTAGTCTGACGAATAACACTCTGTCCGATTTTGGGATTATTGCGCTGATCTTTTCGCTCATTCTAGTGTGTATTAGTAAACCTACTCCGTGATCATGCTTAATCTTCCCCGGCGTATATTACTTCATAATCTTCGTTCACTTTTATTCTTCCGTTTCCAGTCCATCTTGTTTCGCTTATTCCTAATACATTTGCGAGTAGTTTCCCCATTTGATACAGAGATCTTACATTCCAAGTTGCGATGTTAATATGATTTTTCGTAATTCTCCAATTTATATGTTGACTCCGCAGATTCTTCGCACCCTACTTAACTGTTCTGGCGGATAAGAAGCAGCATGACGGCGACTTAGGGCCATTGTATTATCGATACTCATAGGTGTAATTCTAGGGGAGATAATGGCGGTGATATCCCGTTACCTTCCGCCATGATTTTCTGATAGGATTTACTCTCTTAGCCGAAATTACACGGTTTTAAGGCACCGGATACACTGGACTACTCACTGTAGATTGGTATTCACTAACCCAACTGGGGGGGGGGGGGATATGTCACAAGCGAGTTGCTGATAGTCTGCTGTTATTAATGCAGTAAAAATCTTAACGGTATTTTAGCATTATACATAACGATTTTACATTTATATTTAAAGGAACAAAATTTGTCCGTTTCAATAAATTATTAATTTTTTTTTAGATAGGGGATAAATTTGATAATGGTGATCATTATCATAATCATAATGTCATACTCAGTTTCTGAGTGTCGGCGACTACCTATTGGTACATTTCAGCTGTACAGTCATAGGCGGCGTAGTGTACAGGGCAACTGGTATATCCAACGCCCGCGTTGACGCAAGACTACACTTGGATCGGACTGTAAATGTTTAGATTTATACATAAATGCAGTCCCCCGTGTGTGTCTGCCTACTACACACACACATTAGCACGCATATGACAGCATACGTGGTAGTTTGTCATTGTCTTCCACGTAATTATTAGCGGTTAATTTAATTATTTATTTTGTATTTCTATTGTCAGCTGGGATCGAACTTAAGACTTCTGTACCGGAAATCGAGTGCTCTAGCAACCTGATTATCATGATGATAACAGAAAACTGAGAAGCAATTTAGATTTTATCTATCTATGCTAGATATTCAATAGCCTGCGCATTATATGTGGAACTATATCTTCTTGATCTTTATCAAAAAATTACAAACAATACACATACTTGATTGATTTAAAGCGCAGAAATTCAATAAATTCAATAACTCGATTAAAAGATATGTGATATGCATTAGAAATATTTTCTTTATTTCTATCTTTTGATTAATATGATACGAATAATTTACAATTATGTGAATATAGATGTATTCGAATTAGAAATTTATAAAATAATTGCGAATACAGTAAATATTTAACATCTGCTTTAGAATTCAGTATCATTGTGTTTTGCAGTGTCAGGAATAGCAATAATATTTTATTACAGGTTCCTTAATGACAGACACTTTGCATATTAATAAATAGTGTTAAGAATTATTTTTTTTTTGATAAATTTAAAACTTAGATTCTCTTCATATTGCTTCAAATTTTTTACTGTTCCTATTGGTCATCCCTAAGTCTTTAGAGCGAAAAATCTAACCCGACTCACTTTTAAGTAAAACTCTGCTATAGCCACGAGTTGGCTTCTTTTGCAGATTCTACTTTATTATTTTCTTACGAAATGTGCGAAAAAATTAAATAAGTGTATTCGCTTTGAAGTACTAACTGACATAAGTGATATCGATGAAAAATTCAGTCAGTAAAATGAAACACTTAAGACATTCAAACATAAAACATCGGCCATTCAAAGACTGTTATGGCTTTAAAATTTTTCCTTGTAAATACGTGCGTTTTCGTTTAAGATCAGTTAAAAAGTAAAAACAGTCAATTTGTTTTAGACAATGAAAACAAAAAATTTATATAACACAGACACTAGTTCCGAACTATTTTTATTCACGATATTCTACGAGTATGACCGTGAATTGAAATAGTTCGATATTGGTCAGTGTTATTTAAATTTCTATTTTCACGTTTAAATTATGATGCACTGACTGTTTATTTAATAGAATAAATATTATTACAGTGTATGAATAACGTGTTCACGCTTCCTTAAGGATATTAAGAAATGCTTTCTTTTTACAAACGTATAATCCGATATATAGGAGTATCAGTGGATAAATTCTGATGATAATTATTTACGATTATCGATGCATTTAATATTTGACTTAAATAATTGAGTATATAACGTCTTTCTCTACAATTTATGAATTTACCGAGCTATCTAACAGAACAATCGCCGATTGGTCGTAAGATCATATATGATATACTTTCACCGTGTCTTCAAGCAACATTTTTAACAACTTTCGTTAAGTCACAGTGATGAGAAGTTTAACAACTTTAAGCCTGAACCATGATGACCCTTAAAATTTTATTTTATTTTCAAATAATACTAATGCATTCGTAAAATTGGTACTTCAGTTAAACAAAATTTTGCTGCCTATCGGGAAGTTTAAGTTGTCTGTACTAAAATCTAAAATTTCATTTCGTTTCTATTTAGCTGCATAGTTCAAAGCAGAACTATTTATCAAAAAAAAAAAAAAAAAAAAAAAATGTCGTACGTTATGGCCGTTAAATAAGCCGATTCTATTTGTTATTAAGAAAAAATATTAATATACAATATTTGAATTATATATTTTAATGTTTAAATAGTGAATAAGCTTCTATTTTATTTACGAAAATTGTAAGCCACATTTGTACAAAAAATAAATCACACAATATAAATAAAATGTTATTATTAAAAATATTTCGACTTAATAATAATGTATAAAATAAAGTTTTTCGTATAAAATAATTAACTCGTAACTCTATAAAATAAAATATTAATATATTGTACATTAAAAAAAATTTGAAACGTTAGATTGTAACCAGAACTGATTTTTATAAAAAACGAAAATAAAATGAATTTCAAGAAATTTCGTGCAGTAGCAGGCGTGTAGTAATTTTTTAATGCAGTCTTAATTACGCGAATACCATTAATCTGACATCAGGAAAATTTATTTTCTGCCGATGCGATTATAGTATAAGCAGATGTTTCATCTCCAAAGTTTAACGTGTATATTAAAATCAACACATTTTGAACCGACTACTACTTGCTGAAACGTATTTAATATCCTTATTTTAAAAAAACTGTATGGAATTATGAAAAAATTATGATTATATACCATTTGTGCAAAAATAAGGAAAAATTAATGAAGTACGCTCGCAGTTACGTTTAAATTAGAATATCAGATAAAATTTATTCACATTTGATGATATTTACATTGCTTTCCAGAAATAAAATCAATCGAAATATTATCCGTCTAAATACGTCATAAAATAAATATTTGTTTGTTCGGTGCTGTAAAATTTTACAACCGCGCCTAATCAATTTATTAAATCACACACCTTCTCTAATAGATTACCCATGTTATCACGCGGCTGACTACAGCTGGTCAGTGAAGATAAAATTACACGAAAAGAGGTTTACATGTTAGTACTTTAAAAATTTTTATAAAGCCCGCTGCTAAACGTATTTCAAAATATTATGAAATTAATAGTTTCAATGAATATATTTTAAGAAGTGTCAATAGTTAAATGTAATCCATTAAAAACAGTACAGATCGAATAAATAATCCGTTTAAAAAGTCAATAGCAAACATAAATATCTACACTAGAAGGTATTAAATGCGGATAGAAAACCAATTTTTTTCTAAAGTACCGTAAATTACCATCTTTAAAGCAGAACATACCATTTCTATAACTGTGTTCTCACATTCATTAATTCCAGAGAGTTCTATCAAAATGTCAGGACGTTGAAAGTTGTTAAGGTTTATGGTGTGCTAAAGAGAATATTCGAGGAGTTCCTCCCAACAGCTTTTTTTTTTGTTCAAATCACTTCCTCGTAATAAATTTAATATAGGAAATTAAATCTTCAATTTATTATAAAAAAAATCATCACATATTTCTAATTCTGATCCACATAAGAGACATCTAGCAGTAATATATATATATATATTTTATTACTACAATCTTCATCCGTTTATTCCGCAGATGCATAAAAATTATTTTTAGAGAGTTTAGGATTTTTTGTTGTTCTAATTTATTAAAACAGAAATCGCTGAATTCGTGAATGAAATTATAAAAAAAATGTCTTCAAGCTGTAGTAATTAAAGCACTAAATATACAATGAAAAATGATTTATCTTGTTCTTATTTACATTCGCGAAAAATCTGACATTTAACGATAAATTTAATGCAAAATCGCAATAAAACTTTTTAATTTTCTTAAAAGCAAATGCGCAACGCACAAACCGCATGTGAACAAATTGAAAAAGTTGCTTTTATTTGCTTTTTTATATATGATTTTGCTCATTAAAAGAAATTACAACGAAAATTTAATGATTTATGAATATTAATATTTTTATTACAGTAATTTTCCGTTTCATTTACATATATGCAGATTTATTTTAATCTATTATCATAAGACAAATACGTAAACATTTGACATCAATGCGTACAATTTAATTTTAAATTTAATTACAATATTACTTACGCGTATGGAGGCGCATACGGTCATAATCACAAATATACGAATAAAAGGAGGAGGAATCTTTAATTTATAATAATATTAAACGTTAATAAATTAACTTATACACATATTCGTACAGGTATTATTATATTAATTGCAACAAACGGTACGATGGTATATTATTAAATAAAAAATATATTAAAGAAAAAAAATCCGTTAAAAACGATTTTATTACAATTATTAAGTGTTAACTTAATATTCGACCTTATTTAAATTTATATATAAATTAGAAGTTATTTATAACTTAATTTATTATTTGTGAGAGACTTCTTCTAAGTATAAAAATGTGGTATTCATTTTTCTCCCGTTTTTTTTTTTTTTTTTTTTTTTTTTTAATACCGATTATTCCTGTCCTTTGACAAACGAATTTTTAAACATGTTATCTGAAGACAAAAAAAATTAATGGTTTTAAATTTTTATTTCTAAAAATAAATTTCCCGAAATTAAAAAAAAAAAATTATGCCTGTTACAAACACACCGTAATTTAAAAAATCTACGTAAAAATTTTACTGCTCACTGAAAACTTCTGCTAATTCGCTTTATTATAAATTACTTGAAAAAGTCCTTAATAAAATATAATTTTATAAAAAATTACAATGAAAATATAATACTGCTTTAATAAATACACACATATATATATATATATATATATATTTATATATATATAAATACATACATACTCATACATGCATGCGATACATGTACGATGTAAATAATATATACGAAGTATATTAAATGAAGGAACTGATTCAGTTTATTTATATGTGACCAGAAATAGGTAAAACCGCTGATCGTGGGACCAAACCTTTTTGATCACCTCTGCAACAGAGTATCCATTTGTCATCTACGTCTAATATAACACGCAATGTTTCACCTTCATTGAAAGATAAATGCCCATTATCTGACGGAAGACGATGACTTAGTGTTCTTACAAATCTATATCAGGGGAAATGTAAAATTTTTGCAACTATTTAATGTAAGTTATTATACACGCATACTATTTTAAGAGTAATTATGTTGTTGTCAGTTTATTTAAACTTTAGAATTCCAACACCTATAGGTTATGCTTTTTTTAAATTAATAACAAATTTAAAAAAAACCACATTAGCTATTTATAATCTGTTACGCGGTTCATAAAAAAAAAAAAAAAAAAAAAAACTCGGATCTTATTTGTTTTACAAATAATTTGTGAGCGCAAGTATCACTAATATTTTGCTTAGTAAAGCCTTAAAAATTATGATACTTTCCTTGTTAAGAATTCAAAAAAACGTTTTAATAAAATTTGCAATATTCGAATTATTTTTCAATATAGCATTATACTAAAAATTGACTAGTTCTAATTTCAGTTCGCAGGAAGTTTTATGCGCATTATTTGTAAATTTTCCGTTTTCTTAAAATCTCGGAACCGCTGAGTAAATATTTCCTTTTACTTAATTTGTTTTTTTTTGCTAGTAATGTTTTCGCAATTGAATATGAATAAAGTCTACTGTCGCACTTAAATGTTGTATTATACCGGTTAAAAAAACGAAATTTGTTATCCAGTTAGTATTAAACACGAGGGAATTTGATCTTTTATTTTTCATATATAAAAATTGAAACGATTTCTTCTCAAAGTTCCCGTAGATGTATTGGTAGTTTTCCTGGGGTTAGTTAATGTACATTACTCGTAGTGTGATTATACGATATGAAATAGATCATAGTCCAACCCTTAGTGTGAGCTATCAAGGTCAGACGCCAATAGCAAAAATTAGTAATAATTTTGCCATTTGCATTGTCCAGCGCGGCCACTAAGAACAGTATTTCGTTCTCTATTGCAGAGATAAATGACTATTATGGGCAATGGATTAAACATTTTAAACTAACCAAATATATGTACACATGTAGAACAGACGACCTGCCTGTTTGTCTTTTTTTTCTCTTTCTATGCTCACTTTGCTAGCTTAAATTGGTCGAACTATAGCGATGAGTTCATCTATTTTTTTTTGCACTTTTTTGGGAACGCCAATCAAAGGCAATGACCTATCATCTAAGAATTAGGAACAAAATGATTAAATTTTAATATAAAGAGAAATAAAGGAAAGTATGTAGGAAGCACAAAAAGGAGTAGGCAGTTTAAAATGTAAGAACATAGTGTAGAGAAGGGAGCGCTCCTGCACAAGAAGAGAACATTCGAAAAGAATATGATCCGCATCACAAACGCAGTCGTGATCTGAGGGATGAAAAATAAAATGTGGAGAAGAAACAATAGAAAAACGAAAAAGAGACGAAGGAAGACAATTATGGTTGAAACGAAGACGCGTTATGGAGGAAATATTGGAGCGATTGAGAGCAGAAAAATCAGCAAACCAAGACCGTGATGAGGGAAGGGTCTATATTAGTTTGTAAAAGCATTGAGGATTAGGAAAAGAGGTGATGAGGATGACCATAATTTAAAGTATGCTTGCTTAGATGGAAAAAGGATATTGTTAGCAGGAAATTTATTGATAAATTTGCCGTTAGAGGAAGCAAAGCGAGCAAACGAGTTAACTAGGTTGTTGTCCGCGATGCCGCTATGAATCCAAAGGAGATCGATTTAAATGGAACAAACTAAAAAAAGGTTGGCAATTAAGGAACGAATAGAAAGGATAATGTGGTCGTATGACGGGATGAAAAAGGGGAGGATATGACCTGCAACACACTCATCGAGTCGGAACAGATAATGTATTCGTTATTATAGGAGAAAAGTGCAATGAAAAGAACTGCAGGGAGTATTGAATACGATTCTGCATTAAAAATAGAACAGAAGGAAGGAAGTTTATAAAGTTGGTAGCGTGGAAAGGACGAAACAAGGAAGGAGGCCCCGACGCCCCCATCGCTCTTGGAATCATCCGTAAAAAGGATAAAGAAAATAAGGACCTCAACAGCCCCGCTGAACTTGCTCATTGGGGGGTGAGAATTTAGTGTGAGAAGGAAGGAAAAATAAATTAGGAGGATGTAAAAGATCTGAAAAGCTGAATGTAAAGAACGGGAGTTTATGATATGTATAGATAAGTGGCGAATAAGGAGAAAGACGCCGAGAAACATGAGAAAGAATAGGAATCTTCTGGGAGGAAACCCGCCAATTAGACGAAATGTAGGAATAAGCAGAAACTAATTTAGGGGACTTAATAGAAAGACGTTTTATGAGGAAGCGATCCCCAAGGAAGGATCTGAGAATGTGTAAAGGATGAATGTTGGTTGTAGTGCAGGAATGGGAGAGAACTTTATCGAGTTTGGAAAGAAGATGTTTAGGAGCACTGCCGTAAATGAGGGAACAATAATCAAGCTTAGAACGAATAACAGGTTTATACGGAATAAGAAGAACATTGGGGTTCGCCACTCCATTTGTGTAAAGAAAGAGTCTTTAATAAGTTAGTTCTTTTAAGACAGGAATTATATAAATAAGAAATATGCTCGCGGAAAGATAATTGTCTGTCCGGAAAAAAGCCAAGATAGCAAAAAGACCTAACCAATGGAATAGATAAGTTTTTTAAAGAGATATTAATTAAGGAAGTATTATATGAACGAAAGGAAAAAACCATACAAGCAGATTTAGAGGAAGAAATGGTTAGGATGGATGTTGGACAGAGCGGATTGTTCAACGAATTATTGAGTTCATCATTAGCAGAGATGATGGAAGCTGAGGAGTGATAAATAAGAATATCGTCCGCGAAAAGGAGTGTAGAGGCTGAGACGGGAAGAGAAGCTAATTCAAGTGAGTAGATATTAAAAAGAGTTGGATTTAAACATGACCTTTGAGGAAGACCACGGAACACACATCTAGAGTTAGAGGAAGAAAAAGCAGAAAGATGAATCTGCGACATTTTCTTCTGCTGTCGTTGTTGTGTTCTTTTGCGTTTACACACGCAATTACTTTAATTCGCCAAGCAAAAATTAGAAATTAAACAGCGCCATTGTGTTAGCACCATTATGTAGAACTAATGTGCAGCTATCATTTAAATAGTTCTATTTTACTCTTTAGTTGTTCAATCAAATCCTAATTCATTTGTTCAGTGCGATAAATTATTAATTTTTGCGATGATATTTCGAAATTCATCCTTCTTTTTGGGACCACATTATTTCAACTACTTTAATGGAACCTTTCTTAATGTTTATTATATTTTGCAATATCGTATAGTGCCGCGAAAAGTTTCAACTAAAAAATTTAGATATGAAAGAAATACTCACTGTTAGCAAAAAAGATTTTCGAAATTTTTTTTTTAACCCGGATATGTTTTTGGACCGAAAGTCATCCTAAATTTTGCGTGAATATAGATAATTCCGTGACATCGACTCTTATTTATAATTTACATATCAATCAGTAATTACTATTTTAAGTTCAAAAACACATCCATATTTGTTTTCACTTCATCGTATTTTCGAAAGTCAAATCAGTGATCCAAAATCGCAGGAGTAAATAGTTTGAAAAGAATAAATTGGTTCCGTCACGTTTGTTTTTTTTTTATTCCATTTATAATCATCATACATACGATTAATACAGGTGTAACCAATATTTTATGTTTGAATGTGACTATTGTTTGATAAAATAATTCATATGGGTATAACGATTTTTAAAACAGTGGTATTTCAACAACGTTTAATGTAAGAAATAAATAAATAAAAAAAAAAATCATAAGTAAAAAAATATAGTTTTTTTGTATTTTAGTATTTTACAATAACAATAATAAAAATAAAATGTTTATGGTAGAAAAAAATTTAAAGAATTACTTTAAAAATGATTAAAAGTAATATTGTAATTAATAAATTTACCAAGAAGTTTTTTATTATTGAAAATAATCACTTTAACTTTATTTCAACACGTTCCAAAGATTAATGTTCCATAGAGTTCATTTTTTAAAATTTCGGTGTGCCAATACGTTCTCATACGCGGGAGGCCGTACTTTGTTCATCTTTGATATATATCATACCTATGTACATAATCTAAATGTTGCTAATTGATCAAGTAATTGGTGTCGTTTTTCCTTCATTTGTTTTTTCTTTTCTTCGAAATAGCTATCCGTTTATAGAATTTAAAAAAAATGTTCATGTTTCCCGTATTAAGTGTAAAAACTTCATAAGGCACTCCTCGTCAGCTGATAATAAGTCATCTCCCCATATGTGGTTTACATTTTCGTTTTCTATTAGAACCGATGACGACAAATCTTTCAGTAAACTTACCGTGTAAAAGTCTGCGGGAGACGCCAGGTAGAAATACATTAATCTAATAATGCATGCAATCTCTTGTTTCCAAAGGAGCAACTACAACAACGGCGACGTAATTTATTTAACTTTCTTATATTTTTTTATTTAATTCCAGCGTTCACATTATAATTGTAACATTAAAACAAGATGGGTACCATTCTTTTTTCAAACTGAATTTCTCCAGCTTTCCCGGGTTTTCAAAATTTTTAGTTTTTTTTTTCTTTTTCTTTTTCTTTAACCTTAAGTATTAGGTTAAGAAATATGTATAAATTATTAAATACTTTACGGGACACATTTTGCTACATACAATTTGTTTCATTAGTCAAAAAATAAGTACGCATTGTATTTGCTTTGAAATTTAAAAAAAAAAGGCAAAAAACAATAAAAATCATGGCGTTTACAAATTATTTTGCATTTTACTTTTTAATTTAATAATAGTAAAAAAACAAAACAAAAAAAAAACAAAAAAAACCTATTGGCGCTATGTAATTAACTACAAAAATGATCAATTAGAGTCTGTTTACTGAAAAGAGCTCTTTTAGAGAGCATGTTACAAATATTAAAAAAGAATTGTAATTCTTTATACGCTGTTGGTTTTTTGAATTATTTCTAAATCTTAAATGTCGAATATTTTGTTTTATTTTAAACGAAAAATCGTAATTTTTTTACATATTTTATACTGAAATGGCCGGATACGAAGAAGTGACTTTCGTAACATAAATGAAAAACGGTCAATATTATTTATGGTTTACAAAGAAGCTAATTATTAATGGTTGTTACAAGATATTCGAAAAGTAATCGAAAGTATCGCAGTAATTACAGTGTGTAGTAATACTAACCGTTGAGAAGAATTACTTCGTCTGCTCGAAGTCGAAGTAGGCCTCTTTTTAAGCGCATTAATTTTGCTTTCCGAAGCTGACTTTTGAGGCGAACGATGTGACAAGCTAGTAGGTCGAGCTATGTGCGACGACGAATTACTACTACTTTGATCTATACGACTAGTTCGTGTAGTAGCACCGGAGGTAGATTTTGATTTCGAAATATTAATTTTAGGCAAATTCGATGTACTATTTGTGAACAGAAAATAAAAGTTTGCTTTTTTTAAAACATTTTTATTTTTAAAATACGCGGAAAATTCAAAGTTTAAATAAACGGACAATCTAAATATATCTTTTCTTTACTTCATAAAGACATATAGGATATTGAACCATATGCATACAATTCAAAATAGGACTATAAGAAATAACCAACAAGATAGAAAAATGAAACTGCAAAGGTACCTAACGAAAACACATTTATTAACAAATCTGAAAGAATCGAACGTCTATTACGTTATATAATTCAATAGCATATTCTGGATATGCTTATTTTAATATTTTTCACATTTGCGTACTTTTTTGTTACCACAATCACCCGGAGCAGTGTTTCCAAACAATTATTTGAGCACAGGTCGATATTTTCTTCAAGATGTGTTTACACGTTGTCCGCAAATTTTTTAAATAAAATATTGCTTTTAAAAAATAATAATAACAATAATAAAAACACGGAACTAAAAAACTACTTTTAATTTTTACATACTATTTACGATGCTTTAATAATTTTTTGAATCGAATGTAGCTTTTATTTATTAATGTTAATGGCATAAATTTAGAATAAAATAGCTGATAAGTGGATTAACATTATAATAAATTTGTTAATAATAAGTAAAGAAATAAACGTAATTACACATCAAAATTGCATTTACGAGTTCAACGAAATTGTGTATTGCGATATAAATTTAAAATAACTTGCTGTAAAATTTTAAGTATTAGAATCCTTTTTTTTTTTTTTTTTTTCATCTATTTACTATGAAATATAATATGTTTTTTAAATATTTTTCGAAAATCCGATACATTCTGATATATTTATTGCCGCCGATAGTGTTGGTGCGGATCATAATATTGATAGACAAGAATTTTGTTACAATGCAACAAACTGATTTTTTATACGTGTATGTGTTTATTTCGGTGATCTTAAAAGTTACAAAAATTTTTCTATCATCCTCTCGGGTTGGCTGTTGCGCCCCTGTTTTTTTACATAATTTGTTAAACCATTGTCATCAAAATAATTGCCGGCACAATGGTACATTGTTTTTCATAATAGTTATTTCTTAAAAAATTTATCATCGCTATGCTAAACTGTGTTGACGTAACGATGAATCATTTCAAATGATGACTTACTATCACGAAAGATTCATGTATGGAATTTGATATTCCGATGATCCGGAGGGAAACAAAAAATCACTGTTATTTTTTATAAATTCTAAATCAAAACACGCATAAAACATTCCATTTTCAATTTTATTTTCGTTAATTTTGATTTCTTCTTTCGGCCTTCCTCGGCTATTATAAACTTGGCCGAATTTTATGGAGAATTTTTATTCAGTATTTAAATAGTTGGAAATTCACGTTGAATCACTTTAAAAATATGTTTTAATCATGTGGTATCCAGTACCTCTCGACGACATCTATTGGTAAAAGTTTCCTTTGCGGGTTACTTGTAAATTTTCTCATACATATAAAAGATTTCCCCCGATTTTATGTTTTCAAATATTTTCAGTTTAATTCAAATTTTAATTGATTTTTTTTGGAATTTTATTAAGTCTGAAATAAAGTAGGATATTTGTTAACATTACAAAAGCGCAATACATAAATATAAACGAGATCAGTGATTTGTAGAAATAGTTAACATTATTAATGGTTATTTGAAAAAGGTGTTAACTTACTTATGAGTATTTGTTTTTCGATTAATTGGCATTGGAATATTGGAATTTGGAGATAAAGGCGAATGTTTTTTTGCTGTTGTACTTGCAACCGTAGCAGACTGTGGTGCAACACTAAATTGCAGTGACGGTGGTCTTACCGGAGACGTCACTGGTCTAGGAATTCGTGACTTATTAATCGTAAAACTAGTTTCACTGCCATAAAAAAAAACAAAAAAAAAACAAAAAACACAACATTAATAATAGCGAAATAAAAATATTTTTAAATCGATAATACAAGTATGTACACACATTCGTGCAGTTTTATTAAGTTAAACGAACGGTCTTTACATGTGATAAACGTTAAGTTCGAAATAAATTCAGGTGAATGGTATATACTTCGATGCAATAAAAAAACTCCTAAATGATTAACATTTTCTAACTAAGAAAAGTAAAAAGCTATTAATGACTTTTTTTCCAGAGAAATTACAACGCTTTAATGATCACTTTTAATATATTTACGATGTAATTCGAATTCCGCTTGAACAACAATGTCTAGTCAATTACGTTATGAATGGCTTAAAATTACAATTTCTAAATGATAGTAAAACGATATTATCAAAAACGGTGCACATAAATTAGTTTAAATTATTTTATAATTATTCAGAATGGCGGAGTCGAATATAAAGATTACAGCGAGTGATGGCTTTTTCAATTTTTAACCATAAGAGAACATTTAAAGTTACAAGTACCTCGAACCGCTCTATTATTAGTAGCGGCCATTCACTTTTCTTCGAACATTTTATAGTAAATAGTAAATATAAACAAAACAAAAGTCGACAGGAAGATCAAAAACAAGATTAACTAAACAGATTTTACTATTTCAGTTCAATAATGGAGCATTAATCAAAATTAAGTACGTGACTTTTCTTTATCACTATCAGAAAATCCCAAGAAAGCGACAATAAACCACATTCTTAATAAATGAATAAAAACTGACGTTGAATGCCTCTCCCGCAAGTTTTAATTATTACTTGAATATGAAATGAAAGAATTAGTTAAGCACAAAAAGTCATATGTATCGGCGGAAAAATAGGGGCCGTAAAAACAAAGATTCCGAAATATAACATAATTTACGTGTATATTACGTTATAATTTAAAAACTCGCGTTAATATAACCTACAAAAGAAAACTACCAATAAGTACCCAAACCAGTTTCCTCAGATTTGAGGATAATAGTAAGATTCAAGAAGGTTGTAGAAAAGAATATCAATCGTTGAAACAATAAATTTATAATAAATCACTTATAATAATTTAGATTTTTAATCTTGTTTTATTTAAGTTTTAATTAGAACCCGTCGCTTTTTTCAATCTCCCTTTTCAAACGACAATAATAATAATAATAATAATAATAATAATAATCAGTTACCAAAATTTCTTAGACATACAGGTATTAGTATACACGTTTAAAATTCCGTGCAATAATTGTTTCATTAACTAAATACCAAAAAAAGGAATAAAATATACAGACATAATTTTATATATTTAAAACAGCCGCAATCTTTACAGTACTATTAAAAGCCGAAAAGTGTCGAAAGTTACGTGTACGTACTTTTCTATTATTTATTTCATTTGACTTGGCATAGTTGTGTGAATTTTTATAATAATAAAAACATAGGCAATAAAATATTAAAATTCGTAATCCATCGCGTTGTCATTTTTTTTTTTTTTTTTTTCTTCTAACAATTATTCGAAGAATTACCTAATCTTTGACGGGAAAATATTACTACTTTCACTGTCATCATTAATATGAGTATCGTTGCTATTGTTTAGCGATATATCAGCTATCATTTCCCACCTCCGCTGTAGTTCTTTGAATTTTAATCCATGTAGTGGGAAGTCCACTTCCGTTACAGCATCTTCTGAATCGGTATACGTCGCCGTACTAACTAGTTCATTCGGATCATCAGTATTTATCGGCGAACTCGGTTCAGGATTTACGCTTACTTCTCGCACGGTATTTTCTAAGCTGCGAATTTAATATAAATTTTTATACGTATATTTATTTCGTTTTATTTATTTATTTATTTTTTTTGGTCCTTTTTGTGCGGCTTTTGCCACTTGCTTATTCATATTTAGCATTTATGTTAATCGACTCGATGGAAATACTTTACAGAGTAACAACCAATTTACTTATTAAAAATCTAAGAATTAATTTGATTCTAAACTGTCCGACTGTAAACGCTACCCAAACGATAAAAAAAAAAATCTGTCATTTCTAGGGCTCGTAATTTCCGCAAAATATAATTTTTTTATATTTTTATTAACAAACCTTTCTTTCGATTTCTCATCTTTTATAAAATAAAAATCGCGTGGGTTAATGCTGGAAGTATAATAACGTTTAATATATTTCATATTTAGCAATGGCCGAGGGACTAAAGCACATATTTTTCTTCGCAACGAACGATTGAGCTAGAAAGTTAATATATAATTTTGTTGCGAAGGGGGAGCTTTACTAATGGTAACTCCCGATGTTTGCTACTTCTCGACTGCAGTTACTGTATTGCGGTTTTGATGGGTAGCTCGATAGGCGCGGGGGGGGGGCATTAAACTTCATTGTAAAATTATTGCTGCGTGAGAAAACAAGTATCGTTATGGCACGTGAAATTCGATTTGGGCATAATAGATATTTAGTAGGTGGTTTTCAAATTGATCGAACAAACACAAGACCTACAGAAAAAGCGACCGTACTTGCGAATAGAAGAGCTGAACTTAAAAGAAAATTCCAATAATTTTAGTTCATTTAAAACAACTGTACGTCGAGAATTGTCTACAAAAACTTCAAGTCGTTTAGAGTTTGTGCGCGGTGAGTTCCGAAGTAGTTCGCCATAAAGCACAAGCGTCACGGACTTTTTATTTTACAAAAAATTTGCAACGTTACCAGCAAAAAAAAAAAAAAATCTTATAACACAACATTACCGTTGATAAGACCTGAGATGTTAACTATGTGCCAAAAAATACAGAAGCGTACAGATTCACTGCTAGACAGAAAATTTAAACAATGATCCACGCAAAAAAATTATGACATCCGTTTTTCGCGGGATCGTTTTGATTGAATTCGTCGTCAGCGGTGAAACCATTAACGCTAATAGATATATTAAAACATGCAAAAAAAAAAAAAAAAAAAAAAAAAAAAACAGATTAAAAATGGCAAGAAACGATGATAACGGCTTTAAAAAAAAAACGATTCGTCTCTGTCGTGATAATGTCACCATAGATATGGCTCGACTAAAAAGACATAGGTGGTACATGATAGATCACCCTCACACAGCCCGCATCTGGCTCCGTTAAGCTTTCATCTCTATGAATATCTAAAACAACAGGTCATCAGTGCAGTCAGCGGTTTTTTAAAATAAAAAGCGGGCACAATTTTTTCGAAATGAAACTTCAAATTACCCTCACGTTAGGAAAAATGTATCTAGAATAAGATCGCGATTAGTCGAAAAATAAAGAAAATACCCTATTTTAAGAATTTTGAAAAGCTATTTTAAAATATATTTATATTTTTTTTGATTTTTAGTAACTTCTTGTAAATTATAATTATCTAGTTTTTGATTTAATACATAAACTTCATACAAATACGTACGTCCATATAACCCTTAGATCTGAAATAATTACCTGTCGGTATACTCTTCTTCATCGTCTATGCCTAACCTTTCAAAAGCGGATACCAATTTAGAGCCAAATTGAATACCGCTCCATCTTTTTTTTACCGTACTAGCTATATCATTGAATGCGAAGCCGCTAGAACTGTCAACACATGATCGAGGTCGAGCTTGATCGCCTTTTTCTGCGGCTGCAATAGTTAAACGGTAACATATTAATTCGGCAGTGTTAATTACAATGCGATTCCGCATTTCATTCGATATATAAATTTATAAATTACAAGTAATTAAGTGCACGCTTAAAGTTCAACATACCTGCGTTATCTTCGGCTGAAGACTGGCCAGTAACGTTTTGCAATGAACGAACGATTTTTTTCAAAACCCACGAAGTTCGGTTATTGCTGTTAATGTTATGTACCATATTAGATGGGGAATTTTTCTGTGAGAAAAAAATAAAAAGAGATAAGTAATTTATTTTTCTTTACCGTCGTACAAGTATAAATATTAAGACAGTTTTCATTTATTATTAAAAAATTATTGCAGTGTAAATGATCTTTAAAATAATGAATGCCACTCTCGAGTAAATGATCTGTAAAATAATGAATTGTACTCTCGAGTAAATTATAGTAATCGTAAAGAAGAAGATTACATAGCTATTTACGTATATAGTGAAAGAAAGAAAAAATTAACTGAACAAGGCTTCGGTATTTTGAAATTTCTCGATGAATCAAGCAAGCTGGTAGAGGGCACATCTAAATTTTTTATTTGTGTTTTTTGTTTTTATCGTTGAGGAATTTCGTGCGCGATAGTTGTATTATGTATATTCAACAATCGATGAAGATGTCTTACTGACAATTTTAACCTATTCTCGTTCATTAACAATTAAGACCGGTACAAAAAATTTCAGAATAAAAAAAAAAAAATTAACAATAAATAACAACGTAAGCTAGATTTAAAGGTACGATGTAAAATAAGAACTATTTGTTAAAATTGAACAATAAATTTCGTGTAAACAATCGTTCAACACTGTCCATGAAAAACCGTTTTTCAGTGTGATCGAGGAACGTTTGTTTCGTGCAATTTACTTTTTATTTTCAAAAAACATCTAACACAAAGTTGGTTTTTGTAGGAATAAGTGAAAAAGAAATAAGAATGAGTTGCAGCCGAACAATGTCGCGTTATATCGTATTTTTACAAGTCGGCGTCAACATTTACCATCAAAAACGAATTTATTCGGTTGCGCGAAAGATTTTTCTAGTTCACTGAGCACCGTTTTACAGTTATAATAATTTCTTTAAAGGAGCATTATGCATTTTTATCGCCGCGATTATTTTTTAAATTGACCGAAGTTTTTTTTAATATTTATTTTGTAGTTAACGAACAAACTGCTATCATGCTAAATTTGGTGCGTAATAAAAATTTGTCGTCACTTTAATTTTCATTGTTCCGTTCAAGGAGTTAGATTTTTGTAATATTTATAATATTTTCCAATTTTTACTTGGAATATACGAGGTGTGACAATTAAATAACCGGACTGCGAATGCCTTAGACGTTAGGCTTGGCGTGGGGGAGCGAGAATGGAATGTAGTTGACTTTGATGCTTCCGGTGCACGTAGCACGTTATTCGGTCTTCCTATCTAGGTTAGTTTGCTTTTAACTCTTGCTTGAGTAAGACGTTCCCGCGTTGTAGTGCCACAATTATGATAAACGTAAAAATCGAGCAGCGCATTAATTTGAAATTTCTTGTGAAATTAAAAAAACCCGCAACTGAGTGCTTTCAATTATTGAAATAATAATTTTCTGCGGACAATGTCGTCGCGGGTAAAAGCTAGGAACGGACGAACGAATGGCGACTATCGAAGATGAACAACACGTTTTAAGCTAGGAACGGACGAACGAATGGCGACTATCGAAGATGAACAACACACTAATAATAAAAGCTAGCTAGTAATTTTGTTTACATAACGAAACCGATTTCTGGCGTTCTGATGTTTCTAAGAATTTCTGAACAAAAACATCTGGCTGAATAAAATAACATACACTAACGAACGAATACGTAAGAAATAATAAAATTAATATAATATTTCCAGAATAAAAACTATCCTATGTTCTTTCCTTGACTTCAAACTATCTCCATACAAAATTTCATCTAAATCGGTTCAGCGGTTTAAGCGTGAAAAGGTAACAGACAGACAGACAGACAGAGTTACTTTCGCATTTATAATATTAGTAAGGATTCACAGAAGATCCTGAACTAATTGAAAAAGTCATCAACAAATGTGACGAAACGTGAATTTTTCAGTACGACCCTGAAACAAAACGTCAATCCGTGCACTGGAAGACCCCCGCATCGCCATGGGCTAAAAAAGTTCAAATGAGCAAGTCGAAACTGAAGGCCATGCTCATCGTTTTTTTCGATATTACAGGTATCATCATGATTGAATGGGTATCTCAGGGTCAAACGGTAAACCAGAAGTATTACATTGAGGTTCTGACAAAGCTTAGAGAAAGGGTGAGGAAGAAAAGACCAGATCTGTGGAAGAACAACTCGTGGATTCTGCAAGACAATGTGCCAGCGCACAATGCGCTCTCTGCGAAACAGTTCTTGGCGCAAAAAAGCATTACTGTGCTCGAGCATCCACCGTACTCGCCAGATCTCGCTCTAAGCGACTTCTATCTGTTCCCAAAAGTGAGAAGTGCATTGAAGGGAACACATTTTCAGTCTGTTGAAGACGTGAAGGCAAAAACGGCAGACTTACTGAAGAAGGTGACAGTTGATGACCTGCAGCACTGCTTTCAACAGTGGAAAACTGATATGCAGCGGTGTATAGATAGAGAAGGAGAATATGTTGAAGGGGATTAAAAGCCAATTGTAATAAGTAAGTAATAAAGCATATTTTTAAGACTAGTCCGGTTATTTAATTGTCACACCTCGTATGATGATCCTGTTCTGTTAAAAAACTTCAGTAATACTCTTATTCTTAAATACTTGTTAAAACGTGTGTTCCGCATTAAATTTTTCAAACTGCGCCAGGTGTTTATGTACATTAAAGAATGCATTCATTTTGCTAAACACATATTTCAGATCGCGAATATTCTTAAAATATAAAACGAATTGATGCTGGAAAGGTAAGAAATTAAAAAATAATTACGAATAAAGAAAAAATACAATTACGAATAATGCCAATTAATACGTATAAAACTAGTATAAGTACTAAAACAAAAAATTAGTAAGCTTACTCCTAACTGCATTAAACTGGTATGTAATTGTCTACATTCGTATAACAAATCTAGTTTGAAATTGTATTGAGTAAGCGGTTTTAGCGTTGACAACAGATGATCGATCAGTTGCCTATCGGATGAAATGCCACGCGAACATGATAATAGTAAACTGTGGTCTAAATAATGTTTTCTTAGAATAGTTTCTCTAGTTCGTAAATAACTAAACCATGTATCTAAACCGCGGACACTACATAACAAAAGCAATAATGAAAATTTATGTATATTATTAGAGGTATAAACTATTATACATTAAATGTCATGAATATTTTAACGTGATGCACATTAAACGAAATAAAATATAAGTATTTATTAATATAAATAAATTAATTTTAATGAGATAGTAAATGTTTTTAAGATGTTGATATTATCTGCATACACTTTTCTCATATGTACACGAGTACTTCGTGCCGTTGAGCTTATTACATTGTGAACCCTAACTTTACAATCCCTCCCGTTAATCGGAATTACTTTACTTTATATAATATATATATATATATGAACAATTTATTTACACAGGTATTACATACAGTAAATTTATAAACGATAAAATTAGAGCAAAAATTTTCGGCAATAAATGTAAACACAATAGTAGAATTACTTATTTTTTATTCATTATTTTTAAAAATATCAGTTAATTAAAATAAATTCATAATTACGTAAATAATGTTTATTTTCCAATATCGAGATAATTAATGGTCGTTGCTAGACCAAAAGTAGTAAGTTAAAAATAAAAATTAAGTTTTTAGAAAAAAATGATTTACTTAAAAAATGAAGTTGTTCCTCCAAGGTACACATGGTAATATAGAAACATTTGTTTACAAATATACAGTGTGTCATACATACGATTACTTGCATAAAATCGCTTAAATTTAGTATTACCTCATAATATGGCGATAATGAATCGTTTAAGTGTTAAAATCGTTATCAGAGATAGTTCTCGAGCATACATTATCGTTCGTACGGATTAAAATTCCAAATTTAAAAAATCTTTGTTGTTTCCAAAAAAATGTTGCTAATAATGTTTTTACATTTTTTATATTAGAAAACTTTATACGGTAGTGATAGATATGGTCATGCCTCTTCTCAGAAGAGTACCGTAACTTTTGCAACATGAAATAATGTATATGATAATAATAATATCCGTGGTGACTAATAATTCTGAATTATACATATTTGGTATTCTACTAGGTACTACACATTTTTACAATTAAAATTATTGCATTTCTTTTTCATTTTTGTTGTAAAAGACTATTATATTAAAAAGTATGAAAATAATTTATGGATTAGTTTTTAAATATATGTCGCTTAAATACCAGTTAAACATTAACAGAATGGTTTTTTAAGTCTACAATTAAAATAAATATACGTATGTAAATTGTTTCTAATGTCTATTTCATTTTAAATTTTTGCTGTTTTAATTATAATTTTGATATTTTGGCATGAAACGTAATAATAATAATAATAATATTCATTTTCACAGAACAAAGCAAACAATAAAATAACATACTTCAATAATCCGAATATAAATGCGTTAAATTTCAATAAACCTTCCGTTAACACGTCTTCACTGTTTAATTTTAACACTAACTCGTTCAATGCTCTTGTCATTGGTCCTGAAATAAAACGAATATTTTCCGCATGTGTTTTAGCAGTTGCCATAACAATAAATAAAAAACTGGCATCAGCAGAAACATATCAGTTAAATACAGCGACAAAGATTATATAAAAAGAAGTGAATCATAATCTGATTTTACGTATCAGCTTTTTTTTAACAATATCGTAACTCGAAATATATTTTATTAACATAATTATACACATATTGCACAAATTTTTTTTATTAATATATGAATATGGAGTACACACTCCGAAACATGTCGGCTAATTATATTATATATTAATAAAAAAATTTTCTGCAATATGTGTACAATTATGTTAATAAAGTATTAAAAACAGAAAATGGATGATACTCATTATATAACAAATCGAAATATATTTATAAATTGACACTTTTTATATACTTTTAAACTAATAAAATACTCGTATTATAATGTAATTGCGAATAATTAAAATATGTATATAATAACTTAGTTTTAGAAATCGCGACATTAACCAGAGAATGTAAATGTAACGAACGCTTGAAATAATATCTGAGATCAGATTTTAGCTACATTTACTTAGCGAAGATTTGATTTCAGTTTTCAGCTCAATTTTGTTACATTCGTATGCTCTAATTCTTCAACTTCCAACAAATTTCGCAGGCCACTCTCGATTTTTCAGAAAGTGGACACTCTCTGTGTATTAGTAAACAAACAGCTCCTCTTTTGCGGTTTTTTATTATTATCTTTCCATATTAATCATATATAGTCGCGCAACAACAAAGGTTAGAAAATAAATAATTAAATATATGCAATGAAAGACATGTTGAAAACTATAACTTATTTATAATGGCTAAATCGGTGAGTGTGTTTAATTAATATTGTGTACACTACCTTGTTGAGAAGAAGCTTCAACCACTTGCCACACGGAATTATTAATATCTCCAAAAGGAGTTTCTAAAGTCGGCTTCAGACCGTGATTTAGTACTGCGTATAATGTTGGACAGAGCATTAACGCTGTTTGAGCAATATCGTTGTCGCATTGTTTTTCATTAAAGCACGATCGTAAATTATGTGCCGCCATATCTACTGAATCCATCAGATCTGTCGCAAAAACAATAGCAGAATATGAATTTTCTCAGTAAAAGATTTAAAACTGACCGGTACAAACACGGGACGATCACTTTAGATATTTTCGTTACAAACATACGTGTCAGCGATAGTATCGGAAATTATTTTCAAGTGTGTGTCAATGGTGGGGTGGGAGTTTCATTTTTTTTTTTTTTTTTTTTTTTGCTTCTTTTCAATTCGAGGCAAATTAATGCAAGATGATTGACCATTATTTGATCTTTAATGTTTCTTATTTCTCTTTTAATGTCTTAAAATATTATGTATCAATAAGTGGGTGTCAAAAAAAGCTTACAAAATTTTGGGAGAACATATGTATTCCCGATATCTAGCCTGGACCTACCACTGCTGCGTATCATATATATGTACTTCATTTATAAAGAACGTATAATTTACTATTCCATATAAAATTTTAGAAGTCGTCTTTTAACGAACTTTATGCTGGTAATTTATTATTGCTAGTTTCAGTTTTCGATTATTTATTACCTTCTTCTTCAAATATCGACTCTAACCGGAGTTTGGCGATCACTACTGTCGATTAAGCTTTGCCGCTCAACAAGTCTTTCACATTTCACCGGAACTATTATCGAAGTTTCACCTGTCATTGAATTTTTTTTTTTTTTCTTCGCCAAGTTTTTCCATTAATTTCCTCCTCTTAATATATTTTCAAATGAGTTTTTTTACTTGTGTTTATGATATTCAACATTTCTTGTTTGAATTGTAAATGGCATCTTTTTTCTTTACCACTCGTTATAACGTATCTGAAATCCAGTCACATCCGGATATTTGAAGTATCTGATAGTGTACGTACACACTTCGAAAGCTCGTATTATTTATATTCTACTGCACGTAACAATACTAAGAACACATAATAATTTACTGTCCAGCGGCGAAATGTCCTTACAAGCCGATTGTTTGCAGTTTTCCATTTAAATTATAAGTTCTCAAGTCGCAGTTGTAAGTGATACGGAATTAAAGAATTTTGGGGATGTTCCTGCATCGGTTCAACTGAATAGTATTAACATAATAGTGGTCATAAATGACCACACATGCATGAGAGTGTTTCTTGATCTAGTTGCGTTATCAACGGGATGTGTTTTTTAACCATTTAGATTAAATAATAAGCTACAATTACGTAGGTTCTCAAAATTAAACAAACCGTTAATAATCGAAAATACACGAACATTCTTCTATTTATTTGCAGTCTTGATTTTTTACATTAAAAAATTCTTTGTGCCAGCCAAATATAAACTAATCTCAGATGGTCTATAGAGCAGAAAGTTTTCTGTAAATAAATTACTTATCCAACGAAAGTAGACGAACACAACTCAATTAGACTGTTTCTTTTCTTTTACTAACAATTCACTTCAGTGTAATATTTAGGCTAGTTTACGATGACTTACTAGAGAGAAACATTTTTTTCATGTGGGCATATAAATCTATTTGTATTCGTTAATTTTTAGAAATGCGTTAGGTGATGCTAGTTCTTTTATAGTTGGCTTTTATTAAATTTTATGTAGCGTTTATATTTACATTTGAATAATTTAATACTCTCATTCGTCAATCTAATCGTTCGTTTTTTACTGTTCCGTTTAATTTAATTATTGCGCATTTATTTAGCTGAAAACGAGCAAAATGTTAACTGGCTCCTTCCAAAGCCCTTTTTATTGGACCAAAGTTTACTTCAAGTACAAAAAAATTAAAAAAAAAAATTGTTTTTTAACAAGAGGATCAATTTTATTACTAAAAGAAACCGTATATTTTTCAATACTCAGGTAAAAGTTAATATATTTCTATAAATCCGTTTATATAAATTATTTATTCAATATAAGTTATTCGTTCATTATAATAGTATAATGAAACTAGACGTATAAATTAATATTTTCTATTTTTTTAATGGATCCATTGGTTGTAATAATTGTGTATAATTTAAATTACTGTAACTTACTCTAATGTTTTTACACTAGTTTTTGAACCGGCTTTTTTTACAATTATTTTAGCTTTTGCAATTGCTACTATCCTCAGTTCAGTGTTAAATGTTAATACGAAACTATATTCCTCATAATTATGAGTCCTGACTTTACAGTAACATCTGTTTTTCATATTTTTTTTTTTTTACCATTTTCGGACAGGGACATTCTGAGAATTAGTTTTGAATGTACGGTAGACAACAACAGTGTAGTGTACACTCCTGTCGAATATTTCTAGGAATTTTATTTTTTCTGATTCTTTATTCTCATGGCAAGGACAACTGATTTCGTTTGAAGTTTTTAATTAGTCGAATGCTTTATTGCAATCAATAAATCATAAATAAAATGTTTTGTTTACATCGCGACGTCTTTTATCACGTTTAACGAAAAACTTTCGTTCCGAAGTTATTTGCGAATTTCCGCGTATTCTTTACACGTTGTATAGGTTCCATAATGTATGATTTTAAGAAAGACTTTTAAAAAATGCGATTAAATTAATAGTTATCCTTACGGTTTTGCGAATTCTGTTTCTTTAGTAGAGTTATAAATTTTATGATTTACCATTTTTAAATACTGCTTTTAAAATTTCTTATTTATCTATTGCAATATTAAATTAAATGGATCATAATTTTTTTTTTCTAATTTCAAACATCCATTAATTAGTAAAAAAGATGTAAATCTCGAATAACGGACAGTGCATGTAACAGTATCAGAGGACAAAATTAAATATTTATTTACAAAAATGAAAGAAAAAAATTGAATTACAATAAAGCAAAACATTTGAATTGAATTTTCCATACTTGTTTATGTTAATTAACTCATATTAATAATAATATAGCGAATGAAGAGAAGAGCACACTAATATTTGTGAGGTCATACCAATATGTAATTTAAAGTAAATTTTTACACACAAATTATTAAAAAATTCATTAGAAATAAATATTTCATTTCATTATAATAAAAATTATGATTTCAAGGTTTTGTTAAAGTATAATACGAAGGTATATGGCGTTTACAAAATAAATAGTTAGGGTGAAGGTTCCCCCGATAAAAATATTTATAATGAACGTTTCGAGAATCCATAAATATCCAATTTTCAGATGCAATGTTTCAAATTAGGCAAAAAAAAATTATGAAATTTACCTTTCTTATAACTACAAGAGCTGGTCCAATGCATTTGTTCCGAGGAACTATGATCACAATAGCTATGCCTGGCAGATTCACATTCTTCGTGAATTGGAATATCAAAAGCAGGTTGCAATTTCATCTGAAAAATTCGTTTTATTGTTTTTAAATTATTCATCAAGTATCCATACATAATCGATTCCTATTTAACACACTACTAATCCGAAATATATAATATTTACCTGATACGGTTTATATCCAGTGATTACCGATGAGTTCGGTGAATTTGGAGGTGTATGGCTCAAATTTGCAAAGCTAACTGTTTTACGCCCAGCCTGACTTAAACAATGACCAACCTAAAAAAGAATGGATATTAACATAAATGATATTTTTAAATTTCTTTCATTTGCTTTCCGTAATTATTGGTGCTTATGAATTTTTTAAATATTTTTAGACCAGAGCAATTTACACAGAAAGAAATTCCTGAAAAGTGGATAAATAACGAGTAAATTTTTTACAGTAAAAAAAATTAATTTTGCTCAAAAGCTTTCTTTTTAAATTTTACTATCTAGAAGTTCTCTTTTATTTAATTTATATGGATTATTTTGTCTTTCTTTTTTTCTCATAAAAAATTAACTTTTTCAAGCGGTAATTATGCATTTTAATAGTTTGCATAGTAAATTTATTTTAATATTATGTTCATTTTACGAATTTATGAATTTTATAACGCCATATTTTCCTGATATTAAAAGTTGGTAGATTTCTTTTTTCTACTTTTATTTCTTTATTTAACCATTCCATTATAACTAAATAGTATCAACGTAATTTGAGGCTCAGAATATCGTATTTTTTTAATAGGCTCCCATCTGCATATGAATATTCAGTATTACTTTTCATAATAGTTGTTAAATATTTTTTTTTTTTTTTGAAGACAGTTGGTATTAGCTCTGCTTTTCCCTAAGCTATTATTTCTGTATAGTTTAAATGAGACGACATAGTGCATTGTATTATATCGACAGTTTAGTTTTTTTTTGGGTAATATATATTATTTTAGTTTATATAACACTGAAATTGTTTTCCGGATTTTTATATTCAAGTTATTTATGCGGCCTCTCTAGTTAACACAGTTATTTACTTTTACTCATAATATTTATAGTTGCTTACTGCTATAATGATATTATAATGACAACGGTTAATATTTTCTGTATGCAAACAGTTTGTTGTATAGCATTTTATATTAATTTTGTATGACTGCTTAATCTACAATCTACAATAATTTGGTTTTTTCTGCGTTTAATTAGAAGCCTTTGTCATATTTTAGGTTGCTTAAATTGTTTTAAAATTGAAGTTCAGCATTAGTGATACTTTTATCTGTCTGTATCAACACGATGTCATCTGCATATGCAAGGATTTTACCACATTTTACTGACTTTTTGACATTTTTATGTCTTTGCTTTGGCACATAAACTTGAAAAGCGTTACCAAATAAGCGTCACGAAATGGACCGTCACGAAATGGACCGTCACGGAAAATCGTTACGAACACTTCACGTCATTACTTGGATGCGACTGATTACTAATATATTCATGTCTCTTTACTTTGTCACATAAACTCGAAAAGCGTCACAAAATGGAGAAGTGTTTTCTATAACGAATTCTTATGAAAACCGTAGGGTTGTGTATTTCACACGTCATTTCCTTGTTTACATTTGCTGAGCGCACAAAACAATTACCATAGTAATTATAAATTAATTGTAACTTTAGTCTCGTGTACACCGTTTCTTTCCCATGAAAAGTGTTATGGATTCCGAAGAGCTTTATAGTTTCGTACGCGAACTACTGTTGCCGAAAAATTTGTGCAATTTCAACAAACGAGTAGTGACAATCCTTGTAAACAAACAGCGAAATCGGACATTGATCGAATGAGTGAATATCGCGCGCGAAATAAATCGACGGTGGATAAACTCGATACGAAATCGGACGCCGAACGAGTGCGTGAGTATCGCGCGCGAAAGAAACGTGCGACGAACAATGACGATGAATTGCACGTAGAACCAATCGCCAAGTGGTCTGTATCGCACGAAACAAAACGTAAACAAACGCCTGTATCGGACGCCGAACCAGCGCTTGAGTATCGCGCGCGAAAGAAACGTGCGACGAACAATGACGAATGGTCTCTATCGCATGAACGTAAACAACTGCCTGTATCTGCCTCCGAAAAAATGCGTGAATATCGTTTACGCAAGAAACTGCGCGCGAGTACGACTGCCGCTGAAAACCTAGCCGAAGAAGTAGAAATTCACGAGGTAAATCACTTGTACGTTCCACCACCTCGTTCACTCGCCGATATAGAATTCGAGAAACGCTTTACGTCGAATCTCTTTGGTTTCTCATGTTCGGTGTGTGATCGACTGCGGTTCGACAGAGATTTGCGACCAGCGCCTGTTTGTGCCGGACTTTTACTGAACAACGAGTTTCCGAACGAAAACGTATCCGCTTTGCGAACATGCGACAACTGCTACCGATGCCTATGTCGAAACATGTCGCGATCGAACGGATTCCATTATCCACCGATTGCATCGCACCTACTGCGGTTGGATCCCATAACGGAGCGACTCATCTCGCCGCGCCTTCCGTTCAAGCAAATCCGCCGACTGCGGTTCGCCAAGGGGTCATAAGCAATCGTCGGTCAAGTCATCAACGTTTTGGTCAAAGTAAACAATATGTTACAAGCTCTACCGCGACAACTCGACGACGACTACGCATTCAACGTACATATCAAGAAACATCAAATTCACAAATCGTCTGCGTACAGCGGTTTCGTCAGGAAAAGTGCGGTGAAAGCGTGTTTACGTTACCTCGTCAATACACCGCTTTATCGCGAACATGGCGTGACAGTGGACGAATCGTTTCTACACGAAAATTCGGATACGGAAGATATCCGAGCAAGAGCGGCCATCGATAATGATCAGGACGAGGATGAACCGATGATCGAACCGATAGAAAACGACCCATCTAGCGTCAAATCGCTACTTATGGTGAAGCAACAAACAATCCTTTGGAATGAAGAAAAGTTACCTTTCGCTCGCACCCGGAATGAATCGCCCGGTCGTAGCACTCGGTTACGACGAACACGACGAGGAATTGTCTTTCCCAGGCATCTACCTCGGTGAATCTTGCCGCTTCAGTCAGCACGTATACGATCAGGCCGCCGACGATGACAGCGACGACGATATGCGACAAGAAGTAGCCAATACCGTGTACGCGATGGCGACGAGCGAAATTCGACGCACTGATCGTCGCGGCGTCAAACCGGAGCACATTCTGTACATGGCGATGAAGGTTATGCGACTGCGATTGACGGACGGAATGCGACACGTCTTCAAAACAACCGGCGATACCAAGACTTTGACGCGCGAAAATATGCAAGACAAAGAATTGATGTCGTCGATGGTAGAACAGAATTTCGCTTTCCTCAAGTCAATACCCAACTCCGTTCATTACTGGTCGGCACGTAAAAAAGACGTATTCGCGATGATTCGACAGCTTAGTAAGCCGACCGTCTTTCTTACAATGAGTGCATCCGAATACGATTGGAACGACTTACTCCGTGTACTCTACCGTCTCGAGAATAACGGTCGCGAATGGACTAGAGAAGGTGATCCCGAAACGTCGATGAGCGGCGATTTACGTACGACACTTGTCAACGAAGATCCGGTAACGTGTTGTTTATACTTTAACAAGCTCATCGATACGATTATGTACATTCTTTCGAAACCGTGCAGCAGTCCCTTTGGAAGATATCGCATCGTCGATTGGTTCAAGCGAATCGAGTTTCAACAGCGCGGGAGTCCGCACGCTCACATTCTCCTCTGGTTGGCCGATGATCCGAAAGAAAATGTAGACGAACATATGCGTCACTCGGTAGCGTTGGTAGACGCGCTGTGCTGCGTGGACGACAATCGACTCGAGAGACCATACCGACAGACGCACAAGCACACGTTTACGTGCTACAAGAAGTGCAAGGACGAAGAGAACAAAGTATGTCGATTCAGAGCTCCATTTTGGCCGATACGCGAGACTTGTGTACTGTTTCCGATACTGAAAGAGGACGACGATTTACCGATCATAGTCTGTGGTGATTTCAACGTTGATTTCCGCTTGGACGATGGATTGCGATTCCGTCAATTCACGAGTGAAACGTTCGGTTGTGAGATGAATAATTCTCAGTGGACCTCTCGACAACGCGAAATACGACGTGCATCGACGAAATCTTTACTCGAAACGTATCGAACGTACAAAAACGTTAGCTTATGTGTCGTATTTTTCTCACCATCGGCCATTGCTTAGTATTACTAACTCTTTACGATAATGATGTAAATAAGGAACCTTGTACTAGCGGTAGTTAGTTGTTAAATGGATATATTTTTGCGAATACATTGAAATATAATATGTACAAAGCATTTAGAGGTACAGTAGGTAGGTTCAATCTCGAAATAATACGTTGCGATATAATATGTACAAGGCATTTAGAGGTTACACGGCGACATTCTCATATCGACGGAGGCCGCGAAGCGAACGACGTTTTAATGTCGGCGGATGCCTGAATGGCTGTACAAAACCTACTTTTACGGGAAAACATGAAAATGTCTCACTGTGTTGCGGACTTGTACGCAAGCTGTTTTAAATTCACGTGGAAACAAATTTAAATATAGTGTTTAAACATAACGATTCACGAAGCGTATACCGAAACTGCAATAATCGGACTCTTGACCGGTAGTTTATATTTCTTATGTACACTAAAAATAGTGTTGTTGGGGCTAGAATTGTACCTCGGAGGACGCCACATATCATGCCAAGAGCTTAACTATACGTGTTTTATATTCTATATAGCTACACCAGTTCTGTTATGTAGATAGTCTGCAAATCAACTTAGAGATTAAATATTTAAAGCTTTCACAGTGATTACTCATAATAAATATCTTTTAAAACACAGTTGTTTCTGAAAATTATTTATTACAATTCAGAGATTTTCTTTTGATACCTATACTTTTAAGTTCACTTCTTAGTATATGGTGCTAACTGAATCAAATGCTTTTGATAAGTCAATAAATAAGGCTAGGAAATGTTTCCATGTAGATAAGTTAGAATATATCAAATCAGAGAAATCGATTAATAGTCTAGAGCTATTGTTATCTTTTTGGAAACCGTACTGGAGAGTGGATACAATATTATTTATTTTAATGTATTCTTGTAATTGTTTAGCTACATGTTTTTCCATGATTTTTTCTATTACTGATTGTTTAACTACGGGCCTGTAATTTCCATATTTCATGAATTTACCTTTTTTGTGAATAGGTCTTATTTCTGATCTTCTAAGTTCAATTGGTATAGTTGCCGTAAGAATGGTATCACTGATTATTTTAGCAAATGTATGGAGCCATTTTATGTTTTATAAGTTTTATGTCTTTTATTCTTGTTTCATCTAAACCTGTTCCTTTATTTAGATTTAATTTATCTATTATATTTACTACTTGATCGCTATTAATTTCGAGAAGATTGAAAATGTGCAGATTTTTCGGTTAAATCCCGCAGGGCAACTTTTTGGCCGCGTGATGTATACAAAATCAGCTTACCTGGATCATTTATTATTGGGCATCAAAACAGGACCAAACGAATTTTCATACATTTGACGAATTGTCATGTTTCGAGTATAAATTAAAAGGTTGTAGAGCTAAACCTACCTTATGGATTTTGAAGAACTCATATTGGACAATTCACATTACCCGTATACACAAATTAAAATTCCGTTTTAACCAAATTAGAAATAGCAAACCAAAATAACAGTTTAAGTAATAATTCACTAATTGAACCCCTTATTTTTGCAAACATGGCACAAAAAACCGTCTTTACTTTCTCGCTCACATACTTCAATCTAATTAAACGTGAAGGAAGAAAAAAAAATAAGCTATAGTTGTGATGGAGTATTTAAACACTCTGAAGGTATGAAATTTCAACAAACATCCTATAATTCTACAGTTATTTACCCACAGAAAACTCATCTTAAGACAGGTAAATCTTTCAAGTCTTCCAAGATACAATTATTCCACCAATTTACACGCCTGTAAACCAATGGGCATCTAAGTTAGCTTAGCAATAAAGCCATTTTTATTAACTACGTCCAAGTTAACTTAAGGGGAAGGGGGTATGGGATAACCACTTTGAAAAATCTGTTTTTCTGAAAAATTTTCATATAAAAGTACAACTTTTTAGAAATATTTTTCCAAAATTTCAGGTCATTTGGAGTAAAACTCATTAAGATAGTAAGCTGTGCACTCCACCCCTTTTGAACTGGCTGAGAGTGGCAGTCAGGTAACTGGAGCAGCTGCTTCCTTCTCTTTTAAAGGGGCTAGAGCCGGGGTGGGTAGTGGTCGAAAGTTAAGGCAATAGCATGTTCCTACGGCGTATGCGCAGTTGTGCTGTAAGCCGTGCATCCATGAGTTGAGGGAAGATTGTACAAAATTCGCTAAAATCACGCAGGACAGCTAGTGCAGTGATCTACGCACAGGTGATCTAGAGTCATTTTGTTACAGACACACATTGTTCTTGTAAAAAACACAACAGTAGAGACAGAAATAAAAACCGGAAAAAAGCAGGACAAACTAGAAGAAGCAGAAGTCTCTCTGGAAAAGGAAAACTCACTGATGAGACAATTGATAAATTAACGGTGTATTATGAATTAGCAATCAGAAGAAATTGTGATTCAGTGCAAACAATGAAAGATGCGATTTGGGCGACCTTTTTCCATTTTAAATCAATGAGCAAAAATCCACAGCACCAAAAGTCTGTGGCCGGCGCTGACTCGTGGTGCGCTTATCAAAAATCTTTGATCACCACCGGAGTAGATAATTTCCAGTACGATTATGAATCTTTTCCGGGTCATGTAACAAAAGCAATCGAGCCAATTTATGAAAATTTAAGCAAGGACGAGCTTTTAGAGTGTTGTGTTGGTGGATTTACCCAAAACAATAACGAGAGCCTAAATCAATTTATTTGGAAGATTATTCCAAAAATTTTATCCAGTAGCACTGTTCTAGTAGAAATTGCAGCAAATGTAGCTGGATGGATTTTCAATGAAGGCAATTTTGCATCTCTAGCCTTCCTACAAGAGGTGAAAATCAGCATCGGCCTGTGCTCATCAGTACGTTCAAACAACCGAACAAAAAGCTGCGCTTCAGACAAAGAGGCTAGAATAATGGAAAGAATGGTGCAAAAGGAAGCCTTGGACATTGCGAGTGCAGCAGGTACTTTGCTTTATATTACTGGGGTATCGACGATTCAGTATAAGTGTGAAAAAAAAATTTTTCACCCAATTTTCATAAAACTTTAAACGCGTTTTTCTTGAAACGACTTTTTTGAAGTCGGTGGACATGCTATCTCAAAAACTTCTGTACCGATCCAATTCACGTTGAACATAGTTTTACAATACATATTTTACTAGGTCGCAATGTTTTTTTGTTTTTTTTTTTGTTTGAGACCGATTTTACAGCTACAAAATGGCGCCATTTTTACAGTAAATATCGTGATTTTGACTTCAACCAACCGCCAAAATTTGAAAAAAAATTGAAAAAATAAAAGGACAACATTGCGACCTAGATTTACTTTTAAATTAATCATTTTTTCCAACTATTTGTGTTTCTGAAGATTTTGAAACGAGTTGTCGTGGACACCGCAAAAAATATTTTTTTGAAATGGCTTGCGTCAATTCGCTCTCACTAGTTTGTTTATGAATATTTTTTGACGAAAAAATTACCGAATGTTCTTGAAATGTCATATAACTATATACAAAAAACTTAAACGAAGTAACTTTAATAGTTTCTTTAAAAAAAATTCTCAAAAAAGTGTTTTTTTTAGACCCGTTATCCCATACCCCCCTCCCTTTAAACACTACACTTCCTTTGCTGCCAGCTTATACTTTTCAAAACTAACCACAGTTTATCTTCTGAAAACGATGAAATAGAAGGCCTAATTTCATCTTTGCATGAATCATTTATCATTTGTATCGACTTCAATACACACTTTACATCTTGGGGAAGTTCTAAGACAAATCGAAAGGGAAAACTTTTGATCACAATAAATTATAATCTTGCCCTTCTTTTCCCCAAATTAACTAGTACACTATATTCTTACAAAACTTGGTCTACACTAGATTCATTTTTAATAACTTCAGCAGTAATCATGCACATAACCACGACGACCTGGCCGGAAGTGACCATTACCTCTCAAAATTTTTTTCCATCAAACGAAATAAAACTTTGGAAAAATGAAACTACCGCAAGACTGATCAACTTTTCCCACCTATTCCTGAAATTTCATTAGATACTGACGTTTCATTGTAGCGCAATTCATCGAATAAAACCAACAGCCGCTGGTCCCAGACTAAGTTCACATATTTATGTTACAAGAAGCTTCTAAATCTACTATTTTACTACTTCTGTCCAAATCTGAATGAAAAATATTTTCCCGAATTCCTGGAAAATTGCGAAATACAAGCTCGAAACCCGAATAAAAATTTTCTGCACATGAACAGTTATCGTTCGATCTCCCTTCTCAGCCAATCAGAACTTGTTACTATTTATATTTGTTTTAAGAAATAAAAAGTTCCAAGCTTACTTCTTAATTTATTTTTTCTCTTTACTTAATCCGTTTAGTACTTATAAATTAACATTATTTAACCAATCAGTTGTGCAGAAGTATATAAATAAAAAATAATTACGTGATCTCGTAATTGAGCCATATCTTCTTCGTTCCAACTAATATTTTCTTGTAATAATTGCTCCAAACGTCTAGCATCTTGATCGATTTGTGGACCAGGGCTTTCGCAATGACTGCTTGCACTTTCAACACCTTCGTCTTCCGAGTAACATACGAATTCTTCTTTTCTAGACTGTAATCATATTATCGAATAAAGTGTTCGGTATATATTTAAAGGACATTAAATGACTTTTTTTTTTTTTTTTTAAATTCAATACGTTGCGTATATTTTATTTGCAATTTAAACCATTTTCGGAAGATAGCTGCCATACCGATAAGAAAAGTTTGTTGAAATTTCTCGTTTTATTTTCACTTGTATGACTATAGTTATTACTGTAATTGTTCCCTTTATTGTTGAAATTTTTTACATTATTTACACAATTATACATCGAAAAACAGAAGTCGGTAAAAAGGCTTTTGCATGCTTCAAACAAAAATCTTTAAACAGTTAGGACGATTCTTTATCTCCTTTCTAATTATAACGAAGTTATCGCCATATTTTTCTAAAACTTGTAATAAATATTCTGTCATTCAGAAAAGTTTCAAATTTAAAAAAAGAAAAAAAAGTTTTAAATATAACGGAGAGAGGGGACGCGTATCTTACTTTAGTGTTATTTTGATAATTCAGAAATGATGCGACGAAAAAAATATCTTTTACTCGTCAACCAGGCGTTTTTTTACATTTGTTTCTAATTTCATCTGTCGTTAATATAGTTTCTTAACTGATGCATCGGTCGCTAATGCTTTCATCATATTGGTTCTATTTTTGTACCCTTTCTTTCAGCATAAAACCCCAAAATTTTTTCTAAACAATACCACATTTTAATAATATATTTATTTCTTAGAGGTTTCTAAACAAAATAAGAAACAGGATAAAACAAATTTCTACGCCATAATTTAGGTGGTTCGTTCTCTGACGGTGTCAAAAGCACGTTTTCTCAGACACTCCGTTAATGGAACATTAAATTTTAGTTTCTTACGATTGTGACGCATTGAAGTCAGGATACTTGACGAAATCTTAAACTATACACCATATTTTATAGCCCTACCGCTAGAAAATATTTAGGAACAAGCACTATCGAGAAATATTGGTAAGCTGAAAAAATTTACTTATCGGGACTGCTAACTGCAACATTTACGATTATCGCAAATAGTTTTCTACTATTTTTCGCCGTTTTAAATAAGCATTATTTTGCTAAAATTGCTACAACGGACGGTTTTAACTAATATTTCTATCACTATAATCGGGTTTTCGCGATATCACACGAGAAAAATATATAAAATAATCGGTTAAATTTTTTGCATATTTCTTTCTGTAATTAAATGAAATTAATTTTGAAATGCAAAATTAAAATGTCGATTTAAATATTGCAATAAAAATAAGTTTTAAACAACATGCAGCAAATTTAAACAGAACACATCAGTTATTCGGGACGTTGGAAACATTTTTTGCGTTTTTACTAACGGTTTTAATAATAAAACAACAAAAACGAAAAAAAAAAAAAATTCAACAATTTGTCAACGATACATGGGTTGCCAAGAAGGTTAATTTTTTATTTTACTAATAAAAATACCTTTGTACGCGTAATTCCATCGGAAGCCAAATGTGAAGGCAATGACCGGCGTTTCTCTACAGGCGGTTGATGACCTTCTCGCAGTTCATACATGCTGTATCTAAAAGTGGTTAGTGAAAAGTAATTTACTATCCTGATCATAATAAAATAACAAGAGATCGATTATCCATCGATAGTACACGGAAATATTAAGCTAGTTTCAGAAATTACATCATTATTTAATAAGGGTTTAAAAAGACTATACAGAGGACAAATTTTGTATATTCTACAGAGTATAACTGCAACAAAATATGTAAATAAAACCGGAGTTCTAAATATTTTAAGATAAAAAAAAATTACTACATAAGACTAACAAAAGAAAAATGTAGTACATCTATGGACATGGAATTAATTTCAACCGGATTATAATTACAAAAAAAAAAAAAAAAAACACATTTGTATTTGTCGTAAAATTAACGAAATTTATAATAAAAAAAGAAAGGTAAAAATGTGTTTACCAATATTGCAGGGCATACACACAATATGAAGAAACAAGCAGTTGGTACTAATAAATCAAATTTTTCAATTTCATTGGTAGCAATTGAGTATTAATAAATTGAAGCGTTGTTCAGAAAATTGGCAAAGAAAATTTAAATTTTTGCGGTTTAAAATAACTACGGTTTACTTTGTTTTTATGTTTGTTGCGTTTTAATTTTAGTTCAGTGTACGTGATGAAGTGGGTTTTAATGTGTTATATTTTCGTATTTATGCCAATTATGGAACGAAAAAGGAAAGAAAGTGAACTTGTACTGAAAATTAAAATAATGCTGCATTTCGTACGATACCTCTTTCGTAGTATGTCACGATTTTACACGCAAATACGTAATATCAATTTTTTAAAAGTTACTTATGTTAAAATTTTAATTCCTACAATTTTTGTTAAACAGTTTGCCAGTATTCCGGAAGAATAATAAATAAAATGCAATAGTTTACGTCGATTTAGACAATCGCTTGGAGTTTGTGGTCATTGCATGTGAATTATGAAATACACCACATAACAGCAACAATTATAATAAAGGATGATCATGATATATCTCTATATACCTTTTATTGTTGTTGGACTGTTGTTTGTTGTCCCTGCTATTTTGTAAGAAAGTATTCCTCAAAATACCCCTTGGAAGCGGTGGTCTTTCGCATCCGTAAGATTTGGCAGTCTTGACTGATTCGTTATCGTACGCTTTACAATTAACGCGGTTATCGTTTTTGTACATATAAAATGGGCTGCACGGAGCAGATCCTGCGGACGAATCCGTTAGCAGCATAGTGGACGATCCACGGTAACCGGAAGATGGTTGGGTCGCCGTACTGCTAGAGGAAACACAAGTAACTTTTGGTTCCACTGTAGAATTCACTGATTCCGCTAAGTTAAGCGGCTTCTCTTGCAAACCGGATGTGCACAGAGATGATCTACCCAATTCGCCGATCGTCGAACCTTTAAATCGATTCTCCAGTTCCGGGATCTGCATCAAAAATTGGCAGTATTCACGAGGTAACAAGAACATTAATGATTTCCAATCTCGAATATGATTATAATCTGAAAAAAGCAAGTGTACATCGTATCTGTATTAAATATTTGAAATAGTAAAAAAAATTACATATACATCGTGCCGCTCTAATTTACACTGTATAGCGCATACATTTTAAAATTTCAAAATTTCAAAACAACATTCAACGGTATACATAAAAATATCAGTGGGAAAAATGACGGTTACTTTTTTTCCTAAATTCAAAGCTGTTCACTGGAACTTACTTCTATTTTTCAATGAATCTAAATCCGGGCAGGAACAAGGTCGCTTCTTTTGTTCCGTACGCGAGGAAAATTTGTTGCCTAGAGAGCTGTCGTCACGTTCAGTTGTAGGAGACGGCGTAAATTTTTGAGGCCACAGGAATACATTTTTTAAATCCAGTTCAGTAGCGTGATTTAGTAGGAATGATAAATCTGGTAACGTGTAGTTTGGGTACATCACGTAGACCGGTTTATCAGTATTCACCTGAAACAATTCGTAAAAGTCAATAAAATTTTGCATAATGCGATCACGATGCGGCTTTTTATTTAGTTAACAGGTCAGTTTGAATCAATTTTTACTAAATAGGATAATACATTACGCGCAAAAACTTTAAATTCAGTTTTCACATGTCTCTTTTGAGTGTGGATTTTAGGATTATTGCAAAAGTCGGTGCTTTTTGAATTTGAGGTTCGTAAAACAGAGATTCGAAGTTACATAAAGAAACAACAGACGAGCAAAGACGCATCTGTTATCTCGGGATAATATTGTTTTCTAATATCATAAAAAATCGTCAGTGTGCAAGAAAAATGATTAATCAGGTAAGAACCAGACACAGCAGGATTGCTCAAAACAAATTCGTTTTTTTTTTGGTGGTCAAAGATAATGAGGAGACGCAACTTCTTGTCGAAAATAAACAGACGTACATGCTTTCAGTCAAATGAGAAGATGACATCAGGAAGTTTAAATAGACAGATTAAGCCAAATGTTGAATCAGACGGGAGCTCCAATGATAGATTGAAATTATCTGAAGAAGAAGAGGAAAATTTGACTATTTTTGTATTTTACACGATTTATCGCATTTGAAACTTTCCCGTTTTGTATTTTCATAATAATACGTTTTGAAGGGGTTTCCTTGTTTATTTATCGAACTCTAATCACATTACACAGCACACAATAACTAGGTACAAGCAAAGAAGAGAAAATAAAGACGAATTGCAAGGCAAAGTAGATAGCATATTACCTTTGGTTTCATTAATAAATGTAGTATGTTGTTAATTTTAGTTTCGCAATTTCCACCGTCCTGTTAAAAGATTATTTTCCCCTTTAATTACGATCGTGTTTATATTGAATAAATGAGAACATATCGAAGATGTTTTTTCGTGTTTTTAATTAATTGTTAAAATTGCTTTCTGTAAACTTTTAATCTCAAATACAGTTTTAAATTAATTAATTTGCCCCAAATACAATTTTTTTTAATAATCCAAAGCTAACCCCGTATAATACATTACGTACACGTGTATATAATTGGCGTATAGATATATTTATTAAAGTTTGTTGCACACATAATTTCAACATTTTTTTTAGATTAAACATAAACATACACGATTTTATAAAATAATATATCTTCGAAACGCGTCAGCGTAAATATTTAAATATTTTACAAAAAGTGTATGTTTATATTTAATCTAAAAATATAGATATTTCACCGAATACTAAATTGAAATTAAGTAATAGAATGTATCTATTATTTCTTTTACTACTGTAATCAATGGATGAAAAAATACTTTGAAATAATTATATAGAAGAATTTTAAGTTAACCTGGAATAACTTTTTAATTGTATCTGTAGTAGTTTATAAAAAAAAAAAAAAAAACCTAACTTTTGGACGAAAGTCCAAAAGAGACTTCTTAATGTTTTTTACTCGTCAATATATACCGTGTATTCTCATTTTTTAAAACTAAACAGATGGAACACATTCAGGAAAGATCTTTTAAATTCGATCTGCGTAAATAAAAAAAAACTATCGATTAGCGAACGAATCTGAATACTCACAACAGTTTCGCCACTTTGAGTTTGCGCCGTTGCTTTATTCTTTTCACAGTTTATAGTTAACGACGTCTGAATACTTCGGTCCATAATACGAATCGGGCACGGTTCGCTGACCGAATGTTTTTCAGTTGAAAAACGATCTTTTTTATCCGACTTCATTATATTCATGGCGCTATCGAAAGAATTATTTTTTGCTACTTTATTAACAGCAGTACGTCGAGTACTTTTTCCGGTACTTGCGACAGCGGTACCGAATTTACTCTCTGATACATTTGTTGTATCTAATAATTTACCAGTATGACTAGAAAAACTGCTACAACTATCGTACAGAGTATATTCGCCCGCGGTAGCATTAGTATCGTATTTAATTGTAGATTCGGCTGTGCGATTGACAGTCGCGTTTTCCACTAGACTATCTTCGAAGCAACGATGTTCAGTTGTAAAATTTGTTTTATTCTGGAAAGCGGATTGCGGATGATAGCTGTGCTCGTTTATCAAACTGTTGTTTGGTTGCAAGTTATACGAACTATTCATCGGCATGTTGAAATTCTTCGTATATTTTTGATTTATGAACCGGCTAATAAGATTAGTACCACCGGGCGCCGCACAGTTAAGCCGGTATCGCTTTTTACGATAATCTGAATTTGATAAACTGTATATTTTTACACGGCCATCTATTCAATAATAAAATCATTATCATTATTAACACTGTTGTTTAAAATTACATATATAACGTATATTTAAATTGATTCTTGATACGATCTTCGACAGGAAATTAATTTAGAAAGTTATATTCATTGTGTCTGTGGTAGAGCTTATTGAGCTGTTAATAAATATTCCGAAGATGCTTTAATCAACCGACGGGGATGATGGACTTATAATTAGTTACAGTGCGTTTAGTTTACATTAAATCGAAAAAAATCGATTGGACTAATTTATTGATATATTGCAAAACAATGAGTTATATTTTGTAAACAAATCTGTATATATATAAAAATCAAACGGTGTATGTTTATGATCGCAAAACTCAAAAAGTAGTGGATGGATTGATTTGAAATTTTTACACAACGTTGCATTTCTATATAAGATGGTTTGCATATTTTTTTTATCCTTAAGTTTCCCCGGGAACGGGAAATTCTAAGCGTTTTTAAGAGGCGCGATCTATGATTTGTTTTCGGCATTATAGCGAGAAATTTCAGAAAAACGTATTGCATGCAGGAGGCTCTGTAATTGCAGAAGTGTGTGTAAATCAAATATGCGGCGACGGTCTACAATCAGGGGTGAGATGAGTGACGGAGAATATATATGGATAAGAGAGAGAGAACGTGTGCAAGAACAGGTTCGTTAAAAGGAACCGATCATCATCGTTGAGCTGCTAGAAAAAAAAAGCGTTTTTTATGACACTGTTCGTGATTTCGATGGGTAGAGTGCTGGAGAATGTTGAACCGCATGCCATTTGAAATTGCTATCTGCACTGTGCATATTGCAGTCAAAACGTGTAATAATAATAATAATAATAAAGATTATTTAGTTTCATTTGATTGCATTCCACAGCATAGCCATAGCAACATAAAGTATGGTATTAAATTGAATGGTGTGTTTTTTCAGTGAATCTATGTTTACTACAATACTTTTATTTACTTTCCTAATCATTCATATTAATCTGAGCCACAGCGAAGCGTGGCCGGGTTTAGCTAGTTATATTATATACGGCGTATTTTTGAAGAATTAATTTTTTCATTAACGTGTATACTGTATTTCTTGCAATCGACCAAAATTAGAAAAGTCAAATGCTTAGTTATAGTTTTCTTTCGAATTACTTAAATTTCACGATAACTCCTCCCACCCAAAATTTTAAAGATCGCTTTTTAAGCTACTTCTTTAATTTTACTTAATGAAGTATATCCAAAGAGTAGTTAAAATGGAAAAGCAGTTCAGGCAACCCGAATTTTTTTTGAAATTATAAACTTTTTCCCCCTTCGCCCATTAATAATTCCGTTATATTTTCCGCGGTGTAGGATTTTTTAACATTGCAAACATTTTCACTTTTTAATCGTAATAGTTTTATTATAGTGCATTGAATAAAATTCTTTCTCGAATCTACCGACTGATCTTTAAGGTCCGAAATAATAATGTCAGCGATAAAAATTTAACTTCGCGTATATGGATAAAAGATTAAAAAAAATATATATTAAAAAAAAACAAAAAACACACAAAATATGCAAAAAGTTACTTGTAATGTTAAATGTCATTGTTTTCATTAGATAAATTATCTTACCAAGATGATTAGTGTTTACTTCAAACGGATTTTTATTCTTCGGATGCGATGTGGTGAGTAATTTGTTATGGCGTAATAAATAATTTTTCATTGGATTAAGATTCGGTAAACTTTGCGATTTTAGATAAACACAACTTGTTGTCGTTGTTGGCAGCGCCTGTAAAGGGGAAAAAACATACTTAAATAATTCTAGAGACAATGAAGTTCTAATTGTAGTAAATGATACATGATAAAATTAATAATACTGTTTGTATAAAAAGTATTCGCATATTCATCGATTGTTTCAAGGTACAGATCACAGGGGTTATTATAATGCCTCAACAAATATAGTCATCTATGACAAAAAAAAAATTGTATCCGCAGCGCGATATACGCTTCAAATTAAATGTTTTATTTCTTAACCTTATTTCCAACAATTGATCTTAAAATTTTGTTATATGTTTTACCGCGCGTGATATTGATTAACAACTTTTTTCTAGATTAACAACGCGCTCTTAAATCTGAAAGTAACCGCTCTTTTGTACGTTAATACTTGCGCGCATTTGAGAATTAATAAAATTAAAATAAAATGTGAGCGAAAAAAATACTAAACTGAAAAAGGAAAAAAAGAAACACCGAATAATAATGTATATCCAAAACGCACTGTTTTAATATATTTTTGTGGTATACCGAAATTTTATATTACGAAGGTGTAATAAAAAGGTTAACCAAACATAAAAATCGTAAATACGTTAAATCGTAAAAAGCAATTGAAAAAAATATAGATCGTTCATTTATAAGTATTAACCCTTTTAGTTTACTGACAAAAATAAATCAAATTAATCGGGGATAAATTATTTAAGTTGCGGGTGGTCCCACAAGGCATACTGCTTGTCTGTAGGTGTTCAACATTATCATCGTTTATTCATAAATATAATTACAAAGCTTCTTAATACCTACTTAACATTATACGCAGTACACGTATCATATGATTACACTTGACGAACAAGCCTCTCAATAATCGATTCTCCACCATTTTCTCCCATATATACAATTAAAACCTAAAACTCACTGTCCCTTATTTATATGTTCTCAACCAGCCACTGATTAATTAGTTTCCAATGTTCTATCTCTGCGTTCGTTAAATCTTCTGGAATTCGTGATAGCAATTTAATTTCATACTGCCTCATACGTGTTGTCTATCTTGCTATTTATAAATTTCGGTCGGGTATAGTACACTTCCCTATTACTAATATATATAACTCGTATTCAGATTCAAGTATTTTTTCGTGAAACTGACACTTACACATTCCTTCTTCAAAAAGAACAACGCCACAAAATAACTACACATTTGTTAACTCTATTACCGGAGGGGTTTGTCGTAGTTTCTAAAGTATTGAACGGTCAATCAATTCTTTAATTTTCTGAACAGATAAAAATCAAACGGTGCTATCTAACGAAAAGAAGATGGCTCTTTCTCTTTTTACATAACAATCCCTTGTTTTATTCCGTTGCTAGCAACAACGCTTTACTTAAGAGTTTACGCAACAAAACTTTCAATCTTCCACCTTAATGTCCTGATTGAAAATCATTCGATTTTCGTATATTTACAAAATTGAAGAATTCGTTAATTTCTCGTTACATTACAACTAATGACGAATGGAGTTAACAAAGGTGTGCTGTTTTAACATGAATGCGTCTTTTTTTGGATGTCAACTTTTTTTTTTTTTTTTAACCTTAATCTTGAATGAACAAGAAGTTGGTTCAAAAGAAAAGTTTAGATGTCCTAAGAAAAAGTATGACGCTCATAATGTAGCTAGAGAAGTTTATCGCGATAATTTAACAATAATTAATGCGACGAAAATTAAAAAGAGTAAATAATTTATTTACGAAAATTAATATTTTTATTTTAGGTAAATTACGCTAACTCTTAAAATTCACGACAGCGTTCACGTTCACGGCTGTTCTCTGCTTTTCAGCGTCCAAACCATCACGAATACTATATAAATGAACTATTATACCTTTTCTTGCATATACCCGAGAGTCACGTTCGATTACGGATTTAAAATAATATTAAGAAATCGAATGTTAATAAAGTTAAAAATATTATTTGTAAAGAAATTGTTTTAAAAACCATCTTTCCGTTTATATTAATTTAATAAATTTATGAAGAGCGGAGGCATCAGTTATAAATAATAAATATATCAACAAGGTTTTCCATCATTAGTTGGACTGTCACGGAAAAATAAAAGTGCTAATACGAACAGTGTGTCGTGTAAAAAGATAAGGTTGACCCCCGCGTAAAAGACACGTGAACATGAAAATTGTGTTGATCAAAGTTATATTAGGTAAAATTCGGGTCGCGCGAACCAATAGATTTCGCGTCAGATGTATGTATTGCAATAACCGAAAGGGTGAGAGACAGGTTAGTGGGTGACATAGACTCATAGTCAGTCGGAAGTAGATGAATAATTAACTTTATTGCATGAAAAAGAATTTACGTGTACCGAACCATTTCACTGAAAACTTTTCAAAGCTGACAACTGCGATTTCAATGATATTGTGTCACTGTTACATTAATATTCGTTTTTTTTTTTTTCCGAAGAAAAAATAGATAAACCGGTTTCGCAATTCAAAAATTATTTGAATATAGGCCTTGATCATACTCACAAATAATTACATAATACGTAATTCTTTTATTTATTCGGGTTATTTTTACTTTTTAATCGGAGGTTAATTTATAAACAACCTTTGCACATATACATATCAATGAATTTATAAAAAATAATGGGCAAATAGAATTTTGTAGCAGATGAGAAATACCGGTAATGATAAAAAAAAAACACAAGGAATAAAATAATTAAAAAAAGCAGCAAAAAACACTCGATTTTTGTTGCAGATAAGAAAGTTTTATTTTAGTTAAAGATATGAAGAAGTGATAATATTCCACCGATTTTTATAATGTTTATAAAAATAGATACCATAGGTTTGTGAAAAAGAAAATAATGAAAAAAAAAAAAAATCTAGAAGTATGTGCATAAGTGTCAAAATGTAACGTTATAGCCTGTATTCGATTTTATTAAGTATAGATTTCAGTGTATTACTAAATTAAATGATCGATTACGGGCAAATAAATAAATAAAGTAAATGCAGATTAAAGCGTACATGAAGATTAGAATTAGTAGAAGACGACGTAGCTGCAGCATTTTCGCTGTCGGACGAATGAGACGAATGTTTCTTAATCGATTCCGAGGAATTTTCCTTTAATTTACTCCACGTAGTGTACGGTGAAGACGATCGTACCAATCCGTCTGAAGAATGTAGCGATATTTCACGAAGCAGCTTCTCCGAACTAGCTGCACAATTGCTCGATTCGCTGCTTAAAATATTCAAACTTGTTTTTCCGCTACTTTCGGCTGTACTTTTACCTATTTTTAATTATAATGAAATAGTTAAGAATCTTTTAAAGGATAAAGGCGGATTTCGTCGTACGCTATGAACTGTCTAATGTTTAGAATATAAGTTTATACGTTTTACTTTTTTAAAAATATCTATTCGGCAGATTACACAAATTTAGGCAGTAAACAATTCCAAATAAACAAAACGGAATTGTACGAAAAATATCTCAACTTTTAATATCATGATAAATCTACATACTTACGCAGACGGATATGTATATATACAAGCACAAGTGCGTAATATATAAAACAAATAATAATTGTTTTCCTACTTACATCCACCGTGGAAGATGTTTAATAATTATTTAAATTTTTATAGACAGCTTAAACTTTTTTGAAGAACATTTACAGACCCCATTAGAAATACGCTTTACTTGTCATCATCCCCTATCATACGAAAGGAATTATATGTATTTAATTACGAACGATGGCCGACTTACCTTCTTGACTAATACTTCTGCTAAATATTAGCTCATCATTTGTATTACTGTGTGCATCTATAGATCCTCCCATTATTGTCGAGCCCTCAAAAGCAATCGTATAATTATCCTTGTTTGCTTGACAGGTCAACAATATGTGTTCATCGCAGTCTAATGAATCGGTACTGAAACTTGCTAACGGTACTTCTTTAACCGGCGAAAATAATATTTCCGATTTGTAAAAGGAACCGGTGGAGCCATTGGATTCTTCCTAAAAGCGAAAAAATAAATTCACAGCTATATTATGACCGAAATGACAATTTAATTAAAATATTCAAATTAAAATAGAATTCAGTGTTTATGCTTCACAAATAAATAATATCGGCAATTTACAAATGATAATTTTGAAGTGTACAACAACAGTATTAATCTTTGGCTTTAGAAATAGTTTAAGTAGTATTCAAACGCAAACACAGCCCAATATGTAGACATGGTTATGAATAAAAGGAGTAAAATTCATTGAGCGTCGTTATAATATCGTTGAACTCGTGGTCTCTGGCGCTAGGAAGGAATGAAATGATCGTCAGTTGATGCAGGCACTTAAGGGATGATTTATTGGCTAGCAATTTTACGTGCCCTATGCCATTAAAAAGACAGTAGAAGGTATAATCAACGAAAACAATCACAGAAAAATGTGTTAACGATAATACTGTTAAATACATATTACATAAATGACTAACCTCTTCTTAATTTAAACAGACGATTTGAGTGCGGAAATTTTAAGAAAGATTTATATCGACGTATAAGAGAAATTACAGAAAATGCTGGATACCTCCTATTAGAAAAAGTGCACTTAAACATACTTCCAGGAAAACATGATTGTGTAAATTTCTTTGAGAGAGACCAACAACGTCTGATGTTCACTCAAAATGTAGGAGACGAAAAAAAGTTTCCTGATCTGCTGAAAATAACTCAAGTACTACTGCAATATTGGTAAAGGCAGAAATACGTTTTCATTGTAAACTAAAGTGGACGAATTATCTGCACACGGAATGTGCAAAGACTCAAGCCATAAGTACTGCGATCTTTCGATTGTGATAATCGGCAAGATTACAACCATGCATTTTGTGTTGCACTCTGATTTATTGCATTAAAAAACACGACACTGGCCGTTAGAATTTTAATGACAAATGAAATTCATGATTGATAAGCTAATAAGACTTTTCACGAGAACATTCAACAAAAAGAAGACAAAGGTATGACACATTATAACCGTAAAAATAAATTGATTCCATAAAGACGTAATCAATTTTATATATGTCTTTGTAATAGTTACGAATACGATCGCATATTGGAGTATCTGACGGTTACAAGTCTTGAAAAATATCTTTTTCTTTTTTTTTCTTCTTCTTTTTAAGCCGGCTACATGGGATATAAACGATTTGTTTCAATGCTTTTAGTTCGTTTCATTTGTTATTATACTCGTATATATTAATAAATATATTTCATTGTTCCGAGAACGCTCATATAAACTATACAAAGAGCTGAAATAAATTCGTTTTGTTTAACACGAATGTTTTGTAATACAACATGAAAATTAAAAACGATTTAAAAAACGAAGAAAAGTGAATTTTAATTTCTAGGAAAAATTTCAATCGCAAACATATTCCTTTAAATTAATATTATAACACTTAATCGACATTTCAGTCATTTGTTATCAAGTTGTAATATTGACATTAATTTATTTAACAAACAGGATTTTATATTTATTCAATTAATTCCATTAATATATTTAAATTTTAAAATATAACTGTATTTTGCTTTTCACAGCGAGTCAGATAGAAAACAGAGTGAGCGATATATATATATATATACACACACACACACACACATAACTTATTTTAATTGAACTTTTGCTAAACGATCTATTTAATCGTAATAAGTTACTTTTTCCTAATGCCTAATTTCAAGTTATAGAAAACATCAAAGATATAATGAAAGAAAGAGAGAGAGAGAAAGAGTTTCATTTAATGTTTTTTACTTTTTATAGGAAATTTTAAATATGATGAATGTTTAGACAATGAAAATAGATGTCCAATTTTTTGACGCTATAAAAATTCGCTTTAATCAGAAAATGAAATTAGCAGTAAGAAACGCCTGGGTATCTGCTGACGAAAACATTAATTAACAAATACAAACAAATTTTTATAATATAAAGATTATACAAAATGTGTTACCTAACAGTAGACCCTAAAATTATTTTAAAAATCATTCCGAAACTTTGACAAATTTATTTAAAATTTAATCATTCATTAAATGTTGTTTCCAAAAACAGAAATTAAACATATTTCAAACTATAGTCAATTAAAAACGACTTATTCCTCCCCTCAAGATGAATAAATAATTTAAAATTATATATTACATAAGCTAAGAGAAAAAGTCGCATCCGCCTATAACTTATAATTTAATAAAAGAAGAAAGGAAAAAAAATGTTGTCTTGCTTTTTTAGGCATTAAAAAATAAACTCAGAACTAATAAATATTTTTTACATTGTTTTAGAATGTTTTCCTATATTCAATAAAAAATTAAATTCTCAAATGAGAATAATCTCCCCATGAATCTGTCATTATTTATGTTCCCGAATTCAACTGTATATACGTACTTGTGATGTGCTGTGATGACTTAATGATGAATCAAAATCATATTTAACCATTAGGGAACCGGACACACTAGCATACATTTCACCATGCTGTTCATTCTGAATTAAAAATTATTTCAAGTTTTTAAAATAAATCTATAAATGACATTTCTAAAAGCAATTTCGTACTAGTTATAATTCGATATTACTAAAAATTTTATTTTACCGTAATTATATAATCATTATAATTTGGTACTGTTTACAACATAGTCTAATGTTAAACAATTACAATTCAGTAAAAAATTATTTTAATGATAGACATTTCCCGATATTATTCTTTATAAAGTCTATTTTACCCTGTCATAGAAAAAAGTTCACGATACATTAACTAAGAACTAGAACAATGAAAAGATAAAATCAAAAATACGGTCTTCTTTCAGATTTCGTAAAGTCCATTATTATTTACATGCTGCCCTAATAAGATAATTTATATTTTCAATAAACAGGCGATGGTTCATACGCTATTTTTTGATCAGCTAGTTCGTGAATGACAAATATGGTACAAAAAATGACCACGCGAACAAAACATTTATTAAGATATATACTTAAGTACCAAAAGGTACTCTTATTAAATGCAATACATACATTAAATAAATAATATTAATAGTACATAATTTTATTATACTAATAAAATTCTAAATATATAAAAGTGCGTACGAAACAAACAGGCAGAAAAAAAGATATTTCTGACTACGTGATTCTAATATTAATACCATTATAAATCAGATTAACTTTTAGATGAAAACAATTATTTATATTGTAATGTTTTAAGTGTCCGTATGAAGCATGTAAAATTGTGACAATTATTTTAAGTCCAAGAAGAGAATGCCACTAAAGTTGATTGTCTGTGGAATTAAATTTATTTTATTAATTTATTCGTTTATTTATTTATTATTTAAAATTTTATTCGGTAATATATTTATAAAGTTTTAAAGTTTTTTTATATTTGTCATATTTGCGGTCAAGCTGTTAATTTTTCGCCGATAATAAGAAACTGACGACGTTTATCTTATAACCAGTCGCGTTTTTTTTTTCTTATACTTCACTTTTTTGGCGTTTTTGATCGAATCTCAGTGGCTATTAATAATCGTCGGCTAGTAACATAAAACTGAGAACTAACAAGTGACTTCGTAAAGGTAAGAACTGTAAAGATTAGATTGGACCTCTAAATTTTTATATTTTTTCTCTTTGAAAAGATTTTTCTGTGGGCCAATTGTTTTTTTTTTGCCAGCATGTAAGTCGATAATCGACAGCCACTAGCTGGATTTTTTACCTCTTCTTTAGGAAAAATGATATATATATATATATATATACGTATAAATACATGTTTGCATGTACACACCAACGCATACTAGAGGACGGAGCCCGCAGGCCACTTCGTAGCTGAACCTTTGATTTTTTTTTTTAAAATAAAAGGGTTTTGCAATATCCATGATGTTTTTTTTTTTTTTTTTTTTTTTTGTTTTTAAATAATACGAATACATCGAATATAAATATAAAACTTGGATTAAAATATCTCAAATACTAAAACCGTCGGACATAATGCATAGGCAAGAAATATTTTCAATTTAATGCTCTAGAAAATGGGTTAAGTATACTTATTTCTTCAGATTTCGTGATTCAATGGTACCGAACGTCGATAGTACTTTAAATTCGTTTCCGTTTTTAGAATAAATCAGATAATAAACTGCACTAAGTTGATTGTAGGGAGGATGTTAATTAAAATGTATAATAAACTACGATATACATTTACAGGCAAGAAGGCCAAACACAGGTTATCATTTATAACAGGTATTTACAACAGTTATAACAAATGTAGGGTTCTAAACGGTGGGAAACAGCGAACATAAATAAAACTTATCGAAAACAAAATAATTCACGTTTAAACGAAATGAATATGTAGATCTAAACAATTGTAAAGATGAAAACAACAAATGCAGAAAAGGAATGAAGATGAGATTTTTTAAAGATGACTTACTAATTAAGAAAAAAAAAAATATTATAAACAGGTATGTTAGTTTAGTAAGAGCTCTACTGACTAACATTACATATCTGTTTCTCCATTTGGTTCCTTACATTTAAAAGTTTAAAAGATTACAAATTTTTTCTATATTTTCGTGAAGAAAATCAACACTCCAATCACTGTACAAGGGACTGTGAAATTTTTTCAAATTTCTTGCCTTACATTTTGATATATATATATTTCAAAATTTGAGCCCTTGAATTTAAAATTTTTGGTTGTTTCATAGTTTTTTTTTAAATAAAAATATGTATGTTGTTTATATTTCAGTTTTAAATAATGATAAAAATATTACAAATATGTTATTTTTCGAATTTTATCACTAAAATAAGTTCGAATTCTTCAATTTAAACCAAAAAAAGGAACTTTATATTCATATAAAAGTCATCATTATTTTTATGCAATCCTTTTTTTCCTTTTTTGGGCGAAATCGTTAACAACAGATAAAAGGAATAATTGATAAACATCAGTTAAAAAATTTAATTAAGCAGTTCGGTAACAATAGATTGCAAGACTAACTTACAACATTATTACATTTAGATTCGTATTACTAAGTCATACTTCCAGTTAGATATATATATATATATATATATTTATATTTATAATAAAGTAAAATTTTACCTGAACGTCAGAATTACATATTTGCGGTAAAGTGTGTAATAAACTATGAATATCTTCAGCACGGAAATCTTCAATATCCACTTGAGCTAGATTAACATCTATATCTCGAGCAATATCATTGTAACAGTCTAAATCATTGTACATATAAGATGCAGATAAACTTGAGAGAATACTTGGCCGAATACTAGACGTGTTATCACGATAACTGCAAAAGGCAAAAAGTACGATTTTTATAATTGCTGAGTTATTGAAAACATCGCAAAAATTAAATAATAATTAATAATTAAAAGTGGTTATGTAAGTACATTATGCAAGTGGTAATTTGAACATAGTGTTTTAAATGAACTGAATTAGTTAATGCCATGTAACTCACAAACTATTTACATGTAAGTATCTTAAATTTCAATTATCATCAACGAATTGTATGGTATCCTCTTGTGCATAGATTATATCCTATACAACGCACACAACGAATTAATATTAATATAAGCGAACTTGGTCTGCATTTTATTGAACATATAAAAGTAATTAATTTACGTATGTCACAAGATAGTCAAAAAATTAGGACTCACACATATTTGCAACCCCTAAACATAAATAAATGAATGAATAAATGATTTATTTATAATTTCATCGGAATTTTACTAATAAAAACATAAAATATAACCGTAAAAAAAAAAAACTATTAAGAAAACCATCTGTTGAAATTAAAATTATCTTCATCCATTTTTGTGTTTCCTTAATGTTAATATTTTTAAAATAAACAAACACTTATATACAGATTAATATAATTCAAAAAATTTATTAAATATTGCTGACTAGTTTCGGATAACGGAGATCCATAATCATGGCTTTATAAACCGGTAACAAGTAAAGAAATAAACCATAAACAAATAGTGAACTACTATAGTATTGCAATTTTTACTGCGATACTATAGTAGTTGACTATTTCTTTTTCCACTGCGATACTATAGTAGTTGACCATTTGTTTGCGTTTTGTTTCTTTACTTTATTTTACCAATCTATAAAGCCATGATTATGGATCATCTCTGTTATCCGAAACCAGTCAGCAATATTTAATTCATTTTTTGAATTATATTTATTTGTGTATAAGTGTTTGTTTATTTTAAAAGTATTAATAATAAAACAATATGTTGTTTTCAAATTTTAAATAGCAGTTATTTTACAATATTCATACAATCGATACTTAAAGATAAATGATAATACATGACAAACTATCTCAGATATCTAATAAAAAAAGGGAACGGGTAAAAAAACGGAGAATATAAACAAAATAATGTTAGGTATAGGAATTTGGCATAAAGTGATCGTTTTTTCAACATTTCTTTGCTGCCCACATTTTAACATCTTTTTGACAAGACCAATATTTCGTCTGTCCGTTTCCTAAGCCCTCACATTCCTTCACTTTTTTTAAAAAAAATATTTCTCCATTTACACTCATTAGTTATTCCTTCTTTTTCCCATATTTTGATCACTATTGATTTTTCCCCCCTTTAATTATCAAACTATATCTGTTTTGTAAATGGCACCAAATCATCAGCGACGTTATCTCGTTTTGCGCCCTTTTTTTTTGTGTTCTTTCACTATTTCACCTACCAATATATATTTTTTTTTTTTTTTGGTTTATCTACAAGGACCTTGGCCCAAGAAAAAAGGATGAAGGACTCAAGAGACTCAGATTTTTACACGATTAGAGATAGCCGACAAAAAAGAGTCAAGAGCTTCGACAACCGAAGGAGAAGGAAGGGAGAAAATGAACAAAGCACTGTATGGAGTGGGAATATGGATTTGTAAAAGGGAGAAGTAGAAAGAAACTTATTCAGTTAAAAGTGACGTACAACCGAACATTGTGTGATCGGGATTGCAAACAAATTGGATAAACAAAACAGATATAACCTCATTTACTTAACATAAAAGGCTCTGCGACGCTACCTGCAATTTTCAATATTGCTTATTTTTTAATTTTATGCTATCTTATTATCTCTGTAATGAAACCTATGTTCAACAATTTTTGTCGTAATAATTCAGTGTCTAATATTAGTTCTCAGATTAGGCACGGCCCTAACTAATAATTTATACTCACTACCTTGTTTCATTGTGGATTAGGATGGGTGCATATGAAAAATATTGATATTCCTAAAAATAATTTGTTAAAGAGTATTTTTTAAAAAAAATATCCGTTCATAAAACTTACTTGTAATCAGTAAACCACTGATAATCGGAAGAATCCTGAATAAAATCAATTTCTTCGGCTGAAATATTACTACCGAATGAATCGAGCTTATTATTAGCATCAGCAACATCGTTTTCGGACTGTTTCGCGTTCATGCCAGCACCCGTGATTTCTTGTAGTCCACATGGTGCTGCCACATTCAACATACCTACAAATACAAGAAAAAAATAATACGGTAAATAAATCAATAAATTCCATCATTTTAAGTAAACTGTAGATTACAACAATAAGATCGAATTAAAATAATTATAAATAAACTATGACTAAATATTGATTTTAAACAAACAAAACTAAAATAATATAAACCGTTATTTAAAAGTTTTGCAAACAACGGAAGTTAGTTAAAACAGTCGATAAATATAACCACTTGATAGAAAACGAACAGATTAAAAGGGAGCTGAATTAATTTTCCCACAGATATGTATAAATGTCTCATATGGTATTTATAATTAATTTGTATTATAACAGAAGAAACACCTCTTGTAACAGTATAACTTTAACAAATATAAATACATATATATATATATATATATATATATATATATATATGTATATACTGCGAGGCACAGGTTGTTGTAACTAGAGACACCTGCTCTAGTAAGTAGTCACTCGACCGTCATATGGTGCTAGCCCCACCGACGGAGAAACGAAACAACAAGCACGTGAGTTCTGTACGTCCACGTCGTGCAGGGTGGTGATTTTCTATTCAGCGGGCTCAGCGCTGATTAGAAAAGCTAAAGCAGAACTCATACTACATTACTGACAGGAAAACGGAGGGAGGTTTACTTGCCGAAAGTGATCCTACAAAGAAATACCGTTAAGCTTTTATTGCAGACTGTCAGTAACTCGTTCGTGACATTATTCCTCTGTCAGATCGATGAATATCAATCTAGAACGAGTAGGCGAGTACCCGGCGCATCAAATCCGGGTCCCTCGGCTAAGGGAGTAAACCCCAACAGAAAATCCGGCGGAAGGCAACGGGAAACCACCGCCGTAAATATTCCCTAGTAATCCATGCATAAATTGTCAAAAAAGGAATAAGTTGTCACGGAGTCGCTCAAGAGAACGAAGCCGGACGAGGTCGGGGAGGAGTAAATCATGGGGCCTCACCGATCTTCAGCAAGCGAAATCCCAGTATAGATCTCAAATTGGCTTAGCAACATGGAACGTAAGAACAATGCTTGGAGTAGGTAAGCTAGAAAATGTAAAGCAAGAAATGTTAAGAAATAAAATAGAAACAAGATGGCTGTTAAAAGGAGAGTTTTGTAGTGCGGAGATAGATACATGTTATTCATTCGGGAAGTAAAAACGGACAAGGTGGAGTGGCGTTGCTACTGCAGAAGCACATCGCTGAAGCAATAATCAGTGTCAACATTATCGGTAATAGACTGATCAAAATTACAATCGCGGCAAAACCAGCGAATATGTCGTTTGCCAATGTAGTGCTCGATTAAATGCATACGTCAAAAGTAACTTGCAACACTTGTTAAAGATAAATGTGTTTTAAGTGCAATAAGTAAACATTAGAGAACGATGTTTACATGTCTTCGATACGCAGTTCACAGAAGGCACAAATTCAACTGTGGAAAATCCTTTCATTTTCTAAATATTGTCGCTTATTTTATTTAAGATTTTGACCGACTCTTCAATCCATCAAAATTCTACGTAATGAAAAGAGCTATAAATCTTCCAGCAGACCGCAACAACTACAGGTATAGTCTCTGTCTTATTATTTAATAAATTTATTTTTATTCAGCGTCATTTTGGGATGCTTAATCTTTTCTCGATTTTATTTTTTCCGGTCCGATATACCCCGTTCCAAAGCAGTATCGAGAGGTACGTAATATTTTTTAAAGAAGTTCAAACGGTTCACAACATGGGGAGCTGTACGATTTGCACAACACATTTAAGACATTTCTAACACTTTTTTGCACGCCTAGACTTCACGGGATCGGCAACAAACGTTACGAAATAAGGAATGCTGAATTAATCATGTTTTCAACGGGAAAAATAAAATGATCTCTTTCTATCTCATTTATCGCGCAACCTGTAATTTCATTATTACACGTTAAGAACGTTATTTTAACGTTAAAAATTATAAAAAGGTATAAATGAACAGAATTTCTTGATAAAAAAATAGTCAAGATAGGAATAAAAAAAAAAACAACGACAATATGAAGTTGAGATTTCAATTATTTTGATTTTCCTAATAGTTTGAGAAAATTACAGCGATAACTGGGTCGCACTGGAAACTTCTATACTGCCAAAGGTAATTGTTAGATAATAATGGGAATGAGGTTAATGAAGACTTGCTTCTCGTGAGAATAGCTGTTTTATTAATTTTTTTTTATTTTATAATTTTAATTTATGCCTACACACATTATCTCTACGAAAGCTGTATATCTGAACTGTAACCTAAGGTATTACTACTACGGGTTTCTTTTATTAGATGAAAACCAAGAATGACTATGCGCGCCACAGATATCTCTCTATGTACATAAACACAGTGCACTTTTTATCGAGTCAGAACTCACTATAAAAAATGATAAATACAATGAATTATCGGGGTTGACATAAATCCGGCTTCGTTGTAATGGCAATGATTAGCCGACGTTAAATTTAAAAATTACACATATATACACATATGTATGTACTCATATTATTATGTCTTTTCTTTAGATTAGCTTGTTAATTGAAAATGTAATTATTACCGCCAATTCAAAAAGAAACTTTGATACATCACCGGTTTCAAAAAATTGTCTAAATTTAATTTTTTCCGATTTTTTCAACAAAAAGTTCATTTCAAAGTGTGTATACTTTCACAGAAGTTCTTGGAAACTAAATGTTGCTAAAACCGGGGCAGGCAAATGTAAGAAATCTCGTTTGTCACACTGTTCGCATTATTTCTTACATTAAAGTTTGCTCGGAAGAAAATTACTACTTTTATATATTCAACAGAAAAGTTGGTCAGAGTAAAATTTTCTATTTTGTTTAATCAAACGAGAATGTCATTAGTGTTCTTCGCAAATATGTCTTAAACAGAAAAATTACTGGGCCGTATAAGACAATAGAAGGCCTATCATCGCAGCGGCATCGAGTATTTTAGTAGAGAAATGTCAATAAATAATCATGATGATAACTATAATAGAGATACTCGTTATGACAAGCAGTTTCCAACTATACGAAAGAATCGGTAGGGCTGAAATTTTCTAACAGATTAAACTTTCACAGAGATTTTTACCTATTACAAATAATAACACGATGTGTGTCGGTCTTTTTTATTCACTATTATTATTATTATTATTATTATTATTTTTGGAAACAGCAGTTCATAGGTATTTTTAATAATCGAGATACGTACATTTAAAATTTAATTAAAATCGTTAATTGCCAACTTTTATAATGTCCATTCATTTTTTTATTTTATTTATTGAGCATTTATAAAAAAAAACTAAGAAAACAAGCAATAAACAGCACGGCAAAAAAAAAATTAATAAAAATAAATCAGACCGGTTGTTTTTAATTTTATTCTTTACATTAAATAGTTTTATTTCTTGAGCTGATTTGCCCTGACCGGAGTTACTACGCGACATAAGGATATCCGTACGAGGCGAGAATTTAAGAATAGCAATGGGAGAACATTTTATAAAAGCTTTATGCAATAAGGACTACACTTTTTCTTTTGAATATCGAATAAATTCGACGAGCTTGTTAAGAAACTTTTAACAACATGTGAACACGCTGCACCAAAAATATCTACTCTCAGTATCACCCAAAGGGTACCTGCAAATAGTAATGTTTAATTGGAAGTCGTATTTCCAAATAAAGTCTTTTCGAGTTATCGCTAGAAGGGTAAGGCAAATGTTTTATTTTATCTACCACATCATATCGTGACAAGTAACGATTAAAAATAAACAATAAATTTCGACTTATTTTAAGCAACTGTAAAATAACATCAATGAAGTGAAAAATCAAAAAAACCTAACTCTACATCACGAGAGACATAGATGGTGTTGGAGATCGGAGCGGGTTAGTAAAATGATGAAAGGCCGGACAACAAATAAGCAAAAAGATGATAAATCAAGCGGGACTTAGTTTTTCCGCGGTGGCAGATGTGAGCAGATGCAAAGAGGCGCCTCCTTGAAAGTATAAGTCTAAAACGATCGCAGCTATGAAGAATCTTCCTGTGGAAATTTTCAGTTATTCATTCAGCGTGTTGATAGTAGGAATTTCAGTAAGACAGCAGAGACGTGAGCGAGCGAGACAGTGAATAGAGAAGAGTGCTTTAATCGATTATTTAAGTTTTTAGGAGAAATTCCCCCGATAGAGCCCGACGAAGTGTCGAGCTATGGCATTTTCAGGCATCGATGGAGGAGGCGAATAAAATTCTATTTAAAATTATAAGAATAAATGATTATCCATTAGAGAATTTAAACGACACAACATCAGAGAGTAGCTAGAAAGAAAGAAGCCGGGCGACAAAACTACATAAAATATTATTTAAATTACGACAAAAACAAAACAATCAAGATAAGGTTGTGTGTTTAATTTGCATAAAAATAACAACATTAAAATGCGAAAACGCTAATTTATATAAATTGGTCGTGTATGTACCCTATCATGGAGGGGACGAGTAACTAAAGACACGATGTCAAATTCGAAGCGTAATCAAAATTAATACTATTATTATAATAGAGTACAATTCAAGTGTACATGAGAAATAATTCGCTCCGGGAACGTTTCCTCTAGATTATGATTCGGCCAAAAGACCTGTGAATGTGATAGGGACCCTTAGAATTACTAGTTCTTATAATCTCGTAATTATATATTCACGCCTTGCACATTTTAATTATCAGTTTGTAATTTTGTTAATTTCATAAATAGGAACTTTTATAAAGAATCGAAATGTTTCCTGTTCTTTTTTTAACGCCGAGGATTTTTGAAGTTTTTAAAATAACTTGCATTTCGAAAGTGTACACTGCTACAATCAAATATAATCAAATCACAGGGGGGTGTGGTGGTAATTGGCGAAATGAAATTTTTAAATTTCCGCCATGGTTTTTCTAAATTCGAAATAGCGAATTGTTATAATGATAACTAATTAAAGTAATACGCGCTTATTTCAATATCACGAAAATTATAATGAAGCTTATTGACCGCAGCGTGTCCTCATTAAAATAGTTTCGAATTATAGAACTTATTAGAAAGTTAACATTTGTAATCATAGGGGACGACGACTTTATGCAGTTCAGAGATTGAAAAAACGAAGTTATACACTAGAACCCGATAAAAACACAGAAAAGAATAACACATTATTTCACGTCAAAATGTTAACAGGAATTTCGTATTTGAAATACCCGAATCGAATTTCTTTTGTATGTTTCCTAACAAATAATGGCTGTTTGAATATAGCCGGCTTTTATGTGAAAAAATGCCATTATTTTAAATTTTAATAAAAGTAATATAAATTCGATTTAAAATTTATAGTTGAGAAATCTATATATATATAGGTATAAAAATCCCGTGTCTTTAGGTTTGTGCAGGATAAACTCGGAATTTATTTAACCGATTTTTATAAAATTTTGAAAGTACATGCAATTTAATCCAACTCTTAACAGATAGCATACTTTCTGTTTTAATTATTTACATGAATTATATTAAATAATTTAATCAATCAATTAAAAAAAACAAATTTGACAATTTCATTATTTTTTGAGCACCAACTACTTTTCGTGACGACTTTTGTGTATCGTGCGATGTTAATCGAAATGCAACCATGTTTATCGCTGGCGCGTGGCGTTATTATTGATGAATGATAAAATTAATTGTGTTCGCTGTCGTTTACAAAAAAGTTCGTGTTATATGTATGTATGAATGTAGAATTAATATGTGTGTTGATGATGCAATAGTTCCCCATTATGTAAAATACATAGATAGGGATGGTGCATCTTTGTTTTCGTCTCTATCTTATTTATTATATAATAATGAATCATTAGGAGTAGAAGAAAATATATCGTACAAAATGTTTGTAAAAACTGGAAGAGATTTAAGCAGCAATATACTCTATTGGACTTAATGGGGAACATATAAAAATAAAATAGAGTATTTAACTGATATGTCAAATATTCGAACTTTTAGGCTAAAACCGCCGTATAAATTTTTTAAATTAACCGTTTAACTTTTTTGAAAATAATTTGCTACCCGAAATATTAAAATCTGTACTCAACACTGTTATTTTGATTTTATGATAATAAAACGCTCGAGACAGAGTGGTTGAAAGATATGAGTGAAGATGTTCTTTTGAACGTGTAATTATGGGAGATCACCGTGTGAATAACTCGGCCTCTTCAAAACGATGGCTGTGTGTGCTGTTTAGTTGAGAAAAACTTTTTGTTAGATTACAACGGACAGGTTATAGAAAAATCGACAATCCTTAATTAAACGTGAAACATGAAGACTATTTTTTGTTAGACGGTGATAAACATCTTTCACCCAAAACAGAGAGAGAAAGAATCTTTACGTAAATACAATTCCAGATAAAACAAAATTTTTTTAATGAATTTCCAAGTATAGATTTAAACGGGCATTAATACACGAGCGAAGCCGTGGGGCACAGCTAGTTTAAAGTATAATTTTAAGTTTCTAGAAAGGATATATTCAGCTCAGACCTTTGTAATCGTTTTTTTTTACGCTACAAATGATTCATTTCCAACTACACTCGTATACACAAAATATTACTTTCAGCTGGAAACTGACACATAATGTCGTATTAAATTTTTACTTTTCAAATGATTTTCTCCTCCTTCGGCTATTTTTACCTTTTCCCTGATTTTATGATAAAACTCTCGGTTTATGCTCGGCTTATGAGTAGTGGCTACTCTGAATCATTAATAAATATTTTTGTTCTTCCTTTTCGCTTAAAATGATTTAGTGTTTTCTCAATTAACAGTCTTCGCCTCTTTAACAGTTCCATCCGCGCTACGCGTAAAACAATTGTAAAGGCTGTTGCAGACAATTTCGATGTCCCCCCGCGTTGAAGGCTGCACTCCGAAAACCAAAAGGACTAAAAAACATTTAATTAAAGCCGACCCAACGTTAAACTCCGGATGATATTTTTATATTTCCCCTCGATACCACCCTTATAGGCGTGTGATTCGATCACAATATTTTTCACCTGATTTCAGAAATTCGGCGTTAAAAGAGGGCCTTTTACACCACTCTGTAATGAATTAGGCAAACCCGTTTTTCAACTTACGTAGTTTCGCGACGGATGTTTCTTTCAACCGAATGACGAAACCATTTTTAGAATTTATTCATTATCGCGTTAACAGTCACAAAACCGGAGGTGGAGGACACTCTTATAAATGCATGACAATAAAAAGACAAAGCGCAGCGACAACTGATAAGACTATCTCATCAAGACCACGTATAGAGTAAATGGCGATTTACGACAAAAACAGAAATAGCTATTAATCAAAGGAACGACTACCGTGGTTGTGCAATAATCTCGTTGTATACAAAAAAGTCCAGACCGACCGGTTAAACGACGAGCAGCGCACCGATCTGCAGAAATTCAATCAGTGGGTTGAGAATTGGGTGTGGTATATTTTGAACAATTACCAACACCAGTCCGAATTGAAAGCCGATAACCATATAAAGACTGACGTACTAATAGAGCCGAGCCATTCAGCAAATTAAGAACATGTCTCTTATGTTCTTTTACCACACAAATTGCAAATTTTCAATGTAAACCGAACTAATCTCGCCATAGCAAAAATTATTATTCCTGAAAAGTTTTAACTACGTATCTGTTATTTCTGCATAAAAGCAATTGCGATTGTAGTGGGCACTTTGCAAAATAGTAACTAACTCTTTAATTATTATATTTTAATCGTTTTTACAATATATATATATATATATATATATATATATATATATATATATGGGGAAATAAATGTGATATTCTGTTAGAAAAAAACAAACAAACAAACAAAAGCGTTTTGAACAAAAACAGTCAACACTTTATTTTATTTTTTAATTTTGGATCAGAGAACCTTTCTATTATTTCGTTTAATTTGCGCAGTACTTTAAGAAAATAATTTTAAAATGATCTCGAAATTTTGGGCAATTTTGTTAACCGGCCAGTACTCGCCAGGCATAGCAGGACACTCACGCGTGAGATTTTCTCTCATACGGGATTTCTGTGTAAACTCTATTCAGTTTTTGAACAGTCTGGTTGAAGATAACTGTCTGTTCATTCATCATTCTCTTCTTTTTCTTTATAACAATTACACTCCAACTTCCAAAAATTAAGGCTTTGAGGACCACTTTTTTTTTGTTAATTTTTTCAATTGGTACCTTTAGGTATATTTAGAAACGCAATAGTCTATATTTGGATCCGTCAAATGAGAATAATAAATACGGCCGAGTCGTGAAATATTTCTCTATTCTTCAAAAATAAATTGACTTAAAAAAAAACGACAAAACTAAAATAGTATTTATTTACATAAATTTGTCGTAAACTACGACAAAATTAAAATAATATTTATTTACATATATTAATATAAATTTTATTGTCTCCCGTTCACATTAATACTTTGAAGCGTTTGAAAAACTATCTAATATCTTGAGCAATTCGCTACTCTATTCTCCAACAATCAAAGGGCGATATATATATATATATATATATATATATATATATATATATATATTCACGTCCTTTGGTTTTTATCGTCTGGAACTGTATACCTTAACGATTTGACTTTTATTCAGCAGAATCTTTATTGAAATATGTCAATCCGCATACAACATTAATTTTTTAATTTTAAAATAATCAATTTATTACATTTCTGATTTTTATTTTATCACGTTAATTTAACAAAATCATAAAAATTATAATAAATTGCAATCGACTCAGCGTCCGAAATAACATAGAAAACAATACCCTGAAAAAGATCGAAAAACCGAACTCTTACATCCATTTTTCACCCATAGTCACCCGTATGAACTCCCACGGCTGTGCGACCCATATCAATCGATTTAGCGCTCAAAATTACATGGAAAATGATACCCCACATGCTCATGAAAAAGTTTCGCAGGCACTGAGAAAATTGAAACTGCAGCATTCGCGTGTGAGAGTTTTTTTCACAATTCAGCACTAACGAAAACAAATACCTCCTTCCGAAGCCTAGAGGTGACTGGCTTTGACTGTAGCGTGTCCTTTGGCTAGAGGTGTCCCCTTTCAGCTATACAAGGCCCCAACTTTCCCACCTTCGTGTACCCTAGGTAACACCGTTTCATCCAGACATGTGAGAGGAAATCTCACGCAGCAAGTACCGGCGGATCAAACGTACATAACTAATATACAACATAATATTATGAGCTCAATTCTATTGATAAATACGTTAATATCTTTATTTTATTTGCATTTATATATTAACTCTCCATTCTATGTATTATACGTATAATTTGTAACTTAATCTTTTTTAATGTTATTATTAATTTTATAGATTTCATTTTCAACAATTTTGTTAAATTACAATACACTGGCGTTGTACATAAAATATAAAATTTTGTATTTGCGACAAGAGGCCTAATATCAAATTTTTGTATACCTTTTTTTTTTTTTTTTTGAAAATATGCATCATTCTTTTCTTTTTGTTTACTGGAAATAATTGGATTCGTGGATGCATCCCTGCGAAAAATTAGTTACTTTTTTTAAAGAAGTAAAAACTGTTCACTATGCGGTATTAGAAATTATAAACTCCGTATACGAGTGGAGGGGGGATGTTTTTTTTTTTTAAAGTTTATGTACGAATTAGTATAAAATTTTAACATTTTTAGGTGTAGAAGTTTACGACGAATTAGTTTGAAATAGAATTATGAGATAATTATTTTTGTAAATTGTTCTGTATTCAAGAACTGCCAGTTTCTGATGCATTGAAGAAAAAAAATATTTTTTAAGCAAAAGTTTCAAGTGTCCTTTATTTAATCGAAACAACAAATATTTAAATATTGCCCATTCTTGAGTGGAGCGCAAAGCATTACTACAAAAATAAATTTCTTTGTCCCAAAATAAAAGCTGAGTGAAAGTTCCGTAATTATATAAAATATATATTATCAAATTAAAGACAGTTTCCGGCGTTAATCGACCGCTACCGTTATTTTCACATATTTTTATAGAAGAGCAAATAAAAACAGTAGATAGAAATAAACTGGAACCGTAAAAAACTGGAAGAACTGGAATAGTCGTTGTCGCTTCCGACGCTAACTTTACACCTTAATCCGGGCCACCATTTTACAGTTCCAGCAAAGAATTTCAACAGAATATCATGGTACGGATATATAAATGATGCAATGACCTTTATATCCACATGGGGAAACAGTACAAAAACAGTGCTTCCGAATACACCCATTCGATAACACAGATCGAAACATGCAATTTCCAATTAAAATATATCTAGTGCAACACGTGAAGATGTTTTATTCTCAATAGCGATTGTTAAAATATAACAAAATCTAACTATTGAACGATTAGTCGTGACATGCGTGTAACGCAGCGTTGAGTGAATAAAATTCATTTGTACTGAGCATAATATTTGACCAAAGTTTATAACAGAAGTTAATTAAGTGTGATTACTGGAAACCATTGAAATAAACAATCGCAAACATATTTAAATTTTGAAGGGCTATAGTAAAAACTAGCGTATTATGTAGTTTTTAATATTTCTATCTGGTGAAATATACACTAGTTGGTAAAAAAAAACATATTCCAAGTATATCGCGAATAAAACATAAAAATTACGATAGATATGTTAAATTTCTGTTGTGTACATTATAACATAATTTCCATTCAACTATTCATAGAAAACAAAATGAATTCCGAGAAATAATAAAAAAAAAAAAAATCACTACCCTCGAGGTTAAGAATATTACAACAATTGCAGATTATAGTACCAACAGAGAAATTAAAGATTTATTCAATGTACATATATAAGAATAATTTAAAATTACAACATTAATAATTTATACCACACGTTTGATTAATAATTTTTTGTAATAAATAAGAGCGTTGGTTCCGTAACTGGAAAGAAAAAGGAAAAATGAACAAAAAGTTGTATATATTTAAAATAATAAAAAGAACAAACATTATTAGAAGTGGAAAAGTTGAAAAGAAAGGATTAGAAAGAAGAACGCTCAGTGCAAAAGAGCATATCATCGTTGCAAATAAATCGATAAGAGAATGATTGTGTAGAGGACAGGATGAAGAAAGCTCGAATGCGAAACGAGAAAACAATAAGAGAAGCAGACTGTAGTAAAAATAAAAAAATCCAAAGAGCTACCATTGTAAAACGTCACAAAGAAAAGAAGTGAAATAGGGAGGAGCGGGAGATAAGTGGAAGAGGAAAATGCATAAGATGGAAGCTGAACCGCCAATATTGTAAAACATCTCGATTAATTTTTACTGCGAGGGAACGAACGAAATCAGCTTAATCTACTGCTCTCAATTAGTTGTATTACATTAATTTCACAATTCTTAAATTTTTCAGCAATCGAGAATTCTTGTATTTTATTTTATTTTTTTCTTTGCACTGTCCGCGTGGCATCCTCAACCGGAATTAAGATAATACTCCAATACATTACGCGTCACCCATTGAACTAAGTTTTAAACTTCATTATTCAGACCCGCATTAAAAACATTATTTCTAGTAAAAGGCGAAAGATATCGAGAATTCGGATTTTAACTTACAGCCTAAATAATCGAGTCCCATTACTCATTACAGTTACCAAAATTATCATCTCAGTACGTTCACTTAATTGATTCTTTAATTAAGTAATTAACTGTAAGGATCCAGTTATTCGTATTCTATGCTTCGTGTATATAACAGTAACTGAATGAAAGCAGCGAACGGGTACAGAAATATTCCTTAAAATTCGTATGGTTTAAACAGTTTAAATATTTTGTAAGTTACGTAGACTTATCGGATAAATTTAAGTATACGAAAAAATTGGAATTGCTAAAAAAAATGTTTGACCTATGTTTATTTTGTAAAATTCTGCACCGGCAAATATCACATTTCCCGTTTTTTTTTTTTTCGTAGAATAAATATCAAGGTCCTACAATTCAATTTTTATTCCATTTAAAAGTAGCTAGAATCATATATTTTTCGGGTTGGAAATCGTTAATAAGGCAAATTTTTATGTTAGAATTACAATGTTTATGTTTATTAATAATAAATACGATTTAAAAAACTTGATGCAGATTTATGAATGCTCCTTTTTCCTCTCGAAGTTTGATATTTTATTTATGTTTATTTTTATTTCTCTTCTGTATCGTATAGCGATATAAGTTTTTATTTACAAGTTTAATTTCTTATTTTTGCTTTGTTTTTCATAATGCATTTCTTACTGTATAATAGATAAATAAAGAATGAACATTAAAAAAAAAAAAAGGATAAATCGACGTAGTTGTAAGATATAAATATATACTCTTCATTTATTTAATATTATTTTTACACTTTCTATTGGAATGTCTTTCGGTACAGTTTTAAAAACGTGTTTAATCATTTTTGTCGCAATAATTACTTTTTGCCTTTATAATTTAAAGGTATAAAAATTCAAATAGATGTCCGAATTTTTAATTAAAAAATACGCTGACAAGAATTTCAGCCTTTTCAATGACAATCATTTCTCTTTACGACGGCAATAATTAAATTTCTGCTTTCATTAATAACTGACAAGATTATTTTCAACTTAATGTATCATTCAAGGTTCAATATGTAATATAAGAATAATATGTGTCACTTTTCAAAACATTTTGTTTTAGATTGCTGTTATATGGAATCCCAGCATACATTAGCGCAATTAATTACGAATGAAAATTTGAATTCAAAATATCATAAAATAGACAAAAAGTGAACTGATTAATACATTTTTCACGCGATAAACAATAAACAGCATGAACGGAAAAAACTGAATTTATGATCTTTGTTACCAATTTTTTTATTTTAAACAATTGCCACTAAAAATCGTTTGCAGAATAAGATAGCGTTCAACTGAGCAGAGGCAACTTTCACGGAATCTAAACGAAAACTCAATGTTAAAATTATTTGTAGAACAAATTGAATAATCTCGGATATTAAAATTCAATGAATTTATATAATTCCAAAACATTCTGATTGACGTAAGTTGGACACTGAAATTCAACGGAGCCGACAAAAATAATAAGATTCATTTTTGAATTATTCGAAATGAATTCACTATCATACCGATTTGATAAATAAGATATTATAGACCGGGAATTAAGAACTGAAAACTTAAATCATCGCATATGTCATTAAATTTTTCGAACTAGCAGAGAAAGACAACTTTCAATAACCGATATACAACAATATTTGGTACGTTATGATACGAAGTAAGAATTTTTAAATAAAAAAAAGAAAGCATATATATATATATATATATATATATATATATATATATGTATGTATAAATAAATACATAAAAATTAATCGGACAAGAAATAATTTAATCGATTACATGGGATTCTACTAAAAATTAGGATTGTATTATATATAAGGAGACCAAAGGCAACTTTGGCAAGGTCATGAGATTCGGCGCTGCAATGTGGGATGATATCACCATTTTTTACACAGCATAATGATGTAAATAAAAGGGATAATATATATATATATATATAACTCTACCAGCAGAAATAAATCGTTATAAGTATGACTACATGGTCTTGTAATAGTTACCAAATCTCACCAATATATTAAGTAAAACAGGTATCATTTGAGAAAAACCCGTTGCAAAGTTGGACATCACTGTTTTCACTTATAGTGTTTGTACATATGTTGATTATAGTCGAAATTTCTCACCATTATTATGAAATACTGTTCCCCAACCATTACAGTATTGCTTATTCATGTGGATTAACGTGCTTTTTTCGCTGTGTAACTTATAATCGAACATCAAAACAGTGTTCTGTTAACTGGTATGATTGGAATAGATTTTTGGAGTGGTATTTCAAAGAAAAATATTAAATCTACTGTCGAACCACCATTTTGTATTTTACTCGAATGGTGATCATATTTTTTTTTTTTTTTTTTTACATAGATATTGGCTTAAGAACGACGGAAAAAGGACGCAAGAGACTCAGATCTTCACACGATCAGAAATAGCCAACAAAAAAGAATCAAGAGCTCGGACAACAGAAGGAGAAGGAAGGGAGAAAATGAACGAAGCACTGTATGGAGTGGGAATACGGACTTGTAAAAGGGAGGAGTAGAAAAAAATTTATTCAGTTAAAAGTGACGTACAACCGAACATTGTGTGATCGGGATCACAAATAAATTGGTTGTTGGAGGGGTGCAATGAACAATAAGGAGACGACACAAGAGAATAATAGATTTGTATTTTACTCAGATGGCGATGATAATAACTCGGCCAGTTGTAGCGATACGCCGATTCTGAGGCTTAATTTACAAAATTTGTAAGATTACAACTAAGTGCTCTAGACCAAAGTAAATTAAGCCAAAATACCTGCCATTGAAAAGACGATGATATCAATGAACTATATGATCCTTATAAAAATTTATGAGACAGCCGATTAAATTGTTGCCGAAAAAATTGCGCTTACTACCTAAGAGGCGGAAAGAAAAACTGTCCGCAAAAAAACAACGTAAGAAATAACAGTTATTTTTCTTAATTAGTGATTTTGTATAATTTATCAAAGCTCACTAAAAGTCTTTTGGATTTCGGATGGAACAAACAGGTTTACAGAAATATTTAAAAATGTCAAAATTAATTTTTTACTTTTTATTCCAGCTGATCGTCATGTACTTCGAAAGTTAAACTTCGAATCCACATTGAAATAGATACATACAATAGAGTCGTAAAAGTAATCAATGCTATACTATAAATTCTCTGAGGTAGCAGTCTGATTAAGATGATGGTGATGCTAATTTTGTATTCACAATATACATATTGAAAGATATAGTAGGGCATCAATTAGTGCGTAAATTTGTATGTTTTTTTGTGTCTGTTAACATTAAAATAAATAAATCAATGCACAGCGGAAATCGGTTATAACGACTTTCAGGACGGTGAATAATTTGACCATTATAACCAGTTTTTCGCCATATCCGATATCAACAACTACAGTAGTTAGTTAGATCTTTTAAGGGCTAAGATTTACAATTCAAGAGTTATTTCGATAGAAAACTTTTGTATAATATTTTACACTGATTCAGTAAATCATCATTTATTTACTGAATCATCGTTGTTTTAATCAATTCTAAAGCGCAAATACTAAATTTTATCTTAACACGAAAAAGTACAATCGTGACAAAATAAAGCCTAAATCAATATAAAACAAATACTGAAAAGAGAGAAAAAACAAAAAAATACTACCTACCATCAGTGGTTCGATTTTTCTTTATTTTTGAAGAAATTTTGAACTTAAAATTTTATATTACATAAGCTTTTTTCTAATATTTTTCGGAATGACCAGTGCCAGGGATTTTCATCGGTTCCATCAAGTTCACAATAAGCATTTAACATGTTACACTAACAATAAAAACAGCATAAAGAATAACAGTATCTTCATTCTATTCCGTAACAATTTTATTCCTTTACGGAAAAAATCAAAGTGAAGTTGTTTTTTTTTTGTTATTTTTTAAAAATACAAAAATTAATCCTACAAAAATTTTCCGAAGTACTTTTTTTTTTTTTTTTTAAATGGGCTCGGTGTTAACAATGACCCAACTACATGGACTTAGATCACCCGCTCATGGCTGGGGTCGCATATAAAGGGAGGATCAGTAGAGTAGAGAGGGCAAAAGGGAGAAAGTGAAAGAGAAAAAGAAAAACGAGAAAAGAGAAGGAGGGAATGACCAAGTTTCTGTCTGATTAAAGAAACAATAACCGAGCGCCGAGAAAAGGGTAGAAATTGGTACCAAGGCTGTGAATTTGGAGTAGGATGTAGGAGAAGGTAGAAGGAGGAGCGATTGGCAAAAAAGGAAGGGTAGATGTCAACCCATAGTCTGGTATGGAAACTTGCGGAGAGGAAAAGGATGTCTGAGGCAGGAAAATGCGGAAGGAATGGACCATTGAGAGACGCCGAGCGAGCTAGGAAGTCAGCTGTTTCGTTGCCCTCAATGCTAGAGTGGCCAGGAACTCGTAAAAAGTCAATAAGGATAGAACGTGCTAAGCGCAAGTTGAAGATAGAGGCACGAGCAGAAAGAATAATATCATTAGTCGAGTGGGAAGGAGGAGAAGAGATAGCTTGTAGCACAGATTTCGAATCAGTAATAATGAGAAGTTTACAGATCCCTCTTGAAGAGGAATTAAAGGAGACAGCACGGAGAATGGAGACTGCTTCAGCAGAAAAAAGTGGAACAAAAGGAAGGAAGTTTGAAGGATTCCGAGTGATTAAGCGAGGGGACCGTAAAAGCACCGCCCACTCCGCTATCATTTTTCGAACCATCAATGAAAATTTTTACATGGCGGGGAAATGAAGAATTTAAGATGTGGACATATTCATTGACCACTGTACTCTGGAGAGTGGAGTCAGTACGAAAAGGAAGAGAGGAGAATGAGATGGGGAGACATGTACTATTGAAATCAAAAGAAAAGTAAGGAAGCTTATTGCGGGAAAAGACATAAGGAGAAAACTTAGAGACCCGAGCAGCTATGTGCGCAAGAACCGGGATTTTGTGAGGTCATTGATATACAGATAGGAAGAAATAAGTTTAGATGAAGAGATCGGGAGGCGTTTAATTAGAAAACGGTAACCAAGCAGAGATCTGCGGATAAACAGGGGTTTAATATTAGATTCGGACACAATAGCAGGAATGGGAAAAGACTTTAGGCCCTAATGCACAGTCGAAGACAGGAGTTTTGGATTCTATCAAGTTTGTGCAGAAGAGAGTTTGAAGCATTGCCGTATAAGAATCAGTATTATCTTATTAAACACCGAGGGGAATTTTTAAATTGTAAATTAAATGATTTGAGCTACGAGTTTAACGGAAAATTTTACATGTTATTTAAAAGTCGCAAAGTTATTAAAGTATTCAATTTTTTAGAAATATCAGAAGAGGAAAGTGCTAGATAAAATGTTGCGCCCTGCATTTAGACAAACCCATTGTTTACAGCTTCTCGTGAAAGCAAAATTATCAAAGCAGCGATAAAATATCGAATTTGTTCGAGGTTGAATGGCGAGTCGACGGAGATTATAAAGTCAAATGTGAGCGATAAATTTCTCCGATTATTTTAAAAGAAGAACTGCGTCCAAAAATGCTATGATCCGCATAATAGGCTTTAAAAATTGAACAAAACCCGGACTGATTTACACCAATAATAACATAAAGTAGTCGCGAAGAAGCAAACGGAAAATGTTGGGAAGCCGATTTGGACTATTTTACGGCTACTGCAATCTTCGAAACTAACAACGTTGATGTGAGATACACTTTTTTTTTCGTACGTTTGCTTTTGTCTAAGTTTTCTCGTCTCGTGTAATTCATTAATTTCGCTCGCTCGCATATTAAACGACCTCGCACATGACCAATGGCAAAAAATAGCGTGCGAGGGGGGCGGCCACGTTTAGAATTCGTTGCGTGTTTTTGCGTTTCGAGTAGTATTCTACTGTCATTAAACAGCCGAGTGCAGCTGACCGTAATTAGATTACGTAAAAGTCTTGTTCCGTTCCAACACTCACCTTTCGTCTTTCGCGAGAAAAGTTTACGTTAATTTTGGCGCTAAGAACATTAATCCAGCGCCGCTGCAGAAATTAAGCGCACAGTCGACCACCATACATCATCAGATGGTTTGATAAACTGACCGCGCGCGCTATTACGCTGAAACGCTATCTCGTAATTAGAAGAACGCCGCAATCGCTTTCGTCCCTGTTTACTTAAGTTAAGCAACATCCAGTGACGACCGAATGCGCACGCACCTGCGCAATTGTCAGCAATATAAAGCAATCCGCGCCGAGAAAGCAGTAGGCGAAAGTATCATCTCGACAATAGCTGTTCCGAAAAGGCATGGCATCGTAGTTCTTTAAAATCAGCCGAGACTCTACAGGGCTCCACACACTCTCCGATTGTGATACGATCTAATTAAATTATCGGAAAATTTATAGGTATTTTTAAGTGCTATAACTCCGGGGAGAATCGACAAAGTACCACGCCGTCCGGGTTTTGGCGCTCATTTCATATTCCTTTTTACTGCTGGAACTATTTCTATTATATTTTATTCTGCTTTAAAATCGGCAATTCGCTCAAATGCGCCGTTGCAGCCCCGATAGGAGATTCAGTCTCGCTTCCGTTAGCGATGTTTAGTCAACACCGAGTGGTCGCATAGAAAGGTCTTTATCTGGCCGTTCAGGAGGAGGACGGTGTTGGAGGGCTGAGAAAAATTAGGCGCACGCACTGATTATTATTATTTTCTGCGGATTGAAATTAAACATAACAAAGAATGAACGAGATTAGTAGCGATAGAGAATCGGAGACGGATGACAGCGTGCAGTGCATGGTACATAATAGAAGAACAGTTTTCTCCGCCAGGCAATGCGATGTCGTAATTTTAATTTTATATCAGAAATTTCAGTTCAATACATATACACACATATACATTTAATACCGGTCGTATTTAGTTAGCGATATTACTTTCACCGGACAAATTAATACCACTGTCTAACGACCCTCATATTCACATTCTGTTTGTTTGCTGCAGCCCCCCCCCCTCTTCCGCTTTAATAAAATACGTATATATTTTTTTTTGTGTTTATTTGGATTTTTTCTTGAAAAATTTTCATTATTTTTCTGAACTATTATCACCATTTCGGCCATGAAAATTTCGTGTTTATATCCGAAATATATTGCTGAGGGGGATTTATTTGAATTCGAAAAGGCAATCGAAATTCCTACCGCGTCGATGTTAAACAACGACATCAACTTTTTAAATCTCGATTTACCATCGCAGACGGAATTCAAAATAATAGAGCGTTTAAATCAGTTTTAGGTAATAACTGGTATATTTAAATTCAGACGAATATAATAAACCATCTAAATAAGAAACGGTCACTTAGCGCATATACTTTTTTTTATCGTTTCGTTCAAATAAAATTGTTAAGACTATACATAACACTATGATATGATCATCAAATTAAATATATATATATATATGTGTGTATATATATGTGTATATATAAACTGGCTCCCGAATGAAAGATACAAATATTTGCAGAAACGTTAAGGAAAACAAACGAAATTGCGAAGAAAGAAGTACAGCTACCAGCAAAATCGAGGATGAGTGTAATGGGAACTAGCCGAGAGAGGCGAACTGATGGAAAGTCAAGGAACAAAGGGTCAGGATAGAAAAGGGTTGTGTAGATAGTGACGGTAAAAGCGGTAAATCCAGCACAGGAATTTTTTATATAGTGGTAATTACGGGTCGGGATTTTTTTAACGTAAAGAAAACAGTAGCCCGGGCTGAAGAACCTACCGCTTCATTAATGAAACCAGGAAACCCGCAAAGTGTAGAGATTACTGATGAAAGAAAGTACTTGAAATGACGTTGCAGTAATGTGAAGGAAAAGCGGGGGGATGAAATGACTGAATTTTAAAGAAAAGAATTATGTTGAAAAGAAAGAAGCGAACTAGAAAGGATTCAGAGAAATTATTGGGGCGTACAAGAAGCTGAACCATTGAATCAGATGAAGAAATAAAAAACCGAGAAGTAATGTTGAGCAATTCCTATTTGAGTGGATAGATTTAGAAAACGAAGGGCGAAAGATTAATCGGCGAGCTTTATCGATATGTGTCGCCCACGGTGAGCACGATTACGTTAGGTAAAGTGTAAATAAATTTATTCTACACGTTAAGAGAAATATACTTTTAAAGCGAGGAAAAAATCGTAATGTGCTCGTCTTTAAACTGCGAAAAAACAACAAAACAAAAACAAACAAAGAAAACTTCTGAACAAGTCGTGAAGACCGTATTAAAATTTGAGCATAATCAGACAGGCAGCCCAGCAGACCGTTCTTTTTTCAAATGTATGCCGAAAAATTTTGAGGATTTTCAGTTATTTCCCAAATTTCGCATCTGCGGATATTAATTAGCAATTAGCTAATTTTACGGAATTTAAATTGTTCATCGATAAACAGTTTATATTGTTGCTCGCGAGAAACGCCAGTCGACATTTAAGGAAAAATACCGTTCGTTCGGTCGGCTTCGTCACATAGATCGACGGCATAATTACGTTTTACTTATGACCTAGCTATAATAGATTCGGGTCATTGACAAATTCTTTCGCGTAAAATTCATTATTCTCAATATATATGAGCATGGTGGTTCTTTTACATTCAGCGCACTGTGCGTGTTCGATTTCCATGCAAGACATACGCGCGACGATTTTACCTTTACACTAATTTCACTCGCTGCACATAGTAATAAAAAACCTATTCGTCCGCATTAAATGGACTGCTCCGAATCATATAGCATTATTCGAAAACTTTATATACTCTAATAATAATGATAACGTCTATCAAACAAATAAAATTGAATTGAATTGAATTAAATTAAATTAAATTAAATAATAATTTTAAAAAAATTTTATTTAAAAAATAAATGCAGTGACAATGTATTATCGACATAAAAAGTTGTATTCATCGTTACATTTTATTTAACGTAAGAACATCAATATTTTCATCCAGTTCTCACTTCTCTTTATTTGTAAATAAATCTTTCACCTTTTACAATATTCTCATTTTATATTTGTTAAAGCTTCAGATTTCTACTCGCTATTGTATTTTCTATATGTTGTATCTTTTCCCTCTCTGTCTATTGTTCCCGTTATTGATTCCTTTTTTTTTTTTTTTTTTTTGGCATTGACCTAACAACAAGAAAACTAAGCTAAAAAATTAAATAACTAAGCGGTCCGAAATGGACGCAACAAAGGACAGCAGTGCGGACACCACAGAAGATGAAGGAAAGGAGCGGATAAAGGAAGAATTATAGGGCATAGTAGGGGGACCTAATGACAGGAGCTGACTGTATAAAAGAGAGCGTTCGTTACGAAGAGCAGGACACTCGAAGAAGAAAATGTGATCAGCATCACATGTACGAGGAGGATCACAATCGTGAAGAGAACAATCAGGAGAAGGAGATAGAGCAAATCAAAAGCGAAAGGAGGGAAGGAGAGAATGATTGATTCGGAGACGAATTAGGGAGACAATAGAAGAGCGACGACCGAAAGGAATAGAATGGAACCAAGACAGGGAACGCGGAACCGGCTGAATAAAACGGTAATGAGAATGGCGATTAGAAAATAAGGAGAGATAAATATTGATTCCTTTACATTGGCAATTTCAGACGAATTTAGATCTAATTAACCACCTCTCCTATCGCTTATAGGGCCAGATTCCGGTTGAAGAGCTCTAAATAAATATGAAAAAAAGCAACAACAAAAAAAACGAACTTATGGCACCGAAACGAAATATTTCTCACCAGTTATCATAAACAAGTAGGATTATTATTATTTTATTTATTTTATTGTGCGGCTACGGCGGGGGTAGAGAGCACTAGTCTGGTACACGGAGGAGATAGATTGTATAAAGAATTAAAATAATTAGATAATAAGAATTAATAATTAAAAATATAAGATAACAAAAATGTTACATGACATGAAGGGGGACTCCCTCCTCCGCGTCCTTGGTTCTATGAGTTTCCCAGTTTGCGTCGGTCCATAATTACTAAATTATCTCGCCTCCGTTTCTCGCATAGTCTCCTTCCTTCTTCACTAAATCGCTTTTCTTTGGCTGCATCTCATAATTATCCATTGGATCCTGAAGGTTCCCAGTATGTTTGTGATGCGAATCACGTGCTCTTCAAGTGCTCCGGTTTATCTCGCGAGCGTGAGTTACTTTATTATCATCTTTTAAAGCTTGGTCTTCCTGCTCCTTTTAACGCCTCTTATGTTCTTTCTCTACCTATTCTCTCTGTTGTTCCTGTCTTAGGGGTGTTCCTTGATTCCATTGTCGGCATAATAAAAATATAATTTCTATTCTACTCCATGTATCTATTCCTTTTTGCTGGGCTAATGCTCTTTGGTAGCAAACCCCAGGGGGGGTAAAAAAAAGGGAGGACTCGCACCGGCGCCTTTTTTTAAAGTTCTGTAAATGGATATTACTTTTACCACTACACCACAAAAGAAGTTTGTCGCGACTGGGAATTTTTATACTACATAAATGTAATAAATGACGTTGTTAAATTTTTTTTTAAAATTAATTCACTGTTTTTTAATCATTTTTTTGTTTAATATACTGCATTTTAGAATAATCAGCCTTCCGAACCATTTTCATAAAATAAATATAAACAAAATCTGGAATTTTTTGCATATTTTTGCCAAAACGTCTATATATGTATTATCTGTTAAATGCAGCTGCTAAAAATTTAAATTTCTCGCGCAAATCAAAAAGTTGCATTCTAATATTATACACAGTGGATATACTCATTGTCTTCTGTCGATCTGCGAAATTTCATCAAAATCGGTGATCAGCAAAAACGTGACTTCTCCTTGGGAGTTTTCAAATAACAAGCTAATCAAAAATATGCACAAAAATGAATTTAAAAGAATCATACTAATTGTTCGGAAAGCAATGGGACTACCATTTTTTTAAGGAATCCGTTATGAAAATACTAAAATGCCAATTAAAACATTTTATAATTGCATTAATGAAATGTAAATTGAGAATTTGAAATAATTGATTAATCACTTGTTTAGCGAATTTTTTTATTGCAGCCTAAAAATAAGGAGCTCGAATTTTAATACACCGATTTTACTAACCAAGCTTGTGCATATATTCAAAATTTTAACTTCACGAATGTTAAAGCTAATTACTACTTTTTTTTTTCGTTTGCAAATGTGAAAATCGCAAATGTTAATCTGGAGGTAATATTCGTAAATAAAAACGTCGACAATGAATACCGAATTACAAAATTATTATTAATAAACCTCAAAACTGTTAAAAGTGATTATAGTGCGAAATTAAAAATCGAAAATAACTTGAAAATTTGCAAATTGTGGGAAAAAATTTAATAAAATCGCAAAAAGACGTTAATTATATATATGTGCATATATTAATTACAACGTTATTCCTAGGCTACCTCCCATTAGAAAAAATGTCCCAATTTTATGTAACGTTTGTTATATTTTATAGGATTTTTGTTATTGTTATTTAAAAAATGACATAATTTTATGTAACGAAAAAATGTTTTAATTTTATATAATGAAAGTTAAATGTTAGGATATGATTTTTGTGATTATGTTATTTTTTTTTTGTGTTGATGCCAGTAAGAATTACGTTGTAAATTTTGATCATTTTATACAAAGTATAGAAGAGAAAGAGACAGAAATAAAAGCAAGAGGGGCCAAGGGGCATGGCCCCTTGCGAGGCCAAAATGGCCGAGTTTATATATATATATATATATATATATATATATATATATTTTAAGTCTCATCCGTTCAATGTTCCTTTTGTCATTTAGAAAAGTATCAGGTAAATGTTCACGATTAAGCGATAGCAAAATGTTAATTGTTGCGAAGCGTAAATAGGAACGAGCACTGATAAAGAACGCGTGAAAGTGAAAGAAAAGGCCAATAGGAGCGTAGAAAAGAAACTTAAAGAGGAAAATATTAACTGACTTGAATGAGCACAAAAAAAAAAAAACTCCAAACTGAAACTTTTTTCGCCCGAGAACCGATTAAACATAGAAATCAACTAAAATGTATTTAAAAAAATATCTAGTTCAGGAAGTCATTTACATGCCTTTTGGATTTTGCGCGATAATCCCTATAATATAATTCAAAAAGGAAATATTTCATTTACACTTTTAATCGTTTTTTATTGGTTTATAATGAAATTTATTTAACAGCATGAACAAAATAAGAAAGTTGAAATTCGTTTGCGGTATAGTACAAATTTGTGCGTGTGTGTGTAGTTAATAAATGGAAACAGTAATGATTTTAGAGTAGCATTCGGCCTTCTAGTGACTTGCTTCACTAAAATTACCACCATTAAATAAATTAAATAAATACAATGAAAACAAAAAAAGAAAAGAAAAACAGTAGACATAAAGTAAGAACGGAAGAGAGCGAAGAAAAATAAAAAGGAACATTATAACTCGATGAAAAATACCACTGAAACCTGTAATTAAAGAAGAAAAAAAGGATCTCACGACCTAACCTGATTCAGAATACAGATTATTGACATATCTGTTCGCTTACGCAGGAAATATAATGTGTCGGATAAAAACTTTTGAGATTAACCTGCTTAATATCTAAAAAAATCACATTGATTCCTTCAGCGATATAATTTCATGGGGAGGTTCAGTTGAGAAACTCATCAATGGGATTTATGAGGATAAATCCCATTCTTTGATTTACTATTAAAAGCGTACTAGTTAATTCTTTGAAAACAGTCTTCGGTTTCAAAAATTAAGGACGTTTATGGAAAACTTCTCGATTACAAATTCTAAATAGCAACTGCAAAATCGTACCACCCAGCGAATTTTTTAAGAGTGCCAAGAGGTCACAATGAATTTTTAATAAAACTTTCGACAATATCAAACCGCTTAAAAACGCTTACCTTTAAAATACATCGCTTGACAAAACGGCAGCAAACTGCGAAAAACCGTTTTTCAAAAAGACACACGTCTACACATTAATCACTTAAGGAAGCACAATGTGACAATACAAAAGTAGTTATTAAAAACGAAAAACGAAAAACAAAACAACAAACGAACACCGAGCACAGCACGGCTAATAACAGAAAGGAAATAAACAATTTAATTGTTTGGAATTGCTAGCATGGCCGACAGTCTTTCGGTAGCGCAAGTGGATAGGACGACGTCATCGGCGGGGTTCATCTCGCAAATAATGATATAATTATTACTACGGTATCGATGTGATAAGCGAGATACATGCATGCGAACATGGCGATATATTTTTCGACTTCTCGTCGGCTGACCCCGTGGCGAATTTAACAGCGGCGTCAGCAAGACGAATACTGGCAACATCGTTCCAATCTACCTCTTACATCGAACTACGCTTTCCGCACTCTGATCTCACAACTGAAGCACACCGAGACACCGACTGCTCCGTCACTTCGTCTACACAGACTACTAGACAAAAGCCAACACATTTACATAATGTATAAAAACCCGAAAGCCCCCTTCGCGCACCGTAATTGCTGTTTTATTCGCTTGCACATCGGACGAATGGGTTATTGAGGCGCGGAAAGATTAGAACATGTCGTAACTTTCCTTATAAAAGTGACGAGAAAAAATCGCCCAACATTAAAACATTAAATGTGGTGACAAATTCGCGCGAGATGCGCCCAAAAATTTCTTTACAATAAGCACAAGAAAATAGTTTATAAGTGAACCCTTCGTTTACTTAGGTTGTCGGCTAAAATGTTCGTACAGTTTTTTTATTTTTCAGCGTAATCTTATTTTGCACAAATCATTTTCTGTGAACTAAGGAGTCCAGGGCAATTCTGGCCTCTGAAGCTAAAGTTCTCAAGTCACGATGATCCTAAAAATTCGTGCCCGATCCTTACTAACGCATATTCGTTTAGGTAGTAGTTGTTTTTACACTTAGATGTACATAGTCCCCCTTTCAAATAGTTTGTATTTAATCGACAAAACACCGAGTCAATAAACAACTTATATAAAGTAATTATAGATTTAAAATATATTAATGGGAACGTCATTGTTGGCTCCTAAGGATAATATGAAAAAAATCCTTATGAAAAATCGTTGTGGAATATGTAACTGGAGTTGCAATATTGATTGCAACGCGAATTGTAAACGATTTTTTTTTTTTTTTTTTTTTTTTTATAATAAATGGCGTAGCCAACTGAAATTTACTCTTTTATAAGTATTATAGAAGAGCTACCATTGAAAGGCCCAGCTGGCCCTCAGATGAAAACAGTCATCTATAATTCTTGTAGAAAAGTCAGCCTCAATTGACTGCCATTCTTCAAAAAATAATGTTCCGTTTTCATTATAATCAGGAAAAATATCGGAACCGATAAGAGTCTAATTTACGGTGGTGTGTTCGTAGGCATTTTTATTACAATTTCCGTAACGCAAAAACGTACTAGAATTTTTGTTTAACTACAGAGTACTCATATAGCATAATTTTTTAAACAATTCCGCGGTACTGATTATAATTAGAAACGGACAAACTTCCAAAGCCGGTTTATTTCTCCCTCAATGAATATTACTCTACCCCCAGAGAAATTTTTTTTTGTCATTTCTCACAATTTAACTCTTCTCATTTCGTCCTTTTAATGAACTATTCGTTATTATAATGATGAAACCGTACAAAGGCCCCTCACACAATTCGTTCCCATCTGCGTTTTTCGGTTCGTCTTCGCCCTGCATAACCATGGTGGCCAATCAGATATAATTTTTAAATTCCCGGCCCAAATCTTCCTAATTTCCTGATTACTAGAATTGTATAATACAAAAAGAAGAGCGACTTTTTTTTGTTACTATGGGTAATATTTGACCGCCGCAGCATATTTCATACGAATAAAACAGAACTTTGTAATTTAGAGTAAAGTACATTAATAAATGCCTTCATTTTTTACTCCAAATGATTTTTTCTTATTAAAAATATTGTTTTTGGTTATTTTTATCCTCCGTTTTACAACAAAATTGCCGGCTTATTCCCGATTTTCCTGGTTGGGTGGCCATCCTGCATACAAAACACCCTACAATCTCGAATAAACTACAACGGTAAGCATGGCAGTTTGGCATCATTTTAAGAACGACTGATTTAATAAACACGCTGCTAAAACGTAGTGAAATCATAGCCGAAAGGACCACTAAAAAAATTCAGTGCCCCTTATCCACCTACCGGCTAAAACTGATAACTGGATCGTTAAAATATTAAAAATCCAAACCGCATGGTGTTGAGTAGAAACCGCAGTAACAAGATGACAATAATAAAAAACTAATTAGATAATCTGCGAAAGCATAACTTGAGTGCCACTTGTACGTTATCATATTTTTCAACTGCACATAGACGGTAAGAAATGCTTGTTTAGCAGCACATATCTGTCAACTTAACTAGCCTACAATAGATTACAAATTACAGAAAGCACGCGTTCGCCTTTTATAGTTGACTTATTCCTTCATTTCTTAATATTTCGTAAGCGACTGAACTGGTTTTGGCCCTATTTTGCTACAAAGAAAAGTCTGTTCATTCGCTGGAAAGAATTTTAATAGTACTCGAGATTATATAATCGTTAAATTGATCGAGTGATTTAATATAGTGATAAACAATCAATGTTGGCGACTAAGCCCGCCCAAAAGCTTATACCTGGTTACTGACTTCTTTCAATCTCAATTTTTTTAAATTCAAGTAATAAACTCTGGTTTTTATTTTGAAGCGTTTATGGTTAATATACGATAAAGACTGTGTAGGTGTGTTGACATGCAATTGGGCTGAAGCTTGTTGTAAGGAAACACCAGAAAGAAAACGGCACGATAGGAAAGCAAGAAGAAAGAATAACGAACAGAAAGGGAATTCACAAAATAGCCTGCTTTAGGATACACCGGCATTTCTGCAAAGGCTAATGCGAAATAATAAAAGGTAGCCCAACTGCAACAAGCGTATATTTCAACGAATTTCTGACAGCGAAGGCAACGCAACGAGTAGTGAGTTGTTTTCGGAAATTCGCAGGATAATCCGGTTTCTTATAGATACCGAACGGTTAGTAGAGGCTTTTCAATTTGCCTAGAAAAATTAAACGTAAAAAAAATTTAACCGAAAGTTATAAACAAATTTATAGAAAATCAAAAGCAAACTATATTAGCTATGCGAAACCAATGCAACTTTGTAAAACAATGGTTATTATCGACATTTATTGAAATTTCAAAAATTCTAGAGCATAACATTTGAAAAGCTTTTTAAAGATTTTATATATACATACATACATACATTATATATATATATATATATATATATATATATATATATATATATACTCGTCCATTTTGGCTTCGCAAGGGGCCATGCCCCTTGTGACCACTCTTGCTTTTATTTCTGTCTCTTTCTCTTCTATACTTTGTATAAAATGATCAAAATTTACAACGTAATTCTTACTGGCATCAACACAAAAAAAAAAAAATAACATAATCACAAAAATCATATCCTAACATTTAACTTTCATTATATAAAATTAAAACATTTTTTCATTACATAAAATTGTGTCATTTTTTAAATAACAATAACAAAAATTCTATAAAATATAACAAACGTTACATAAAATTGGGACATTTTGCGTTACATAAAATTGGGACATTTTTTCTAATGGGGGGTAGCCTAAGAATCATGCTGTAATTAATATATAAATAAATAAGTATATATAAAAATATGGATATAAATGCGGACATGGATATCGATGTGCGTAAGTCAATTTTTTGCTTCGAATGAGGCGTCCGATATTTTTAACTAAACAGTATAATATTAAACCGGTAAAGGAGTTAAATATTTAAAACTTTACTCATTTGGATAGACGTCATAAAGGAAACACAAAAATTAAAAAACAAACACACTAAAAATTATAATAAAGAACCATACATATACACGATAATTGTATCCCTTCTCATTAACATCAGAAAATAAAATACAGAAATCCATTATTAAAAATCAATACAGACATGTACAAAAGAAATTGTAAGTAATGGCAGCACTAGGAATATTAGTACAATTTGAAAACATAATGGACAATAATGAAACATACTAGTCCTTGGAATTGAAAATAGTTGCAATACGAAGAAAGCAATCCAAACTATTCGGCGGTCAGTTTATTTTACTTATATATATATATATATATATATATATATATATATGTATGAATTAAAAACAGACTAACTCTATTGTATCTAATACTTTTTTTTCATTAACTATGATTTTTCTTACTCTCAGGTGTGGTTGATTTTTCTCGTCTTTTTTGTACGTTTTCGTACACTTATGTTTTTTGTCCATCACTGTCTTCCTCTACCTTCATTCTCTTCCACTTGTGTATTTCTAACTCTTTTTCCAACATACCTTTCATCTTTTTTTTTTAACGTGTTCAAAAATAGTTGAAATCTTCTCCTTCCAATTTATTTCTAGTACGTTCACTGAAACTTAACTTTGGTATTCCTTATGCACCTCTTCTTGTAACACAAAAGGTGTTGACGTGGATGTATAGTGTTACCAGGAAAGACAGAAAAGGGAATACTTGAACGCAACAGAAATAACAAGTAAAATTCAATTGTTTGGGCATTGTTTGAAAACAGTTGAAGTCTAATGTCGTTGAGGGTTTAAAAGCAAGTCAAATGAATTGTTAATTATAAATTTGACGGTTTGATCGTAACTTGTAAAAAAGAAGGAACAAAAAAAATTCGCTATACACCTTAAAACTTTAAATTTCTTAATACTGCAATAACACATTCAGAAAAGGGGGATGCTCAACTACGTATTCGGTAAAGTCAGAGAAACATTTTTAACAACTTTTTTATATTAAAGTCTCAAAATGATGTTTACATTTCACAATTTTTAATTAACCGATTAAAAATTCTTTTCTTTCCTTTTAAAAACAGTTTTTGCTTAAAACTTTTCAGCGCAAAAAGCAGCGTGGAAACGTATTACTTTTTATTTGCCGCAAGTCTAAATATCTAAAAAAGGTCAATGTGAAAACGAAATAACAAAAAAATAGAAATGGCTAAGAATGTTTAGCTAATTTAGAAAAGTTATCATCGAATAAGTAAACATACGAAAAAACTGCATTTGTTTCGGACACTGGTATTTCCAGTTGTCACCTACGGGTCATGGACCAGAAACAAATTAAAGGCTTTGAAGTGACATGCTATCGACGTGCACTACGGATCCCGTGGACAGCAAAAAGAACCAACATATTTGTACTAAATGAATTTGATATTAGAGAAAAGGAACGCTTATTTCCATCAATTCGTAGACAGATGGCTTCTTCGGGCAGGTGACCAGAAGAGATTTAATAGAAAACTCAAGAATACAAGGAAAAGTGGGCAAAGGAGAAGAGGACGTGCTTAAAACCGTTATGTGGACCAGGTAAAGAAATGAATGAGGATTTGTCAATAGAGAATCTGATGCGGTCGACGGAAAATCGAGAAGCCTGGAGACAGATCATATATAAAATCAGATGATAAATCTCGACGTCCGGAACAAAGCAACGAGGACGAAAAAGAAGAACTAACTGATTCGAATAGTTAAAGCTCGAAATTTTAGCCTCTCTTGGGATAAAAAAGCTTATGAGATTAACTGAACGAATTTGAACAGAAGCAAATAATATAACGAACGCCGTAAAATTAAAGCACACCTTCTTCGGTATGATGGAAAATAACTTGTTCGGCTGAATAATACGGCTCATCGCAAAATAAAGATCCAATTAGGTACGTTTTTAGTAATCTTTACTGAGAATGGTGTTTAACTTGTAATAGTATATATATATATATATATATATATATATATATATATATATATATATATATAAAGCAAAAATAATTAGGTTAACCCTGCATTTAATGAGATTGCATTAGGAAATAGAAGTAAAATTCTTATATACAGGGGTTAGCAAAAGTCAGTGCACAAGTTTGCACATTATTGACTTGCCCACCCTGCGCCATTTACAACAGCTTGCACTGACTTTTGCCCGGTATATACGACGTCTGCTACAAAATTAGAAGTACTCTGTCTACAGCGTTAAGCAGAGCAATAAGGAATACCAAAATCTTGCAAAAAATAATAAAACTGAGGCATGTCCACGATTGCCAATTTTATCTACTGGTCTCTTGACTTATGGTTCATTTTTAAAAAGTAGAAAGGACTTAGCAAATAATTATAGTTCACATAGAAATGTATGAATGAAACGTTGTTTTTAAATGTTCTAAACATTTTTCTGCGTTTGTAAACCCAAATTAATTTCATTTTTGGACGCTTAATTTAATATATTATATTTATTAATAATGTAAGGGACATTTCTGTTTCAAAAATTAAAACAGAATTACTTGTCCTTATGTAGGTAGTCTGAATACGAAGTGGCAATACCTAAGAGCAGAAGACAGAATATCCTTTGATGGTCTGCTTCTACGTAGCACTTTCTCCTCTCCCGCGGTTAGTGTGCCGAACAATAATAATAAACATCTGAATGATATATGTGAGACGGATAACTCGACGGATTACCCATAAAAACGGAGTTTTATTATCAACGAAAACGTGGATAAAATATGGCATCGTGGTTGGCGAACAAGGCAATGCGCTTTCTCGCCAGTCGAGTGTTATGAAGTTAAGAATCATGTTTAGAAAAACGAACGGTACATACACGCACTGTAATTAAATTGGCTTAAAAAGCTGCGAACTCTTAGGAATAGCAACGACCGATTAAGGATAAAAAGAGTTTGACGAGTCTATGACGAGCAGTGTAATGCTTTGAGGCCCGGAGAGCGGATATTTGGAGATAGAACTTGTTGATACATAATCATCCAACGACCAAGGCGGAGGAGCCATAGCGAAGATTATCTTGAATAGATCGCTAAAGGTTAAATTTTTCTTGTCTGCTTGCGTCCTCAACTCGGGAGAAGCGCACGCATCTCCGACTCCACTGTGACGCGGCATACGAATTTCATCGATGTCTTACAATTAGATCGAGCTTTATTTTGAAAGTTTCGCGTAAAATACATCAAATGAGTCCGGGATGATAAATTTCTGGCAGATCATCTCGCAAGGATTTTAGCGCGGAATCATTTTGTAAAAACTGTGAGGAAAGAGGAATAAAGAGAATGCTCCCAATATGACAAAATACACAATACAATCTACACGATGAAATATATCTACTAATATAATGGACGAATACCGTGTCTAGATGACGATGTGTATCTAAAACGCTTTGGAGAGCGGAGTGACGAACAAAGACTCGAGTCAATCGTAATGATGGATTTTCGAGAGGAAAAAATAAGTTTAATAAATATAAATCTACAAATATTATTACGACAATCCAATAGTTTACTAATAATTGCGCGTTGGAAAGAATTTTTTATAACGATTTTAAGATTTTAATCCTCCGCTGCATATCACGCTGACTTACTTTCAATTAAATTGATGACTTTAAAAACAATTTGAGACATAATCTTGAGAGCGACAACGTTAGAATCATAAAGTAGCTGGCTTTCTTACACTTATCCGAGAGAGTGTTGCTAATAAAAATACGTAAGTAAATTAATGAAAAAAAAACAAAAAACAAGAGTTATTGAATCAACTCACGTTTCCGCTTGACTCTCTTCTTCAGTTTCAGCGATGGCATTTTCTTCCGTTTGTTCTCTGACTGATGTTTCATCTTATCGTGTCTATTTTCGGCGCGATTCAAGTTATCGTACACGTTTTTAGCGGCGTACTCGATGACGCCTTTCAAAATACAAATTATCCCGACAAACATCGTCGTATTTTCCAACATTAAACACTCAGAAAAGTTTCAAAAGAACACGAAATATCAGGTAAACAGCGGCGTTTCAATTACACACACTTGCAGTCTCGATAACACGAAAAATCACCCGCGGCTGTGAACGAGCGAAAAATAATTTTAAATCAAATGAATGAAAGAGAAACACGGCGGATGATGACTGCTTTGGCATTTCGTCAAATATACGTGGCGACAGAACGGTCGAAGTACAAGTGCTTATCGTAAACATACAGAGATAACGCGCATCCAGACTCCCACTATTATAAAGCGGCGATTTGGCTTTTTTCTTCTGCTTTTTATATGTTTATATTTAGTTAACACATCATTGAAGTATAACAATACCTAATCGCAACATCAGTTTTTCTGTTCGGAATTTCTTCCATCTCGAATTTTCTCTGTGCAGAGTAAACATCTTTCAATATTAAATATTATCCTGACGATTAAACTTAAGAAAGAGAAAGATTCATAATAAGTGAGCCCCCTCATTTTATTGAATAAATTAGTCCAAGGCTTAAAATCATGTTTTCAAAAAAAATTTTCGAACAGATACTTAATTTTCACACTTGTTCGTTGGACTGATCTAAAAAAAACGAGAATTATACCTCTGTCCAATCGGGAAAAAGTTGACCCCTCAAATTTGTCCACTGTCTTACATAACCGCGTACGCATATTCCTGTTTAATCCGGGATTTGCTACACCGAAATAATGCAGATTAATATTCGGAAACCGCGAAACCTTCGTCCCCAGCTGCGAAAGTAATAAAATCTAGGAACACGAATAATCAATAACCTGTGCAAGCGGGGATCATCTTTCACCATCTATTGCACCGATCACGTTGTAAATATATTTTGAAACGTTAAACTGTATTTTAAATATAACACATTACCAGTCTTCTCGTTTCCTTTAAACTTTATTTCACATCTCTTTTTTGGATGATATCCTTCATTCGAAAACTGTTTGATGCGAAAAGCAATTTAGATTAACATTTTTATGTTGCCATTTTAATATCTGACTCTAAAACTGTTCTCTTATCTATCTGCTCCCCCCCTTCTTTTCCCTACTCATGTGATATTCCTTCAGTATTCAAACTCGATCTATGATTTATGATCACCTTTCTAAATATTCTATCGACATCGATTTTATGCGGGTATCTAGTCATGTCGGTATGATTGAAAACGAATTAGGCGATTCTCTTGAACGGCAGCATAAAATGGTTCTTTTATCGAAAAGTTTTCAGCTCTTAATCTTCTCTTCTTCTCTTTTGCTTGTCATTCGTCTATAGTCTGGTAACTATTCTTCACCTTTCTCTAATCCCCCACTTCGTTATACCCATTCATACATTCACTTCCCAATCGTCCTTGGTTTTATAATTTTCTATTTCTTCGTCGCTCAATGATTTCTGCTATTTGTTGTCATACGGAACACTTTTTATTGCCTTCCGCTTTTCATACATTCTCTCCCCCTATATCTCCTGATTGCCCGCTATATTCTCATAAATACCATTTGGTATGTGACCTCAATCATATCTCATTTGAATGTCCTTTCCTTTTTACCCGAAAGTTTAATTTTTTATTCCGAACTGTTAAAATTAAGAATCCCCACCTCGTACAGTGCCTCTTTCATACTCTCGCTTTCCTCGTTTCCTATCCTCCTTTCTCTTGATCCTTTATTTTCCTAGAGTTCAATCGAATTAGATTCTAATTTTTCTCTTTCTTCTTTTATAACCTGCAAAGTCTGCTGGACTGATGCCATTTTTCGGCAAATCCAATATGTATATATATATATATATATATATATATAGGGTCACCCAAAAAGCTTTGACAATTTCAGAAATTTATAGAAATATTCGGTTAGTAGGTAGAGTGACCATAACGCGCTAAAGTGTCAATTTTATTCCTGGTATGCGTCAGTAACCATGTCGCAGTGGCCGAAGCAGCAACGCGCGTTTGCAATCGATGCTCAATAAAACTGACAACGACAAATTCAATATGAAGAATTTGATAATGAGCGATGAAGCGCACTTCCACCAACAGGCGCAGTAAATATCCAAAATTGCCGTTATTGGGCTCCATCAGGTGATAACCCACACGTTATTCGTAAAAAATCAACGCACGATCCGCGTGTGACAGTGTGGGTCGGTGTTGCAGCGTGGGGGATAGTCGGACCTTTCTTCTTCAACGGTAACACATGATTGAAACCTTCTTAGTGCCTTCTATACGCACCAAACGTAAACTACGTTCAACATGGTTTCAGCAGGATGGCGTACTTGTCACACAGTAACGCGAACGATGGAATTGTTGCACCAAACATTCGACATACACATCATCTCTAAAGGCTCCGCTCTCGTACTCGCTCCCCTGACCTAACGGTGCCAGACTTCTTCCTATGAGAATATTTAAAGTCTAAAGTCTACACTACCAAACCGCACTATTTAGACGAACTAAAGGACCGTATTCGAGTCGAAATGTCACAAATTCCAAAATCGATGTTGGAAAATGTGTACAATAACTGGGTGTTTAAATTAAGATCGTGTTTAGCCGCAAACGAAAAGCATTTGATGGATGTAAGTTTTTTATAAAAAAATTGAAGAATTAAACTTTATTTTCATGAGTAGTTTGTTTTTTTTTTCGATTTTTCAAACCAGATTTATACAGATTTGAAATCGTCGAAGCTTTTTGGGTGACCCTACATATATATAAAAGAAACTTGCTATAAATGCTGTTTTCATGTTACGACTTTAGATGCATATGCAACAGTTCTATCTTAGTCTACTAAACTTTAATACTTGTCTTGTGAAAAGCTCTTTAACCAGAAGAATCTAAATAAAGACGTATCGGCGAATTTGGAGCGTAAACATTTAACACCAAGAGTATTACTTTTTTCCAGACATAATATTAAAGTAATCAATCTCATTTTTCTACGCGTTTAAAGGATGCAAATTTATTTGTAACCTTTTTCAGTTTTCTTCCTGCTATTATTTATTACTTTCTGTCGGTATTGTCAAATACACGCTGCAAACTAACGTACTAGAATGAAATATTCAAACAAAATAATTTGAGTTATTAACAGGATTCATTTACACAATTTGTGGACGCCAATATTTTTCGGAATGATTTTTTTTATCGAACAAAAACTTAATGATTTATTTTATGCATTCGAGCATATAATAAGCGGTATATTTTTAACTCCCATAAAAATCTTTTTTTTTTTTGTTTTCGATTATTAAAAATTATCAAAAACAACATTTATTATTCAACTCCTTCTAAATGTTTGAAAAATGAAAGATTAAAAACAATCTTAAAAATCTTATAAAATAGTAATATACTATATGTTTGTATAAAAATAAATATAAATCACTTCTTAAATTAATACAACTCGCGTGATTAAACACATCTGAGACTTCCATAGTGGATATGATTAGAAAAATAATTTACGGTAGACACACCATATTATAAAAAAATTCTTTTATAACGCTCAACGTTTACAGCTTACACTGACCATCATCAGAAGCGAAATAAAGCAACAGAACGGAAATTAACATGGCGTCTACCGTAAATTATTATTATTTTTTTTTACAGCTAGCGTAGTTTTACAAAATCAAATACTCACGCGGTTGTATTTATGTCAGAGTTTTAGAAAGTAAAAAAAAAAAAAAAAAAAAAAAAAAGAATTTACATTAAACAACTATAGAGAAAAGTAGATAATTAACATTCAATTAGTAACACAGAGTTACAAACGGCAAAAGCCAGTTTTAAAATAAATAAAGAAGTAAGAAGCAATCTAGTGGCGTGTACTGTGTACAAATTAAATATAATGAAATTAGTGTGTATACATAAAAAATACAAACAAAACATATACGGTAAGGACAAAAAAAAAAAAAAAAAAATTAAAAAATCTATAATTTCTTAAAACAAATTATTCTTCTTTAAAATCACGGTTAGTAATACTGTCTTGCCAGGACATTGAAAAGCAACAAGAAAAAATCAAAAATTATGTTTGGAAAAATAAATTTATGACAACACAAAGATAAAACTAAAAAATAATAAAATAATTTATTTTACATAATTGATAATTTTTTTAAAAGCTATTTTAATTATTAAAACTCGGCTGAAGTTAAAAAATACTATGAAAATTTGACTTCCTTTTTGTTAAAAAAAAAAAAAAAATCAAAAAAACAAGTTTTCATCCATTTTTCGATTTATTGCAAAAAAAAACGAAAAAGAATTTTATCAAATTTTAAAGAACGTTTGAATAAATTAAAATAATACAATAACTTAAACATTAGTGCAAGCAATGTAGATATAACGGCGGTAAGGAACATTCAAAACAACATTTTACACATTTGCATATTGTTTTACAGTACCGTGAAAATGAGAAGCGCATTTTACGAACTGATTTTAGCTTTGCAGTAACTTTATTTCCAAATATTTTAAAAGCGAATTTTTAAATAATATCATTTTTATTGAGGTAAATTTTTCGTTGAATCATTGCATTATTTTATTAAAACAATACGTCTAACTCAAAATTTTACTCTAAAAATTCGGAGAGAATCGTTATCCATTTTATACAAACAAAAAAATAAAAAAAACAAACAGCAGATCTTCTATATAATAATAATTTTAACCGGAGCAGAAATTCTTTTTGAAAATAATCATTATACCCTTCTTATTATTAATATCAGAGATGTTAAAAGGTAGAGCACCATATAAATTATTCGTACATGAATATATAATAGGACAATTATTTTTAAATTTAAAAGATCAGAAAATTTCTATTATTTTATTCGACTTATTTTCGTTTCTGTAATACAAATAATTTGTTGAAATTAAGAATGCTCTGAAGAAAAACCTGGGTCGGCTAAATAGAGACCAAGAAATACAAAAAAAAAAAAAAAAAAAAAAAAAAATATATATATATATATATGTATAAATATTTATTATAATTTTAAAAACATATAACGTTACGTAAATAGAAGTTCAATTACGTACTCCATAAATCACATATTGTATTCGAAAATAAATGGCACTTATAGCTAGAGAAATACAAAAATCGCGCAGAATATTCTACTTTATAACTAACGGTATTTATTATTTTCAAAAAAAAAAAAGAAAAATTCACGAAAACATCATTTTCTACACAAAAATACATTCGCAATACCGAAATATTTAATCGCTTCGCAAATTTAACAACGGAGCCCGAACAAATACACTAACAAAACAACCGTACAGTCATCGCAGGAAAAAAAACACATACAATGATGATGGTCCTTTACCATTTGAGAGAGTTCTTACTCTGTCCTTTTAGTTGTGCGAATGTAATTCTCTTTATTCCAGCAACTAGCATGCTCTCTGGTTTATTATTAGACCGTTCATTTCGGTTCTCTAACATAATTCCATCATTCCCTGCACCATTAACTCCATTCTAGAATAACAAACTATCACTAACAAACGCGATAACTCTGTCCAAAACGATACAGCAAGGCGCGTAAGAGGGCTTCCGTTATTTAAACATCTGTGCATGGTTCAGTGATGAAAAGCAAAGAGGAACTCTCTGATCCCGCAGAGAATTAATCTATCAATTTATCACACACTAATGTAAAAGCTTATACGCGCACATGTACACATCGTGCGTATTTTGCCCGTTATTTTTTACTACTACAGTTTAACACATAAGTAAATTAGGGCTAATTGGAGGAATACTGTGCCTAGTAGGCGGAAATTGACAAGGACTAAAGTTCAAAATTAGACGAAGAAGTAGAAAATTGAAAAGAAACCTTAGGCAAAAATAGAAAGAATGGGCGACGGTAAATAGAAAATATGCGACATAAAACGATACCGTACACACAGCTATCGGATGTGTTTGTTTTAAAACGATGGTTGGCCAGGTTGGTTTTAAACAAGTTTTCTTAAGTGTAGCGAACTGGAAGTCTCGCACTAGGACAAAATTTGTCGATTTTCAAAAATTTTGGGAAAAAAAAGCATATTAAGACGTGAATTCCCCCCCCCCCTTTTTATTATTATTATTGCTTCTTTCCTTGCTATTTTACACCTACATAGTTTTATGAACTATTTGGTAATCTATGAAATAAGTTAAAATGACATGAATAAGCAACCCATTCAATGAAGGGTGTTAAAATTAACACGTAAATATGTGCAAATTAATTATCGGTTTGACTAAAATAGCAGAACCGCTTCATTCAGTACAAAGATGAAATCTCCGGTTTAGGCAGAACCATTAATACCAAAAATGTTTCAAAATTTACGTACATCAACAGTAAAAAAATCTACACGACAAGGAAATCTTATATTAAATATTTTAAATTACAAAAAAGATTTAAGAATAATTATTTCACGTTTCGTTTTTTCATGAAATATTAAGAGAAAAAAAAAACTAACAGAAAAGTTTTTTAACCAAAACATAATTAACTAATTCGGATTTTTTATGTTTTCTAAATAACATCGGTTCACCGAAGGCACTCTTTCAAACGTCCTCTTCAAAAATGATTTCTTAAAAATTCTCTGAAATACACGTTTTCGAATGCATTAATGTTGACACGAGAGCTCTTTCAAAGCTGACTTTTCGAATACCTAATATTGAAACACGACTTCAGTTAAAGTTTCTAGATCATGGTGGGCACTGAAATATAGTTTTTAAATTCCCGGGTCCCCGATTTCTTGATTACTTACAAAAATAAAAATGGAATTTTTTTGTTTCTATTGATAATATTTGACCGCCGTAGTTTATACGAATAAAACAGAACTCCTCGGATCTCCGATATAATTTATTTTCGGAACATTTCGCATGCAGTCCATACTGCAAAATGAATGCGGCGCATGACATGCGGTCTCTAGGACTTGACTGTTTTTAGAATAAACGTTCGATAATATTCAGATACAAACGTTAGCTACTATGAAAAAAAGAAAAAGCAATTCGAGTGCGGCTAATATTTTTGGATTCCGCAGACAACTGTTGGTAATCGAAAAAATTTTCTGACGCTTAATAAACTATAATAATAATTATCGGCGTTCCTAAATGGTAGGAGTATAAACGGTAGTAAGATCGAAATCCATCTTGAGCCCTTCACAAATTAAAAAGTATGTTGCCCATCCGTGAAATAAGCAACGGCCACGGAAATTCCAAAAAATTGCTAATTCAATTATTTTTGATCTCACTCCTCTTGCGATGTCTTTTAACTAAACGCGGTTCATTTTTAAATGGAAATTAACTGCAATAATCATTAAAACTGGGCTAATTCAAATTTTTAAAAATAAAAATGTAAAGAGAACAAAAAGAATTTAAAAAAATACTACCGTATTCCGCCTAATAGAGTATTTTGTCCCTCCGAAAAACCTGCGTTACGATTTCGTAGAAATAAATGAATAAAAATAGTGTTTTTCTGCTTATATTTTAAGTAAATAATTCTTTAACAAAAAATCTCCCTTGTGCCGTACAAAAAATAAGTAAATAAAGAAATACTCCGTCACAGCCAACTTCGCGGTATTCTAAAAAATCTAAGAATTGATTTTGAAGCATTTATACATTACCTGGAAGTTTACTACTCGTTAATTAGAAAAACTTCTATTTGTTTACAGATTTCGCAAATTTCCGTTTGCACTTTCAATTTTTACACTTTACATAATTTCGGTTGTAAAATACAAAAAATCCCTTAAAATTTGATAACAACTTTATAAAACCTGGCACTTGAAATTTCGAATATGTTACCGAAAATATATTCCGTTCGCTAAAGCACTTATACATCTTTTTTCATTAATTTTAAATTTCGCGTATTTTATTTTTCCGAAGCAAAAAATAAAAAATACGCATAATTTACATATACTTAAATGAAAGTCGGAAAATTGGTTCCTTACTACATTTCCATCCATACATATTAAGTTCTTGTCCTCTGCGGAGCATTACCAATTATGGTTCAACTCCTGCTACTCCCCATTCTGTAACTCGCATTCTTTTTACTTGTCCATCCAGCCTTCTCTTCCTCTCTGCTCCTGGTTTCTTGACTTCTCTTTTATGCGTCGCTCCAGCGTCTCGGCGATATGCCGCCACCGCTTTTTTGGGCACAGCTTGCTTCCTTCGTCGCTTTTCCGATTCTCTCTCGCGCCATCTCCGTATTGTCCTTTACATTCTCCTAACCGCCACTTTGTATGTGATCCTAATCACATAATGTTCGAATGTTTAGCACTTTCATCTGAACAATCTTCCCTGTACTCCTCTCTCTTATCAAGCAATGTTCCTACTTCCTATTGCGCTGCATTTATTCTTTCCCTTCCTTCTCCTTCTGTCGTCCAAGCGCTTGACACATTCTTGTTGAATGTTTCACGCCGCATAAAAATCTGGAGTTTTTCTTCACTACCATTTCTTGTACTAATGTCCCTGCTGACGAACCCAAATAATATTAAAAAAAAAAAAAATCTTGTGGTAGGTTTTCCCGCATAGTTTACAAATTTCTCTGGTATGATTCAGCTGAGTTATGAAGGCATTTATCGGTGAAGTAGGAAAAATAGGTAGAATACACTTGAAAAAATTGAATATTTACTATAGGGTGGTAAGCATTTTAAATAAAAAGTCAAATTAAACGTAAGAATTTAAATAAAATGATTACTATGATAAATATAAAAATAAGCTAACGTGTTATTCATTTCTGAAGTAAGTGAGAACACTGCGTTCTGCGTCTTCTCCTTCTGCGTCACTGAAATCATTAAATCTCTATGACAAGATGTAAACATATAAGCCCTTTTAACCTATTTTCTGCACACAGCACGGAAATTTTTAAAACGTTTTGAAATAAAAAATCTCGCAATAGAATTGTTAACAGTAGCACCGGAAATATTTATATTTGTAATAAATTAATTTTTACAAAATGCTCGACGAAGAGGTTAAAAGACCCAGAATAAAACGGGTACGCGGGTAGTTTGTCTTAACTATGTAATTCCGGCAGATAACTGTGCGACTAACTCACACCCGATTTATAATGGAATATTTTATACGTGTAAATTGAAGAGTAGAGAACTATGTGTACGTTGTTGATTTTATATATATTTAAAATAATGAATGCGTGCGATCTTTAGTTGAGAGAATCTCTTCGTTAGATTCGTAACAAATGCAAGTTATACAAATGCCGAGAATATTCAGTTGTGAAGGCCGTTTTCCGTTGGAGGACAATAAATATGTTCCTTAGAGAGCGAAAGAATCTTTACACAAATATATTAATTAAAAATATAGTACCATCTATTCTAGCATTTGTTGAATATAAATATTTCGGAATGAAATATAACAAATTTAAATCTATAAACTATATAAACTACTCTGAAAAGTTTTCGGGCATGGCCCATTATCATCAGCTAAAAGTTGATACAAATAACACCACACAAACTATGTGATCAGAAAAAACTCTAAAAAATTATTTAAAGTTCAAATTACTTTCAATCTAGCGTCCAGCAGCGAATAGCGAATAGCGAAATGTATCGTGATTACACACTGAAAGCCAGAAAGCTTGTACAGCCAATTGTTATGCATCATAATTTTACATAAATTTTAAGCAAAATAATCTAAAATCATTTGTAAATACAACTAAATTAAAATTTCGAAGTAATAAGGTTTTTGTTTAGGTATTTTTTCAATGAATTTTATCTAGAATTCTAAATATTTTTCAAATCAAGAAGTTCAGACGAAATTAAACGACGATACGATTATTTGTCAGATTTAGTTTTACGCGACCGTGCCTCAGTGCAAATCGTCGTATGACAAATAAAGTCTTGCAGTGTTGTTACTTTTGGCTTAGTAAAAAAAAAGTGTTATAGAGCCAGTCATATTCATTGGTTTGTACAGCTGAATTCGTATTCTGTAATTCGAATAGATTCGCATTTCAATTAACGTACATTAATTCATTAGTTCGTTTCGTACATTACTATTTTGCCCGATATAATTGTGTATTTAATTCCAGGTCGATAGTATATTAGTTTATACGTGTTGTAATAACTTCTGACTTAAAATACATTCTTGCAGTAATATTAAGAAGGTTGAAAAACTGAATTTTTTAGTTTCAATTCCTTTCAATTATCGTTAAACGGAGTAAAATTGTAATACGGAGTTTGAGATTATTTTAATCGGTGAAAAAAAAAGTTCCTCATAAAGTGGTTAAATATCTTGCGCATGTCTGTTCTCCTACATATCTTATTTTGTCCATAGTAACATCTCAGCGTTTGCTGAAATTTCAAAAGGATATTGTTATGCGTCGTTTTCGATAATTGGCAGTAATTTAAACTATTTACTCAGACACGCTTTGTAGTATTTTACGCTACTCAGCACTGGTATAAAACCTAACACCTTCAAAATCACCTCTGAACTCAAGCTAGCGGGAGAAATATTGCCTTAGGAATTCCCCATAAGTGCAGGTAGTTACTCTAGTATTATAAAAGTATTAATTTTACGGTATTCCGGGTTCTGTTTAATTGTATGAGTGGCTTCATTACTCATTACGGTAAAAGTAATTCTTACGTTATTGTGGTGTAGGCTAAGCATATGAGTAGAACAGTGTGCTCACATTATTTCTGTAATACAAGCGTATTTTATCATGAATCATTGTGGAATACACTTAATTGAGAAGAAACACTATTGTTATTGATTATTTTACAATTATAATTTTGTTAGAACATTGTTTTCTATTATTAAGAACACTCGCGATTATAATATTTCAATATTAAACATCTTTTTAATTTCAAAATATTACATGTATAACTACGGCAATAGGCATGTTAGTTTAAGGTCATGCGCCGAGGATTCCGTGAGTTAAGTAAAAAACGGCCATAATATTTGTATTTACATAATACTAAATTTAAAATGAGATATTTAACTTTGTAATATCGTATGTATTTTTCACGTAGCATTCTTCCTGTAAATGTGTATAAGTGCACAATGATTGTTATGTGTCATTATTGCTCTCTTTTTCGAAATCTTTTAAAACACAAGCAGATTCGTTGAGGAATCGAAGTATGGTTTCGCAACTTCCAAATTTGATTATTTTATTAAATTATATAAAAACGGCGATATACCTGAAATACGATGAGTATGACTTCTTTTAACAAAAAAAAAAATTTAAGAAAACAACGAATGCGATCGCGTGCATATAATCAAAATCGCGGGAAATAAAAAAACTTCAAAGAACTGATTACCCAATAAACATGCTAAATATGAATGAGAAAGAACGATCAAATAACGCGAGTGTATTAGAACCAAATTAAATTCGTTATGTTATGTTTTAAGTAACGGAGAGCTATGAATCAAAATTTGTTAAATATGATCAATCATATATTATATATATAAAAAAAAAAAACAAAGTAAAATAAAACCTTTTTTTTTTTTTTTTTTGAAAGGGGTGATAATACAACTGACCTATTATTAATATGAATCACCTTAATCTATTTCTTACTGCTAATGGAACTATTAAATACACGCCATAAATTATTTTTCACATCGAAGTCGTTATTTCAAGCAATATCGAGCAATGTTATGAAATCAGATTTCTGCTCTATTTACAATAGCAGAATTAACCTTTTTTCGTGTTTGGTCAATTACATACATTTTGCATTTGTGCTCACCTCTAGTGTTTTAGAGTTCCCCTTAATTGTTATTTAAATTTCGAACCGTCGTCTAAAACACTCTTAATAGTAATGCTTTAAAATTGAAAAGAAAAAATCTTCGCGATATTGTATATATTTGCATTTATAGCCATCCCATTTCGATTTACTGAAGTTTCCAGCTGCTCTCTCATTTTGTTTTTCGCTTCTTAAACAAAAAAAAAAAAAAGACTGACAACTCCTTCTTTTGCTAACCCGTGTTTATACTTATGTGTTAAGTAAGGATATTGATAAATGTTAAAGGCGAAATTTTGTTAACAAAAATTATCTTCCTAAAAATTTTGTATTAAAAGAAATTCTGACACTTAAAGGCAGCGGTTAGTAAATATTAAAATATTAAAATAAAAACATTAATTTTTAACGTATTTTTACACATAATTAATACTAACTTATTTTAAAAAAAAAAATTTCAGGTAAAAATTGACACTAAAAACTTATCTATGGTAATTGTAAAACACCGAATAATCTATTTGAAACCTGCTCATTGTGTCACTGCACTTTTTTTCTGAATTTTTTGGATTTCGGGGCCTCAAAGACCTCATTTTGAAGTTGGAAATTTGGATGTTTTAAATTAAAATAGTACCCGTGAACGAAGGTGTTTATAAACTGATTAAATATTAAAGTTACAAAAGGGGGATTTCATTTTTAAGATTTTTAAATTTTTTGCCAAGTTCGAAAGTTTCGGTAAGGAAATTCATTATCTCTAAATACGGAGCTTTTGATATGAGACACATCTGAGAAAAAACGTTATAGTTTGGGATTTCAGCGTCACGAGAGTCTAATTTTAAATTTGGAAGTGAGAAAGTTCTAGATCAGATCGTATTCATAAGCTGGTTAGAAATTCTTAACTATAATACTCAAGCCATAAAAAGGTAAAGACAAGCCATTTTTTGCGCTATTTTAAAAAATTTCTTTTATGTTTCCCCTTAAAAAAAAAAAACAAAAATTAAATGTAAAACATAAAAAATGAAACGAATTGTTACAGGTAAAGAGCCATAATAGATGTTAATTTAGAGAATGCGATTACGGCATTTAAGTGTTTTATTAAACAATACTTCCTATCTTTCTTCCGTTAACGTTTTGGAAAATGTCTTCTTCATCTGAATTACAGTGAACCATTCGAAAAAATTAAAATAGATGAGCTCGGAAAGATTTTATCGGCATTTTAGATAATTAGGTAAACTTTATTCGGAAAATAGTTACAGCGTGACCATTTCCAACCGAACCTCTTTATGGACACGTTCAATTTTCCAAGTTGAATAACAACGCTACAGTTTTAGAGTTATTCCAATATTTGGTTAATTCCATTTCAAAAAATATATTAAACAAGACCTTTTCTGCGAAACGCCAGAAAAAACGAATCACGTTACGCTTGCAGTACAAAGCCACTTCAAATACGTGAACAACTGCATACGATTATCGTTAACACGCTACAGCACGATATTTAAAACACCCACACGTAAGCGTGACATTGTGTTCCTTACGAAAGTCGACCCCGGAGAATAATTAAAGAAAAAAAGAAACAGTCGAATACGAAAATAACAATATCCCATTCACGGTTGATTAGCGAGTGATAACGATTTAAGTAGCACTCCCTTGATATTAATGACGCATAGATAAAAAAAGCACAGCACTCGAAAAGTGTGATAATAAATGAAATGTTATCGTACCTATTTACTAAATATAAAAATGAATTTACGTTGCCTTTTATGTAAATATCGATTTATTCATGAACGAATGAAGATCTAATTCGACACGCGTATACTATAAACGATAAAAAAGAAAAATTCACATTTTGCCCCCCCCCATAAAATTGCTTATGCACTGCAGTATACGCTCGGTAACATATATTAATAAATATATAAAAATAATATTAAGTATTAATGTAAAAGTAAATGTAGATAAGTCCATAATCTGTTAAAATTTATAAATATGAAATTAATTTCCTTTACTAACAAACGAAAATAAATTTATATTTTAGTAAATCCAAATTAAAATACCTCAATTTAAGAGGAAATATTTTTGAGCTATATCATCAGAGCTAACAATACAAAGTCCACCCAATTAAAACTAGAAAAACATGGCTTTTCTCTGTATTGGTAGCTGATGATGATATAGCTCGAAAATATTTCCTCTTAAATTGAGGTATTTTAATTTGGATTTATTAAAATATAAATTTGTACCTATTTTTGTTTGTTAATAAAGGGAATTAATTTATTTGATATCTATAATGTAATTTAATAACACGAATGAGTTCGCCCCTTTATGCGATTTGCGCATCATGCAAAAAATATCGTCCAATAAAATCGCCTCACGTTTTTATAAGGCAGTTAATTCATTAGAGGGCAGTTTTGCATTTAATCTTTTCTTTTTTTTTCCCTTCTTGGTAACGGAATACATGAAATAATCGTGAATTTCCCTTTTTGAAAATACATGTCTTAATTTGGTGGATAACATAAACGAATATGTTTATTACGATCTTCTTGAAATATGTTTTGTGATTTGTTTTCTTTTTTTTTAGTAATTACGAATCATCATAAAGCAAATTATTATAGAATTTAAGCGCAATTTAAAATGTAAATTAAAACTATTTTATTTATTCTAGAAAAGAGTGTACGTAAATTTAATTATACATTACGAATGTAGAGATATATGAAATGCCAGAAAGAATATTCTTTTAATTTTATTAATATGAAAAATGTGGTTTTATTAAAATGAAAAAAGATGAACGCTATTAAAATTTCAATCGGCGGCGAATGTTTAATTTTGTGAACAAGTAGCAGCAGGAATCTTGAGAATATTGTTGATAATCATGTCTGCACCTTTACCTTTTATATTTACATATTTAATGATTCCATTGTTAATACCGATTTAAAAACAGAAAAGGAAATATTTATACTGATGTAAGGAATGAAAAGCGCTGTATTAGTCACAAACTGGTAAGTAAAAGTGAACTAGTAGATGTGTAAAAAACGAATAAAAGAGCAGTATAACTGTACGTCCACACTGTTGTAGGTAGACGTACCTAGTTAATTTTTAAGATTTGCATAAACAGAAATTATTCAAACTATCCTACGATACGGTATTAGAAGAAATATTTATACACAGTCGCAGCATCGAACAGAATTTTAAGATTATCTTGAAGACTAAGAATAAAACCACAAATTATTTTTGATCGTAATTCAAGAGTTGGATAAATGTCACATACAATTTAGCATGAACCGAAAATACCTTTAATTAATTCTGTTAATAAATTCGATACTTTTTTCTTTTATCTGTTTAATTAATACCTTCTCTAGCATTATCGATAAGGAATATTTACTGGTAATTTTAAATAGTAAATATAATGGATAGACACTGCAACATTATACAACCAACAAGATTACGAAAATTTCGATTTTATTAAATACACCATAAATATCAACAATCAATCGTTGCCAATCAATTTTTTTTTATGTTTTTTATTTTTTTCATTATAAATTTATAATATTCAGATATTTTTATAAAATGTTTTACAGTTAACTGAATTTAATGTTCGTTTAGTTTAATTTTAAACAGAATTTCTGTCCGCGACTCCTAGCGCTGTGTAGATATTGCGAAAGTGTATGGTAAAATAATTGGGCAGACTAAAAAAAAAATAAATAATAAAGTAAAGTACGACTTCCACCTTTCCAATTACGAGATTCCAAAAAGAAGAAATGATCAATACTTTCTTGGTTTTTCATTTTTTAACTGAAGGTTTTCACATTAACCGAGAGAAAAGAAAAAAAAAGATGAAAGGGAAGAACGTACGTTAATTAAAAGATTAAAAAACTTTTAAAAATAAATACGAGTTAAGTTTTTTTACATAATAAAATAAAATATAAAAATATCGGCCAAACCAAGAGAATATTAGAGTGATTATTTTGCCAATAATTGTAGAAATTTTTACGAACTATATAGCAATAAAATAATTCGGTTACAAAAAAATAATTCACAGTATCGAACGAAGCAGTCGCGTGGATTTTATCGTTAAAACTCAACGGGAAAATAAAAGTTAATTACCGCGAGGCACGTTATCGGAACAAAAAATAAACATTTTTTCCTCCAACTGAACTGAGTTCACCGACTGTTCTGACACGTTCGTATACAAGTACAACAGACCCAGTTCTTTTTCTCATCTCCTCGTACAACGGATTTATTAATTACAAGTGACATCGAAAAAAACGACACTATTGCGCACTCCTAATGGTTATAACAGACCTTTATTGGTTTCGCATCTTCAATAAAGCGAATTTAACAGAAAATATGGAGGTAAAACAAAATTGGGTCAAGACAAATTTAGTTCAAATAAAAACGCACGCCAGCTGCTAATTTAATATTAGACAGCCGAACACACCTGAATGCATTTTTCAGCCCGTTTTGTTTTTTAACGTAAAGTATCGAAATTCTTTTTAATTTATATTTTTGTAGAAAAAAACTTTAAAAGAACTTTAAGAGACGTTATCTGAACTCATCATATGAAATATGAATGTTTCTTTACGCTCCTTCTTCACTCGGATGCTTGATCGCTAAATACGTATAGGAGCTGTTTTGCTCTTCTGGCGCGTTCATATTATCTCATTCAACCATAAATTTAGAGTTATTTGGTACTAACAGATGATCATTTTTTTCTTCACATCGATTTCCTTTGGTGTTCTTTCGGATAGCATTATTAAAAAAAACAAATCTTTGGCCACGGAGGAAATTTATTTTTAATCGCCCCTAATCAGTAAATTCATTAAAGTAAAAATACATGCTTGTCATGAAATGATTTCAGTATACATAAATATTAATTCACTGAACACAAAAATTGTGTAAAAGCTTACTTTTTCTATCCATCATCTGTACTACCGACTGTTTTATATATTGTCAATATCGGATCGAATTAAAATTTAACGTTATATTTTTTTTGTCTCTTTTTGCTCGGAAGTCTTTAATTGATAATGCCAGCTAGAGGGGGAAAACTAAAGAAAGAATCTCGGACGTGAAAAAAATCAAAAAGAAAAAAAAACTCAAAAAGAATTGAACTAGCTTTAAAACTTCTTTCTGTTTTATTTTATTCTTTTTCTTTTTCTTTTTTGTTGTTTGGGAGGTGGGAGGGAGTTTCATTAACCACGGATTTCTACTCAAAAACAATAATAAGAAGATCAGTTAAATTTGAATTCGGTCGCCGATTGCCAATACAAGAGAATAAAGATGATTCATAAGAAAAAAATGGCTGGATGTACAAATCAATCAGTTTAAAAATACGCTACATGTTAATTACGAAAATTATAAATACCACACATGCACCGAAAAATTAACTCCTATTAACCAGCGCGTGAAGATGCCCATATATTATATTTACATTCAAGTTCCAGAACACGCTAATTTAAATTATTAGGGGAAAGGGGCATAGAACCCGGAAGAAAAAAATAAAATAAAATAATAAATCATTGAGAGAAATGAAAAATAAAAAGAACAAACGATACTTCTTGGTATACAAATAGAATGAGAAATAAATTGAGCTCTATTCGAAATTACCGAAAGATAAAATGTGTGTGCTACGGGAAATTATGTTGAAGTAAGTACTGTTATTGACTTTTACCGATTCGTAATTAGTTTACAAACCACAGATATCGTGCAGCAGCAAATGAATCTTCAATGTCAAGAATCCGACTGTATCTGTTCAAATTAAAAGTATTACAAACTCGGTTGGCGAACTTTTATATATCGGTTAATGGGTGATTTGCAGTGAAAGTTAAACCGGTGAAAAATGATAATGTTTCTCCAAGTAATTTTGCTCAAACAGTCGATTAAAGAAATTGGTCTACAATTTTTTGTAAGCGTATCATCTTTATCCTATTTCGATGCAAGAATAATAGTCGACTCTAAAACAAAGGAAAATAGAAAATAATCAGAAAATGAAGTTTGTAAGGATGCATAGAGAAGTGAAGGTATTTATCTAGAGATTGGTATTTTAAAATATCCGACACCGAGAAAAATTTAGAACACGGTGGTTCGTTTCCTGGCCACTAGCTAGTGAAGCTTTTAAAATTTTTTTGTATGCCAATTAATAGGATGATTACTATTTTGTTTTTGTATAACAAGAAAAAGTTTTGCTAACAGTTTTTGGTTTTTGGTTTTAGCCGTATTAGTGAATTTAGTCTTTCGCGAATGAGTCAGAGGTGGAATAAAGATTTGCATTAAGGTTTCGAATATTTCAGTTATTTATTTTGTTATTCTGGGTAATTTATATTTCAGCGCGTATTGCAATTTGTTTTAATAATTAGCTTCGCGAGGGAGTCGAAAATAAAAAAAATGTGGATACGATGTTTTCGGTATTTTTTGCAAAAAAGCCATTTTAATTATAATGAAGTTAAGTAGAATGTTCGAAGTGTATACTTAGCTTGATTTTTTTATTTTGAGTTTGTAACAGTGAGCTCAGAAAATTTACTAATATGATATAAACTAGAAGAATAATGAACTTTATTGAACTTTTAAGAAGTTTAACATTAATGCTTCAATTGGCTTTTTTATAGTTAGAAATTAGTAAACCCCGGCTACATTGGACTGCGAGATAGACGAACGAAATCGATAATACTTGAACGAAGTTAATCAGATAATGTGCAGGGAAATCAGAGGAAAATATCTGAAATACAATTTTTCCAGAAAGATTAACTAGATTGATTCTGTTATTATGGAACCAGTCCGAAAGCTTACTTTCTGCGTTTAAATCACTAGCAAGAAGTACTTTATTTTTAAACTTTAAACAAAGTTTTTATATCGGATTGAAACTGACTCTAGTTGGAGATACAGCTGCATAAAGTTAGAAAAATATCTACAACTTCAATTGCACTTAATTAGACGGGTTTGAGAGGCAGATCGTTTTACTTCCACGACTGAAAATTGTCTACTCTTTCTGCTGCTACGGTGGGTCATTTCTATAAAATTTAAAACCGAGGCTTTTTAAAATATAGTTTGAATAATTTTTTTTTGTTTTTGGCTTAACTGCACTATATCGATAGACTTTTTCTTGAAACTAGGTTACTCAGTTCCAGAATTTTGTGACCTATCCAGTTTTATTTTATACGGTCATTATTTCAATATTAATAATTTAACTATTCGTTTGTAAAATATAATACAGCTCAGTTATAATGACTATTTTAGATATGTCCCTAACGTCTTTTAATTTAATCAGTACAGTCTTAGTAATATTAGTTTAGTTAAAAATTAAATTCTCACAAAGTTTATTCCTAGCTAGAAACATACAAAGGATTTCAAAGCCGCAACTTCCATCACCATGGTTATAGCTTTCGTTAGAACGAGTTTAACTCAGCCTATTTAAACTACCTCCGTGTATGTGATGATAATAGTAGTTACACATAGCACATATAATAGGTTGGGGGGGTGATTCGGTTATCAAATTTGTGGCAAATTTAATGGATTATAATCACCCGCCGATTCGGTAGTTGAGTTTGTTCCGTTTAAGAACGCTATTTGCATACGTTTTCCGATTTAAATTATATTTAATTTATTTATGCCAAATTTTTTGTTTGCGTTTTCGAAAACATTGCCGTACGAGAAAAAATATTTAAAACGCAGAAAAATAATGAATATAATAAATTTTATACATGTATGTATATATATTAACAAACCATTTAATGTGTTAATTGCATCGACTTGAAAAACATTTTTTCGATGAAGATTTTTTTTTACAGTTTGTTCTTAGGATGAACATATCTTTTCAACTGATTTAGTAACAGAATAGTCAATTAAAAAATTCAAACTACTGAAAAATATGAGAATTCCGTTAAATATCGATATTATTTTTTATCGAAATTGTGCAGCTGGGACAGCTTCTGAACGCAACGTTTAGGATCGTAATATAGGTTTGAAAACCGATAAAACTGCAAGTTTTTTCGGTTTTTTTGTATAGGTTTAGTGACCGGCATTACAACTAGTAACAAAGATACGAATTTAGAATACATATAGACACGCAAAGTAATCAGCCGGAGAATTTTTGTGTTACATCATAAAATAACAACTACTGGGCGAAAGGAAATAGCAGGAACCTTTGGAGAATGAAAACATCGACATAAATAAAATTAGTTATTAATCAGTAGGATATCACAAAGCCGAAACAAAAAAATACAAAAATAACTTAATATGAACATTCTTTTACAGATTTGCGAACAAGGCGATAAGTACACAGCTACACATGTATTTAGAAATTAGTTTAAAGAAAAAAAGCAAAAAACAAAACAAATTCTGCAATTTAGCTTTGTACAGGGTGGATTACCGAGATTCAAAATGAAATGCAATATGATAAATGCGTGAATGGGCCGTATAAGTACTAATGTATAGCTCGAATTCGTACTATCTTTAGCTTGAAATGTATGTAGACAATTTTTTTCATTTCAACTAGCCTAATGTAAACAAGCGAATTTATAAAAATGTGCTTTGGCTATTTTCACGCTACAAAGATGAGTATATATTTCTATAGAAAAATATGTATTTCATTTTACCAACGTGTTTCCTTGATTCTAATCACTTTTTGCAATATCCGCAATGCGCGGTCGCGACCCAAAGACAATTACTCAACGTTATCTGCAATAGAGATACGTCCGATGTTAGCGTGGGTACTGACCCAATTGATAACAACCGTTCTCGGCGCACGTAGGTGATAGGACTGGTTACGAACTGTTTATATTTATACAACAATCACGCAATGAACATAAACAGTCAGACATCGGTGAATCTTAGGTCTCGCGGGGAAACATTAATTAAAAAATGATAATTAGAAATGAAAACTATCGCGGGAAAGAAAAAAGATGTTTCTAAATGAAAGCGATAAGTAAGAAATTAATAAGATAACACAATCTCTGTAGTAAGCTAGAGCTCCGGCGCACACGTGAAAATTAAACATCGTTATTTGTTACCGATACAAAGCGATCTAATGAAATTTGCCCGGAAGAATGCCACCACAGTCTCGGATATGCCGCGGCCGTATTTGGATTTTTGTAATTTTATCTATTTTTTTTTTTTTTTTTAGAATTAAAGTTATTATTATTATTGTTATTATTAAAATTAGTTTCAAAGATTTGCTAGTGTATTTACGTATTTATTTTACCAAATTTATAGTAGAAATCTTTCGGAAACCGTCAACCAATAAAAATAATTGCTAGATATGCACGCATACACATATTATAAATCAAATGAAATTAAATAAAATAACGGTACGTATCACTGTGGTTGGATCTACCCGTGGGCGTTGAAGCCCCTTTGGTAGGTTGAAGTACGTTGGTGATTCTTGACAATGGCGAGTTGAAGACGCGGCAATTGAATGAAAATTTTTTACCTAGGACCGTGATAAAAATTCGGAATTTGAAAGATGATCTGGTTGCTTGGGCCTTGCTGGATCACCTTCCTTCGTATGTTTTGACCAGTATCTTATTTGCAACTGGTTGCACTTTTTTCGAATAAAATAAAAATTCAACTGGTCACGTAACTTCCGTCAGCTTTTCCATTTTTTCATCACTTTACTTATATTTTTTTCCCCCAAAATCTGTCTCTTCCTTCGTCGCTGACGTACCAATCGTGCCTTTACTGATCAATCACCGCGCGTATCCATCAATGGCCACAATCTACATCGATCGTCTCTCGGTAGCCAGCGACAGGTTCCCATACACTCACGTACTGAATCTCTCATTACGTTATCATTAATTTTTTATTTTTTTTATTTTTTTTTTTTTTCATGTAACGGACACGTTGCAAATGTTTAATGAAAAATTAAGATTTTATGATACAGTTTTCATTGAATTTTAAATAATCGCTAATTTTTGAATATTTACAGTAAATCTGACGATACTGCAAATACAGTAAAGAATCATTTTCAACGACATACAGGTGCGCAATTTACATTTAAATTATTAATAATTTCGTTCGGAATTTCCGATGTACAGAGACAGAAGGAAACGACAAAATAAAAATAAAAATTCAACCTCAACGAAAGTACTTAAAAAAGCCAACGAATTAGCAGCTAAAAGGCTACTCTATTATTAACTATACGTCATTTAATTTTTTTAAATTTATTTAAGCTTGTCTAATTAATTCAGCTTGCTGATTTTTGATATTTTCAATGTGCGGCAGCGGGATAACACTGCTGCCTAAACAGTTTAACATAATTACAAAGTTCGCTTGAAAGACTTGACAAAGTCGCCAAACTATCGAATAAATTAACTTCAAACAAAAATATTTAGAAGAGACGTGTTTTTTTTTTTCTTCTTTTTTAATGTGTGGACGAAATATTTTATTTTAATCGATTTCTAATGCCCAATGATATTGTGCCATCATCAATTTTTCGGCCATTGAGCGTCCTTAGATAATAGCTTTCCGTTCAAATGGAGCTAGCGATAATTAATAATAGCACAAATTAACGCACTCACCCGAAAAAAAAACGAAAAACAAGTTCAGTCAAGCACGATGTTTCATGCGTTGAAGATTCCGTCAAGTTAAACATAACTATAGTTTACATTCGCACAATACTTAATTCAGAACGAAGAAATCAGATTTTCGCGCTACAAAGAGGGAGAGATACGTTATTTTTTACGCTTTTTTGAACTTTTCGCCTAAATTGAAAGTTTCGTTAGTGAAATGAAATACGATTTTGTTCTCGACAAAAAGCGATCGTTCCACCAACATATCACATGCCCAGGAAAAAAATTTTTTTGTTAAAAATTTCGGGCTTTCGGCGTCCCGAGAGTCTAATTTTAAAGTTGGAAATGCGGATGTTCTAAACTAGAGAGAAAGGCTCAAATTTTTAATTTTGTCCAAAAATTTTATCTATAATACTCACGGCTGCCCTTTAGTTTACACACTTTTTTGAACTTTTCGCCAACCTCGAAAGTTTCGTTAAGGAAATGAAATACGGTTTCATTCTCGATAAATTTTCAACGATATACCACATGCCCGGGAAAAAAATATTTGAATCAAAAATTTCGAGTTTTCGGCGCCTTGAGGATCTAATTTTAAAATTGGAAACCCGGATGTCCCAAACTAAAGAAATATACAGGAATGCTTATATCTCTAACCTAGTTCAAAATTTTTAATACTCGCGCCACAAGGGGGGCTACACGCCATTTTTTGCGCTCTTTTGAACTTTCACCAATATCGAAAGTTTCGTTAAGGAAATGAAAAACGAGTTCGTTCTCGGTAAATAGCCTTCCCAACGATATATATCACATGGCCGGGAAAAAAAATATTTTTTTCAATACTTCAAAATATAAAACTCGGCTATAGTTTTTCTACAAAACGGTCTTTTTTTGTGCATAAGTTTGAGATATGTTTTGGTTTTCTCTACTTTTTTACTCAAACTATTGTTTACGTGAACGTAATATTTTTGCTGTTTTTTTTTTTTTTTTTTTAGCCCCATTGGAGATAATTTTTTAACTGTAATTTTTTGCTTTTATGAAAGAGCTTCTACGCTTTGTTTTATATTTGAATTTCACTTTTATCTGGTGATGAGTTATGAATTTTTTTAAGGGTGATTTTTGAGATCGTTTTATATTCCGTATTATATATTCTTGACGGGTTTTTTTTTTTTGGGGGCACCCAGGGTAATCAAATAGCTTGAAGTTATAGATATTGTCATAGATAGAATTTTAATTAGAATTTATGATCCAATTTCGTAATTAACAAGTCAAATCGTTTCTGAGCTATTACATTTTTTAGTTGAATATTTTTGTCGTTTCTGAACCATCTTATCAGGATTCCGTACGTTATATGTGTACGGAATCCTAAGAAACATATGGGAACCAAGAGGTACCGCACGAAATCGCAGTTAATTACTACAAGCACATCCATACCGAAATTACAACAAATCAGTAACTAAATATAAACAAAAAAAAAGTTTCAGATTACGCCATCTACTCGGCCGCAGGTACTTTTACGCAAAACATCTCTTTTTCAGATAATGAGCATCACGAAAGTTACTCGTTGAGAATACATAGTACGTCAAAAGTATTTAATATTGTGGTTGATCCGTATGTCTCGCACATAGAAGTTACAATACCGATGGCATCAGGTCGTAATTTATTCCGTGTATGATTTCAAACGGTTTAGTAACGCTGCCGCAGCGAATTTCTCATTCAAACGGAAGATTTGCCAATTTGTGCGTAAAATTACACAAAAACTAGAAATGTTAACATCATTATTATTGTCTAACTCTCCGTAATGTTTAACAATTCTGACTTATAGTCTGCAAAGAAAATGATTATTGGTTAAAAACTACACTTATATTATTTACAATTTCTAGTTGTTTCTAGTTTATTCTTCATTTTACGCACACACAAATTGATCCCTGAAATTCTTTGATTAAATGAGGAATTCGCTGGAACAGTTTTAAGCATCCTAGACCGCTCGAAATCAGAGGCTCGTTTATAATTTGTGGTAACATACACATAGGTTGTGTGTTGGGTTCCGGAAGAGTACATAGTTGTTTTCTACTCATCCGTGTGATGAGAGGAGGACTTACAGGCGTTTGGTGAGTTCGTCACACTGTTTAGGCGATATGATATGTTGTTGCGTGGTTTGCTTGTGAGCAGTTGTTATTTGACCGATCTTATGGAAGGTGCAGTTCAGCCGTCTGGATGTGGAGTATATGTCAACGATTGCGAGAGTAATTGTACAAGTAGATGAGAGTTTACATGTTGATACTAAAGTATGGATGCGTGTACATCTAACCTTATTATAAATAATTGTAAATTAATTATATACTATAATAAGGCCAAATTTGTTATCATTATCATTATTCTTATTAAAATTAAAATATGTTTTGAAAATCAACTTTTTTTTTATTTATTTTTTATTGTATTTATATCTTTTTTTCTTTTAATTTTTTCCATTCGTTTTCACTTTTGAATAGAATAGAAACTGTTTCCGTTTTACTGATGTAGTTAGTTTCAGTGTTAATTTTTATACATATTACTTTTTAAGGTTTAGCACTGTTCGCGCATTGTTGTGCATTTGTGGGTTTCTGTAATGATAATAATAGTAACAGCAATAGTAATAATTCCTTATTTATGAAATTAAATATTTCGTTTAACATACTGATGCCGGTCGGTGTACGAGCAAAATGCCCGTGTTACAGACCAGGCACCGACTTCAATGCGTTAATTCCAAACTCTATCTGTCATATATCTGGCAGCGAATTGTGCGGACACGATCGTGATTGTATTACAGCGCCACCTGATAAAAAGAGCATTATATATATATATATATATATATATGTATATAACTATAATACTGATTCCATGAATTTACGATAGGACGCGATAGTGCCGTTTCCTTTTTTCTAATATCTGAAATTAGTTTCTTAGACTGTTGTATGCTTTATGCAGATTATTATTTGTTACATACAGTGCAAGAATAAAATTTAGTTAACTTCCTGAAATTACATTGAAACAAAAATTCTCGCATAGTTCATAAAATTTATTGTAATACTAGGAAATACCCCCCGCGTGTAAAATACGCAACATTCAACTAAATGGTAAAATTAAACATTTCATTCACAATGAAATTCGAACCACCACTAAAAAAAACTTGTAATCATTAGACTACACATTTGTTTATTAGAACTTGTTTAAGCTGTGTTCACAATATTAAAAAAAATAAATAAACTATGCAATCGTGTTTTACCGCAAATTCACAGAAATAATATTGTGATTCCAGACTAGCACACAAAGCACTCAGCATAGAGTAGCGGATTGTATCGCGACGACACACTCTGATAGCCGGAAAGCTTGTAAAGCCGTTTGTTACGCATCATAATTTTGTATAAATTTTACGTAATATAATTTAAAATTATTCGCGAATGCGGCTAAATTTGATGTAAGATTATTCCAAATTATCTGAAATTCTAGAAGTTTGAACGGTTATTTCAACTGCACTACAAGTGTAGTCCAGGCGTCTGCCAATGTATTATGGATATTGAACAATTTTATTCTTGTTTACGGTTTTATTTAATTTCACAATAAATACCAAAAAATTGACAAAAAAAAGCGTCTTGCGGATTTAACCACACATCTGACGGATGCAGAAGGCTGATTACGACGGTTAATTGGAGAATAAAGAAAGTGAAGTTGACGAATGAAAGCAAGAGAAAAGATGACAATTTAAAGAAAGGAAATGAAATGCGAACATGATTCGAATTTTGATCAAACAGGCGATAAAGAAATAACTGACAAAATTCATCGTTCAAACACTGATTCAGAACAGTATCTTCGGACAGTATACAAATAAGATGTAGAAACCAAACATGAAAGTCAGAACACGTATTTGCAATATTGCATTAGATCCACTTGCAGACCAGCGTTAAAACCTTTTCCTGAAATATTCTGCAGCGCAAGTAATTACTAGTTGTCCCAATATTTATATATTGATATGAGAATAAAAATCCCGTAAGTTCTACAGTGCAAAGTCTGGCGCTAAAGAGCTTCTAAAATTCCACCATTGATCATTACTATTTAATGGGCGAACACTCTTTGATGCTTTTCGCGACCAAAATTAGAACAATTGTACGCGAAACTATTGCGGGAAATATCAAATATTTGCCTGTAGGGATCATGTGACTAAAAGATAAATCAAACGTTGGTACAGTTAATTCTATATCAAATTATTTCCGTTTTTTTTTCTAGATCTATATTATTGATAAATGTGTTAATTACTCAATGCTACGAATTTCCCCATTTTTAAAATTTTCGTAATAAAAGTTAAAAAATGCAAAACTTTTTTTTTTCTTTTTATTACTATTTAAAAGTACTGTGACTAGCATGCGTATTTCTACTTATTTTATCAAAATTTATCCGAGTAAGACGAAAAATAATTTTATCTTACCGACGCCTCTTCATTTCATATGCAATTTTTCTAATTCGAAGAGATTGTTTCAAAATACAAAAGCATTTCAGTTGAATCAAAAGTATAATGAAAGCTACAATAGTAGCCTATGCACCTAAACAACCCCTACGTTCCTAGGCATAGGTTTGAAACAGTACACAAAATCAATTAGCTTAAAACTTAAATTGCATTAATAAAGAAAATCAGATTTGTTTCGATTACATAGTAATTACAAAAAAGGAAATGGAACAGCCGTCGCGATAGTCCAGTGGTGTGAGCACTTGACCATTAACACTTGTAAAAGATAGATTTAAATGATGATTAAAAAAATTAGTAACGAAAAGATGTTTAATGTAAAGCTAAAAAAGTAAATAAATAAAAAACAAATCAATAAATGATTATTTTAATTATTTACATAATTTACGGGGTTCTTTGTGAACTTTACAAACCACGCTAACGGGAATTTTTCGATTTATTTTAAACATTCCAAAAGACTAGGAAAATTAACTTATTATTGATCGTCATATATTGAAGCTTAAATAAAACACAGATCTAAAACAACTGGAGCGTTTAGGAAATATAAAAAAACAAAAAAAAAAAACGAGGAAAAAGTCCATACAGAATTTTTGTAATTTTTTGTACATTTATGAAAATTTGATTTAACCCAAAATGCTACAGCCGATGTAAAACGGAAAATCTATGAGAAAACCATCACTTGTCAGTATATCACGCGTATAACGTTCACCCTCTTTCGGTAGGGCTTTTTGCGGAATTTACAGCATTATCGACCACAGTTTGCACCCTCTACTCTGTCATTCATTTTCGCTTTCTATTGTTCCGAGCGACAATACTCCGCCACATTCCGAAAAACTCAAGGCCATCTAAATAATAGGAAAATTCAAGATTAAAGATACATTTTGCAACTGGGAAGCATTGAAACACCATCGGACAATATCGGCTGAACTCGTTTAAATGATTTCACTTCACTCACAATCAGTCTTAACTGAAAGAGAACCGCGTCAAAGTTAAAGTAATTTTTAATGCAAAGTATAAACTTTAATTCGTCCAATGATAATTAACGAAAAACCCAATAAACCGAATGAAACGAAAAATTTATAAAAAAAAAAAACATTTTATACTGTCGCTTATCTCATATGCTTGAAACCAAAAAACAGGAAGTTCCGTTACACGTAAACACGAAAAACCACAAAGCGATCAGCTGTACATGTAAATTCTAACACATAATTTTTTACTAGTTAAATTTGCCGTAACGCATAGTCACTAATATGAGTAATAGGGATGTTTTACAATACACTGAAGGCTACTACAGAATGGCAATTTAATAAAACAAATTCATATACCTGTGATCGACGTTTTAGATAGAACAGAGGAAGTGTGTCTAATAATTTTCAATATAATTTTGCCTTTTCTTCATGGCACATTTCGATTTTGTGTTTGCGTTTCAATTTTTTCAAATTAAATTTTATTCGCTTTGCGTGTTCGTATTGTAATTTCTATTTTTTGGGTCTTGCCCGAAAACGTTTTTAATGATAATATAATTATCCATTTGTTTGTTATATTTTGATGAACACGTCATTTCGAATAATTAGATGAAGCGTATATTTGCGTAAAATTACTGAAATAAGAGCGTTTATATGGTTGCATAGCGTACCGCACAAACAATATTTAAGAAAAGAGAATTATTATAATTACAGATTTTTACTCAGCATACATTCGAGCTGTCGAGAAAATGTTAAAATAAAAATCCTACGAGGATAGCTAAACCACCGGCAAGAATTAATAGTAATCACTTTTCCGCATTTAAAATAACCTTTATATAATATAATCAGTGGCCCTATGTACCGAATTTTTCGTTTCAAGGTTGCCATCATTATAGAGATGGTCATGCTAAAGACGATCTCTCCGTCTCACATTAAACTAATGATTAAATTTATAGTATTAATTTATTTATTACATTATATCGTTGTTTTGCCGTCATCGTTTAATTATAGTTACCGAGTAATTATCGCTTGTAATTCCAATGGAGTTAGAAATCTCCTTAGACCTTTAAACACAATCGCTTTAAATTAAATGTCACATATGTCTCCAACAATCGGCCTTGCGCTAAAAATGTTATCCATCAAAATTCAAAGGTCAAATCTGGTAAATAATAACAAACTAGTCATTTACCACAAAAAAAGATTTTCTACACGCTCTTCTTTTTCTTCGCAAGAGTGATCGTTTGTGAGATATTACGATTAAAAAAAATTATATTATTCACATTCTTTAACAAATGCTTTTTTTTTTTGTTTCATGCTACCTTCCCGGTAGAATATTTAGTATGATTTTTAACGTGACACTGTCTTCTGTCAAACAAGAGCATTTTGTTCAAATGCCGTTTTCCAATTCAATTAATCATTTAAAAAAAGGTGACGCTAAATTTAATTCTAAATTCTATTTCGATATTTCTCTTTCTTTATGCCCGGTTTCTTCTTTTTTTGGCGGTTATACATCACCTCTAGGAAACAAGACGGGCAGATCCATTACCACTTTGCTGATGTCAGACACGGCGAGATTTACATGCAACACTGAAACAATACTGACCGTAGCAATTACACTGTCAAACAATACAAACCAACTTTTTTATATCCACAATTATAAATACAGCCTTTAGCGTACAAGAGAAATAGTAAATAGTATTTTCGGAACACGTAGGAGCAGAGTTTAAACTAGCTCCAGGAGGTTGCTATTTAAACCCTAGTTCTCAGTTCGTTGTTTAATACTTAAACTTGATTGTAAATTCGATGTAGATACTAGCAAGCTGCACTGAAAGTAATATCACTCTATAGCGTCATTTACTTAAAAGTTAAGTGTGTATCTCTATGACTACCTACAAAATCAACGTCTTTTGGAGTACCACATATAGTAAAAATGATACTCGAGGAAAAATTCATTTGTATAAAAAGTTTAGTACAATTAATTAAATTACTACGTTTTTCGATTAATCTAAAGACTGATGTTTTTAATAGATGCGCGCACATACACAAATATATAAAAAGCGGAATAACAACCCGTTACTGCGTGTAATGTATTGTCAAACTTAATAAGAAATATACTTTTGTTTCTATCTGCTCTTTTAAGGTTTTAAACAGTAATTTATATTTAGTTCACGCAGCCAATATTAACAAATCAACATCTTCTTTGACGTCCGCATAAGAGTTGCGTTAAAATTTTTATAATTGCGACCTACGAAATAAAAAAATGTAATTCCTTTTTGCGAAAAATTTAATGATCCTTAAATTTTATCGGTAATCATTTTTACGGCAAAATGAACACCTCTCTAGGAGATATTTCCGGAAAAAGGGGCATTGTATAAAAACACCATAAGAGTAAGAGAGAGAAAACAATATATACATACCTTTTTTGCGTGTTTTCCGAATTCACCAAAAAAACAAAACAGTTTAGCGCGAAAAAAATGAATAACACATAAGCGGAGTTGAAAAAACAGCCCGTTCTTCGCAGATGTTAAATGAATTTCAAAATCATCCGGAAATATTAATATAAAAATATTTATTAATGTGCAGATTCTGAGTATGCTGATTCGTATTAAATGCAGATATCGATAATGGGACATTTTCACCTATTTCAACTAGCAGATTTGAAATTATACAAACAAGCTAGACATCAAAAAAAAATTTACGGTAAAAAAATATGACTGGTTAGCCTGTCTTAAAACTTAGCAGCAACTGTACCAGTTTTGAACGTATAACTCCCTTTTTATGTTTAAATAAAACCCTTAGCATCCCGACTACCTTAAAATCTGTAAAAATGTGATTTATATATTTTGAGCAGAAAAAAGCGAAAAAAAATAAATAAAATATATAAATATCAAGAAAGCTTACCGTACTTATCCATTTTCTCGTGGTCGACGTCGACGCATCTTTCGAATCCTGAAAATCAAATAAAATCAAATAAAACCAAACTATTACTTTAAAAAAAAATGCATCGTTGAACAAAATCAAATTTTGTAAACATACATCTTTCGATAGCTACAATAACTAATTAATAGATTGCATTCGACAACATATAGAATATTATTAATATTTTTTACAAAATATATTCGAAATTTGAGACATTTATTTTTCTAATATTGCACTCGTGCGGTTACAACAACAAAAAAAGTAAACAAAACTTTATCATTTCATAATTTACAATAAAATTACACGTATACGTAGAAAACCACAGAGGCTGACTTAATACAGTACGTTGCATAAACACGGGGCAGGGAACGGCGGAGGTGACGCTGGCAAAAAAACACGCAACGTCAATAATACAACAGCGCTTTGATAAAAATGAAAAATTGCAAACTTAAATCAACGAATAAAACGACTGAACACTATTTCGATTTCGATTTAAGTTTTAATTTTAGCCACTATTAAACAAACACTGCGTTTGTCACTGTTCGTTCAAGCACTAGGTCATTGTACGTCAGTTTAAAAACAAAGTTCATCATTCATCAACCTAGCAAATTATACTTAAATTTAAAATTGTTATTTTTGAACATCGCATCATTGTTCAAAAATGATAATTTAAACCGAATCCTAGTTAGAAAACCCTGCATAGATACACACAGGCAGAATATTAAACGTTGCTACCTTACGTATATGTTTCTTGTTGTTTTATTAGTTCTCCCCCCCCCCCCCCCCCCGAAAGTAGCTAACTATATAATCAACCTGTTTCTCTAATTGTCTAATGTAAACTTTTGGAAAAAAATTAAAACATTTTAGATAAACATACGCGTGCGGATAAAGTTGTTTCAAAATGTGTGTGGGTTCTCTGTCTACTGAACTTTATTTATTTACTTTTATCTTTTTTATAACTTTAGAAATCTGAAATAAATTACAAGAGTATTTCAAACTACTTGGAAAAGTCAAGTCCAAACGAGGACAAAAATTATTCCTTACGAAAATCGACTCGACCAACAGTCAGAATACCGTCCCTAAAAGACGAAACTGGAAATTGGTTACGACGTGATGAGGAAAAAGCTGACTTATTCGCCAGACTTTTTTGCCAAGAATATTCCAACCACACAGCGTTCAATCTAAATAACCAATCAAATTCGTTATTCTACTTGAAATAGCAAAAGAAATAGACAACATTAATGCAAAAGAATCACACCCAGAACAGTTGAAATAGCACCTAGTATATTGAAAGAATTGTCAAAAAAAGGAATAATACTACTAACGTAGACATATTTAATGCCCGTTTACGCTTGGAACGTGTACCTGAATATTTTCAAACAGCTCAGATTATTATGCTCCCAAAATAAGGAAAATCAGCGAAAGATATCATATCCTATCGACAGGATATCAGTATTACCAATAATATCTAAACAATTTGAAAAGTTGTTACTTAAGCGACTCGAGCTATTAAAATGCTTGCCAGATTATCGGTTTTGGTTTTCGCAGTCAACATTCTACAGTTGACCAGATACATCTAGTAACCCCAATAATAGAAAAAGCGTTTGAAGAAAAAAAATTTTGCTCGGCAGACTTTCTGAATATTGAGCAAGCGTTTCATCGAGTATGACATCAAGGATTTCCATTCAAGAGACTGCCTGTTAATCGGTGCCGTCCACTGAAATCATATCTATCAGACAGACAATTTCGTGTATCTTATGAAGATTCAAAATCACCATTCCATCCAATACAGGCAGGCCTATCACAGGATATAGCATACTCGGACCGATTCTGTAAATTTTATATACCATAGACATACCAGCAACATTAAATACTGCGATTGCAATGTTTGCTGATGATACAATAATATTGTCAGTAAGCTACTCATAAACTGAAGCAACGGAAAACGCCTTAAATTGTGTAACAAATTAGACGGAAAACTGGAAGATCAAGCTTAATGAGCAAAAATCTATCCAGACTACTTTCACCCTTTGCAAACAGGATGATCCTCGTCATATAGTCTTCATAAAAAGAAAGCAAGTGCCAATACCTCTTTCAGCAAAATACTGGGGTGTACATCTAGATGCGAAACTAACTTAGAAACCCCTCACATTGTGTCAAAAGCTCAACAGATTCGAAAAAAAAAAACACGTGAAATGTATTAGTTTATCGGGCGATATTCCGAGATGAAACTTGAAAACAAACGATTTATTTATCAAACCATCATAAGACCGATTTTGACTTATAAGATACAGATATGGAGATGTACCAAAACATCAAACAGAAACATTATTCAAACAGTCCAAAACAAATTGCTCCGTATGATAACGCTCGATGGTTCCAACGGAACAAATCTTTACACACTAATTTAAGGATCAAATGGGTCGGCGAAGTCATTAAAGACTTTGCCCAACGCCACGAAGAAAAACAACCATCGCAACCCGGAAACATTGAATCTTTTGCTTACTACGCAAGATCTAAGGCGTCTTCAATGTTTTAAACCGAAAGACCTAATCGTATTGTAAAATTTTATTCTACGTATATACATATATATAATAAGATTCACTTGTAACATGTTATTTCACTTTTAGTGATAAATGTTACTTATTTAGAAATAATTCTAAGATTGTAATAACCATACAGTTCCCTTAAGAACCTTATATATATATATATATATATATATATATATATATATATATATATATATATATATATATATATATAACACAACTTTAGAAAATTCTTAGGCTTAACAATACGTCACCAAATCTCAGATTAATACTACTGAAAATAATAGTATGCATTCAAGAGGAGCTTTTTGTATTTTAAAACTATCGCTTAGAACAGAAAGTTATTTTACACGCTCAATAGTTTACATATTCGGGCACAACAATTGTCAAAATATTCCATATTTGAAATCGGAAAAGAATTTTTCTTATATTTTATGGGACTGAATAGTTTGAAATTAAAAAGATCAGTAGTAGCGTTAATGAAGGGTCAAAAAAAGAAAAAGCTTTTATTTTATTTGAAAAAGCGGGAAACTATTACGTAAATGGCACTATTTTGCCGCAGTACTGCTAATAAATTATGGTATGTCACCATTTGCGAAGTCTATTGTACACAATACAATACAAATTCATAGAACCGTTAACAAAGTTGACAAAATGGACACCCAATAATATACTGCAATTTTTCATACGATGTAGTTAACCGAACATGAAACAAAACGATCCGAAAATAACAGATAGAAATACAACTTCAAGGTAATTCCAACGCCACCGTAATAACAAAATGTACCTGTAGAAAGCATAAAAAGCGAAATCGAAAATTACATCACTAATAGATACGCAGTTCCAAAATTAACCGACAATACAGCGTTGTAAATAAATATACAGAATCACGAAATATCTTAACTAATTCACAAACTCAGACCGACACATTGAATTAGTTAATATATTTCTGTTGTTATGATTCTATTTTCATTTTTAATATGATACAGAAATGGAATATAACGTAATCAACATTAATATAATATTGTACTTAACGCAATTACAAAAATGTTCTAAATTCTTTTAGTTTTAATATTTTAAATGATAAAAAATGGAAAGCTTTAGTAAAAAAAAAGACTTTTATATAACTGACCACTTTAGGAATCAGATGATCAATAGAAACTACAGATCTTTTTTGAAAATACAAAATTCATGATATACATGTGCAACGAGATTGCGCATTTAATAGGAGCTTAGCAGTGCAGTCAACAATGTTTATCCAGCTTAAAGTAAAGTAAGTCCCTTACCTTTGACAGGGCGTCAAGGTTCACAATGTACTAAGCCTAATGGATCTAAGGAGAACACGGGGGAGGGCACTTCCTTTCTCTCGGCCGTCTTTACTTTTTTAGATTTCTCTGGTACCTAACTATTTAAGGCTAGGTAAACCTGGAAGCGACTTGGATCCGGAATGAGGCAAGTATCGAACCCGTGATATCTGATTTATCATCCAGTTTATCGTATATTTTCTCTTCAGTAACATTTAATCCAGCTCCCGCAGAACAACTATATCCGTTTCGAACTTTATTTATAACCTCTTAAAGCTGCAAGTTCGGAACAACTCGTTGAATCGTAGCTAATTTTTAAATCTTAATTAAACTAACCGATGAAATTTCTCTTTGTAGCACATCTCGGATTGTACCGTTCAAAACAAAATTCGCCTAGTTTTAAATTCGCTACATTCTGCTTTCCTTATACCTTGCATTTCCATTTTTTCCATCGATCACATTTCAAAGATATATTTTCTTACAAGACGTTTTACAATAGTTGGTATTTTTCCCGACTTCAAAGTTCCTGCTGAAGCTGCTTACACACATTTTCTGTTTAAAATTAAACTCTGTTTATATTAATTTCTAGAAGAAACAAAAATTTATTTACTCTATTACATCATTAAATTAAACTGTACTAAATAATTATAGTTCTTAATAAATCTAAACGTTCACAGCTGAGCTCGTTGATCAGATGAGAAATAATTTGCTTCGTGCATATATATCGCGTGTCAAAAAACATTTCTCTCGCGGAATTCAGTTTTTCCTCACTTAAATTCCCAGCATTACTGAATATAGTCCCTCCACTGGTTTCAAATAAATTATTCAAATTAATATCTGTACACGTGTTGTTTTATGTCCAAAATTGTCCTCATTTTAGTTTTTAAACCCTTAAACGTCCCATATACTTTGGCATTGTATATCAACTTTGATGCCCCTTTTTCTACGGATAATCCAATAGAACACTTTTATGTAAGGACGCAAAACGCAAAATTAAGTAAAATGAAAGCAAAGTGTAACATTATAAATGGTTATGAGTTTTTCAGTAATAACACAGATATAGAACAAAAAACGACCTCAAAATTGACGATTGATAGATTAAAAGCCAGCGCCAATTTTTATATTAATTTTACTTTAGAAGTAGCGAGAAATATTAAAACCGACATAATTACAACAATAAACTGCAATAAATTAAACTTAAATATTAAAAATTTTCCTCTCTTATAGACTTAAATGTGCAATATACTCCAACAACTGATACTAACAATTGGTTATCTGGTTTTCAAATTTATGTTAAAACAGTATTATCATATTCTAAAACCATTAAAAAAAAAAAATAGTATTTTTGTAAAACACAGTAATTTGCAATACCAAAAAAAAAAAAAAATGTTAAATGTTACAAGAAATTTTATAATTGTAAAAATTCGGTATTAAAAGCAAATCATTATACTACTTATGAAGGGAATTTTAAAGAATATGAAGATCAAACGAGGTGGAACTTCAAGTCTGAAAAAATTTAGTAAATGAAAAGGGAGTGTTTGGGTTAAAATATAAAATCTTTTTAAATAAAAATAAGCTTGTCAAAATACACACATTAAATGAATTCTAATGAAGAAAAAGTAAAGTAATAAAATATCTAATGTATACAGCAATATTTGAAAATTCCTAAATGAATACGGACTAAAAATTAACGTGTCGAAAACAAACTACACGCTATTTAATTCTAGATTTTATAATAGGCAATTAAATTTAACGTAAAATAGATTAAGTATAAGTGAAGTATCATCTATTAAATATTTAGGTATCTTAACTCTGATGGTAATAAATTAAAAGTTCACAATAATTTTAGTAGTATTAAAAGTAAGTTAACTAAATTTTTGTTTATCTTTAATAAATTTAACAACAATAACAGCAAAATAAATTATACGAAGGGATTATTTTATATAAATTAGTAATTTTACCAAACTTAATATTATATAGCAGCATTATTGCTTGGATATGACTAGAAACCTAAAAAATTTCAAAAAATGTTAAGAAGTTAGCAGCTATTACATTAATTAAATTATATAAAACAGTAAGTTATTTAGCTTTAGTGGTTACCGCTGGAATTACCGCTACAGTTTGAAATTCATAAACACAAATTCATCTTGCACTAAAAATAATATTACTACTTTTCCACTTGATTTCAGTAATATTAAATGAATATTACATTATACGCTATCAGACCATGCGGATAAATATAATAATGTAAATTACAATTTTTTTTACAATGTATTAAACAGAATTAACACTATACGTTTCATACTAATTTTCGTAACATACAGTCCATCATTATCAAGGAATTCTTGAAGACTATCTACGTAGGTTTAAAATTTCAACGAACTGGTTAAATGTAATTTCCCATATCTTAAATGCATGTAACAGTATTCAATTTCCAGGGCTCAGTAGAGAAAAATATAGAAAAATATCAATAATTTGTATAGGAATTTAACTTTGAAACGTTCTGTACTAAAAATTCAAAGTCAGATTTCGTCTCTACTTACTGCCAATGTTTCACTTGAATTTAAACAATTGCCAGAATAAAAAATATATAACAATAGCTTTACATTGCATTTTTAATTGCCCTTTAACACATTCTTCGTTTCTTTTCTATCCTTCTGTTTGGAGACTACGTGGCTGATATTACTGTAATTTTAGATATTTAATTAACTAATAAAATGTGTCCTTCTCAATCAAATCGCTAGTCCGTAATTCTTGTAATATAGTAAACTGAATGACCGAAAATATCTAAAAATAATACAGTATTACAATTTTATTTCGAATCAGCCGTTACATCTTAGAACGACCGTTTATTCTCCGTAAGTTGGGGAGACTCGAGCCAATTTGCTGGACAACTCGGAACATTACTGGATAACAGGATGGAAGTCTATAGTTTTCACTAGACCGCTTTTGATTAAGGGGGTAAATCTGAGATCTGTAACACCTGAGATTTTATTAAACAAGGAGCATCAAAAATAACATTCCTAGTATGTGTTGAAGCCCTATCTGTTCTACATTTCAGCAATTCGTTTCAATCCTTAGAACTGTGTGTGACAATAGGTCGAAGAATTTTCCAAGTAGTTATTAACGGGAACCTACTTTTTCCATTACTAGCTGGTTAATATTTAATCGTCCGTTAAAATCTTTGTACTGCTATCTTTTGATCCGTCCGAATTGCTATCATGCATTTCATAGAAGATTCTTATTCATTAAAAATTACCGAGAGAACAAAAAAAATAACATGGATACAAAATTGATCACAATGGTATTATCCGGTAGATAAACGAATGATTGCCAAAATGTTATCAATAATGGACATGATATAAATTGTGACCGGTTCTTTTCAATCATCCGGCATATACGTTAAAAAATAAAAATGATGAATGTACAAGTGTATAAAGGCTAAACAAATGAAATACCAGTCTGCTCCTGGTTCTTTTTGAACTTCCTACACATTTTCAACGCTACCTCACGAATAATAGACCGGTATTATTTCAAAAGCATTTTAGAAATATGAAATTGAAAATTTGAAAACAGGAAATTTTTATGCGATTTGTTGAGTATTTTAAAAGTTTTAACGTTCTAATCGTATTCGAGTAAACTGATTAATTTTAGTAGACGCATATTTTTTTCTCTTTCGATGCCGTCGAAATATTCACAGGCTAAACACAGAAACGCTTCTCATCGACAACTGGTAAGTTTAAGCAGTGGTGGTTGCGCTGAAAATCAATGCCATACGATTCTAAAGAGTAATCTTCGGGGGGATTTTTATAGAATAAATTGACACCGATACGGTGCGGATTCGATATCTCAGCTGCACTATATAATTCAAATGTTGTTCAAACTGAAACATAGTTCTTCGGTGAACAAAATGTAAATTTTGCGATACCGTAAAAGTCCAACAGCGTCTGCGTTTAGTTTAATTAGCGCGAAAGGCCCGTCGACGTAAGAATTAAGTCGCGTTATTATTGTTAGCAGTCTGTGAGCGACTTCTGAGTGACGGTGCAAGCAAAAGTAACGGCCAATTGGCGGCCGGCAATTATTAAACGATTATCTACAAGGGCATGGCAAATACGCTTTCACCGCTAAGATAGATCGGCCAGCACCGGATCGACGAATGGTAACCGTTGCTCCGAAGATGTCGAACGCTTTTCACTTTTTTTTGTTCGACAAAAGTACCAGTTCCATCACAATTCGCAGCAGTTAAATAGCGCTAACAGCGAAATTATGAAAGAAGACTAGAGATAATAGCGATAATACTAGCAATAAAGCAGGAACAAATTACATTTCCGTTACACAAAACAAACATTATACCTGAATTCAATACGATCCAGTCATCCTTGCTCGACTTGAAATACTCATTCAAACCGGAAAACACACTGACCGCTCCAGCCTTCTCTGGAATTCGTCAATACAGTTCATTAATAGTGAAAAGTACACGAGAACACTAGGCAAAACTGCATATTATTCCCGAAGAACGCGCTAATTCCAAAAACTAAAATTGGTGAAACTTGGTGGAAAACAATAAAAAGTTTAGAACTCGGAAAGCTGAAAACGACTAAAAATTGGCAATTTACGGAAACATTGAAATATAGGGCGACAAAAGCACGGAAGAAAACGATGAAAATAATACGAAAAGCTAATTCTGGTCATTTATCTAATCCAGAATGATTACAATGGGTTGCAAACGCCTAGAGATTGCGCTGAAAAAACTGTCAAAGCAATCTCAGTAATAATGTACCTGAAATATTTTTTAAAATAGCAGATTACTTCAATGCGTCAACTTGTTTCTGTATAAAAAATGTGGCACTTCAATCGACATTTAATTATTCAACATTTAAACTACAAAGAATGTAATTCGGAATAAAACCCGCGATACGTACTATGGATTTCCGGCTGCGCCAGTGCGCGCGTTATGGTGAACATTTTGATTTTGGAACAAGAGAAAAACAAATAAAAAACACGCCTAGTTCGTTCACAATATTATTCCTTTCGTCCGCTGGTTAGATATAACCATATCGTACGATTACAAGCACATGGTCATGAAAATAGACTTGTAGAGATCAAGCGATTATCATTGTTTCTTTTCATACTTCCCTTGTGGCTGCGTTACGATTCGACGTGTATTCATAATTTCGTATACTAAGGTGACAATCACAGCATCAGGCACGTCGCATACTCGTGCAGTATTGTCCTCTCCTATAGAATCGTATAAACATTAAATCTTCTTAATGCGCAAATGAATGCAGACAACTATAATGACAAAATGAAAATCGATAATGAGTTTTTTGAATACTATAGTTTTTTTTTTTTAAAATTATTACTCGCATCATAACTGGTCTTATTAGGCCATTTAACGATATTTTTAACATTAGAATATTGACATAAAACCATTGCACACAGTATATGTGGAGTATTGATCAGCGCCAATTCCAAAACTTATTCTAATTTATGCGATATTGAATAGTTAAAATAATACAATTAAATCGCGCGGCTTTTGGCAATTAAGGCGTTTACTGCCAGATCCTGCATTGATGGATTCACGAGCTGATGCAGACGACGCTGGTACTTCGAAGCAAACTAAATAGTAACTTCATCGACTGTTTCAATTTGTAAATTGTATGGAATCATTTCTTACAAAGCATAGTGCGCCTTCAGTAATGTGTTCCGAGCTACTTAAACTGCTTTCCTATCGGTCGGCTTAGTACACTCCCGCAATCAAACGCCGTAGGTCTCCAAATGGATTTGATTACTGCTGAAGTTAGCCTATAACTGCTGGAGCATTTGACTTTCGTCACGGAGGTTTTGAGTGTTCGATCTCCGGCAACGATAGAAGTAACGAAAATTATTACAAATAATTAAATAATCGCCAATAGTCACGGGGTAGGCAATGGCAAAACCACCACATAAACGATCATATGTGTGCGGGTTGCTGTATAGATGGGCACACGCTTTAGATTACACTTATATCGTGATAACAAGCGATTACAAACAGTCCTAAATGTAGTCTTGCGTATAACCTATAAAAAAAGCTTATCCGTACAACTAAGATTTACAAATAGGTAGTGTCACGGTGCTTGATACCGAGTGCATACATTGATACAAATGAGGGTTGGTGGCGCGATCTTTCAACGATGATCTAATAAATGAACAGTTCTGTTTTCTAGTATTACCTTTGGTTTCCGACCGTCGTCGATTATCGGTTCTGGTCAGTGTTTTTGTGTGCGAGCCGCCGGTGGCATCCACGTATGCGCGCGGACTGCGGCACGTGCCGATACATCGTATTACGAGGGGCGTTTGAAAAGTAAGTATACACATTTTCGTTGTGCACTCACGGTAACACCGAAGCCATGAAACTGACTAGGCATGTATCTGAAGGTTACTACAATGTATTCTCAAAGGTTGGAAACCATCGGTTGTGAATTACGTGTTTCGGAACGAATAAACGATGAATGCGACACCAGCTGTGCCGTCCAAATACGAGTTACGTGCAGTAATAAAAATTTTAACTATTGAAAACGCATAGAAGAAATTGAGAGTAGGAATATAGCCGGCGAAACGGGCAGTTAATTAACTGAAGTACCGGATGTCGATTTGAATTTCGAAACCTGTCGAAAGAGAGTAGAATTCTTGTCGTCATCCGATAATTTCAAAGGTTCTACTGATGAGGCTATGATGGTACGAATCGTTGGGCATCGCCGAAGAATCGAGTTCCGAGGCTAGCAATGAACAAAAGTCGTTTTGCCGATTGCACCAGATGGCCGAATACGGGAAAAACTCAACGCCTGATCCTGTCGGGGACTTGATTCTCCCCTGCTGGAATCATCGAGCATTTAAGAAATCTCAGCCATGTCAAAGGTGTCGATAAACTATATTTTTATACACTATTTCACTTAATAGGTGTCACCAAAAATAAAAATTGTCGGAAAAGTGATATTAATATTAAAACGCTAGGCGTAACAGGACATCGTCTCTGTAAGGTGTTCCGGTCGTGGCCAATCGAAACCTTTGCTCCATTCGTATTCGTTCCTTGTTATAATTAGTCTGAATATTCGATCATAGTTATCATCTAGCTACCTAAAAATGTATGTACCTTTGTTTATGTTAATTTTCTTGAGACCAAGACTTTATTTGTCTGTTTATTACGTTATGTTTCTTTGTTATTTTTCGAAGGTTAGGTGCCGCGGATTTGTCAATTTTAACTTTTGTTATCGATCACCTTCAACAGCCTTATTACAACTTATTTTGTTATATTCTCTAGTCATCGTACCATCTCTTCTCGGGCTGTTGTCACGCTCAATTTCTAGCGTTTCCTATGGTCATAGCACCGTCTCTTTTCGAGCTGGTCTCCACTCTATTTTTCTTCGAGCTGGAATCACGCTCCACACTTCTATCTTCTTCGGGCTATTGTCCGCTGTGGCCTTACGCCTCCTGCATTGCCGGACTCGCCACACACCTACCTCCGCTTCACTCACAATGCATATTTTTGCGACTTTCTTTATATTTGTCGGTCAGTCTGGCATGTGCGAGTCTCCATGCAGCTATTTCTTTGGTACTATCTCGTCATATTCCTCTATTGATATTATTCTGTTCCACGTGTCTCTTGTACATCACATCAGGACTCAATGTTCTTCAGCGCCAATGAGCGGTATTTTCATTTTCTTAAATTATAAATTCTAATCTAGCTTTAGCTTGTAGGATTCTTTCCGCATAGGACGGTCAAGTGTGGCATTGGTGTCGACACCATGTCTGTGAACGATCGGCGTACTGCTTCTTTTGTTGTGTTTTTTGTTTTCTGTCGGCGTTGGTAATGTTCGTCGTTGTCTGTTATTTCAGTTACGTGTGAGTGTGATTTGAATGAGGAAGTTATGCGGAAAAACCGGTTATGAAGTTCGCACCGCTCGATGGAGAAGAACTGAAACAGCGGAGCCGAAACTATCACAGAAAACAGGGACACCCTAGGTGTTTCCGCAGCCGTTTCTAAACTATTCTAGTTATTAATATCATACTTCAAAGTCGTTTCTCTGGCCGTTAGCACTGTGGTCGCTGCGATACAGTCGTGGCCAGGGTGCCGGCTGACATTCATGTGCCTTTCTTGTTATTTTGTGATCCTCATAATCCAGGAGCTCGGATGGAAACATATGGATCCTCGCGCACCCCACAAATTAATATTGGATCACGCCACAATACCCTTCAGAGGCAGCTATACTGCCGTTCCGAACCTACGGTAGATTAGTCGAACAGGTCAAGATACTAGCCCTTATGGTCACGCAACGGGCGAAAGCACGGATATATACACATATATGAAATATAACTACGGAAGATCAAGGCATATTCGGTTGGTGATATATATCGTTACATATTTTTACGAGGGCGGCTACACGTGCCGCTATTATGATTATGGGGCGCGAGGGAGATGTCTTCCTCGAGTGTCACATATCCGTTGCCGCCAAAGCTCCGTTAATCGACCTAGGTCTCAGGAGAAGTTAGCGGGTTGTGGCCTATGACCGAGTCCATCCTGTGTTCTGTCAGCTCTCATTGATACTCCTATAAATCGTACGGCAGGTCGAGCAGCATCTAGTCTCTAATTGTGTCGCGCTTAATTCAGGCAGAATCCGAGACTTTTACACATCACGGTGTAATCTAGTTTTCCATTGTTCTCTGCGAGTGTCATCTTGTCGTATTGCTGTTTCTTAATTGTGGGCGCCGTCACTCCGGCGGGGCCCCAGATTGCATTCAAAAATTTTACGTTTTGGATGGAATTAGGAGAGAAGGATAGTGATACGAATCAAGGTTGGTGGCGCGATCTTTCGACAACGATCTACTAAATGAACAGTTCTGTTTTTAGTATTATTTTTTGTTTCCGGCCGTCGTCGATTATCGGCTCTGATTAGTGTTTTTGTGTACGACCCGGCGGCATCCACGCATGCGCACTGCGGCACGTGCCGATACATTGTATTACATCGAGCGGTGGTATAAAGCCGGCTCAAGTAGATCGAATACGATGAGAGTTCTGAATGGTTATTTTTCGACGTTTGAGCGAGTTAGAAATCCAGCGCGGTACAGCCGACCGAAATTGAACATTTAGTAGATCGCGTTTCGTTTTCGTCCCTTTTAAAAAAATCACTTTAATTTTTCTCTTTCTTTTTCGAATGTACATACATGTAAAAAAAAGGCTAATGCTCGCCCCGTCAACTACGAGCTATCCGCGGTATATTTTTTGTCGTTTCTTTTTTTGTTTCGTCGTCTTCTCTCTTTTCTTTGTTTCTTTACGCATTCACTGGTCGTATTATTCTTGCTTGGCTATGCTCAAAAAAATAAAGACGTGTACGTAACAATATATGTATATGTGTGTATACATAGAATCAGTTCACTGACGTTAAGAATTATTTGCACAGCAAAGCTAGGATTTAAACGCCCGCAGCCAACACAAACTTTTCAAACGATGTTTTATTTCTTCAACTTTTATCTTTATGAACACTGCAGACAAATGTGCTGCGAAGAATTTGATTTTTTCTTCGTTACTTCCAACCCAATAGCCCAAATCAGACCTCACCAGTGATCAGTAAGATCTTCTTCAGATAGCGGCTTTCCACAGTGAGCGGTCTTATCATTTTTTGAAAATAATGTTTGTGCAAAGTTATTAAATGACTCTATTTATCCTTTGAATCAATCTCTTCAACTTTCTGCTAAATTGAACGCATTTTTATCATGAATATTGCGAAAAATATGCCAGCGTTTTCCAGCTATTCTCCTTTAATGGTACTTTTTTTTCTTTTTGAATTTTCGATTTTGGGAGTAGCTCTGGCTTTGCTGTTTCTTAAATTTGTTTAGTCAAATTATTTACAAAAATGAATACCATTTGGATTTATTAGAAGTCAATCTTATTCGTATGAAAAGCTTTTTAAAAAGATTTCAATCGATTTTTTTCATTCCCATCAATATTATTCCGACGATTGTGTTAGTTACTGCCAATAGGACATGTGATCAAAGTTTAAATTAATACAGTTTTTAAAATTATCAGGAATACTTTTATAAACAAGAAAATCTATTACATAGCAAATTTTATATTTATCGGAAAGCCAATATGTCGGCTATCTCGATCAAATCCAGTGGCATTGAGAATCCTGTAGAGCTTTCAATAGTTCTCTTTCTTTACCGGTAAGTAAACATGAATTCCACATTGGGTTTTTTTTTTTTTTTTGAATTAAAATCGTCTCTTAAGAGAAACTGATATTCTAACTTATTTATAAGTTTTACGGACATATATTTATGTTTGGGAAGCCAGTAAATCATTTTGCTTGTTATATTCTCAACCTTTGTAGTAATAATTGTGGTTTGCATATGTGAGGTGACTTGCTATTTTCATAGTGGCAATGTTTACCTTTTAAATTAAATATAAACAGACAGTTTTTATAAAATATTTATATAGCGATGTTTTGGTGTGATCCATGAAACAATTGGCTCCGAAACGCTGTCAATATTTAAATATATTATTTTATAAAATGTGTCTCTGTTTATATTTAATTTAAAAGTAATTTTGAAATAATGTGTGCAACAAACTTTAATAATGTTTTCCCTTATCAGAATTATGATAAAAAATTATACAAAAAACATACAAATCATATTAAAAAAAAAAATGGTTAAAAAACAAAATTAACTAACATCCTGATAATGAGGGTAGTTCGTCGAGACTAGTTGATGTTTTTTAACCACTTTTTTAATATGATTAGTATGTTTATAATTTTTTATGACAATTTTATTATTTTGTTCGGCATAATATTGTGAATTAATCATTGTGAAATATATATCTATAGTGCCGACTGTATTGTATTTAACTTTATATAAATATTATACACTCTTTAATTCTAATATATGAATTAGTGGTTAAATGAGTTTCCGAGATAAACACAATATCAATATAAAATTATCAAGATGGAATACTATAGAAATGATAAAACAAAATTAATACGTACAGGTTTATTTTTGCAACGCTACGCGGCATGGAGGATATGGGTATCCATAAGAACTTTACAATTAAAATATAAAAAGAAAGAGAGAGAGAGAGAGAGAGAGAGAGAACGAAATAATTCTGACAAAAAACTCTTTCGTTTCTATTTCAGAACCGACTGCAATCTATACGAATATATTCATTTGTGCAGCATGTCAAGCTACAGTATATTTTTAAATAAAGGAGCAACTTATAAAAATAAAAAAAAGCAACTGAATTCGCTTCGCAGACCCGGGGGGGGGCATGTGAACCGTTTTGAATTACTTGACATTTTTTTTTTTATATTTTATCGCCGGAAGTATTGAATTTTCGCGGTATTTTACACGCAATATAACAATGTGCCATTGTGCCTATGACTGACTTTGTAAAATGTTTAGCCTTCGGCTTTATTTACGACAATCGTAAATGCCGTATGAAAAGGGGGAATTATGTACCGTTTCCATTTAAGTACAATCTGATAGGATTGAACTTAAATGGAAATAGTAAGTCAGTTCTATCTTTTAACTGGGGCCGCGTTTTATAACTTTCAGTCGAAGTAATTTTCCTACATGACGGTTATGTCGATGTGTCGTGTAACAGGGAAGGTCCATAAAAATGAAGTTAGATTGAAGTTATGTAACTTTTACAAAATAGGGGAACCGAATAAAAAGAAACAGAAAAAAAAAAAAAAATTTATAATGAGAAATATCGTAAAATATAATTGTTTTAAAATATTCTACCTTTTCAATTTGAAGTGAAAATGGTGAACAGACGTCTCATCCACTTCCTCAAGCACAATAATCTCCTTTTCTGTATACAAGCCGGAAGGCGCGCAAGATGTGATCATCTACTGATCATCTATTGAACCTACAGCGGCAAATTTCAACAGCATTCCGCCGCCGACAAGGCGTACATGCAATATTTCTTTAAAATGGAAAAATCGTTTGATCGAGTAGGGCGGCGGGGGCTATTAATGAAGCTACTAACCCTGCTGGTTTTACTGGCAATATGGCCATAAAAATTTTTTTAACAGAAAGAACATTTCAAGATTGGAACTACCAATTCAACAACTATGCCGCTAAAGAATGGCATTCCACAAGGCTTTGCGCTAAGTGTAACCTTGTTTATGTTCTTTATAAATGATATAGCAAATTGCATCGCGCCTCCTGTTACTGTCCGGCTTTATATCCACGATTGGAACATTTCTTTATCTTCCAGCCTTCCTTCCAATGCTCAAAATATTCTCCAAAAAACAATAAATAAATTACAATCCTGGTCAAATACCAATGGTCTAGTCTCCTTCCAAACCCATATATATAGTGAATTCCATAGAAGACGCGCTGTCTCACCTGTTATTTCTTTCACACTAGATAATAATCCTATACCCTTCCAATCTACAGTGAAATTCTTGGGACTATTGTTCGATTACAGGCTATCTTGGCATCAACGCATATCAGGATTAAAGAAAAAATGTTTAAAATCCCTCGGCATCATTAAATATTTATCAAATCCAAAATATAATATCCACTCCAAGCTCCTTCTCACAGTATATAAATCCATCGTCTTATTTAGAATCGTGTACGGGTGTCCAGCCTACTCCCAGGAATGTCATTCCTTAATAAGTTCATTAGACGTAATCCATAATTCTGCCCTTCGTTCGATACTAGGAGCTCATCGAACCACTCCTGCCTCTAGCATATGCAATTTGTTGGGGTGTCCGCTGTTGTCATACCATAGAAACTACCATAGACGAATGCAATACTCTTCTGTCCTTGACGCGTACTCATTTGGCTGTTAGTAATTCCTCACGCACACCAAGCTTCTCAAATGCCCTTGTGCCCAAAGTCCTCGAAATACTGGATTTAAATAACATAAACCCAATAAACCCTACGCACCAAAACCTCACATTAATTCCCCCATGGGAGTTTCCAATAATAAAAACAGATGTATCACTTAAAAACAATTTCAGACAGCTACCAACTAACGTTATCGAAACAGCTAAAAATACAATAAATAAATACACCGTTATAGTCTACACAGATGCTGCTAGAAATAACCCCACCACAATCATATCGCCGACAGCATGTGCATTCGTAGTATCAGATAAAGCGCTTTCTTTCCGATTCCAATGATGGTTGCACAGTACTGGACGCATAAATGTATGCCATCCTATACGGGCTACAATATATTTCATCTCGCAAGCCTAACAAAAAGACATTAACAATTACAGACTCTCTGGCAGCACTAGAAGCCATATACAGCCCTGAAACAAGAAATATAATAACTACTCAAATCCTTCGTATTGTAATCGATACGCAGAAGTCTGAAAGCCAGGTGACGTTTATGCGGGTTCCCGGTCACGCGGGAATACTAGGGAATGAACAGGCGAACGTAATGGCACAGCCAGCTGGCTACAAACTCTGCAAAACAGATACTCACCTCCCCCTTCATCCATGGACGTGTCAGACTTTTCTGTCTCAAGTAAAGTCCACGACCAAGCCATGGTGGCCCCCGATGAATTGTTCCCGCAGAGACTTCAGTGTAATCAGCCGACTGCGGACAGGTCATACTGCAATCTCGCACGACCATCTTCTAAATGGGTAGTTTTCTTCAACGCAGTGCCCTTTTTGTATGGAGAATTTCATCCCCACCGTCCAGCACATATTAATAGAATGCACAGTATTCGTATCAACACGGACACTCCTACCATATAAAACACTCCCCGATATGTTATCAAACTCCCAAGCAGCAACATACTCAATCATTAATTTTCTTAAAATAAACAGAATAGCTAAAGTAATATGGTCGCAAACTCCGCTCAGTGTGCCGTGATAGCCGCAGCAGTTAAATACGACAAACTGTGGTTTAGAGAATTAAACAAAAAAAAAAAAAAATTTAAAGTTGAAAACTTTTAAAAGGTTTTTACATTTCTCACATCTTCAGCGTGTACCTCATTAAATTTTCCGCTATACGCATCGTTAGTGTGAATTACAGAGTTCTTTTCGGTTTTATCAAAATAAAGTAGCTTTACCCATCTTCACCCGTAAAATTTAAAGAAGTTTAAAAAAAATGTACACGCCTTTAGTAGACCACACAAAGACATCGTTTTATGGAAAATCTTAATAAAACCATTTCTTTCAAATATTTGGCACTTTACATATTTTTCGGAAAAAGTTTTCAACCCCTTTGTACCCCTTTACGAATTTTCAAAAAGAGCTTTATTATTTTATATCGTCCCCGGTATATTTTCTACGTTGCAGCAGTGTGAATTTCAGTTTTGTCCGATATAGGGCGCAACAACCCTTTTATAACCTTAAAATTTAAAGGATTTAAAAAAAAATAATACACACACTTTTACTACATAGGAAAACTCTCTGCAAAATTGTAATTCAGAAAACCTACTTATTTCGAAGATGTCACAATTAATGCGCTTTTCGAAAAGGGTTTTTAACCTTTTTCTACTTGTTGAAGTTCGAATTTTCAAAAAAAAAAAAAAATCATATCTTCCGTATGCGAGTAATGAAATTTCAATTATCTAGTGTTGACGACTGTAACGTGATTTTTAGTGTAAAAAACAACGATTAACCGACTGGAAAATTTTGATTTTTTCTTGTGTTTTCCCGAGCGGTAAATATACTATTTTTGAAAAAATTAGTAATTTCATTAGTAGTTTAAAGTGAAAAAAAAAAAAAAAGAAGGATAACTGATTAGCAGAACTGGAACAACGTAGGAAGTTTAAGGAAAAAATGGGGCGATAAAAAAAGAAAGATAGGCAGGCAGCGAGCTGTTTAAACAGCTGCTGTCATTAGTTCGCTGCTGACTCACACCTCAATGTATTCATTTAAATTCCAAGTCACGCGCGCTCAACTGCACTAAAATTGTAAATTAAAATACCGGATAAGTTTTGCACATTACATTTTCAATAAATAATATTTCCGCGATGTAATAAACGACGAATCGTATTAAATATTCCAGGCAATCCCATCGAAACCTACTCCTCGGTATTTTGTTGAATTCTAAAATATCTTAAGTTCTATCTTCCCAAACCGATTTACGTCACTGACGGCTGGAAGGAATTGGTTCAGCCTTTCTTAATTATTCCGAATAGTCCTTTAAACTTCCTTTCTCCAGATCAATTTTTTATTCCTCAAGGTGTCCTACAGACCGTACTCCCACTACCCGCACTAATGACTAATTCCCTTCATACGTTCCCTAATTAAGAACCCCTTTTCCTTTGACACTCTATCCAAACTGATTTATTTTATTTTTTATTTTTAGGGATAACTGAACATTGTGGGATCGAAGAAAATGACTTAATCTGCTAGCGCATTTAGCTTCTTCCATCGAGAGGTTTCTTAGCGTTTTCGAGTGCCACATCACATTTCTCTCTGCAGCTGCTCATTCTAAAAATGATACAGTAAATCCCTTTCTATTCTCAAATCTTGATTCTATTTATTCAACCGGATCTTTCGCCTCATCCTTGGTTCTTAATTGTCTTTTTCTACAGCGTTTACTTCCTGTTCTGAAATTTGTCATCTATAACACAGTTTGCTTTCTTTTCGTCATTTATACCTTCTCCATCCCTTCTAGTTCTCTTTTTATATCTGACGTTGATCGCATCCCTTTTTGAATGTTCTTCGATCGTTGCTGAACCTTCCTCTACTCGTCACTATTACTAGTAGTCCTACTTCCTATAGCGCAGCCTTTTCACATCCTCATTTCCTTCTGCTTCTAATTACACTTTTCTTTTCTTTCCTAGTATTCTTAAGCTAATGTCGACGAATCCACAAATAAAAAAAAAAAAAATAAATAAATACATAAATAAAAATAAGCGACAGTCACATTAATTAACGGACGAATTTTTTTGAAACACAATAAACCAGTAGAAGAAGAAAACCTTTATTTACGTTTAATAACGCCGTCAAAACTAAAATGTAAAATAACGAATTTAAAAAAAAATCGGTGCTATCATTTAAGCCTACAGAATTTGTAACGCAAAAACATTAAAAATTACACGATTAGAAATAAAATTCTGTACTGTTCTTCTTCTCGACAACTATTAAACGAAAGATCAATGAAACAATTTTGTCTTCAGTTACGTCGGAGGTCGCCGATTAATTTACAGCTTATCCATATATTAAGCTTTTTTCTGTTAAATTGAAATATTCTAAAACAGTAACCAACTGCATCATTATGTTATTTAAACAGCTATATTTCGTTCGAATCCGATTGTCGAATAAAAATTAACACTTGCGTTCGATTAATGATCTATCGAATATGTAATAATCTTCGAATGTACATGCAATCCTATTTTACGTTGACAACTGTCATTAATTTCGATCGCAGTCGGAATGCCAAAAAGGAACTCGTTTGTAATTCTTCAATTTTTCATGCGGTACTCGTTGATAAGAATTAGCCTCGACTCTCCGCATCGACTAGAGTATATCGCGCGATGGTAGAAGAAAGGTTCATATTTTTAAAAACCGTTTTTAGCGAATCGAATTTGTATTTAATTTACTACGAAGTATATAACTGAGTATTTTAGTTAATGCTGTTTTTAAGGTTATTGTAAATAATGCAAAACCTTAACCGCTCAGCGTTAATAGATCACTTTTTTTCATTTTGCCTTACAATTTTTCACTCTACCTTTGTGGGTTTTTTATTTCACGCTCAATATTAAGCGGCACGGGGGCGTATCAGAACTGTGAACGAACGGAGTAAAATTTACCGTCCGAGGCCACATCGGGCGAAATCCAATCGATAATATCTGCACAGACCACGCGTCGTGGGCCCTGGTGATATTCGGCTTATATAGTCGAACTTGGGACGGATAGCAACCGTCGCTGCTGTGAAAGTGATATAAGTATCGAGTTATCAAACATCACGGAAAATATAAAGAAAACTTACAAACAATTGACCGATCACCGAGTACTTTGGAAAAAAAGCATTGAATAAACAATCTTATTTTTCCACACTTATTCCTGAATCAGTTATTTTAACTAAGTAGCAGAGTACATTCATCATCTTTTACTATTTCCTTTTTAAAGTCTTACCGCGTCATGCAACTGAAAATTGGAGTACAGGAAATGGATAAACTGAAGCGGGACAGGACAGTTGATAGTTTTTCTCGGTGTTTAAAAATGTCAAAAAGAGAAAAAGGTAAAAATTATACGAGAACAATTTAAATACGTGAAAAATACTGTAGAGAGGGAAATCCATTTTGTGAATTTAAAACTTGGCCTTTTTCGGAGAGCTAAAAAAAAACTTACGTGGTCCTCTGTTGGTATTGAATTTTGCAATATTTTATAGGAAAAGATTTTGGATTACAGCGGAGCAATGATTCATCTATTTCGACAACGAAGAACAGTGTTTACACTGATACAGCATTTAGTCGCTATGTCGATAATCTCGAAACAAAGCAGTATATTTCATGCTTCAACCATCATAAAGTTATTTTTCGATGCAGTGAAATTTTTTTTTATTATTTCGGCTCGGGTTCGGAGATTTGTCACATCATAAAAAAAAAATATATAGAAACATATCCATGACACTTAATGTTTTTCAATGGGGTGGAAAAAGTAACGCGTTTTTTAAAGCATGTTTTAATTTATAAAGTTTAAATATATTTCCTTTACACTTTTAGACTTCGAGAAGGACCGGAAATCGAAAATATACACAAAAACCACTTAATGTTTTAAAAAACAAAAAAAAAAAAACGTTTATTAATAAAGTTATCTTTATTTTTAAAAAACTGCACCTGCGCTTAGGTAATCATGATTCAACAGCTTCAAAGTAAAATATTGAGAGAAGGTTATGGTACGACAATAAGCTTACTGTGCACACGAACTATATAAACGCTCGTTGAAAAAAAGATACCAAGAACAGTTCCAAAGTACAGCCTACAAACTTAGGCATTATTCAAACTATATTTCAACAGTACTACTAGATAAAACGGTACAAGTCGGCAACTTAATCTAATCAAACTGATTTTTTTTTTTTTTTTTTTCCTAAATTTATATGGTCCATGTGCTGTGTGTAATTGACGGGATTATTACAGCACATGGATCAGTGCAGGATCAGAAGTGTTTTAATAGGTTAGCCGCTCTAATATGGTTTAGGATATCCTGAACCTGTTTTGGTTCGTTTGACAACGCAACCGTCGGTAAGTTGGAGGTGCCTGCAGGCAGGCAATGTTCCAGAACGTGTTCAGCGATTGGTGAACTTGGGGAATTGCATATGGAACAGGCAGAGGGAGGAGATGTTCCTTCCAGCAAATAGTTGTGGGATATTGCTGTGTGCCCTATGCGGAGTTTAGTTAATGCTGCAAACTCTCTGCGGGACATGGATATCGGTGGCAACCAAGGCTCAGTGCTCACCTTAATGGATCGCAGCCATGATGTGTGAGCCGACCACATAATTTCCCATGTCTCTGCCTTATGTTGCTGAAAAAAGGGTGGCCCCAGCTGAGGCAGGGGGGCACCTTCGGGCATTGGACTATATGTTGCTGCCCTAGCAGCTAAGTTCACACGCTCATTCCCCGAAACTGACAGATTTAATAACATACAGATTAACATTCTAAAAGAGCTGATTTAATTTTTTTTTTTTAATTTTCTAATTGCTTTTATTTTAATTTTCCAATATCCTTTTTTCTTACTGTCATTTTATTTTATTACATTTATATTTGTTCTTCTTTTATCTCGGTTTTTAAGGTTATGTATGCCAGACTCGCCCAACAACAAAATCACCAAAGATTAGTAAAAAAAAAAAAAGAAAAACTACAAGAAATAACATCATAATTATTTGGACATAGACTTAGGAGCACGAAAATGACAGATAACGACGCAAAAATTTTTTAAAAAGTTATTTCTAAGAGAGCACTCGTAACTTTTGTATAACAATTCCACAAAAACTACGAAGTGTGTAATAAACGCAAGAAGCAAGTAAATAAACGAAAAGGAAAAAGTAAAAATTTCACTTTGTTGATACAACAATGAATCGGAAACACTAGGTAGAAATAAGAAGAATGAGCTGCAGGGAATAGCGTACGGAGTTAGGGAAGGTGGAAATCGTTTCATCGTAAGTTTTACTCCATTCTGCAGACTAAGATTTCGCAACTTCTTATACTCCTTCGACAGTTTTTCTGCGAAATAAATTTAATAGACTCCGAAAAAATCCTACTCCAATCGGCTTATAGAGAAGATAATGTAGGCTAAAATATAATGTTAGGCAATACTACACCCATACGGATGTTCAATAATTCTTATAGCGCCGTAATTGAGTTCATTACTTTTCAATGTAACAGGTGTGTCTGAAAGATACTAATGCACTGTCGAGAAAATGCTGAATGCAGAAAAGTCTAGACAAATCCTTTAAATATTATTCAGCTGCTAACTGACCTGCTGATTTTTGAACCGCTTGCATAAAAACAAAAAAAAAAGTGTACGGGAAATTTCTTACCGCATCTTGCGCAGTACATTCATGAATATTTTAGTTTTGCTTCATTTTCTCCATTTTCCTTCATACGCTTATTTCGGAAATATTATAATTATATACATACATATAATAATAAAATAAATTTCCCTTAATAAGAAACGAAAATAAGTATAAAATAATTTACACTTTAATGAACTATAAAATAAAGGTATTTTATTTAATTCATTAAAGTGTAAATTAAATTTATACTTATTTTCGTTTCTTATTAAGGGGAATTTATTTATTTTATATTTATAAATATTAACAAACAGGCTATGGATTTATCATCTACGTTCTCATTTTATTGCTCGAAATGAAAATATATTTTTCACACAAGACAAGTAGCGTCCTTTTTCGATTTACTCGTTGAGATTCTCTTTACTATATTTATCAAAAACATTTTTAGCCGCAACAACTATTTTCTCCGTATTTCTGCATCACTCTTCCAAGTCCTTCATTCACTCACTAGGCTGGGGCATTTCCTATTGAACTTTATTTTTCGTATCTTTCATTCTCGTTACCTCAATTTTCCCCCAATTTCATTATTATATTGCATAGTCTTAAATGTTTGTCTGTCGGCATTTTTTAGATTTCTTCGTCCATGAATAACGTATCACATGAAAGACAACTCCAGCCAAAAGCTGACACACAGTTGTCACTGAATGTGACATCGGATACTTATCCGGACTCATCAACGCATAAGACTATTATTATTGTTTAATACGGGTAATATAAAATCAAAACGCTAAAATGAAATTCCATTATTTCGCAATAGGTTTAATAATCACAGAGTTTCCAACTGATTTTCTTTGGACGGTTAAAATTTTCGTACGCCATAAAATTCAGCTACAGGTGAAACAGATGCGCGAGAACTGATTTGTCATAAATAATTAATAATCACACGTTAATTTGTTATATTTCGCTTAGACATATATATAGATATTTTTAACGTATATTATTTTTCGGAGTATTTTTTTTTTTTTTAAAGGAACCCCGAAAATATTTCTTTTATTTTCATTCAATTTCGCTCGTGAATATTACCGCACACAGCGACACTGTTAGTGACGGTATGATTCATCGACAACCCCTTATTAAGAACGCGTACAAACGCGCTTGGGGAAATTCAAGGTTTCAGCATTCTCTGAAAAAATAACCCTTCCGAAAATTCTCAATAGCTAAAGTTAAAACCATGAAAAAATATAAATTCATTCTTTTTTGATCTCAACAGTTATTGGCGAATATTCTGTTACCGTAATCTTCCCTCTTTTATACAAGCTTCCGTTTTACAATTTCAATATAAACAAAAGCGAGCAAACGTGAAAAAAAGATTCTTATCAAATTTACTTATTGAAATCGATGTAATTTAATTTTATCTAGTGTCATTTGGTAAATATGATTTAGTTAATATTAAGCGAATTTTTAACATTTAATAACACTAATTTATCCCAAAACAACCGTAATGAAACGGATTAAATTTAAAACATATTACGATGTGCGATAACAAACTGCGGACCGAATAAGACAGTAGACAACAACCATCCCTATCGACACCACAAACTATGAAAAATTTTCCTAAAAAAATTGATTATTATCAGAAAACCCGGTAAACAGCAAAACGGTAAAGACTTGCTGTTTAAAACTTCCTTTTCAAGATACTTCGAATTGTTTAAAAATTTTAAAGGAGTTCAATATCTAATAACAATACTGCTCTGATCTACGAGTCTAAAAACCGAAACGAATATTAATCATTGACTCAATTAATGTTACAAAATAAACATGTTTTGCCTATCCGTGATGATTATTACCTTCAAAGGAATATATAAATATAAATATATAAATATATATATATATATACATATATATATATATATATACATAAATCTTTTAACATGGTGGCCACTGAAATTTAATTTTTAAATTCCCGGTTTTCCTGGTCTGAATCCTCCCGATTTCTTAATTACTACAATTGTACAAAAAGAAGAATGGAATTTTTTTATTAATATTGATAGCATTTGACCGCCGCGGCGTGTTTATATGAATTAAACAGAACTTCGTAATTTTTATTTAAAGTAAAGTACAGTAAAATTCATTTTTCGCTTCAAATGCTTTTTTCTTTAGGATTAACCGCAAAATCTCTTTTCAAAACACATTGAAACCGGGAAGAAGAGGGGGCTACACTTCTGTACAGTTTCTATCTGGACTAGCAGCTGCTTCGAAATGTAAAAGTTGGAGAAAAGAGGGGGCAACGCTTATACAGTGTCCTGCGGGAATGTGCATGTAGCAGTGTTGTAGTGTTTGTCGAGGTGAAATGTACACGCCTTTTTAAATATTTCGATTTGCGCTGGGGCAAACAACACGAACACTGATCATGTCTCGGAGATGTAGAAAACGTCATCTTTTCCACTGTATCGTGCCACCATGGGGATAAATCGTTTTCGATCGTTACTTCGTTTCATACGTTTTGTGGATTGTCAAACGCGCCAACAACACTTACGCGAGAACAAAGTAGCTCCTCCTATTTGAGATATACGGAACATGTTCAATAAAAATCTCTTGTCAATGTACAAAGCTACCAAAAATCTAAAGATCGACGACTAGCCTTTTCCTTTTCGTGGTAGAACCAAATTCACGCAGTATATTCCACTGAAGCCGGCGAAGTATGGAATAAAAATATGGTGGATATGCGACGCGCAGAACGCCTACCCTTTACAAGGCATTTTGTACATGGGGAAAACAGGTAATGCTCGCAAAGTAAAACAGGGTAAAAGAGTCATGAAGGATCTTGCGATAATGTACAAGGGCTGCTCTGGAAGAAATATCTCGATGGATAACTTTTTTATTTCGCTGCCGCTTACTAAATACCTAATCTCGTGATAATTGACTATTGTTGACACACTGAAAAAAAAAATAAACCTCCCATTTCACAAGCTTTTGCGCCTTAAAATCAAGAGAGGAATTTTCGTCATTGTTTGGATTCCACGAAAAAGTAACCTTATGTTCTCGTACGTGCCAAAAAAAAAAAAAGGTAAAGCTGTTATATTATTGTCCACGATACACACAGATAAGACAGTGACCAACGACGCGGGGAAAAAAAACGGGTATGATGTTATTTTACAAATATAAAGCTAGGGTCGATACAATGGACCAGATGGTTAGTCGGTACATGTGTCACTGACGTACTAACCGCTGGCCACTGGCTTTTTTCTCAATACTGTTGATAAAGCTTTTCCAGCTTCGTACGTAATTTATTATGAGAATAATAAAATGATACCAAAAAAAAAAAACTCATGAAAGGAGGCTGTTTATAAGACAGCTGAGTGAAGAGACCGCTATGCCTTCAGTGGAGGATAGATCTCAAAATAGACAAGTTACGCGGAATCATTCGTCGAAGTTGGGCATGGAGAGTATCTTAGACAGGCAAATTTTACCTCGACTGAATTCCCGGATGGGCCTCGACCTGCGCGAGACCCAACAGGCCGGATAAAAGTGATTTGATTGTGTCATCTGTGTTGTACACAAACAATAAAAAAAACGCAGAAAAACTAGAAAAAGTTGTGTTAACTGTGAAAAGGCAGTATGCAGGTGAACATGCGATAACATTAACAAAATATAAAGAGAGTTTATGAAATAAATAATGATCTATTTTTTTCAATATATACGTATAAATAAATCAATTTACAATATAATAATTTGTTATTATTTATTTAATAATTATTTATATTTATTATTTGTACAATGAATAAATTTAATAGCATGTGATATCTATGTAATAACAATGAAATTCCACTAAAATCGTGTGTTTACATACGGGGGGGGGGGGTACCTACTGTTGTTTTCTTCAAAATTAAATTTTTTTTTGTTAAAAATTGGAAAAAAATTTTAGACATCACCATACGATATAAAAAAGGTCAAATCACGAGGATCCGGGAGGATTTGTAAAAATATTGAAGGGGTCATAAAAAATTTTCACAAAAAGTCCGCCGGTGGGCACCCGGGTGTGCATATAAGGGTTAATATATAATTTTTTAGTATTACCTACTAGAATTAAAATATTCACCTTTGTAAATTATATCGCTGTTTTACTGGCAGGCAGAAATGAAAAGATATTAGAAAATAACATTAATTCAGTTTATACAGAAATATTAAAATAGCTTAACAAATTTAACCTTAATATTAACAGATCTAAATTAAATTACATACTTAATAAAAAATAATAATAGGTCATTAAATTTAGAACAATATGGATTTATGGGTAATAATAAATAACAATTTAAAATGTTATGGTTACTTTAATTACATTAAAAATAAAATAAATTCGTAATATATAATAAGTTGTACAATGATCAAACTTGTACAAAATTATAAAAAAGGCAATTTTACTGCATACAAATTTTAATTTTACCTCACATAAATTGTTAATAGTATTATGTATAAAGAAATGTTAAAAATTAAAAGATTCCAAAAGATAGTAAAACGCTTCCAGAAGGGGCTTTTGACCATAAAACTGTTTAAATTATATAGAACAATCAGTCATTATCGATTATTATTATCGCTGGAATTAAGCCAGTTGAATTTTAAATAAAAAAAAACATATAAGCTCATTCGTAATTAAATATAATAATATGAATCATCTTTTCAACAATCTATAATATAATAAACCATATTGCAAATTCGAAGATAGTACTAGAAGTAGAACAAATTAAAAAGTTTATGGATGAATTTTACATTAATAAATTTCAGGAAATGTGAAATAATTATAACGGTCTGACGTATCGATTTTTCCCATGTGCAAAATAGACAGATTCAAAAGTAATCAATATACGTCGAATTTTCAAATTTATAACAAGACACCGACCTATTTAAAATGTATACAAACTTGAATGTCTCTAGTTTTGAAAACTGTAAAATGAAATTTTTAGGATAATGTATTTTATGCACTGCAAGGATGCGATTATAATAATAATCGTAGATTTTGTAATTACGATATGAAACAATTTGTCGAAGTTTATTTCAATGAATTCGGTAAATTTGCAATAGAGAAACCAAATTCCGAAAAAACAATGTACAGTTGTAAGGTAGAAATGAAATTTACGCAAAGAATTGTATAACGGAGCTTAACATCAAATATTTAATTGAATGGGTTATTAATTAACTCTCTTATTATAAATAAATAAATATATATATATATATATATATATAAACTCGGCCCTTCGGGACTCGGAAGGAGGCAAGCCCCCTTCACTCACACTAGTTCTTCTATAATTCTTATAGAAGAGTAAACTTTTTCATTGGCTACGCCGTTCGGAAAAGTTTTTTTGTTACCTTTTTCATTACATATTTCGTTTTTTCTCTTTATCGTTAATTATACATATATATATTATTTTTTTTTTTATTTTACATTTTTCTTCTCTTTTTTTTTTTTCTTTTTCTTGTATTGCGTTTTTATACGAATTGCTATTATGTTTTTTTACTTGTTTTGTTTAGATTTTGAATTACGAGTTATGCTGTTATTTTTAGTGGAAATTTATATTACGTTTGTTTTTACTTTGTTTTGTGACACATTTGTTAGTTAAGCGGTTAATTGTATATGATCGATTGTAACTTTATTACCAATAAACGTTGCAACTGTGATAAGAACCTACAGACGGGCCTTGTGGGTTCTCCATATGTTATTTAAAAAAAAAAAAAACATAAAATTGTGACATTGTTTTGGGACAAATTTCGTGACAGGACACTTTTCCTGATGACCACTGGCGTAAAAATGGCGTAGCCATTAACATTAATAAATGTACTCGTTCAAAATTCTGGAAATACGTAAAAAAAAATCTCTTCTCCAGCATTCTTTTTTTCTTTTTCACAATTTCCTTCAAAATAGTATTTCTCCTTTGAATGTACCACCAGAGGATGTTCTTTTTCCGTTGTCATCACCTTAACAAGTCGCTTTCTCTTCACATTCTTTGCAGGATAAAATCTGCCTATTTTGCTTTTTTTCCTGATTCATTCATAGTATTACCGTCTAACTTGTCTGCTAAAATTTTCTCCTTTCGAGTATCTACTCCTTTAGCAGTTGAAATTATTTTCCCCGTAATTCCATTTAATTTCGTAACTTTAAATATTCCTATTCCTCTATGTACTCAACGCTTTTCGTCCGATTTTTTAACCATTTTTCCTTCATTTTTCTTTATTTCACTGTTCTTTTCAATTTTCAATGACTTGTAAGCGTAATCCGACACAATTAAATTGTCTCTTTTTCCTACTTTTACAATTTTTTCTTTCTCAACAAATTTCATTGGCCATTTCTTTCTTTTATGTTTTTTTTTTTTTTTTTTTTTATTTTTGGCGTAAGATCTATTTTGTTTTAATTTAATTAATTCTGTCAAGAATGCCTTGACGAAATTAAGCAAGTTATTTGAATTACTGAAGTAGTGGTTTTGCGTGTAACAATTAAAATTCTTTTTTAAGTATTGGTTTTTAATTTTTCATTTGATAAAGACTTATTAAATTCCTAAACAGTGAATATAAAAAATTAAACATTAAAAAAAGATAAATATATCTTATGAAATATTTGAAATTGGATAAATTTCGGCTTCGGCCAAAATTTCACGTTTGATCGAACACTAATTCCCGCCACTTTTACTGGACCGCTTTATTTAGTCTAAAGCCTTTGTAGTGCATCTTGGTTTTTTCTTTCTTTCTATAACCTATTACTTATCACTTTTCCGTCAGTTATTTATTTTTTTTCTCGTAGTCTCTTCTTCGCTCGCTTATATCTCTTCGCATACACCATTAAATTTGAACTCGATGCTTTTCATTATATGCATTTTTCATTTTGTGTTCCATTTGTTTGCTATTTGTTCAGTCGCCCACCCGCGACTTATTTACTTTTCATTTTTATTATAAAATCATATCCGTATTTTTCAATTACTTTTCCGCTCTCTTACGTTCTTTTTTTGACAATTATATCCAGCTATTTGCTTTTTTATTCCTGTTCCCTTTTGCATGTTTCCTGCTAATCCGTGGTTCTTTTTCTTTTCTTCACCTCGCCGTTCTGTTGTCTCTAATATTCACCTGCATTTGCGGAACCATTCTCTTTTCTTCCGTTTTTGCTTTTCATTAGCTTCCTCTTCTTGTTATCCTCTGAGCATTCATCTCTTTCTGTGAAGCACTTTGTTCTGTACTCTAGTTTGTTAAGGCTTAAGTTTCTTACTCCAACATTTCTGATATATATTAATTATTTCTTACTAATGATATCTGATCGGATTAAAATATAACCGGATTTTTTTCTCTCCTAATTGTTTCCGGGCAAAGGTCCCCGGTCGAAGCCCCCCTCTCCCAAAAAAAATCCTTATTACTACACTTGTTTTTTGGTCTATTTTCAATGTGCAAAGCGCCAAACTAGTGTTAAGATTCGCAATCCTTTATCCCATACGGTCTCCTAAACATAAAAATAAAATATATTTACCATTTTTCATTTCCTCCTTTCGTAAACATATTCAACTAACTTCCTTCTTTACTCTGCAACACTTCGTATCGTCTTTCATTTTCAATTTCCAATTTCCCAACATTATTCCAGCGCTTTTAAGTTATATTCCCGCTTTGTTTTAATGTAAACCTGTACCATGATTCCCCGCTTGTAAAATTGTCAAACTAATTTTGATTTTATTGATCTCCTCTGTAAAACACATTCTTATCTGTACCAATTATGTATTTTATTCGATACGATTTTTATTCGTCTGTAGACAAATTTTATTAGGAGCACCGCGTGCAGAAGAATATCCCCTGAAATGTGATTACCGATATTGAACATACAATAAATTCGGGACCGTTTTATTTTCACGAAATTTTTCATTTGTATAAATATTCGCAAAAGCATTTTGAACTTTATTCTAATAAAGTATGTAGTGCGTCACGAAATTAGCCTTATCAAAAACAGATGGTCAGCACGCTTCACACGTCCTCGTATCAACTAGATGGTTACACATTTATGAACAATTTTAAACTTTCAGCGAATCGTAAAATGATAAAAATTCGAAAATCTCAACTACCTTGAAACCATTTGAATAGTGAAGAAGAAATTCGTTTCGAATATGAAAGGAAATATAACTTCAATTACTAAAAGTTGAGCTTGTAGTAGAGTATCGAAATAGACTTAAAGAAAATAAATAATAAAACTGTCAACATTAACATAATCCAACCGACACGTCTAATCAGGGCTTAAGGGTTCTTAATTTAATTTTGAATGAAGACAACTATGTCAGCAACCGGGGAATATTCACTTTTGAATGAAGACAACTATGTCAGCAACCGGGGAATATTCACTTTTAAATAAGAATTTTCGATGAAACTGAATAACGCACACTAAAATTGTTCAGTATTTATGTTTATTCATGGATCGCCATATTACGTAGGTTCGTGAAAGACAACAAATCACACGTCATAAACTTGATGTACCGAAAAATTTATCACTAATTATCAGCAACTCGTAACATATATATTTACTTCTTAGTAGTCGTTCAGTCAATGCAGAGATCTGATGTCAAACATTCTCATCTCTGGACCACCATCTTCCAACATGTTTGTTCATATGAGCACTAAGTACATAAATGGCGGAGAAGAATTAAACTGAAATTTATTTTGCAAAGGGCAGAACAGTAGTAACAGTAATTATAAAAGGAAGAAATAAAAATAGTCAAATTTTTTTTTTTTAAAAAAACCTCTCAGAAGACAATTTTTTATTCTTTTATTAACTAAAGATGTGCATGAGGGTTTTCATGTGCCGTGCTTAACTACTGGGATGAAGCCTACTTAGGATTGTTTCTGGGTGAGATCCCTGATTGACGAGCCCCCCCCCCCCAAAAAAAACCTGGGAGAATTAAACGGGGTAGTATAGACCGTTGCTTCGCGAAATCGCCTATCCAAATAATACGAAATGGTCAAAGTTTTTTACTAAAAATGTTTTAATGTATTTAGACCGGCGCTTATTTAAAAAAAAAAAACAACAAAAAAAATCACGCTGGCACGCATCTGTCTCAAAAATTATTAAATTAATTTCAGACATTTTAATCAATCCTCCTTTGATATAGAAAAGAACGAAAAAAATAGATGAATTTTCTTAAAACAAGCGATCAATTTTACAATTCCTTTTTTACTTTACATGTTGGAATTCAATAATGCAAAAAAAAAAACAATTTCCTATAAGCCAGAAAATAAAATAATACAAAAAGTTTCAAAATTTTTACATCTCTATGTATAGCGGTGATAAAGAATTACATTAAAATAATCTAATAAGCATTCTTTCGTAATATACCATCAGTTTGTGTAGTTGCATAAGATACACCTAAATCAGTTGAAATCGCAAAGAACGTCATTTAAAAATATATATATATATATATATACATAAAAGAAAAAATTTAACATTAAATTTAAATGAACTGCACCCCCAATTTTCTTTAATTAAAACGATTTAAACGAAAAAAACTTAATTGTACGAGAAAATGTTTTCGCCAACGAAATCAGCCAAATGTTTACCACATTTATATATTATTAACGTAGGGATAATATTTTTTTGTAAATACCAGTTACTACAGTCGAAAACAAAATCTAATTTTTTCTGTTCGTTAATGTCTTAATAAAACTCTGCGAGCGTTTGCAGAAATAAATATGAACAAAGTTTTACGTTTCTAAAATAATTTTTTTTTTTCGTGTATTATTACTATATATTTTTTTTTTGGAGGGACATAAGAATATATATTTCTATAACAATGAAATATGATAAATTTATAAAAAAAAACAACTAATAAGTTTATAATAAAATTTTATAATTTCAAAACTTCCTTTTTGACTTTAGTTTTGATGTTATTCTTTGTGGAAAATCATTATCACCATAGTTTGTTTCTTGCTCTTTCAAAAAATTAACACACCGATTTATTTCAAAATGTAACAGAAAAATGTTACATATATTACATAACCTGTTTTTCCGTATTACTCTCGACGTAAGAATGAAGTTGTCATTAATATGTATTTATGTACATATATATATATATAAAAATAAGTTATAAAATTACGAAGATATTTCGGAAAGGAACAAAACGAATAATATTTAAGAATATTAAATTTTCGTAGATTTTATTTGTTACTAAGTATCGTAAAACTTATCTGTAAACAACTAATACTTATAATAAATACTCAGTTTGGAAATGTTTTTGGAAATATTTTATCATCCGGCAGAATATTTCCGAATTTAACGAAGTTTCCAAATAGAAGACTTTTCAAAATATTCGGTTATATTTATACGTTATCTGAATATTCGATATAAGTCTTTACTATATCGTAGTTATTTATTAAGTTTCATAATATTCATCAATTCAAAAATTTTAAAATTTTAAAGCAGACTCCCAGAATAAAATTTCTATTCGGAAAAACACACATCCAAACTGGCAGTAAGTTCGATAATTTTTTATTAAAGAAAAACAAACGATTGCAACCAAATTTAAACAAAAATAAAAACAATTTTACTCTAACAGAAATAAAACTGTTAAATTGTAGGATCTTACATTATTGTTGGTAAGAAATTATTAAAAGTTTGTATCTTTCACCAATTCAGCGTTAAGAAACTGGTATAAATAATCCAAATATGAAACACGTAGAACTTAATAATACAACAGTGTCAGTAAAAAGGTCTATATAAAAAGGCTATCATCACTTACCTACATAAGGTTAAAAACATTTGTAAACGAAATCGACATCGTATGAACTGAAGTAAATACTAACAATACGAACAGAATCTAGTCAAAATACAACTCTTCAGTTGAAATGAACTATTTATCCTTTGCTATAAAGCGGGCGAAGCACTACGCGGAGCAATGCAGGAAACAGATCGATTAAACTTTTTCGATGTCGGCGCGGACTGTTTGCTTCGTAGAGGGTGTTTTAAACTCGTTAACTATCACACTAAGAGAGAAAAATACATCTACCACACCCTTTCAGAACAATACAATGTCTGAAGAATACGCTACGTGAGTCTAGAAAAGGCGCAAAGTGTACGGTGACCAAGAGCAACTGATACTTATTGTTTTTAATTTTTTCTGTTTATAAATAGTAGAAAATGTTTAATTTACCTTTATCGCTGTTAATGCTAGTGAGCAATTTTAAGACATTACTAGTTACACACTGAAATTTTAACAAATAAAAACACATTAAAAAAAAAAAAAAATCCAAAAGTCCACTTGGGAAACAAAAAGAAACACCACCAACCAAAAAAATATTATGGAATTTTAAAATATTCCCTAATAAAGTGAAACACATTATTTATAAATGAATTGTATTTCATTTTTTTATTAGTGAAAAACATCGCGTAAAATTTATCTATTGTCCAATTCGGATCATTTATCGCATATACTTAAAGAATTTAGCTGTTATCTATTTACTTTGAAAATTTTGCAAATTACTACAGATATTCGCCAAACCTGTTTGCATATATGTCAAACAAATAATAAAGTATGATGATATCGAAAACTTTCACAGCCATTAAACATTATTTTAAATCAACGTTATGTTCTTTAATAAATCCATTTATCTTCTTAAAGTTCACCAAAGTAAAATTATTACTACGCTTCTTCTTCTTACCATTTCGAGTAGTAGTAACAAAATATCTAATCAGTTTTTGAAGATTCGGAACATTTCGTATTTATGAATGCAGAAATTATTGCGCTGTATGTTACAAAAAAATCAGTTCCCCCCAACCCACTTCAGGTCACCAAAAAAAAAAAAAAAAAAAAAAAATGAAAATACAAAAAAACACTTTTTTCTAGGTACAGGTTTTATAATTTGAATTCGCTTCAGATCAGTTTAGCACTTTTTCAATAAAAAACGAACAGATGGATAGGCACAACACATTTTAAAAACGATAGATTACGCATTAATATATTAAAGTGGATATAAAAAACAAAAGTGATTCTTTTATTATCACGCAACGATCAACAAATACGGATATAAAAATCGAAATCATTAATGTTTCATATGGATACGCCAGGCTCAGGATAAAAACATCGGTGGAAGAATTTCAGAGAAGCCCGCGTTAAATATTGGCGTCAGAAGGCTACTTGAAGAAGAAGAAGAAAAGAAAGAAACGTAATTTGATAAAATTAGATTTTACCAATAACCATTATGTTGAAATTTGACTGAATCTTACAATTATTTTATTTTTTAAACAAGATAAATACAATTTCTTAATCACTTAACTAAATTTTAACCTTGTCATAGCAAAAATCCGAATAATTGTAATAATGTCAAAAAATATTACGAACCAGTACAACTAACATCGTAAAATATTTATCAGTAGCTCTATTGTTACTTATTCGTTGTTGGTTTATTATAGACAAGAATAATCTTCCGATGATGAAAATTAAAGAATACTACATTTGTTCCCGACAACAATTTGACAAGGGGCAGACGACACTCTGAAACGTACTTTACTTACTGTGTTGGCTTTAATTAAAATTTTTAAAAGACCAAGAATATGCCGGAGCTGCTTCAATATCAGCAGCTCGTAGAAACTTCAAAGTATGGCTGAAGCACATTATAAAAAATAATATAAGAAATGAGATGGTCTTAATGTCTAGCTGCCTCTAGATTAGTGCACAAAAAGTACTACTTGCAGGACTTCTAAAGAAATTCACACTTTCTTACGTATTATAATAAAAATATCCAAAAAGTATTTTCATCGATTTGGCATTAAATTTATTCAAAGGATAGCCTTGCAATTAACCATGTTTTTATATTTAGGCTACGCTATATAACAGTATAAATTTGGCCAGTTTTTTGTATTGAGCACCAACATGTTTACTTCGTTAACTTCTTATGAAGACTCAGATATCTGAAACTAATTCTGCCGCTCGAAGTTATGACAATATACACCAATATACAATTTAACATACGCAACATCCTGATAATATAGTCGCTAACAGCCATCATTATAGAAACATCGGTACAACATTATGAGATGAACGAATATTTTCTAAAGATTATTTGCAAGCAACGAACATACGATTAAGTCATCACTTGGTCTATTCGTAATAACATAAGTCTATCATTCTCTAAAACACAATAAAAAACAGATTAATTTCGATAAATATTTTATAACTCTTGCGAATAAATTTGTACATGGAAATAACTTCAACTCAAAACATACATTACTTGGATCACGACTGATAACGTTAACAGCAGCTAAATGTTTAATGGATAATCGATATTCCCCATCTTGTCGGATGGACATCATATTGACCGACTGATAGTAAAAAATTTCTAGATCTATTAGACTTATCTATTACTAACGGTATAAATATTAACCGTACGGTCGTCCGATCTTCCTTGAACGGTACTTCGGAACATTCTCCCAAAATATTAAACTTTAGTACTTCGGTAGCACCTAGGAAATCAGTTTTAACCAATAAAAACACTGTGACTGGAATGTATTTAAGCACTTTGTTCAAGATGGTATAAATTTTAAAGTGCCTTTAAAAATCGTCGGAACTGCTGTGGAAGATTTCACAAAATAAGTGCACATTTTCAAATAATAAACCATATGAAAGTAATAACGAATACGATTTCAGAAAAATGAAGATTAAAATGAATACGACAAAATGACCGGAACCATATCAATAAAATAAATTTTAATAAAGCAGCTAAGTAGTTAAAAAGTAAGATCTTAGAAATTGAAAATGAAAAATTTCCCAACCTACATCGGAAATTCAACAATTTTCTGAAACACTACAAAAAGTATAAAGAAAAATAACATCACCCACCGTCCATCAGTACGAATAATTAAACAATATGTGGGTACGCAGTAATGCAGAAAATTCAGACTTATTTTCTGAACATCTCTCCCCAATATTTCAAAAATATATACGAACCGTCTAATAAATAATGACGAAGAATAATGCCGCGAGTACGGTTCTATGTAGCCGAAACTAGTTAGCGTATTATTTATATTTGGTAATTGTGCAATTTTTGAATTCATTTTATATTTTGATTGAACTACTGTAACAAATAAACAGTTATTTGCGATACCGTTTCAGCTGTTTTTCCCCAATAAAATCAATATTTTCAATGGAGATCAATATGATGTGTGTAAACAAAAGCATTACAAATCAAAAAAGACACCGGGCTATGATCTAATAACTACAAAAAAAAATATTGAAAAATCTTCCAAAAAAGCTGTTACTTCAGTAACGTATATACTTAATACAATCCTACGTACTAGTTGCTCTCCAATTCAATGTATGTTCCCTACTATTGTAATGATACAGAAACCAGGTAAATCGACAAAAACTTCCTATAAACCAATTAGTTTGTCGCCCATTATTTCGAAACTCATCGAAATTAACACACGTCTTGTTTACTTTAAGCAAAACTGAAAATCCACTCATTGAACGAAACGGACTTAATTCCAAAGTGAAATATGAAGCCTTACACTGAGACCAACGGCACGCGTGGAAAGATCACATCAGCGCGTCATATGAAAACAGCTCGATCTAAAACTTCGAAATATAAAGTGACATGGGAAAATATTCAAAACTATATTAGACATTAAAGTTTAATATTAAAATCAATATGAGCAAATGGAATTTAAAAAATTCAACAGTTAACATTATCTAGCGATTTCAAAACAAACGCCTTCGGTATATACCAGCAACACATCTTGGTATATACGAAATTTATAAGGACTTGCACATACCAACGATAAACAAAACAACTGCGATTTCTTCAACATGTTAATCCGTAGCCGTTAATCTCCCAGTCAATAGTATTCGGTTTAACGTATCAAAAGATACAATTAAATTCAGTTACAACATGAAAGATGGACCATAATATTGCTGCTAATTATCTTGCTCTCATAAAATTACCATTGGACAGTAATTCGTATCTTTTCTTTTTTTCTGTCTTTCTTCTCTTCTTTATTATTATCTGATGTTCTCATTGCCCCCGTTGTCCGAATAGACAGATTGTATGTAAAAAAAAATTATGAAAATATTAATTTAAAAATTAAAAATTCGCTTTGAAAACAAATTACCTGATAATTTAGAGAATCGCATGGGCAAATGAGCAAACAGAAATTACAAATTCATTAATGACTAATTCAAATATTCTCGACAGTATGATATACAAATATTTTCGAAATAAAAAATGAAATATAGAATGCATACAATCGAAGTATCATCAATTAAAATATGTTTGTTTTCAAAAACAAACATAAAAGAAAAATAGAATTAAATTTGTTAATTTTTGCGTTCATCCCCATTTAGTATTATGGTGTTTTTAAATAATGCGTAACACGGCGATAATTTGAAGCTCTTCAAAACAGAACAGTTACATAAATTAAATAAAAACACAGACTACTTGCAAATTTCCTTTTAACCACCCTAATAAGAATAAAAGTATTTAAACAGTTAGGGATGCATAAAAATAATTAAAATTAATTTGATTTCCCCCGAATAAAACGCGTATTTCTATAAGTGTAACAAATAAAAGATTGCGCTACTAGGCAAATTACTTTTTTGATGAATTTGTTCTAAACATTTAACATCAGCAACTGCGAAATAATGTTTACGGTAGCTAATTTTTAAATGCGGTAATTAATAAATCTATTCCATATTATTTATAAAACTTACCCAACAAGTACAGTTTAACAAAATGTCACAAACAAACCGTATATATTAATTGAAATGCAAGACGGCTTAAAAATCGAAAATATTAAAAATTCACTACACAAAATTAATCAAAATTAAACTATAAACTTCGCACACTTCACTAAAAACAGTTTACTCACGTCACATTCGTTCGAATGATAACATTTGCATTCTGAAATCATCCGTAAAATTATACATAATATTTACTATCAGTTCAGTTCATTCTATGAAGTTAGTTCGTATAATCATATTATTGAATTTCTTATACTGTTTCATTTTTTTTTAACTTTGCTTTTATAATTCGTTATTTTAATTTAGAAAATTTGAATTTTTATTTAATATTTATTGGATTAAGAGTTTTTTTTATTTTTTTGTCGTATACTAATTAAAAAGGTGAATAAATTTATTTTTCTTTAATTATATAGACTTTAATTAACGTTAAATATTTTTAATAATGAAAAGCAAATGAAAAAATTATTTTATAAATGTAAGTTTAAAATATATCGAACAGATTAATTTTTACAAATTTTAGTTCGTTCATTTGCCTCGTAGAAATCTATAAAATTTTACACTCGCGTACAATTCCTTTTGAGTAAAATATAGAATAAAATGTTTTTACAATAATATTAGAAATTACAATATGTGCAATTAATTTGAATAACTATTAATTAAATAATTAACTTTATGTTATGATTTAGAAGTCCTTCTTTTTGCGTTTTTTTAAATTTAGAAGTAGGTATTTAATGAATTTCTCTCTTGTAACTTAATAATGTTTTATGTATAATGAAAATTAAATAGTGCAAAGTTTGTAATTATTACGTAGTTTACAAATATTTTTATATATTTATAAAATTTTAAGGTTTATAGTTAATGCTAATTAAAATTTTTTAATATAAAAAACGAAATTATACTTCACGATTTCTATATATTGTTTAAAACTAATTGTCTTAGTAACTTACATTATAATGATAGTGTAATAAACACTGTCATATACCCAACACGTCAAAAAAGACCTCTCAAACGAATACTCTTAAAGTTATATTGTATAATTTTAGATGTAGTAAAAAAAGGCTAATACCTTTTCGAGAAATGCTTAAATTTTAATAAAAAAGCGTGTGATTTGTAACCGTCCAAAAAGAAAATAGAAAGTTTTTTAGTTTATGAAAGAAAAAGAAAAAAACATTCGGATTGCAACTGAAAACTAATCCAACCTAATCAAGAACTTGCAGCAAATCTCGTATAGGCATTATTCTTACTTATGTTTTTGACAAAAAAGATTCCAAAAATTATATTATCTCTATCAGTTATGAAAATTAGTTAAACTTATAACCGTTAAATACTGTGAAAAGTATTTTATTAAATTAATATATATAATTAATTTCATCGCTATAATATTGTAAAATCAACCCAAAAAGTAAGTTTTACAAAATTTCGTTGGAGCAAGAGCTAAAAACGACGTTAAATTCCCGTTTTAACGGCACATTAAAAATTACAATTATTCCTTTTTTTTTTTTTTTTTTTTTGGATTCATTTTTTCATTTACCCAATTCATTAGGACCGCTGTCCAATGTTAAATCTTTAGCGGACTATTCCTAGTTAATTATATAATACCACTCAAACAGATTTTTCCGTATCAAATACCAGAATGCAATTACAAATTTATACAAGATAATTTCAACCTTTCAGGGCTCTGTACTTAGGCCCGTATTGAATATCATCTTTACAAACGACGTGCCATTATGTAAAATATTATAATTGTCTTATATCACAATTACTGTACTTGGTGTAGACTCCATTACTGCCTGACCATATCTTTAAGAGGAAATATTACTAATAACCAAGCAAATGTAAACAAATCATTGCAAGTCCACTCATGTCATTTAACAGTGAAGTCGTAAAACAAGTTTAAACAATTAAATCTCTTGATTTCACTATTAATAGAAGATTAATGCGAACAGCACATATCAGAAATAAAAGAATATGAAGTTTAAAATTTTCGCCTCTTCTGGATGATTGGGCATCGTTTTCAAGTCTTATTGGAGTCGAAGTTATTAATACATAAAGTTCTAATGAGATTGATCCGATCCTGTGCTGTGCAGTTATGGGCTTTTCTTGCAGGTTCCAACATATCAGTAATATAGCGATTTCAGTTTAAGGTATTGTGTTATGAGTCTTGATTTGTCTCAAATGAGATGTTTCATCAGGATGTTAATATACACAAATGGTATGAAAATTTGCCTATCATTATAATTCGAATTGTGTTAAAAATTTTAATTTCATCTGAATTTCTTAATGGTCTAATGGTGATATACGGCGCCTGAAAATATTTAAACTGCAAGATCTGACACTAGGATTTATCTAGACGCTATTCTTAATTAAATATATTTTTTAAGGACTGCTATTGCTGGATACCATATCGTTAATGTCGTATATTACAAAACAATTCATTATTATCTTATCTTGTACAGATTGTAAGATATGAAAAAAATATATAGCTTATTTAGCATTGATTTTTCCTTTTTTAGATTTTTTTTTTTTTTTCGGAATATTTCGTTTATTACATGTTATAATCATATGCCGATTTTTTATCTTATTTTCTGTCTTAATTGTATTAAAATATTTTTCACACTATGATACAATTTATTTCATTTTATTAAGAGCTTGACTGCATTTTATCGATCATTATACTGAATATTAATTGTATAAAAAGTGATTTTTGTTTAAGAAAACTCGTTTTATGCGAACGCAATAAATTATTTTGGTTGTATAGTTTATCACTCGTTAAATCACAAACAGTCATGTTCAGTGATTTGATTTTATTAACTTTTGTAATTTAGGAATGTAATTGACTATAAATTCCATTTTGTTAATTTATTTTTTTATAAGATGGAATTAATAATACGTGACATTTTAATGGACTGAAAAGGGAAATAAGGAAATGAAATGGTTAATTGTAATTTTAGAAAAGAGCTGCGAATTCAAAGTAATGACTATCATTTAAACTGAATGGATACTAAGGGAAAGTTTATGCAATCAATATTTTATTCGTATATTACATAATTAATTAATTAATTTTATTATTATTTCGTGAAAAAAATTCCTACAGATTTTACAAATTGAAATTTTTTTCCTTTACATGAAATTTGCTTACGTAAAATTAACCAGCAAAATAATTTATAGAAGAAATTTAAAAAAAAAAAATCATTAGTTCCTCATAATAAATAAATTTTGTGCAAAAATAAGTGCTACATTATATTTTTGAACCTTATATCGTATTTATACATAAGAAAATTTGATGTATTTGTTGGAACGAAGTTCTTTTGCGCGGCTTGTCAGTAGGAGTAAACTGGCAGAAATGGCGAGATAACGAAAAAGCGTTATGCGTTGTCTTCCAGGCGACTTTCACTCTCTTTCTATTATATACGGGTGTGTGCGTATATATGTGCGTGCGAGCGAGTATCGAGATTCGAACTGAAGCATCGTACGCGGTCAGTTGTATAAGCTCAATTCTAAACACGTGTACATTTTATTTAATTTGAAAATTGGCGCGGTTTTTTTGTGTGACGTTACCACACTTCGACGAGTCTGATGATTTATTTATTGTTTTTGTTTTAATTCATATGGGGTTTATATATTATGTAATTTTTTTAAAGTATACTTTATGAGAATGACTTTATACTTGTGTATCTACCAAAAAGTGAAAGAAACTTCATTCTTACCGGGTATTCTCCTCTAGACACCACTTCTCTTTTTTATTTTATAATCCGTTCTAAAAAGGACAATAAGCGGAAGAGAGTAACGGCTCTGTCGCGAGCAGGAATTACTCAAAAAAAAAAAAATAATAGAAATGAAATTTATCTTAACATTACATAAATCTGTGAATTAGTATGACGTACAGAAAATTTTTGTGTGTAAAATAAAAATTTTTGTTCATATTTACTTTTTCTGTTTCTTTATTTAAAAATTGAGGTATTAAATTTAACCGGAATCAAAATTATCCATGTTGCAAAGAGGAACAATCAATATCGTTATTAGATGTGAATTATTAACAAATTTATTTTATTTTATTTATGTATGAAATTGAAAGTATTATGTTTGTAAGAGTCCGTTATTATATTATTATAGAAAAGTTTACAAGAAAAAATTAAAATAACAGAAGCGTTCTCTAGTACATGAGTTGCTATGAATTTTGCAATGTTGAATTTAAGCCCAATGTAAATATTAGCCACTGCCATATTCTAGAACGAATGGATATTCGATATAAGGCACATTTTGATCCACTAAATGAATTCCTCCCTTATTCTCATTGTAATTTCTTAGGCTGTTTTATGCTTACTCTCTTTTTATCTAGTTCAGAATAGCGTGCCCATAATTCAATTAGTAGCTGGCAGCCAAATAAAATGCCGATGACTAAATCGTTATTTTATCTGCATAGAACTGCTTCTTGTTCGTTACTTTCATATTTAATCATCTCATTTAAAAACGCATCATTTAAAAAAATGAAAAATTTCAATGGATAAAATGGTATTTGAATATAATCAGGTAAATAAAATATATCGACGCATGTAAAATATCAATAATAAAACAAATAAATGATTAACCAAATAATAAATTACAAATGTGATATTTAAATTAATTTCATCAGAATATGAAGTATGATAAGCATTTTCATTCCGTTATATTACTGTATGAGTGCAGTTAACAGTTAGCTTTGGGATCTACTCTATGTGTCAGTGAATTCCTTACGCCACTGCATATACATCAAGTATTTTAACTTACGTTTGTATGCACGTTACCATGGCAATTTAATCAGATAGCAGTCAGCTTCGTTCAAACGGCTTAGCGCGTTTGAATATCAAAAATCTGAATAATTCGTCTTTTTGAAATGTAAAGAAAAAAATAAAAGCAATTAGATTTTTTTTAATTGTTTGAGCGAAAAATTAATTTAATTTTGTCTGCTAAAGTTGATTTTGGAGAAAAATAGGTGTTAAAAAAATCGGAGGTTTGAAGAAATTTTCGAGAAAATCTGACTTCTCCAACAAAGCTTGCCACTGTTCTATACTGTATGTAACCAATGCAAATAATTTATTGTGAACTATAATTTTATAAATATTTTCTTCCATATCTTTAAAAATAATTCAACTTAGAGTAACGTAAACTAATTAATTATTTTAAGTATTCTTGTAATTCTGCATCGATCCTTTGTTGAATACGTTACTGATATAAACCATAAAAAAAGTACTCGCACAAAGCGATTGCGAACGTTTGTAAATTATACAGTAAGGTTTGATCACAAAAGTTGTAATGTTAAAAGATTATTTAAAATTCTGGACTTTGCTCATCGTTCTCGCAAGGGTGCAATAATGTGTAAAACACTACTGCATATAAACAGAGATAAAAATATAAATATATTTATTCTAACAGATTCGCATTGTGTGTAAAAAAAAAAAAAAAAAATCCGGTAGGATCGATAATCATGATAATATATTGACACATAGCTAACCGGTGCGGTAAACATGGTGAGAATAGTAATAGCATATAATTCATACTGGTACCAGGGCATTGTGGTATAGAAGACAATCGTGTGCTGTTTCTTCCATGCAAGCAAAAATTAAAATAAAATGTCCGGTAAGAATGTTCAAACTAATGTTAAAAAGCAAAATTTACCCAATTTGAATAAATAGGTATAAAAACTGAAATAGCTGCAGTATAAAATATTATATTACTGGAGATTTATGGTTTAAAAATAAATGTTCCTTGGATTATATTTAGTGTACTGTACGACTGAGAACGGGTCACTTGTTGACTGTAAATAATGAAAAGATTCAGCTTGATAAATTCACAATTGTGCGAATGAAGTGAGCAGGAGGATTGCATTGAATGTATAATTGTGAACTGTAAGACGAACAACTTGGAAGAAGTAGACTTTCCGATGAACTTGTAAAAAAAATATGATGCACTCATAGTTAGTATTGGACAAATAGTTTGTAACTGACTAAGTAAAGAGATAGTAGCTCTGTTCAATTTTATTAAAGGAAAAAATATGAAAATATAAAATACAATTAAAATAAAATTATCAGAATTGATAAAAATTAACAAGTTAAAACTAGATAAATAGATTAAAAAGAGAAGGAAATTAACAGGGAAAATCCTCTCCACTCTACTGATCCTCCCTTTATATGCGACCCCAACCATATCCTTTTTGAATGCCCTGCTCTTTTTCCTGAGTGCTCTCATCTGTACGCCGAACTTTTGCCGTTGGATCTTCCTACCCCTTTCAATGCTTCCTTTATCCTTTCTTTCCCATCTCCAGCCGTTATTCCTCTCCTTCTTTCCTTTATACTTTCTATCTCCGATCGCCTCAGAATCTGAGTAGGTGATCTAAGTCCATGTGGTTGGGTCAGTGTTAACACTGAGCCCACTTAAAATAAAAAAAAAACAAACAAAAAAAAACGAAAAAAAAAAACAGGGAAAATATATTATTACTAATAAGATTGATTCAGTTTATCTACCACAATAAGAGAGAAAACTTGTAAAACAAGAAATTCAAAAAAATTTAATTACATATACACTTACAGATGCAACTTTAAAGTTGATAACATGGGCATGGGCGTCGCCAGCGGGTGACAGGTGGGCAGCTGCCCCCCCTGGAGCCTTGAAACTTTTTAATCAACTGGCCATAATGAGTATTCATAGGCGCGCGTAATCATGAATAATTTGCCAGAAACCCACGAAAATTATGTTTTAATTACGATTTTATTCTTGTTTAATAAAATATTAAGCCTTTACAACTTATAAATTTTATTTTTTCTATAACTCATATCCTTTTTCTATCATCTTGCCCCCCCCCGCTGGCCCATCGGCTGGCGACGCCCTTGAACATGAGCAAGGTGGTGTTAACAAACGCACTTTTGGACGTGCCAAAGGAAATTATAAAAATAAAAAACTTAAATAACTGGGAAAATGTAAATAAAAAAAAGTTGGTTGTGAGAATAGATTAACGAGTAAAATGGATATTTATCCGGTTATTATTTAAACTGCATTTCATATAATATGTGCAATTGCGATATATGAATAAGAGTGATAATTTCAAGTGTGTGTGAATGGTGAAGTGTGGTTATTTTTTAGAATGATTAATTAGACTATATGTTATGACGAATTAGGGTTTGTGGCGCTATCTTCCGAACTATAGTGATGTTGCTGTAAGTAATTTGTACTCTTTTTAGTTTAACAAGTCGTTTGTTCCCAACACGCAATGCAGTCGAGATGCCGACTAAATGACCATCGCTAGATTGTAATATAATTTGTGTGCGTGCGAACGTCGAGAAATGCTGTTGTTGTAAGCCGTGTGTAATGCTATTGGAGTTAAGACAATAAGTATTCTACGGAGTATACGGTACACAGTGCACAGCTAGAGTGGAGAGTGTATTATCTTGATCGACGATATATGTCACATTACAGAATAAAGTTCGATTATTTTGTCGAAGATTCTATATGTTAAATTAAAGATAACCATAATTTACGTTTGTAAAACACTAAATTCAAAACAAATATATCCAATTTTAAATATGTATTATCGCATATATAATTTTCATCTAGCATTCCTAAAATAAATAAATTTATAATTGTTCTTTTTTAAAATCTTTTAAAACCTAGGAGCTTTATTGAAGAGGTGAAGTATGGTTTCATAACCTCTAAATCTGATTATTTGATTAAATTGAAGTATGAATGATAGAAGCCCATCGGGATACAACCGGAGCTATGTTTTTAACACAGGCTGTATAGTCCACGAAGTACTCGATATAACTAGTATAAAAGAATCGGAATTGGATTCAAAATTTGATTTCGATATGTATTTCGATTAGTGCGCTTTGTTTTGTGTAGCAATGTAGCATTGTTGTTTGCAGTTTTTTACATATTTCATCGGATTTGTTTTTACAAATTTTTTTAATTTTCTTTCTTCGCCGTAATAAAAATTGAATTAGACATATTAACAATTCTTACGGTATAGAACGTTTTAGGTAGTTATGTCCTAATTTTAAACAACGATTTAACCGTAAGAATAATTAGGTAGCATATATATTTATTATATTTTATAAAAATGATATGATTGCGTTTTATTGCAATTTCTGTCAAATTGAATATTGGATTCAATATAGTTTTTCAATTTACTTTACATATTTTTCTTAATACGGTATGTTAGGAACAAATTTGCTCGGTTTTATTGTTTAATTTATTATATTTTCATTTACTAGTTATATTTTTATATTGCTCTTTTGTGTTCGTAATTTCATCATGATTGTTGTTTTTTTCATGTAATAGCAGCTTCTTTTGTTTCAGTAGTACTATTTTTTCATATATACTTGTTTTGTGTTTCATCTGTTTGTTATTATACTTCTTACTTACTTTTCCGATTATTGTTTCATTTTGTACTTTTTTAAATAGTTCTTCAGGGCTGCCTGTATCCATTTTTTTTATAAATAATCTCATTTTTTATATTTTAGCTCCAGTTAAGAAACATCATAAATTGTGTGATTGTATTTAAACTTTTTTTTACCATAATATGTTTTTCATTTATTTTTATACTGTGTTTATTGTTTAATTTCAGAAATGGTAATTATTACAATTCTGCACCTAATTATACAATTTATAATAATACCCTGACTGAAATTGATTTTTTCGTTATAAACCGATTTTATTGTCTATAATTATATTTTTTCAGTACAATAGATCATAATTATTGTTTCTTGTTTTGTTATTTATTTTTATATTTTTTTGTCATATATTTCTATTTTTCCTGTTTAAAATTATGTATCGGTGTCACTGAAAGTAAATTTTCTCCAATTATATATATCATTTTTACTAAAAAAGCAGCCTTATTTCAGATCTGGTAAATTTAAAACTGTAATATTGAACAAACAAACATTAGATGTTTAGAAATACTGATAATATACTAAACCGTTTTTATAATTAGTTTAATACTTCAGGAACGTATAATTACAAATTGTTAAGTAATTTGTAATTTTGATATTAACTTTCAAGTTAAAGATTAAACAAGAAATTACAAATTATACAATTAATTAAAAACTTTAAATTTTTACCAATAAAAAATTAATTTGTATTTTGTAAGTTTAGAATCAAAATAAGTGGAAAATGAGGGTTAAAAATAAATATGTTTGTTTTTATCATATTTAACTTATTGCATTTAATATTGTATGAATATCCTTTTAAAACTGACTAATAAATCATCTATTATCGCTTGGTGCAATGCACTTCATTTTGAAATTTTATTTCGTGTGTAATGGCAAGTTGAGGTTTATGCTTGACCATAATTTATTTGCATGTATTTAGTAACCCTCTTCATTACTTTTATTGTATTATTTATTACTCTTTTAAAAGATGAACTTTTTGGTACAAATCATTTGTATATTATTACATTCTAGCAAAAAATGGAACCCAAATATTCAAAAATAAAGCATCACTTCTGTTGTATTAAGTTTAATAGTAATTTTTTCAAAGTAAAAATATTAAAATTAGTTTAACGTTTTTATATCATTAAATTTAAAAAAATATGGATCTTATCATAAGTTTCTTGTCACTAGTTTATTTTTCTTCCACCCCATTACATTAGTTTTTTATAAATCGTTAACTTTATTACAGCAAACCTTTAACATTTGTGAATGAGAAAAAAAAAAGTTTTAACAAAAGTAAATTCTGAATATGTGCACATACTTTATTCTGTAAAATATACATTTAATTTTATTGCTTTTTATTTTAGGTCTGTAACAAAAAGTAAGACTAAAGAGATACTTGTCGATGTCTTAATTTTTTTTCACAGCGGCATAAAAAAATTATTTTCCAATCAAATTAATATGATTATTGCAAATTTAATCTTACACATATTTTTAGTCCATTTGTCACCCAAATTATAAATGAAAACTCAATAATTTAATATTCTTTCTATATTTTAAAACTATAATGTGAGTTAAAAAAAATATATATTTTTTTTTGTTCCGTCCCTATCGTTATATAACATATAAAACAAGTTCAGTCAAGCATGAGGTTTCATGCGCTGAGGATTCCGTATGTTAAGTTAAAGATAACCATCATTTTCATTTACATAATACTAAATTCAAAACAGATATTTTTACTCCAGTTCTTTTTCACACATCACGCAGTGTCATCATATTGTACTGCAAAAAAAATAAATTCTAATAAATAAACGCTATTTAGTCCTAGATTTTTGGAAGGATTAATTATCAATAAATATTTAAAAATTTGTAATTGTACATGTTTGTTTTCCGAACTTCTATATAGTTATATTTGAATACTATTACTTAAACCACCTTTCTCATTTGTCACTATTTATTAGATTACTATACTGAGAAGTTAATTTCTCAACTATTCATCAAATAAAATCAATAATTTTCTTGACGTAATTTCACTTCAGTTACGATTTCTAAATAAAATTTATTTAGATATATACACAAAATTTTAAATAAACTACAGCAAACATGCCAAAATAAGAATATTTTCAACCCCATTCGAAATTTATAGCCATTAAATATTCGCGATGCAAGCAGGAAGCATATTAATTCTCGCATTTTTTGAACTTTTCGGGAAATTCGAAAGTTAGGTTAAGAAAACGAAATACGGTTTCGTTTCGGACAAATAGCGGCCATTCCAAAAATACATCACATGCTCGGGAAAAAAATATTTTTTTCCAAAATTTCGAGCTTTCGGCACCGCGAGGGTCTCATTCTAAAGCTGGAGAGCCGGATGTTTCAAACCACAGAAATATACGTGGATTCGCATATTTTATATCTTGTTCCAAATGTATAGCTATAATACGTCGCAAAGAGGAGGCTACAAATTAGAGCTCGCGCTTTTTGGAACTTTTCAGCAGCTTTGAGAGTTTTGTTAAGAAAATGAAATACGGGTTCGTTCCCGACAAATAGCGATCTTTCTAATGATATATCGCAAGCCCGGGAAAAAATTTTTTTTTTTTTGAAGCTTTTGGCGCCCTGAGAGTAATTTTAAAGCTGGAAATTTCGATGTTCAAAACTAGAGAAATATACGTGGAGTCGCATATTTTAAACCGTGTTTGAAATTTCTAGCTATAATATTCGCGGCGCTAGGGGGGAGGGCACGTCATTTTTCGCGCTTTTTTTAACTTTACGGCAACTTTGAAAGTTTTATTAAGGATATGAAATACGGTTTCATTCCCGAAAAATAGCAATCTTTCCAACGATATATCACATGCCCGGGAAAAAAAAATATTTTTTTCCAAAATTTCGAGCTTTCGGCGCCCCAAAGGTCCAGTTTTAAAGTTGGAAGGCCGGATGTTCCAAATTAGAGAAATATACGGGGATGCACGTATTTTTAATCGTGTTCGAAATTTTTAGCTGCAATACTCGTGGCGTTAGGGGGGGACACGTCATTTTTTGATTTTCAGCAACTTTACATAACTTTTGTAGCATAATTTTTTGATTATATGAAAGGACTCCTGCATTTTAGTTTATATTTTGAATTTCAGTTTTATAGGTTTATCGGGTGATGAGTTATGATTTTTTAAGTGATTTTTGAGGTCGTTTTATGTACCATATTATATATTCTTGACGGTTTTGGGGGTTTTTTGCCGCCCAGGGTAATCGGTAATCTTTAAGTTATAGATCGTTTTAAAGAGAATTTTAATTGTGATTTATGTTCCAAATTTGAAGTTTATAAGTCAAGCTGTTCGTGAATTATTGATTTTTATTTGATATTTTTGTCATTTGTGTACCATTTTATTGGGATTCCGTAAGTTATTACGGAATCCTAAAAATACATTACACGTTCTCAAACAAATTTTGAAAGGTATCCTTTGCGAATGTTAAGATTTCTATATTTGAAATGATTTACGATTTCTAAATTTTAATTGGTATAACCTGTAGTAGTATTAAAATAAAATCTAAGTCAATTTATATATATACTTTTTATGATTTTTGATTTAGTGGCTTTTGAATTAAAACATAATTTACAGTAGATAGACAGACGGATAAACATAAATTCTGAAGTTTCATATTTTAAGTTAATTATAAATAATGGTGCTAAATGCTGCGGTTTATCTTACTTTAGATAATTACTTTTTATTCAACTTTTATTTACTAAAACCAATGCTTAATGAAAATAATAGAAAAATTATTAATGCATAATGTAACTTTTTAAAGGGGCTTTAAAAAATTGAAGTTCTGAATTGTTGAGAACAAGTTCTAACGTTAAGTAGTTCACAGTATCAACCAAACTACACTTGCGGAGCTTTTACAGCAACTTAAGTGTGACTTGAATTAACTTCAATAAAGCAAAAAATAAAGCTTGGTGTAACACAACTTAAGTAAATTTAGAATAAAATGATATATTGTTATAATAGCTAATTAATTTATAATTACAATATTAGTACATATTATTTCGAGAATGAATTTACTTAAAAAATAAGAAAAAAGTTTGGCAAAATTGTTTTACAAAGCAATGTTTAATTCAATTGTTCTATTTTAACTATTTCCATGTTATTATATAGTAAAATATGAAATACACTATAATGGTTTGATCTTTTATTTAATAATTGAAATAAAGTCTACAAAAACAGAAATTAATTTCTGCACAATGCCGAGTCATTTATAATGTTCAAAAAAGATCAGACAATTTGTGAAATAATATATTTTATAGTTAAATAATTGAATTAACAGTTTGAATAGGTAACATAATATGCAATCGGAGGAAAAATATTGATTTCTTTCGCACACTGTTGAAAACTTTTGTATTATGTGAAGTACTTAACTAATGGTACTATATATTCAGTGTATTTCAAAAAACTAATAAATAACAAATATAATTTTTACATTAATAATTATAGACAGTGATAGCGACAATCATTTTTATTACAGTAAAACTAATAAACTTCATTTAGTTAATGGATTTCTTATTGATAAATCTAGCTTGTGTAAGTGAACTTTATTTTATATTTTTTTAATAATATTGCTACAACCAAAAATATATACAATTTTACAAACAATTGGGAAGTTTTATTTACTATGTTTTATATTTATTTTATTACTTTATTTTCAAAGTTGAGTTTTATAAATTTCTTACATTTTAATGGAAAGTTAATTTTGTAGATAAGTCTAAAATCCTTCAGTATGATATACTAATAAAGAAGTGTTATTAATAAAATTGTTAAAAACTTTTCTTCTTTTATTTACCTAAATTAATAATCTAGAAGAAAAAATTACATGTATTTGGATTTTAAATAAATTAAAAATTATAGTGCATAAAATGTAAATAAACAGCAACAAAATGATTTATTATTATTAGTAATAAAGAAAAAAAAATATTGTGTATTTTTTATTAAAAAAAATAAAATAATTATTAATTTTTCAATAAATTTTAAATTTAAAGTAATGAATACTACCAAATAAATATCGATTCTTTCTAAGTACTTTTCGATTCTTTTTGAGTATTTTTGTACTCGAAAAAATGTTCTCCGGTTGTATCCCGAAAGTCTTGTATGAATGATAGAGTAATATAATGAGCTCGACTTCTTTTAACAACAAAATCAAAAAAAAAAAAAAGGAAAATACAAAAACAAATGCGAGGTCGTACATATAATCGAAAACGTAGATAATAAAAGAAACTTCAAAAAACAAATCACCGAATAAGCACGCTAAATACGAATGAAAAAGAAAGATCAAACAGCAGATGTGTATTAAAACCAAATTCAATTATAAATATAAAATAAATAAATTCCCCTTATTAACAAACAAAAATATTTATAAATATAAATTAACTTTAATAAATTAAAATGAAAATACCTCAATTTAAAGAAAAGGGTTTTGAGATCATCAGCTAACAACACAAAATATACTCAATTAAAACAAAAAGCGTACAGTTTTAATTGAATGTATTCTGTGTTATTGGCTGATGATGGGCTCTGCGTGAAAACATTCCCTTAAATTAAAGAATTTATTTTGATTTATTAAGGTTAATTTATATTTATAAAGATGTTTTTTTATTAATAAGAGGAAATAATTTTATATTTATAAATTTTAACGAGCACATCGTGGATTTATCTACATTTAAGTTCAATTATTACGTTTTAAATGATAGAGGGCTATATGAGTTTATAACTTTTTAAATATGATTTCATATTAAATAAGAAACAATGTAAGATGACAGTGCGTTGGACTCATTATTAATACTGCTCCTTTAATTTTTAAGCTGGCACGTAATAATATTGATAGTCCTCTGCAAGGACTATGAGTGAATGTTACTATTGTGTTTTGGACAAGACCGAATTCGAGGAATTATTTCAAAACAAATTTTTGTATTTTGAATTTATTTTTTTATTTTTGTTAGAAAATTCTTCCTCTTAAGAATGGTAGCGTACCTAATATTTATTAGTCAGAAAATCTATATTCTGAGAATCCATTTTGTTTAAATAAATCCGTCAACGCTCTTTGTTAATAAACTCGAATAAACCGGTTTCTCATTTTTAACAGAATTTTAATGCTTTGAAGGGTGATCCCCCCGATGCGTACCTAATTTTTGATCGGATAATATCGGTTTTACATTTTGCAAAGTACGAGAGAATTGGAAGTGTGTTACGAATAATGAATAATGCCCATTTCATATAAGGCAGTACATACGAGTACAGTACAGTACTATTAGCGTGTAAGGCAAGTTCCGCAGAAAGGGTCTAAGAGTGCTGTCTTGGGGAACCTTTGGAGTAGCTTTTAGAAGAAGATTTTGTTTCGCTGATGGGAATGTAAAAAATTCGATCTATGTAATTTCCGATGAGTTTGCATAAAAATGGAATTTTCAAATAATTTTATTTAATTTAATGAGCGAGTTAATATTGTATGCTTTTGAAACGTCAAAAAATATCATACCAGCAGGCATGTATAGGTGTGGGAAGGAGTTGTTCAAACCTACTAACATTATATGTAATACATTTGGGACTTATGCTAGATGGTCTTACAACAGCTAAAATTCGGAATAAAAATTGAGAATAACACATTTAAAAGTACATAAAATCAAAACGAAAATTCAAATTTGAATTTCTCCGACTTGTCGATGATTGTTAAAAAACAGCAATATTGTTTATAATATTTTTAAAATAAAATTTCGGTATAAAATATAAAATATAATTTTAGACGTTAATATCATTTGTGTACCACAGTATGTTCTTAAAATTCCATATGCGCATTAAGCACCTTCGTATTTCATCATTAAGACTAAACCTCCCCTATTCAGGACTGTATTTAGACTAAGATTTCGGAAAGGGTTACGAAAATATTTTTTATGTATATATATATGAGCGCTTGTGTGTGTGTGTGTGCGTGTATTATAATGAAATATATTTATTTATAAATAGTACGCTAAAACCTTGTGGTCAATTATTGTATTTGCAATATTTGAACAGTACAATAAAAACAAATAAAAAACAGTCGTTTCCATAGAATTCATAAAAATTTCAATTTTCTTTTGTCAAAAATTGAAAAGAAATACATTTATTCTGAATTTCGGTCCATTCAATTCAAGCAGTTATTATTTCGCAGACATTTCGGGTGGGGGGGGGGGGTGAATCCTGAAAACCCTCCTCAGATACGGCTCCGTTCCTAATGGCCGATTCTGGATAAGCTACTGAACTGGACCTATAAAAAAATTATATTTACACGTCTGAGCATAGGTGTTTATTTTGAAATTTGTAACATGTATTCAGCCGAGTGTGTAATTTGGTGAACCGGGGAGAAAAATAAGAACGAAACCCGAGAGTGGCTTACAAAAAATTCAGATTCCAGTAATTTCATTATCCCGCAATCGTTTTAACTTTTTCTTTTTTAGTACTTTTCTTGATATTGTTAAATAGAATAATAGATTAAATTTAACATTAAAGATACTTATATTCACTCCAGTGTGTTTTAAGTTTTCACTAAGTTAGTTTTAGCTGATGATGGGGTATGCCCGAAAACGTTTCTAATTAAGGTATTTATCTAATTTATTGTTATAAATTATTTACCCTTATTGTTTGTTATTAAAGTTTGTTTTTATTATATTATTAAAGATACTTGTCCGGTACATGTATGTTTATATAGTGCACATTTTCGGCTATTAATTTAATACGTAGATAAACTTTAAAATATAATCTGTTTTTGAAATTTGGATTTAAACGTTAATTCACATTTAATCAGAATAGGGCAGAGGTGCAGCGTTATTTTAAAAGCGCCTGTGTTTAAGAAAACAAAAATGAGATATTAGTCACAGAATTTAAATAGACAGAGTGACCAACCACAAAGACGAATGTATGCGCATACGGGCACTGATGCGATTTCGATAGTGTTCAATGGCATATTTAATGACGATAAGAAATCTACGAATAATCATACGAGATAGCATGAAAATGTAACGGATGTTAGTTGAATACCGTCATTTTATGGTTGGAATATACGTCATCACTGTATTTTTTTACCTTCATTAGTTCGTCAGCAGAATTTCTCGCTGTCGTTATTTCTTGTCGGTCGGATTTACATTTCAGTCTAGTGACATATTCGCACAAATTCTTTGTTCTACTTACGTGAAGTTGTGCCATTTTGATAATAACGTTTATCTTCTTGCTGTTTGCCTATTCTGTGCAGTTTCAACAGGTACCAGCGCTAATTATGTATACGACTTTATCTATTATCACTTACCTGTACCCGATTTTTTATTTTACCACTCCCAGGGTGCCACTTATTCTTATATATATATATATTTTTAAACTTATTATTACGATTATTATTGTCGTAATTCTTTCCGAATTAATCGTCAAAACATGTTCACTATTACGGCCACGCCCGAATTACGAATTACGTAACATTTACGAAAATTATTTTTAATTTTTCAATTAAAACTGAATACGAATACGATGATTACTCTGGAACGATTTGAAAATTAAACAATATACATTTATGCGGAGAAGACAAGCATTCATTTCAAAATATTTTCTTATTTTTGTCGTTACGTATGGGAAATTGTTTGCCTACCTGTTGTTGTTGTAGAGCTGACTGTTTTGATTCCAGTTCGGAAAGTAAGTTTTTCTTTTTTTTTCCCATTCTGGATATAACCATTGGGAAAATATATTTTATATGATCTGTGTACAATTGGTTATAGAATACTTATGAAAATACATGTTAATTACAAAATCTTTGTGAGTGAATGTGTGGTGGGTACTTAGTAATAAACACAGATTTTTCTTTTTATATTATACATAAATTGTGAGAGAATGTAAAGGTGATGTTGATACATAGTCACATTATATTAACATTAATTAAAATAATATGTATATGTACAAATGCGTATGTAAATACAAATTTCATTAAACAACTGTGAAACTACAGTGATGGAATAACAATTAGGATTAGAGTTAAGTAATGCATAAACTTAAGATACTTACAGAGGCTGATCACTTGCTTTTGCAGTTAGTTTGATTTTCATTGCTGAGTGGAAGTATTGAAGCAGATTCTGAGCATTTTTATTATTAATTATAAGCGATGTATTAGAATTGATATTATGGAGAGCTCGAATTCTGTCAAAGTTGGTGCAATCAAAGATCAGGTGCTGGAAGTTATCAGGCGAAATTGATCTACAGAGTGGGCAATTTGGGGAGTCGGTAAGTTTGAACCTATGCAAGTATTCACCAAAGTTTCCAAGCCCCGAGAGTATTTGAGAATTAAAATATGTTATGTGTAAGTTTTTGAGCTGAATCCTATTTCTAATGTTGGGGAAGAATGTATAAGTTTTGCGGCCAGTGTCACAATGATCCCAGCGACTTTGCCGCTCATTGATGATTATGTCATTTACAACGTTTTTTAAGGGAAGAAAAGTCATACCTAATTGGGCAAGGGTACTATTGGAAGGGAGGTATTGCGATGTTGTAACAAATTTAAAATTTTTGGTGATCCTATATTCTGAGACTACAGCCCGGCTGATAAGGAAGAGATCCAAGGGGAGGATATTAGCCAACACTCAGGCGGCTGAGGAAGGAGCAGTTCTATACAGAGAAGATATATGGATGATGTATTTTCTTTGTTGTCTGTTGATTTTTTGGAGTATTTTTTTGTTTATATAGGTACAGCAGCCATAACCATAGATTGATTGAATTAGTCCTTTATACAGGATCATACGTTCTTTGTAACGAAGTCCGTGATTATTTGGTAGTAAGATGCGTAGCTTATCATAAATTTTGTTACATTTGGTACTTAAGGCTTCCAAGTGTGAAGAAAAGGATAACTTGTGGTCAATTATGACCCCCAAGTATTTCATATTATTAACTAGATTAATTGGTTGACCTGAGATAATTTTAAGTCCTTCTATATCAGAAGGTTGAATAGTTTTTCCAACTCACATTTTTCTAACGAGAATGAGAGTCCCATTTTTGAAATAATGTTTTCTAATTTATTACAGACAATTGCTATTTTATTTAGTAGTTAAGTTCTAAATTTTACGGGATACGGAAAAAAATTAATAATTTTTAATTTAAATTTATTTTAATGTTTTGTTTTACACAAAGAAAAATTAAGCTTCTAATATCGCGTATCAGATTCCCGTAGCTGAAATGTAACGGTATTTAAAGTTTGAAAAGGGTGAACAAATTATTCTTTATTACAACTAATATATAATACTTAATTTTTTAAAATAAATATTTTTTTTTTATTATTGCCGATTAATTCTAAGTTATTCAAGTGTTAACAATTGACCTATGCGTACACTGCTATCGTTATTTATCAAATTTAATCAACTTTCGTAAAAATGAAGATCTGGATTTCAATGGGAGCTCTTAACGTTACAATTTTGAGTAACCTCAGGCATAAATCTGTCATATTTAATGGTCGATTTTAAATCTATTTAAAATGCAATTTATTTCATTAAAACATATATATATATATATATATATATATATATGTATATATGTGTGTATATGTTATCGTGAAATATATTTATTTATAAATGGTACACTAAAGCCTCGTAGTCAATTATTGTATATGCAATATTTGAACACTACAATAAAAACAAATAAAAAATAGCCGTTTCCATAGAATTCATAAAAATTTCAATTTTCTTTTCTTTTGTCAAAAATTGAAAAGAAATAAATTTATTCTGAATTTCGGTCCATTCAATTCAAGTAGTTATTATTTCGCAGATATTTTGGGTGAGGGGAATGAACCCAGAAAACCCTCTTTCAGATACGGTCCCGTATATACATATATATATACAAATAAGGATAGATGCGGAAAATTGGGGATACATAATTACGAAGAGTTCATCAACATAATTAACATGAAAGTACTTCATAAAATAAGATGAGTACTAAATGTTATTTTTTAATTACACGCCACAGAACTAATTTTTTGTAAACTTATTTGTTCCACAGCATGGGCGTCGCCAAGGGGGGCGGGGGAGGTTCATTTCCACCTGCTGGAGCTTTAAAACTTTTTAATCAACTGGCCATGATGAGTATTCATAGGCGCGTAATCACGGGCAATGTGGAAAACTTTAATAATAAAGTAGTAGAACAATTTTCCAGAAACCCGCGAAAATTATGTTTTAATTAAGTGTTCTTGTTTAATAAAATATTAAGTCTTTACAAATTATAAATTTTACTTTTCCTGTAACTCATATTCTCTTTCTATCATCTTGCCCGGCCCGGTTTGTTAGCTGGCGATTCGCCCCCTCCGGCTCATCGGCTGGCGACGCCCATGTGTCATATGTAAACAATTTTTAATTTCATTGGGAACATTTTTTTTTTTTTCTTGACAAATTTTGCGCCATTACAAAAAAACTAAACTTTATACGGCAACGTGAAAGATTTCCCGGGTATATATAAAAATTTAAAAGACGAATCAAGAATAAAAGCAAATTAGTTTTCATGCGTCTTACGCGGTGCTTTCTTTAAAATTTGATTGGACTGTACAGTATACGGGTGTACGCAGTATTATATATTCTTATAAAAATTAAATAAACAAATACTTTAATAATAAACAAAAATGAGAGTATAGAATAATTTACTTTCATAAATTAAAATAAATACTTCAGTTTAAGAAAACGTTTTCGGGCATAGTCCATTATCAGCTAACACAATACAGAGTCTGCTCAGATAAAACTAAAAATACGAGCACACTCTGAATTGTTAGCTGATGGTGGGTTATGCCGGAAAACGGTCCTTAATTTGCTCATTTCGGCTATACTCGTTTCGATTTTTTTTCTCAGTTGACGACCTTCTCCCATTCATAGAAAAAAAGTCAATAGAATGAACATATCTGCTTAGATAAAAAATATCAATTCTAGAAAATTTTACATTTGGAGCAGAAGAATTAATAAACCGTATTAGTTCTAAGATTTGATGGAAGACTTGTGTGACCGCAGTTTATTACTATTTCAAAGCGGCTTTACACTCGTCATGTAAATAAGATGATCGACTCGCAGCAGTTATTACTGTGCACGAATGAAGAACGATTACTATCGGAACTTGTAATTAATCGCCGCCGTTTGTAATTTCAGATAATACCAGTATCAGCACTGAACTCGGACTTGTGAAACGTTTTTTTTTTTTTTTTTTGTAAAAGGCTACTTACTATTAATCAAAATGAAACATCAAAGTCCAAAGCTACGGAGTGAGGCTTTATAAAGTCGTAAGATGATTAACAAGAATCTCAGGAAATTATCTTTTAACTGGTTTTGCATACATTTCGGGACAATTAGTTTCTGGGCAGAATTTATAAGGGACTATTTCGAAAATCGTACAAGATTTAAGATAAAAACGTGTTTTCATTATAATAATTTAAAAGTGGTTAGTGTTTTTAATGACTACTTCGATTGCTACGACTGGCAGTATCTATTTCGGCTAAAATAAAGAAAAACAATAGGAATTATGTAAATATAGTTTTTATTTTGTTTTATAAAATCACGATTAATTCCACAGGTAGCATGGTTCAGCATGAAATGCGTTACATATTTTTTTTTTTTATAGAATCGTTTTTTAATAATTGAAATAAATTTTCATATTTATACAGCAAACGGAAGTTTTTCAATGGAATGCTTTTTCAGCTAATTCGGCGAGACTGCGTTTTTGCTATATGGCATTTTCTTTCAGATGTTAGTAGCGTAAATTTGTTTTTCGCTCGTATAGGGTCCTTGTTCGCGTTCTTTGATTTAGTATTATTCTTCTCATAATGAACTGTTAGTTTTCTGTGAGGTTATTATTTTATCAGCTACAATTTCTTAACGCGCTTAGTCACCGGCCTCCTACTAGTAGTATGTGCACTCGTTTTTCGTTATCATATTACAGATCGAAGTTTACCACCAATCTTCCCGTAACCATAAATCTCTTTTTTCTTACGAATAAATGAGAGAATATTTCTACCCTGAATTTATTTTTGGCCAAAATTCCTCGCCTCTTTATAAAATCACCACTGCAAAGAATCGAAAACCAGACTTTAAATTGACAATTTTGTCTCGTAGAAAATCGATGAAATAAAAATTGACACCTCCCTATAATGTAAAATTACGATACTCAGGTTAACTCAATATTAGGACGAATATACAAATACACACTGAATAGTAAGCTGCCAGGAATTCCTTCCCTAACAGCGCGCTTCATTTTGAGATTCGAGAAATAATTTCGTCATAATGATCTACGTTCAACTCCGGTCGCACAGTTTTATACTTTGACTTGAATTATTCGCTGGCTTCGTTATAGTCGTTATAAAAAATAGCGCCAGCCGCAGGCTCTAGACATCGGTGCAATCATACACTAATAAAGGAGATCTTGCTAAAATGAAATTCTAAATGGCAATTTTGTTGATTTCCTCCCAATAATGAGCGAGCAGACTAGGCGACCCGATCGACCATGTAGTGTGCCAGTAAATGATGACAAAACGACTCTGGTGTGCGAGATCTCCTTTTTTAAGAACAGTCGACCTCACCCGAAGGAATTTCACGCGAGAAATAACGAGTTCTTAGCCGATTACCGGCGGATCATATCGTCTTTTTGCATAATCGTCCATTAAGAGATTCAATGTTGCTGACAGGCTTTTCATTTTACCGAACCATCGGCACGAGTGCCAGAAATTTAGTTTGTCCAGAGAAATACTTTTGACCGCACAAAAGAATTTTGACAAATTTCGGCCGAGTTAATGTACCGAAATAAATTAATGTAAGCATTGCGCTCTGCTCTCAGAAACTTGGTTAAAAGATTTCTCTAACGTTGAAATTTGTGGTTTTTCTTTAATTAGTTCCAATCGCAATGACGCATATGGTGGTTCAGCTGGTTTAACCAGAAATGATACCCATTTTCTAACTCCGATATCTATCCTTTTATTCCATGTGATCCGTTTAATCCAAAATTTTGTCCGCATCTGAATCTTTAACAACTTCTCAAAACCGTTTAATCTCATTTCAGCTTACATTTCTCCTAACTATAATCTATATAACTTCCCTTTTCAGTCTTTTATTAATTTCCTCCCACTATTATATGCGACGACTGGAATGCTCACTGACCTGTTCATCTGTAATGGGTACAACAGTAACGGGGCTTCTTATTTGAAAATTTTATTCTAAAAAATTACTTAATTCTTCTTAATAAAAGTTCGTCGTCTTTCGTCTTCCAATTCTTTTGTTCTCTTAATCTTAATGTCAAGTGTTCATGGTCAACTCTAGACCGCCCTTTGGAGGTCATCACATTCCCATCATCATTTCTTTTAACGGGTTTCCTTCTTCTGCTTCTTATAAACCCCTTCAATCTCTTAAATGGAACCTTTTTTAGGCCACTTTCCGTTCTCTTGCTGACTCCTCGTTTTCTTCAATTCTTTCCAATTTAAACCCGTCTTCCCAATACTATTTCATCAATCTCTTTTGCCTTAACTGGTTTTTCTCCTCTTATCTGGCCAGCTGCTCATAAAAAACTCAGAACGTTTTCCCCATTGTAGTGGAACGAGGTTTGTAAGGCGACCTTTAATTTAAGTATGTCCACTTATAACAATTTTCGCTTTTGTCCTTCCCTTTCAAACTTTCTGACTCATAAGAATGCCAATGCTGAAGCAAACAACAAAGAAAAACTCACGGATGCTCTCGTTAGTATTTACTTTATTAAAATCTCCTTTCTTATTAACTCTACTTCGCTTTCCTTCGATTAGTTCTTTTCTACTCCTTTGAACGCAATATTTCCTTAGCTAACTATCTTCGAAACCTTTTAATGTTATAAGAAAATGCTCTTTCTAATATTTATCTTTTTATTCCTTTAAATCCTCGTCTGTTGTCTTTTTTGACCCTCCTTGATTAATCCTTAAGTGGCGGTCCTATCCTCTTCATAAATTCGTTATTTTTAGGCATCTTTGTTGGCAGCCGTCTCTTCCTTAACAATGCAATCATCTGTATCTATCTTCTCTTTAAAAGCTCAATCTCTTTAAAGCTCTTTCTCATACTAATCGGGGAGGCGGTCCCTGTATTTTACTCATGTTGTATAAGTCCTTTATCCGCTCTATCTTCTGTTGTTTTATTTATAGAAATTCCTCCAGGTCCCTCCTTTCAAAATTAGTTCATATTCGAAATACTTGTCTTCGTTTTTAGTGTCCTGTGACCTACCCGGGTTTTGGCTATTCTTTCTGAATGCCACACTCCTCCTCTCTTTATTCGTAGATCTTTGATCAAACGCCTCTCCGTTTATTCTTCTTCGCTTGTTTCTTATCCCTCCTCTATTCTCCATAAATGACGATTTATCTCTGATAAAATTACAAATTTTATCTCTTATTTCTTTTCGCCTCCTCCAATTTTCAAAATATACTTATAGTCACGATAAACTTCAATATTTCTCTTTCAGTTTTCCAGCTACCTTCGTTCTATTAAATGTGTCTTTCTTACCGATCTGTTCTAAATCTGTTTCTCAACAAGCCGCCAGAATTGAATTTTCCAATGCTTTAAATTCGTTCTTTCCTATATACGTCACTAACTGTTCTGACGGTTTCAATTGGTTCCTTCTGTATTTTTTAAACTTCCCTCCGTTTGCTCAATTTTTTTTGCGTAATCTACTGTGTTATTCTACGCGCTGTTCTCGTTTGTTTTCTCATCACTAGTTATCTATAAAGTGTTTATAATTTCGGATTCTATAAGCGCTTTACAAACTATCACCTCTTTCTCTTCTTTCTTTTGAGATTATTTAGTACTTTTTTTTTTTTTTGGGTTCGTCATAAAGACATTGGCCCAAGAAGAGGGGGAAGAATAAGAAGCGGAATCAGATGTTTACGCGATCAGATATGGAAGATAGGAAAGACTCAAGTGCTGAAATGACCGAGGGTGATGGCAAGGAGAGGACAAAAGATGCACAGTACGGAGTTGGAAGACCACTTGACATAAGAGAAGAGTACAAGGAAGAACGTTCGGAGGCGATATAAGTGCACTCAAACAAAATGTGATTAGCGTCACCTATAAAGTTGTGAGAGGAAGGGTGTAGGGGACAGTGAGGAGAGGGGACTAGAGAAAAACGAAATAGGGAAGCAGGAAGCAAACTGTGCCCAAAGCGTAGACGACAGATTGCAGAGAGAGTTGAACGCCGCATGGAGGGAAAATTGAAAAACCATGGATAAGACGGTAGATTAGGCTGGATAAAGAGATAAAAGGAATCCGGATTTGAGAATGAGGAGGAATACGAATTTAACCATAGTTCGGAATGAGCTGAAGTGGAGAGGAGATTAATATTATGAGACGAAAAGACGCTGAGGAATTCAATTTAGTACTTCTAATATGTCCTTTCATCCGTATGACTTCTCTTCACTCGATCGAGATCGATTTTTCGTGAATTCCTGCTCGTTTAGTGATTGAAGGCAATAAGATAGCGGACTCTTTAGCCCGTTCTTCCGTTTTCAGTGGTAGATTTTTTGGGCAAATTTTCAGCTCGGTGATCTCATTCTAGATCATGGCTTAACTCCTATTTATTTTCCAATTTTGGTCCCTTTCATCTCTCTATTCAATCATCTCTTCCTCCTCGTTCTCGGTTTTCTAGATACTTTCTCTCTCTCTTAAACGCTCCACAATCTCAGACAAGCCTTCATTCTAATCATAGTCTCGTTCCTCCATAATTTTCTCGTTTTTTATTCGCACCTACTCTACTTTGTCCTTTTCATTCCCCCTTCCACATTATTTCCTTGTGATCTTGATGTCATGTTTTATTTGAATGTTCAACCTTTTCTGCTGAACAATTATCCTACTTTTCTCTACTAAACCTAGTGCTTCTTACTTATATTCTCTCATTTACTTTTGCTTCTTTTATTCCGTCTTCGAAAATTATTTTTATCGTTTTTTCCTTAAACATTTAAGAATATAACTTTATTTTCGTCTTCTTCGAATGTCTCAATGTTCTCTCGTTGACGTACCCATTAAAAAAAAATGAAAGTTACAAAAAGCCGAAATATTAATTTTTTAATTTAAACTTGTTCTCGTGTGATAAAATTTACTCGCGTTATAATGTGTCCATGGAGAGATCGATGAAATCGTTTAATTACTTTTTTATCTTCTTTTATTTTTATTTCTGTTGTTTTATTTTATTTCATTCGTTTGGTTATTGCCAGTTTCATTTCTTGACCGGTCATTATTTAACTTTTGCGTTTATCACACTAGTTTAAATTAATGCCAAATTCATCCGTTGAGAGAGGTAAACCTCCACCTAATCCTTTCCGTTCGATTATTAAAAGCGTCACTAACTCTGTCCACAGATTAAAACCGCCAACAAAACAAATAAAACTGTTCAACAATTATTTTCTCCATCCTCGTCTAATTTATCTGTTATTTCCGTTTTTTTATTTTTTTTTTATAATTCACTGTTATATTTTTTTTTTATAATTCACTGTTATATTTTTTTTTTTGTTTGGGTTTTTCCTTGGGCTTGTCAGCAACGGACAATTACCCATCAATACGTGTAAATAGCAGCGATCGGGAGTCGATTTAACTTGTCGCGTGTTTAATTTTTTATTTTTTTATTTTCATTGCACTATATCCAAATAGGTAACAAACTATTTTCATTTAGAATCGAAAGTAAAGTTCAGTCGAGTTATTTTGCCTTGCATATCTATGTAACGAATCTCGTTATATCGTATTTATCACTTTATTGTCTTACAAAAATTATATTTAACTGTGAGACACGAAATATTTTTTAATAGGAAATAATGTTTTAATCTGCTATAATGCGAATTCGTTGTAAATTGTAACGCTGTCTGGGAAAAATTGTTTAAAATGTCCTCCATCTTGTACGTTACTTTAATATGCGGGTTCGCAGACATTAGTTGTCGTTAGCCTAGTTGCTAGGTTGGCTTTCGCCACGAAGATGGCCTCAGTCCGATTCCAGGCGACAGCGAGAAATTATTAAAAAATAATTAAATAATCGCGCAACAGAATTATATGAAAGGCAAAATGGCAAACACGCATATCACCATATGCGTGCTAGTGAGTATACAGACAGACGTACTTTTGAGATTGCACATTTGTATACCGATACGGGATATTGATACAACTTAAGAGGAGGATGTAGACGTTGAACAAATCGAAGGATATATTCTCTGGCACAAAAATTGAAAAAACTGCTGCTCAGAACTATTGCGAAATGGGACGAATGTAAATATTGTTCTGAGAGACCCAGTTCGTAAATTGTTTTCTTTTTCGTAACTGATATTCTTTGATAAATAATAGTTTTATTTTCATCTCAATTTTGTGGCGCCACTAGTGATAAAATATTGTACACAATATTGTAAAGGTGGAAAGAACAGATAGCGCGGCATACTAAACGAGGATCTTTGTGCAGATACCGTGTTTAATCCCGAAACGAATAATTTTGCGGAATCGTAGAAATTTCGGGCATGTACTAGATTATTATGAAAACTGTATATACTCGCGTTATCACAAAATAAAATTCGCGCGCACCCACCCACACACAAGGAGGAGTGGAAGAAAATATTTATTTACGTTATTAATTTCAATAGGAAAATAGTATTATGATATGCAATTCTGTTACAAATATTGTTTTACATTACAAATATGGCTGCAGAAAGTGCATTGTAACCGATAGGTCACATTGCATTTAATGCTGTACATCGTTCTGAGTCATTTCGTAAGTTTCTTCATTATTTACAAGATCCTATACGGCCGTCCTGATTCGGAGTAGTTTAATCCTTCATCGCTAATATAACACCTTCGTACTAATAACGTTACTGAAGTGGAAAGATGTGAGCGTGTTTTAGCTATTCGCCTGTGCTAACACGTTTAATACTACTATTGGATGTGTGCGCGTACCTGTGCATTCTTTTCCTCCGTCAGGTGTGTTTATGTGCAGATTACGTAAATTAAACAATTAGTGTCGATTGTTTTCGTTTCCTACGAACTGCACAAGTAGTTCATTTATCTGTAGATTTTTATTTGTTTAGCGAGATAACGTTAAATATTACCTTTTTAATGCAATCGAGCGTTATTTTTGTCGTAAACGTTAACCCGGCTGAAGCATATTTTCTGACAAAAGATAAAACTACTTTCTTCTTCGAATATGTTTGGTAAGTTATTTTTATTATACTTTCCGTTTTTGTTTTTTTTTTTAAATATTTTTTTAAAAATTATGGCCTTCCTCGTACGGTTATAGAATATTTGCGTTAAAAAATGAATTAGCAAATAGCTGATTTCTTTCATTTTTTGCGTTTTTTACCATAAAGTAAACAAGTTTCGAATTTTAATAGTTTTTTGTTTTTTTTTGACTTTTAAACGTATTATCAAGTTAAAATTACAGGCGCTTGAGAATATGATCCCAACCATGAGGGACTCCGTTACTAATTACAAGGTATCTGTGTACATATTTTTTGTGAAACGTTAATTTTGAAGTTAAATCTACGTTTAGCCGACTGCATAAATCAACTTCGCAACCACATGCTTTACGCGTAAAAACCTGAAGCGAAAACGGGAAAAAAGCGATAAATGTGTAAAAGGTTAACTTCTTCTTCCCGCAGTCTTTACTCTCTCCCTCTCTCTTTTCATTCTCACCGTGGCTTTTGGACTGATCTTTATCCGTCTCTTTTCTCCAACCCTGACTCCTTTTGCTTTACAGTCTTCTCCATCCTCTTCTTCATGGTTTAACAATTTTCCCAGTATCAGCCGTTCTATCACTTCTTCCATGGTTCGTCTTTGTTTCAATCATAGTCTGCTCTCGGCTTCCCGTTTCCGCTTTGTTCTTGTTCAATCTTCTTTGTGTCCCTTTCATCCACTTATCTTAAATGTCACCGGTTACATAAACCGCGTCCTATTCCAATGTTCCTTTATTTCCTCAGAACGCGCGATCTTTTATTCCAATTTGCTTATCCTTGGCCTCCCTACTCCTTACAGTGTTCTCTACATTCTCGCTTTTCCATCTCCTTCTGTTGTTCCCTTTTTAACCGCCTTCGTTTCTTCAGTCTCTAATCATTTTTTGATACAACCTGTCACTCCATATGCCTTTCTATTCGTCTAATCGTTTGTGTTGGGTGAAAGTTCTGTTGCTGACGTGCTCATAAAATAATAATAATAAAAAAAAAAAAAAAGATACCACATGTCGATATTTTCATTTTTTTCGCGAACGTCGATAAAAGTCATGACAATTAGCTTCCTGCGCTTTTTTATTATTATGATAAATATTGTCTGTGTACGCGTTATCAGTGATCTTTACAAAATATTACGCAATCGATTACACCATACATATGGAGACTAAACAGAGAAACAGCAGTCATTACCGGCGAGTTCTTTTATGAGTCACATTTTTGCTTATGATCATCGCATCGCTCTTGGCAGACCAATTTCGTCTTTCTAGTCGTCGATTTCTCGTTTTTCTTCTATTTCAGCGACTGAACGGAAATTGCACAAGCACGCTGTCTACTCTTGAAATTATAAATAGACGAATCGTTGCAGTAATTTCGTTCAACGGCAGCAGTCATTCTTTCAGAAACAAGAAATTATTATATTTTAACGATTTTCTGAGAATGCCATTCAAATGCAATATTAATATATGCGATTGAGGAATTCGAAATTGATACTTGGCCCCTATAATGTTTTTTAACATTTTGTAAAAATGCTTCCAATTCGGTTTTTCCTTTCTTGTTTAGCAATTACGAATATTATGATTTTTGAGTTTTTCTCTCTTTTTTCCTTCAAATTTAAAAATATAAATCTAGGCGCCGTGTGTAACTCTATCCGGGCTATTACGCGACACCTAGACTCACTGGTGGTACAGTCTGTTGGATGCTTTCAAATTTTAACACTGCCCGAATACAGTCCGGATAGTTCGACAACAGACAGTGGAGCGAGTTATAGCTAGAAGTACGGGAAGTATGCTGGCACTGGTCATGAACCCGCAAAGAGGACAGAAAGACGGAGGGAGATCTCCTTTAAAGACGTAGTAGTTGTGTGACAGTGCAATGTGCCCCAGGCGAAATTTCGACAGAATCGATAAATCCCTCCGTGAGGTTGGGAACGGCGGCCACCATGGGTCGGCGTTCAACTTAATGGACCTAAGCCATTGTTCTGACCGTAGTTTGCTCGGCTCTTCGGAAAAGTGCATTAGAAAGACTGATGGTCCTAATCGAGGTAGTACAGCGTTGGACGGCATTGGGCTACATAAAGTTGCCCTGGCAGCCAAGCCAACGCGCTCATTGCCAGGAAGTATTAGTATTTAATGCATAGCATTTTTTTTATATTTTTTTTTTACGTAAAAGTTGCATATTTATACCATTACAAATCTTTATGCAGTTATCCATAATTTTCTCATTTCATTTTAAGAAGAAAAAAAAATATATATATTATATATACATCATGATGAATTAGAAGAAATTCGCTGTAATTTTTGGTGGGAACTGTGTAATTAGCGTCGAACAATTCTGAACCATAAATATCCTATCCGAAGTCACTGATTGGCGCAAGAATGCTCGAACGTAGCAAATAAACGGAGAGCGTACTAAAACAGTCCGATCAAAATAGTATTATGAATTTATTGTCTTTATAATGCGCGCTATTGGTTTTGTATTGAGACCCAACTCCGCCGCGGACACTATTTATTTTGGATTCGCAGTCTATGGACCTACGGCTCTTATCCAAAAAGTTTTTTATGCGATATCTCACCAACATCTCTGTTAAGGAGGAACCTTTTCTATCGTTCTCTATGTTTCGGGTGCAATTCCTTTTGATCGGGGATTAGTTATCTTTTCTACGATTTTACCAATCAAAGAAGATGTATTAAAAAGAATAGAACAGGCGCCGTTCGCGATGAGTCATGAAAACAATCGACGAGCAGAGAATCAACGTAATTTATCGAAGGAGGCTTAACAACTTTTTGACGCGTACACGCTCGACTTGCTGTAAGCCGAACGAATCCGGCAGCGAATTTTACAAAAGTCCTCCCCGCTTATCAATCATTAACTGAATTACCGCCCCGTCGAGCTAATAATACGGCCAGATATGTCTCACACGTACAAGCACATTTTATACTAAGCACTACTTCCGAACTACATCAAGAATGAAGACGGCAATGTACTCAACATTCTACTACCACCACTCCTCGCCCACGACATCAGCTCTACCTACCAACGCTATTATGATACCTAATTAATTGATGTTAGTTTTAAATTTACCGTTATAATTCATGTTTAATATATGAAATAATAATTTACGTTACGTGAAACTATTCTCTTTTGCATTTATCTTACTTTAATATTACACTACGTTAAAACCACCTCACAGTAATGTGCTATTCTAAAACAAATTGTAACCGATAATATAAAGAGAACAGCTTTTATCAGGTTTCACATTAAATTATTGCCAAATAATTTTATGCAAATATTCAATCTACTTTACGAAAATAATTTACATCGATTTTGTAAATTTTAAATATATCATATTTAACGTGTTCTATGAGATACGCATTACAATAGTAACCACGCGTGGAACGTTTTCGACAGGCTGTCGAAACATTGCGTAAAAGAAAACGTCATTTGTAGCCTGTGTTTGGAATAGTCCCCATACGCGACTTTACACCGACTTAATTCACCGATACCCATTAGAAAACTCGCTAACATTACATCCCCCGCCATCCTTACTTCACCATTTTTGTCTCCTACCGGTTTATCTTCGTCAATTACCAATTTTCTTGTTAATCCAATTGCATTTTTTCTTTCTTCCTACTCTGTGACGCATCGAACATCCGCTAAACGCTCTTTCTATTATCTAAAATTTCTGAACGCCTTGGGCCCTTCTACACAATAAAAAATCCTCCTTTATTTTTTTTTACCTCCATTCTCATCTATCCTATCCTTTAATGTCTCCTTTCATTTCTTCAATTTTCGAAAGTAATCACTTTTATTTTTATTTTTTGTTGCAACGTCAGCAAAGCTCCGTTTTTTCTAAATTCTTCCGCCTTTTCATCAGTGACCGCTGAAGCTGACCTTGTCATTTAGACAATTTTTTCTTCGTGATCGGCGATTGGCTACCCCTGACAACATGCGCACATTTACTCTCGCACTACCCATTCTAAATTATGTTTTATTTTTATCTTACGTTGTATTATTTTATTTTTATTTTATTTTTTTTTGAATTTTATTTTAACCATGTATTGGGCCATTACAATATGTATATATATACATATATATATATATATATGTATATATGTTAGATTATAAGTTTGTAAAAGCTTTCATATCCGATTTTGGTCGGATACCTATGTCTTCTTTTTCCAACAGTTGTTCCTTTTACCTGTCAGTCCAGCCTACTCTTCCTTCATATTCATGGTTTCTTTTGCATCCCTCCCTTCGTCGTTCTGAAGTTGTTTCCATTGTTCGTATGCGCTTTGGCCATTCTTTGCTGCCTTCCTCCAGATTTCGTTTCTCCTTGATTTCTTCTCCACACTGTCCTCTCCATCCGGATGATGCAATTATTTGCGACGCCGATCATGTGTTCTTCCAGTGTTCATCCCTCTCGGTGGAGCGTTCTGCCTTATATTCTTATTTGCTTAAGCTTGGACTTCCTACCCCTTATTGTGCATCCTATATCCTGTCCTTTCCTTCCCCACTAATTATTCCTGCTATTTGTTCCTTTTTAGTTAAAATTTCTGATCGAATCAAAATATAACCGACTTCTTTCCTTACCTTTTGTTTCTGGGTAAAGGTCCTTGGTTGACGAGCCCAAAAAAAAAAAAAAGATTATACAAAGATGAAATAAACTATATTTTGTATACATACTTTTTAATATTTAGGTTAAAATTATAATTTTAATTTTTAATTTAAAAATAATTTCTGTTCAATAAAGATTTTATATTGTTCAATAAACTATATTTTACTTTGAAATGAAATTTTTATTTTTCGTTTCTTTTTAACAGCGGTTTTTGAATGGACAGCTGTTACAACATTCCTAAAAATCATTAAGCCCACAGTTGAATCATGGTGGCCACCGGAAGGACATCTCGATACGACTTTAAGATTCTCAGCCAACTGCGAATCGATTACATCGCTATCTCCCATAAACACATAATCGGCAAAACGCCGCCTCTGGCTATGTGCCTTTTGTGCGGCCAAACAAGCGTACCAACAGTTTCTCACATACTCCTTATCTGCCGAAAGTTTACTGTGTTACAAAAACAACCTGGCCTACTGAGAAACATAGAGCAGATCCTCTCAAATGAGACAATTTCCGTCACCAAGGTTACTCTGCCTTCATCAGAATGAGCGGTTTAACTCAGCATATTTAAATGATTTCCCCTGTTTGTGCTGGAATGACCATAGTATAGTTATCCAACACATCCAATATAAAGGCGAGGGGGGAGGGGAAGCGGTTTTTTTACACTTTGGGAAAAAAATCCATCGTAATAGCTTACGTTTTAGTTAATATTTGTAACTTCTTTGTCCGTTATAATTTATTTTATATAATATTTCCGATATAATTTTCTTCTTTGGCGCGTTTTAATATTCACTTTTTTTCTTTAAACATTATCTAAAAATCCGGGAAAGATGATCGAATAAGAAACAGTTTTGTATAACTATTTTATACATGTCAGATACTGGTAAATACTAATTTCGTATTACCTTAATTTCGAAATGTAATTTTTGTAATTGAAGTGATTGTATGTAGAATTTTTATTATTCATGATCTGCGAATTTATGAACAGAGTTACTGCAAGTATTTCTGTAAATTGATAGAAAAGGGTTGATGAGTTTTTGTGTCTCATTTCCAAAACAAAATAAAAATGAAGTTGCTGGTGATGGTATCGAATGTGGAATGCTATGAAAGATTACTGCGTTGCAATTACCTTGAAAGTGGATATGAAATTGTTCTGAACCACATTTGATGCTACAACTCCAAGTCGTTTGGGAGTAGCTGTTGCATTTCTGGATGTGTGTTGGAAAATGTTTGGAATCTGTTCCTGTTCGAGAAACCAATGAGCGCAATGGCTTCGGTGGCGAAACCAATGACACTAGTTTGACTTTGCCATTTGCGCAACACAATGCAGGGGCTTCACTTCCATATTTAAATGCCTTACAATGTGGACAAGCAATGTTCATCGATGCAGTAGCAATACATTCGTACGCACTATAATCAATGGCTACATTGCAACTGAATGCAGCTCGATAAGTATTCAGCTCCAAATTTGTTTGTTATCTCGTTCGGTGCTTATCGACTTCTTCTTGTCTACGTACTGTATGTGTTTGTGATAGGCGATTCCACTCATACATCGCGTTGTTTCTACAGTTTGATTAGATTCGACGTTTCATTTTCCGCAAATTTTTTATTTCATCTGAAAAACAAAAGCGAAGCATTTTGGCGATTAGCTGATTGACCGATCACATAAATCGACTTGGATTGGCGAAATTGGCACAACGTGCAGTGTTGCCAATTCGGGAAATATTTTTTTGAGATGATTTAAATAGTAGATATTTAATTTTTAAGCGCGACAACGTTTTGTAGTGATGAACTTTCGCATTATGACGTGTGGACATCAGCTGTGTGTTCGTATGTGAGGGGGATTAAACGACCGTTTTTGCGTATTGCGGGCATTTTTCCCGATTTTTGAGTTCATTTTGGCTGGCATGATGGCGAGTACTTAAAAAAAAAGAAAAGAATTATCGAAATCGGCCCACTCGTTCTCAAGTTTTGCGCTTAGCAACAAAACAACAATTCATTTTCATTTATATTGATTTTTACTTTTTTTTACAATACTTGACGAGATTCCCAAAGGCAATAGGCCCCTCGGAAAAATCTAGTCCCAGCAGGGGGAGGAGTAAAATTAATCAAATGACAGCGTAAAATAATCGTTCTAAATCAAAAAAATTATGAAAAATTTTATCATGATTATTCTCGATCATGCTTACTTCGTCCCGGATATTGCATATATATGTTCCTCCATATTCAGTTAGTATGAGTAGTTGTAACTGATGCTAAAACTTGAACTGATAATAGTCCTTCGCTGTAATACAGTATACGGTAGAACAAGTTAAAAGCAAGAAGGCGTGATTAATCTTATTCGTCGCTGCAATTTCAATCGGTTTTGTTTTATTTTTAGGTTACGGTTTTAAACCATCAGGTATGAGTACATACGTGTGGGTTTCATCTTCTCACGGTAGCATACCGCCAGGAGCAGTAAATGCTGGTCGTGATAAAGACGGATCACCTCTGTACGCTGGGAGGGCATTCCATGAAAATGATCTGCTGCCAGCTAAAGTATCTCCTTCTCATGCAGTTGCCTATGTACCGTACGGAGGAACGGAGTACCCTAAACACGAATATGAGGTATTTATAATTCATTTAAAGCTTTCCATTTTTTTTTTTTTGTTCAATTAAATAGACTTGAATATGTTTGATTTTTTCAAGAAGTCCTGTGTCTATTTATTCGAGGCGAATAAAATGTTTAACCCGTTCAGCTCGCAGTTAACATTGCGGACCCGCTGTCACATTTGTGGCCCTAACGTTAGATAACGAACACCTTGTCAGCCGGCAATGCAGGCGCTTCTGTTGCAGTGTGGCCATAGTGGTGTTGGGTGTAAATTTTATTAATTTCCTCTTGACAGGATGGTAGGCGTTGTTTTCGCAGTCATCGCCATAACTAGTACTCAATTTTCTTAATTAAGAATTATAAACTCTGCTTTATAGCAGTGGAGAAAGTCATTGAACTTTCGGATAAAGCTCTGTGGTCTATATAGCTTTGATGCTTGACGACTCTAACTGCTTTTTAAACATCCCGTGTTTCTTCTTCCTTAATTATTTATAGTGTGATTCCTTTGTCCGTTGGTACTCTCTGTAATTGCAGATGTGGCTATGGTATGGGACAGCTAACTCCTTTTGCTCTTATCTTCGCCAGTGTCGTTCCTTCTCCTTTCAGGATGCATATGTTTGGCATTTATCGACGTTGATTGTCATTGTTTCTCCATCCTTGGTATAGCGTTCTTTGTCAGATTCCATTCCTTGTAACTCCTAATTACTTATATTTACACGTGTTAATGAGTAATCGTCTATTATTGGCAAGGCCAGGGAAAAACCTAAACAGGAAAAAAAAAAAAAAAAAAAACCCGCTATGTAAGTACTATGGAAATTTAAAAGATCTAAAAAATCGAATGTTATAGTTGACTGCTTTTGTGTTTTTTTTTTTTTTTTTTTTTGTTTTTGGTTTAAAACTAAACCACCTGGTCAAGGTAGCAAAAGTAGTACTCGTTTTATTTAATAATGTAGTACAGACGATATGAATACGAACCGGAACAATTTTTTTTAAAAAGATCTTCAAGGTACCAGTATACAGTGGATTGCTTCAAAATGATTGATTTTAAAAAGATTTTTAAAAGTCGTTTCTTTCGAACTAAGGTTTAGGAATTAAACGGCTTCATAGAATATTGCTTGCAGTGGTTTCATTCACTAGTTCATTTGATGAAAATTCTGCTTGACTTGAAATTGCAATAAAATTACCCGAAGTGCAAGGAAGCGTACAAAATTTTATTTATTACTCACTTGCACACTGTGTTTTCCGTTCTGAAAACTAAATATTTCCGTCAATAATATAATTACACACATTTTCACACTTGAGATTAACCTGCTGACCGTTTATTATGAATACATAGATATAAACGCATCCGCATCTACCGTATCATTCACACACTTATAGATTATTTTATTGATCCTATTATAGTCGGTTATATTTTAATCCGATCAGAAATTGTTTGTATAAAAAGGAACAAATAGCGAGAATAATTAGGATATAGGAAGCACAATAAGGAGCAGGAAGCTTAAGCCTTAACAAACAGGAATACAAAACAGAACGCTGCACAGAAAGAGATGAACACTGGAAGAACACATGATCGGCGTCGCAAATAGCTGCAAGCGTGGGGAGGAAATTAGGGAAAAGCGAAATCTGGAGGAAGGGAGAAAAGAATGGTCAAAACGTGTACAAACAACGAAAACAACATCAGAATGTCGAAGAGAGGGATGCAAAAGAAACCATGAATAGGGAGGAAAAGTAGGAGCTGAACAGACAGATGAAATGAATAATTATTAGAAAAGTAGGAAACGTAGGTGTCGGATCAATAACTGATATGAAACCTTTTACATATATCGATAAGACATTAGCAGATAGAATTTTTTTGAAAGAAAAAGGCCAAAAGAAGCAGTAGTCCGAGCTAAGAAATCAGCCGCTTCATTGCCAAATATGCCCGAGTGGCTAGGTACCCACATAAAATCAATATTAATTGAATGGAGAGAGGAAAGATTATGAATGAGTGAACGTATACGGAGGATAACAAAGTGTCATACGAATGATCAGGAAAAGGAGATGCTATGGCCTAAAGGGCGCTCAAGGAATCAGAAATAATTAATAAAATTGAAGGTGGAGAAAAGATTACACAAACTCTTTAAATTTTGTTAATGTTATCGCATGTTCATCGCATACTGCCTTTTCACAATTAGCACAACTTTTTCTAGTTTTTCTGCGTTTTTTTTTATTGTTTGTGTACAGCACAGATGGCACGATCCAGTCTTTTTTATCGGGCCTGTTGGGTCTCGCGCAGGTTGAAGTTTAGCCGGAAACTCAGTCCAAGTAAAACTTGCCTCTCTAAGATACTCTCTATGCCCAACTTCGAAAAATGATTCCGCATAACTTGTCTATTTTCAGATCTTTCAATTGAATGCATAGCGATCTCTTCACTCAGCTGTCTTATAAACAGCCTTCTTTCACGAGTATTTTTTTTGGTATCATTTTATTATTCTCATAATAAATTATGTACGAAGCTAGACAAGCTTTATCAACAGTATTGAGAAAAAAAGCCAGTGGCTAGCGGTTAGTACGTCGGTGACACATGTACCGACTAATCATCTGGTCCATTGTATTTCGACCCTAGCCTTATATTTGTAAAATAAAATCACACCCGTTTTTTTTTTCGCGTCTTTGGACACTGTCTTATGAATTTGTTTTTATGTGTACTTGTATTCCTCTTGCTGGTTTTAGTTTCAACATGAGTTCCAGTTAGTCGCTCGTTCCCGCGTAGGAATGTTATGTAGTGACATTTTTTTAAAATTAATTTCAATTTATATTGCAGCAAAAATATTTAAATAACTATTTCTTAATGTACTACAATACATTTCGGATAAGCTTCAAAGTGATCAATTTTTCTTGGTACGTAATTAGATTTACGATGACTTTTTGTTCTTCTTTTGTCTAAGTACAATCAGCCTGGTTATCGGACGGAATTCGTTTTAGCCTGTTTCATTTTTCCTGATATCAATTTCCCTGAATATTTTCGTCATTTTTTACGATTTTTACTGCCAACTGTACGCTCCATTATTTATATCTCTCCTTATCACTCTTCATCTAATTATTGCATTGTTTCTGATTTCATGAGTTCTCTTTGGGCTATTTATTCTTCCTTTCATATTCACTTTTGCGACCTTTTTCATTCTTCTTATACGTTTTTTTATCTATAAAAAAATTTCTTGCTCCATACTAATATTGATTTTTTTTAACCCCCCGTTAGGCATGTCAACAAAGGATCTTCGCCCAGAAACGAAATGAGGGAGAAGGATCAGATAAATGTAGAGTCGGTGTCAAATATTGATAATACTGATTTGCTATGGTGGTCCTCGTAGATGGGCATGGAAGATAACCTAGTGGCAGATTTTTTAGTTTCGTTTTTTACTATTTCACTGAAATTGTTGCCTCTAATATCCCTATCCTCATGTAAAAAAATCCATTCTAGACTTTGGCCGGATATCCGCGTTTCATCATTTTCCAGCAATGTCTCTTTCTATCTGTCCGCTAATATTTTTTGATGCTCTATACACCGGACGTTCTATTCTGTACTCCTATTAACTACCACTTGAATTTCCTACTTTTTATTTTGCTTCATGCATTTTATCTTTTCCCACTTCTCTCTATATCATTCTAGCTCTCGGTGAATTTATATCAATTTCTAGTAAAATTGCTTGCTGATTCTTTCTCGTCCATATTAGTCTTTTGTGCTGGTATGAAAAAAAAAAGAAAAGAAAAGAAAAAAGAGGAATCGGTACTCCAAAAAAACAGATAAAACTCATTATCGTTATTAATTATAATAGATGTTAATGTAACTTATAAATCTAAGTTGTTTATTCTGTCATGAAAGGAGCAGAAAGACATTACTAAAATTCAGATATTTTCAATAAAATGAAAATAAAACATAACTCGTAAGTTATAAGAATGCTCAACGATAATAAATTATTTCAGCTAATCGAAGATCAAAAGATTAAAAGACAATTTATAGCTGAGGTATTAATAATTTTTTGATATATTAAATTTGTATTTGTAGTCGTTCTAAAATTTATGAAATATCAGAGACACTAAAATAAATATTATTTACAGGTTATCCAATTAGGACAGTGTATTCAAGTTACGTAATACATATGAATAATAGCTTGCTGTAGACATATGTTTGTTCTTTTTAAATTCATTTCTGTACTTTAGAAAAAATTAAAGATACGTTTACGGATCAATGAAAATAAATGAAAAAATGTATTTAAAAGAATTTTTCTGATTTTTAAGCAGGGGTTTTATTACATATTTTCAGTCAATTGCAAAAATCACTCCGCAATTAAACATTTACCATTTTTTTTTCTAAATTTCTCGTATTTAATTTTCCTCAAAAAATAAATGAATAAAATAAAATAAATAAAGAAGCGATGCCAAATATATCAAATTATCGTACTTATTCAAATTGTTTTGTGGAATGTCTTAGAGAGTTTACAAACGTGGCGAAGGTTACCATGAATTTCGAAATATGTCTGTTATTTTAATTGCTGCTCAAGTGTCTTTTTTTTTTTTTTTTTGCTTTTTTTATCTAATACATACCAATTTTCTATAAATATTAGACGATGACGTTGTTTTGAATTTAAAATGACTACATTTTTCTTCATTTTCACTAGGTTTTATGCAGCAGCAGTGTTGCTTGGCAGTTTGCTCGTGGAGGAGAAGTACCTCCTAACGCTATAATAGTGGGTCATACCGGAGACGGAGAAAAATTATATATGGGACGAGTTTGCCATGATGGTGCTCAGACCCCAGGAAAGGTAAATAAGGAGCATCCAATAACAATTAAAATTCTTAGCAGTAGCTTGGCAAGATAAAAAATATCATTACCGTGAACACAAAGTCGCCCTATGGTTTTGTTCTTTTTTAATTTCTGGTTAAATAATGAAAATTAGTTCGCTTACGCGTACTTCACTTATGTAGCGCTAATTCAGCGCAATCTGTGTTCTCATGAAAGATTGCCCTTTATTGAACAAAATGTATTTTCAGCATTATACCCAAAAGTACATAGCCGATTTTTTTCCTCCTGCCACGACGTGGTCACAGCGGCCGTTTTATTCTAATCGTGGAATATCAAATAAAAAGATTACATTAATAATACACGTCATGGCAATAGAAATCTATATTTTAGAATAATTCTACGTTATTCGAAAACAAAAAAAAAAAATTAAATCAATTAACAAACTGGTAAGTACTGTGTAACCTTGATGAAATTTCATCGTCTCATCATGCTGGTACTTTTGTTTTTCTTTCATATGGCACTAATATTAAAATTAGGCGCATACAAGAAATAAACAAAGTGGGATTGAGAAAAAAATAGTAAAGATCAATTTGGGTACATAGAAAACAAAGGATCTATGAATATTACTGAAATGTACACGCACAACTACAAATGCAAAATAATTATCCCGATAAGTTCCTGCCATTGGTTTCTTTATTTCTGCTATTTCCGATTGAATTATTAAGTTTTAATAAGTTAACTCTTCTTCCTTTTGTTTCTGGGTGAGGTCTCTGGTAGACGAGCCCAAAATACAAAAAAAAAAAAAAAAATAAAAAAAAAGTTCTGATAGAAGCAAATCATTTGATACGAATAAGCGGCTGGAAATTCAAGAAAATAACTTTTATAAATGCAATAAAACGCTTCTTGGAAGATGGGGAGCAATTGATGTTATGAAAAAGAGGAAATCATTGTCGTCGCGATAGTCTAGTTTCTAGAGCGCTTGACTTCCGTTACGGAGATCACAGGTTCGATTCCGAGCGACGACGAACTTATTACAAGAATTAAATAAATAAATAAATACTCGCTAATAATCACGTGGTAGGCAATGACAAACCGCCACGTATACCATCATATGCGCGCTAGTTCAGTACATACAGCAGACACACGCCGGACTGCACTTGTAGCGTGATAACAAGCGACTGCAATCATTTCCGAGTGTGGTCTTGCGTGCGTACACTCGCGTTGCGTATAGCAATTGCCACGAGAGCTGCCTATTCAGTACAACTATAATGTACAAAAATAGGTAGTTACGACGCTCGGAATTGAGCGATACGACTCAGAGATATATATACAGTCCTAAAATTTGGTATTATACAAGATTAAATTTTAATATTAACAATGCGGGGCACAAAATTGCAGTTACTTTCTCTAGTAAGAAGTCACTAGACTGCCGCGTATAGTGCTAGTCGCACTGACGGAGAAACGAAACAGTGTGAGTTTTGTACGGCTGCATGGTGCAAGGCGGTAATTTTCAATTCGGTTGACTCAAACGGAACTCACAACAAGCCGCTGATGGAAAAATGGGAAAGGTTCACTTGCCGAAGGTGTTGTTATTAGTAAATACCGCTTAAAGCATTTTATTGCATTTACAGCGGCAGGCTATCAGCAGGTGATATCCCAGGTCGGATTGATTAATATTAATTTTGAACGAGCCCACTGCAAACTGGGTTCGTTCGGCTAAGGGAGTGTAAACCCTGACAAAAAAATCCGACGGAAGACGCAACGAGAAACCATTATTGTACTTATTTCCTCGATGACGTGTCAAGGAAGTCAATCAAAGATGCAGCATCTTTGGCATTTATCAATAGGCAGTCTCCTGTGCAATAGAGAATGACTCGTGTTCTCCTGTACCTCCCTATTTGCACGGAATTTTGCAACGGTAGCAAAACACTAGTAGCAAACTGTTCAGTTTCATTAATACTAACATAACTATCGCAGCTAAACTTACTAATATACCTACTTGCTTCATCCGTACCATACCCATTTTTGACCATAACACCTTTAAAATGTCTTAACTCCTCTTGGAGACTATCATGGCAAGACACCTTCTGTGCTCTATGTACAACAGTCTTAAACACACCAACCCTCTGGCTCGACAATTCATGAGACGTCTTATGCAAAATATTTATCCTTGTGCGTATCTTTTCAGTGTAAAGATGTGAAAATATCACCCAAACTATCACGCTTGATGCGGACATCGAGAAAAGCTAACTCACCATTGCATTCTTCTTCCCTAGTGAACAGTATATTTCTGTGAAAAGTATTTAGGAACGCAAAAAACTCATCTAACTTCTCTCTACCGTGCTGCCAGATGACAAACGTGTCATCCACATATCTGTACAAAACACTTAGGATGCCAATCGTTAAGTACAATTCTATCTAGCTGCTCCATGAAGAAATTAGCAAAAAATGGGAGCCAACCTAGACCTCATAGCCATGCCGTCATGTTGCACGAAAAACCTCTCGTTGAAAGTGAAATAATTTAAACCTGTAACTGCCTCTATGAAACCAACTAGTTCGCCCGAGATACCTTCTTTTCAATTAAAAAAATAAAGAATAAAATAAAATGAAATACACTCATGTCCCACACCTGTGGGGCGCAATGGTCGAACTGCAATGATATTGCTTATAGTTAAAAGTAAAGAAAAATTACGAAGCCTAAGTAACAAGCTAATAGAAACTAATAAAAGTAAAATCGAAAAATATCAATTCCTAAAATGTATGCAAAAATAAAGTTAATTTGGTAAAGTTAAAAGGAGTAATGTATCCTAATAACAAAGAATTGATGAGTTAACAAGGTTATTAAATATGAATTTGAAAAATTGAATATTGGGGGAAAAAAATAAATATGTACTAATACCGGTTTTTGGAAGCACTTTAAAATTCAGCTGTGATAAGAATAAATTGCAAAACAGCTACTAAACATTGCATAAAGGGGGACAAATAGAGTAACCTGCTGCACGGACAGTAGGAAATTGATAAACATGCAATATAATAATATAAAAATATAATGGTGTCTGATCGAAATCATAAATTAATATTAAGTTACATAAGTGAAAAGTAGCAAGAGCGGATAAATGATCAGGAAACTTTTCGTGTGATGTGGCAACCGTTGAAAATAAACTAAAATTATCGACTTTGTTTACATAACTAGTTTGTTTATTGAATTAACAAAATAAAAAAGACGAAAAAAAAAAAAGGGCTATATAGATGTTATGATACACCTATGTTGCATTTGCTGCAATGTGAAAAACTTATTTTTTTAAAGAAAAAAAAGGAAAGGAAAAATGAGCTTATCAATAAATTATATTGGAGTGCGAGATTTTTAAGTTGGAGTTTTAAGTCGCAGATACATTGTTAGATGTGAATAACCATGTATTGTTATGCAGAGAAATTGTCGAAAAATACGTGTTGAAATAATTTAATTATTACGGAAATATTACTTATTGTTTTAAAATTGTTTAGATATAATATATTCATGCAATTGTGATTTTCCAGTTGAAATTTTATACATGTATATAACAACCTCTTATTTGATGGCTATGTGATGTGTAATTAGAAATGTCGGTTTTGGAATTAAGTTATATTTACCTGATTTTTAAGTTAAAAATTAAGTGACAGGCATAAGATATATGTTAAATGTTTTCTATACGGAAAGTGTGAAATGGCGAAATATAACGTAAATTTTTATGCGCAATGTTAACATGAAATGCTGTTATTCGTAAGGTACTTAATTAAAAATGTTACGTTTAGTCCCACTAATTCGCAGTTTGTTTTTTACTGCAATCGGCAGTATATTGAATAATTTAGATCCTGCGTATCCTACCTGCATACGGACATGATGCTTATTGAAGTGTGGTATTTTGTTGTGCAGTGGATCTGGTAATGCCAGATGGAGTTGTTACATCAAAATTTGCCTTATTTTTAAACACAAACATTAATAGATATAAGTAATAGAGATTTCTAAGGCGCATAAGCTGTATGAAATCAGCATGCTGTGTTGCAGAATTTAATTTTTTAATTAACGACATTTGCAAGTAAACTAATGGCGACAGATGGTAATTTGCTGCATTGCCCCGGTGGATTATTCCGTACGTGAGAGTTGGCTGCTAGAGTGCCTTGTATAAAATTCGTAACTGTGTTTGTGATTAAAAATATGCTCTAAGTAATAAAATAAATAATTCAACTTTCTTGGTTTTGCCGATTAACTGACTATTCCACAATAATTTACAGTCAAAGTATATAGTCCGAGGTATTTTACTTCACACGATCTATCCGAGAAATTTTTATCTTCCCACCGATTTTTTTTTAAAGTAATCCCATCTATGCTGATGTGTAAATTGCTATATACTAAATATTTTGTTTTCCTTACATTTAGCTATATGCGATTTAAATTCATCCATTCACGTATTTTGTTGATATCTGTTTGAACTAATTATTGTAAAATGTTCGGGAATCGAAAACTTACAGTTAAACCAGTGTCGTCTGCGTAGCTGTAAATTTTTCCTGTAACATTTAGGATTGCATAGATCATTAATATAGATAAGAAACAAAATAGGGTCTAGAATACTCCCTTGTGGAACGCCGTATTATTGAGTTACACTGTCACTGTAAACGCTATTGATCTTTGTAATAAACCTTCTACCGTTTAAGTACGACCGGAATCAGGAAAAATTTAATAAAAGAAAAGGATAAGTACCGGTTAAAGTTTAAAAAAGCAAAACATCACAACCTTCCAAAATTATCTTCAACAATCTGCGTAAGGAACTAAAATAGAAAATAATATTTGAAAGAGTAAATTACGAATGTGCTAAAGAGAGCAAAATGCGAGCAGACCCAAAACAGTTTTGGCTACATTCGAATGAGCGAGCAGGTAAGTGCGCGAATACACGTAGAGAATCTTTTGTATACGAAGGGCAAATTCTGCGAAGTTCTCAGCACATTGCTTCTACTTCTGGAGCTCACTTCTCATCGGTCTATTATACTTCACAGGAATCCAATTTCAACCTTCCTAACCCTTCCTTTAGTACCAACCACATTTCTGTGTGGAATATATTACAGAACTAGATGTAAGTGCGGAAGCTTAAGACTAAATGTACTTTAGGCCCCAACAACGTGCCGCCATATATTTTTAAAGCTAGTCGAAACTTATTCGCCAAAAACCTCTTTCACATATCTTTAACTGTATAATTAATACTAACATTTTTCCGCAGATTTGGAAGGTGTCTCAGATCACGCCCATTCCGAAAAATATTACAAATTTTGGACCCATATCTCTGCTCTCGCAAGCCGCTAAAATTTTTAAACTTATTCTTTATAAAAGGTTATATACACTTCTAAAACATTGTATTTCAATCGATCAGCATGGGTTTGTTGAAGGCAGGTCGGTTATAACTAACCTAATGACATTTACCGATTATGTTTCTGCTGTACTAGGTAGGTCGTTGTAGGTGAACGTAGTATACACTGATTTCCAAAAAGCTTTCAATAGGGTAGATCGTTCGAGTCTGTTGCGTAAATTAAATAATTTTGAGTTCTCTACAGGGTTGAGTTATTTACGGAATCGGGAGCAATAATATGTTCAATTTGGTAATTGTAGGTCCTGCTCTCTTCTCTGCCCCTCCGGAATGCCTCAGGGTTTAATATTTTAGGCTCATTCCTTTTTTTATTGTACATCAATGAATTACCGAGTGTTGTGCAGTATTCCAAAATTCTGTTATATGCTGATGATGCTAAATAATTCAGAGAAATAAGAAATGTTGAAGATACTATATCATTACAAAAGGATGTAGATAATTTTGTATCATGGAGTGTTGCTAATAAATTACCGGTGAATACGTCTAAATGTAAATTTATCTCGTTTACTCGCAAAATTCACCCTACTTCTGTCTCTTATACCATATAGAGGGTTCTCTTTCGAAAAAGGAGACTGGTGTAACGGATCTTGGCGCTTTTTTTAGATGAAAAATTTACATTTAAATTTCATGTAATAAATACTATTCGTAAGACGAGGAAAATGCCGGGTTTAATGTTACGGAGCAGTGCGAATTTCAGATACATTGAAACATATTTATTCTTATACTCCGTTTTGGTTTGTTCGCACTTAGAATTTGGCTCGTTGATTTGGAATCCTACATCTGCTGATTTAATAGCTAGAATGGAAAGAGTGCGGGTAAAGTTTATAAAATACCTTACTGTGTATAGATTTTTGGTAAATTCAGTGGTGAGCATTTCGAATACGAAAAAACACTTAGACAATAAAACATGAACAGTCTGGAGTGGAGGAGGATAAAGATAGCGTTTCGTTTTTTTTTTTTTTTGCATAATCCGTTGTATGGTAAAATAAATTGTCCCCCAATCTCCTAGGGAAAATATTGATTAAAATACCAATTTCAGGTGTCCGACAAACTCTCATATATTGACAGTGCAGTTTGCAAGAACTCAACAGTGTGCGTGTTTCCCTTTACGCTCCTTACTTATATTATACGATAAATTAGAGAAGGGACATCATTATGAACTAGACATGTATTTGATAGTCGTTCGGGAGAGTTTTTAAACATCGTCAAGAGTTTGACAATGTAAGGCTGAGTTGTCATATCTGCTTTCGTTAAAAATATTTGTATGCGTGTGGGTGATTGGATTTCATCTGTGTGCTTGTTTGTGTTTGTGCGTGTGTGTGTTCGTGTGTGAGCATGTCAGAGTGCATGGATATATTTTGGTGCTGATTTTTATTTTTCATGTCACATATATTGTATATACACGTATCGATGCTTGCGTATAATTACTACTTTATATGAATTTTTTGCGTACGTGCATGTGAGTATATTTACTACGTTTAGCTATGTGTTGTTAATCGTACGATTTCTTTTATTTTCTTTTTTATCATATTGTGCTGTGCAGTAATTGGTGTAAGCTGTTGCACTGGCAAATTGTAAAATAAATAAATTACAAATCTAAAATTTAGTAATTTGAGTTTTTCGAATGTCTCATCGAAAAATTTATTCGTGCGTTAATAATTTTATATCGATTTTTATATTCCGTATTTTACTTTTAGATACAACCTTCCCATGGTGTACTTTACATACCGTATGGCAATGAAGAAATTAGTTTTCCTGAATACGAAATTTTAGTTTTACTATAAAATTTACTGGTAAAGTTCAGATTCTTCATTTTCTCTGTTATTTTATTATTTCTATTATTATTATTATTATTATTATTATTATTATTCATGCAAAATTAACATCCAATAAACGTTTTACAGTTAACATTGTTATTTCTCGTTTTCTATAAATGCACTTTACGCTACATAAACAAAGGGTCATATTCATTTCGGTATATTTTATGTTATTTAATACAAATAACATTTTCTGAAAATCTGATGTTCTTATTTAACACTATGTATGATAATTAGTGATATTCTTTTAAAATGACGACTGCTGTCGTATTTAATGATACTATTTTACACAAAATAATTAATTTTTATCCGAATTTCCCTTATATTTTTGGTTTCATTTTAATTTTTGTGATGTACACGTAGTATTACAATTATACGTAGGGCATGTCAAAAATATTGCACGCGACCTTCTTACGCAGTCTGTATGCATCTAAGGAGAGAAGGAAAAACAGAAGGGATGTATACTATGAAGTTTTGTCAACACAGCAGTGTATATTATGATTGGTTTGGAGTGAGTTGTGCGTGCGTACGTACGTGTTTTTGTAATGTTGGAAGACCGTTCGGGTCACGTTACAAATCTGGATTAGCGATCGTATATGGAAATCGAATATTTTCGTGGTCGTACGATCACGGAAATTCATTCCGCATTTGAAGATAGACTGTACCGGTATTTCCCGCTAGGCAAAAAAATTTAAAGAAGGCTGTTTGTCGGTTGAGGATGCGTAACTGGTCGTCCAAGAACTTCGTGTGGCTACACAAACATCGCTATGGTAACAACACTGATCGATAAAGATCGCCCCGTATGATCCGCGAAGAGATAGATCATACAGCTGGTATCGAAAAAAACGGTCGGCCACCAGCACTAGAAACTTACGTCCATCACTATTTTATCGCGGCGTTCTCATCATTTTGCATGATAATGCATGCCCTCATGACAATGATGAAATTCGAGCAATTTTTGTGGAATACGGCTAAGAATTGTTACCATATCCACACTATTCGCTGGGTATGGCTCCTTGTGATTATGACCTGTTCTGCAAACTCAAGAGCCGATGCGAGGAATACATTTTCCGGATTTGGAGGGCTTAAATAGTGCTGCGCGATGGATTCTTGAACTTAACTTCAAAGGCCTCCTGGACGGTATGTAGAACGTTCCCTAACGTTGGGAACACATTATTGGGGAGGAGGGTGATTATATTGAACGATTATAATACTTATATGTCTGCGTCAAATAAACTTTTTTTTGTACGGATACGTGTGCATTACATGCGCGTTTCAACAACTAATACAGCTAGTTGGCGATATTTTGTGATGATGCCCTGAGGTGAAATCACACTGCGCGCTGAAGGTTACCGTCAACCTCGACCATCCGACACAAGATCGAGATGAAAAGAAGCAGGCTCTTTTTTTCCTTTTAAGTACGTATTGTCGCAGTATGAAAAAAAAAAAACAGAAAAAAAAAACGAACCAAACAATTTTGCTGAGAACAAGACATTTTTTGAAGTGCACTAATAAAAAAACTAGAAAATACAAATTAGTCATATCTGACGAATACAAAAGAAAAAATAGCTTCTCACCTAGCGGAAGTACATAAAATCATTTTTACGAGTAAGCTTACCGTAATAATTACTGAATGGTACACATAACATCGTAAATAAGCGTCAAATGTTCACCTCCTTAAAATTATCGCGTAAAATTTAGAATGATTATAGAGCCATGTTAAAACGACCAATTTGAATGAGCGGTCAACATACGCAAAAAGAATAATCAACAACAAAAAGCGGTCCAAAATAAACTCTGATGCGATCGATTTGCACCTATTAATTCTTCTTAATTTTACACCTCTTACTATTTTCAGGCCTCTCCGTTCTTCTTAACGGAGTTTTTCTAAAACACAAATCACCCTGTTTCATTCTTTCCTCGATCCCCTTACTTCCTACACAATTGATAAAAAATAGATCGAACAATTAATAGGAGATTACATAAAAATTTACTTAAAGCGTATATTAAAAAATGAACGGGAAATCGAAAAATTGCTTCATTCTTACTTATGGTAATCACTTTAAGAGCGACCTCGACCTCGGCGTCCACCCCATTTATTTCCATTTCAACGTCTATCTCCGTGACCACGTCCTTTCTCTCTCTCTCTCTATTTTCACGTGATTCCTCACAACTCTTTCTCCGCGACTGCCACCTATTGGTCCGTGACTGTCACGTCTCCGTTTACTTTCTCGATTGTGTGCAACCTCTCGGCTTTTATCTGATGCTGTATGACCCCTTCCTCAACCACTCCCACTTCCTCGGACTGTGGGTAAGCTCTCGTTGTTTTTTTATAAAACGCGTTTTTCCCGCATATTGAGTTTTAAGCATAAGCCGGGTTTCTTCGGAGCCGGTCATATATGCAAGAAAGACATATGTGAAAATCTATTTTGGAGCATCCTGCTGTAACGGTATTCGCCGTTCGCCTGATTATCCTCACAGGGATGCCAACCACGGGGTTTTATCCTCGTGGATTTTATTTATTTATTATTTTTTAGTTTTATCGATTATGGTGATTATCAAAGTATGCGGTTAAATTTTAAACAATATATTTTATTAAACTCGACACCTATTTTTCGGTAACGGTCGACCGCTAAAAAAGAAACACAATAATTATATATATATATTTTTTTTTTAAATTTTAAAATAAGTTCGTGGGTCTCACCGGGCAAGTATGCCCGTTGTGCGAGAGCCCGACTCTCTTATTATCGTTTATTTAAGTTGTACACGTTACAAATTTATACATACTTATTATACACATCGAAATTATATAAACCTTAATTAATATTAGTCCTAGTAAATATATATATATATATATATATATAACTTATATATAAGTATAAAGAATAAAGAAAAAACCATACACATACATTCATTCACTCAAAATAGTCATATATACACATATATACATATATATATATATATATATATATATATAATGATAGCGTTCGCAAACAATATCGTCTCTATGAATTCCAAAACAGTAAGTTATACGGAAAAGGAATGACACAATAACAACACAGAATACGTATATAATCAGTAGCTGCATGATTGAACTATCTACGAAAATAACAACGAAATATCGTACAAAATTAATTAACGTTAATAACAACAAAATTCTACTTAATTTTCATCGGTGGTGACATTCGTAGGTTGGCGGTTCGTAGATCGGTCGTTACGGTGAAATCCGAGTCGATGTTATTATTCAGCTATACTATTTTCGATATTTTACGAATTAGATTAGATACCGATAAGAATACCGAATACTTTCGACGGCGATAGATCACGGAACAAATTTATTAAGATCACAACTCTTTTTTTCCTGAGGTTGATGTTAAACACGTTACTAGCTTGAGAGAGAAGGCGAGTCTTTCTTTCAGCGAAGTTACAGAACGACCCCTTAACTTGACCAAAGGTAGAATCTAACTGATTTTCGTAAAAAATCTTCTTTTTGTCTTTTCTCAATTTCTCCCGCCTTTCCGCCGGTGACCGCTGGAGGCGACCGAATCAGCTCGATCCATTTTTTCTTGGTTCTCGATGATTAGCCGCTCCACCGACAATAGTTTCAGGCACGCGCGCATTCGCCCTCGCACCAATTATTCCAAATTATGTTTATCTTATTTTTTTATTATTTTATTTTAATTTGATTACTTATACTTTTATTGGTTCCATGTAATGGACACATTACACTGCATGCGCATAGGAAATTATTATCAATTTCGAAGTACATTGTAATTTTACACTTTTCAAATTTTTCTCCGTATGGCATTTAGAGATGATTCTTCCAGAATGGGCAACGAGTTTTCTAGAGTGGACACTGCTCAATCTTGCCGTCCAATAATTTCGATTCTCTTCTGTTATTTGTAATTTTTCAGTACAAACAGATAATTTTGAAGATGAATTATTTCGAAATAAACTATGAAAACAAATAATTTCATAAAAACCGATACGTCTTGCAGTCATATACTTGTATAATTGTTAAATTTTTCCGTTTTCATAGATTGTTTCAAAATAATTTATATTAATAGTGAAAATGAACTAACTTTAATATTAATTTACGAGATGGCTAATAACGTATCAATAAGTTTATCAGTGTGTAAAACATTTAAAACATTAGTTATAAAATCAAATAATTACATTGGATTGTGAGCTTTCACTGTTTCCAAAACTGCTTTTTAACATGCTGAAAGCTGCTTCATGAATGTTATTAGTATTTTCAACTTGTGTCACTAAATTAAAAGTCTTTCTTCTTTTTTTAGGTAATACATTTTATAAATACGTTGTTTCTCTAATTCTAAATTGTTCAAATTATCGAACCGAGAAATACGCGGTAATCGAAAAAAAAAAATAGCGATTCTGTAGTTAACGGATTTAATAACATAAATACGGAATTTTCTCAATAACAAGCGGTAAAAAACAAACATTTCGAAAAACGGAAAACGGCGTGGTAACAATAACACGTGAATACAAACAACAATGGCCGATTAATCGATATTGACGACATACATGTGCGACATCTATATAATATATCGTTAAATGTAAATATCGATATAGGCGACGCGTATAACATAAGTGGGGAGCTAATCGTTAGCAACAGGTATAAGCGATACATATAATACGTACGGCTTTAAGCGTTAACACACGTATTATAATTAGAAGCACGTTGATGGAGGGTGTTCATTCGGAAAAAGAAGATGCCGGCATTTTTAACAAATTTTGAAACGTGGATTTAATTTTTAATAATAGTTTTAGATAAGTTTGAGTTTTAGTTCTTTTGACTTTCGACGGAAATTCGGGCAGATTAAAAAGAAAATCAATACTTTCAATCGGCATTCATAAATTTCACATATCTCCCTCTAAATTTCTTCAAACGCTTTTATATTTAAAATTTTTTAAATTCTTAATACTTGTTGAACCGCGAATACATCGCAACGTATCCTACAGCATATGGAAAATGCATAGAAATGGAAAAACTTTTGGAAATGAATTTTTCCGTCAACAAATTTTACATTTCGTTGAAAATTATTTCAACGATCAGCGAAAAATGTTCAACAACAGTAATAATTCAACTTAAAATAATAATTTAAGAGCGATATACAAATTAACATTTCGTACGCAACTCATCGCATATTTATTATTCTCTCGGTAAAGAAATAATTGCATTCGTCAGTGCACTTTAATTAATTCAATTTCTTTATATAAAATAAAATTTTGTAAATTTCTATTCCGTATTAATAAGCTATAGGTTTTGAATAAACTAAATGGTTTAAAGTTTGCCAAGTATAGACCTAAAAATTAACTTTGGAATCACGGGAAAAACAAGTGCAAATTAAAGAACGGTAAAAATAGTTTTAATGAAAACGAAGGTTTTTAATTATTACATTCAAGGGATTTAAAGAAGTTAATTTTTATTTATTTATTTTTTTTTTTGGGAGGGGCTGGGGGATTTATAAATACTAATCTGAAATATTAATTTGTTGTTAAATTTACACACTGGTTAGTTTTGAAATGAATGAGGAACGTTCCCATTTGGTTTATCAAGTATTACCGTACGTGTAGTGATGTAATTTTATAACGTCAGATTAAGGAACGTTTCGGAACAAAATATATTAAAATTTCATGATAATAAGGCAGGGCGGCATACATCAGCGACCGAACAAAAGCGTCACTATAAAAGATTGTTTTGCAGTCTGTTCATTTTTACCCGTAAGGGACACATAAAGAAAAAGAACATTTTTTCCTTTTTGTTTTTTAAATATCTTTACAGTAATATGAAAACAAAAGGCTTTTAAGTATATCAATTGGTCAGTGTTCGCATCTCCTCTTCCTGCTCCCTCTTGCGATTATGTAATACTTCTCATGCATTCCCTCATTCATAATATTTTCCTCCTCCATTCTGTCGAGATTGAGCTTCTGTGGATTCCGGTCATTTAGACATTGAGAGTAATAAATTAGTGGATATTCTTATTAGCTCGTTCTTCCATTTCCAGTGGCAGGTTTTTTGACACACTTTCGCAATATTGCTCTTTCTTCCTTAAATTACTCATTCCAGACTACGACTCAACTCCCCTATTCTACTTCATTTTGTAATTCTGCCTACTTTTACCGCTCTATTCAGACATCTCTTCCTTCTCGTCCACAATTTTCTTGATACTTGTCCTCTCTTAAACGCTCTACAATCTCGACTGTTTGTCGCCTTTGTTTTAATCGCAGAGTATCCTTTCTGCATCATTTTCTCGGTTTCCGTCTGTTTCTATTAGGTTTTTTCCTTGCGATCTTGATATCACGACGTTTTATTTTTGAATTTTCGACCTTCCCCGCTGAACAACAATCGTCCTCCTATTGTTCGCCATCAAAACTTGATATTCTTACTGCTTACAGTGTTGCTTATGTTCTCTCATTTCTTATTCCAGCTCTTGAATTATCCTCTGTCCTCAAACATTTAAGAGCATAATTTTATCTTCTCCTTCTTCCCATTTTTCTCGGGATAATTGCTCATTGACAACCATTAAAAAAAAAAGACTTCTCAAAAGTGCATATAAAACATTACACATTGACTTCTGTAATGATGAAAAAAACTTTTTTGGCTACTTTAAAATGATTAAAAAACCACTTGAAAAAGCTTCGTGCTAGAATTGCAGATAAGATATAGTTTCAAGACTTTAGTAAAAAATTTTTAAAAATGCCCGAGCGTGTGCTGAATTTGCTTGTAATAATTAAATTACATTCGAAAAAATATTCAGTTTTCTAGAAAATGAAAATACATATAGCAAAATAATGGACAAACGCTTGTTAATGCCAAACCACCGTCAAAAAGATTTTACAGAAAACCGAAGTTGTCATATGATCTTTTAACCATAATTATGGTTTAATTTCCTAAAAGAATTGGTTTATTTGAAGTTTTTAAATTAAAAAGAAAAAAAAAAACAAACAGTTTACACCGTTTTTCAGCGTTAATAAAATTCAATTGGTTTATTCCATTTGAAGATTTTATTCTGTTTCAAATGTGACGCCATATGCAAGAGTGAGGTAATTTTAGATCGGTGCCATAACATTAATGTTTTCGTATCATAAGCAAAGTAATATAGTTCACCGCCTGTGAATATTCTTCTCATTGGAATCTCTCACAAATGAATTAATCTTCGCTCCTTGCTAAATTCAGATTACTTTAATTTCATTCCTAACACTGATTTCACTTGTCACAATGAAGATTTTATCCAATTAAAATTCTCCGTGTTACCTTCATCTTCCCCTTTCCAGATTCATCCAGGCAGTGGCAGTAGGTGCATTTGTCCTTCATCCTTATGGTGAAATGCCGGTTGTTCAATAAAAGCCAATCTATCTATCGTTCGTATCTTCAGTGCTAATCTAAGTTCACTAAATTTTTTAACTCACACATAGGCTAATGCTAAATCAAGATCATTCTCATACATAACAAAAATCATCTTGGCCTATTTTCTTCTTCTTTTGTAGATCTACTTCTCTGTTCCATATTTCGAAGTTGGCCAGAGCCTTCCAAAATCCTTTGTCCTCGCGTCTTTCCAACGTTTATCTTTCAGCAGATAAACTTTCTTCTTTTATTGATTGCGTAATAACGTCTTCCTGTGTTACCAACACTTACGAATTAGATTATTCCCGTTATACTTATAATCATCTTGAATATTTTCTAACTTCACCTTGAATCAATCTCAAACCATGTATTTTACACATTAATCAAGAATTTTCCTAATCCTTATTACGAGACTCTTTCGAATATGTTTCTTCTTTGTAGCTTTCCTTCACCATCATGGAATTCTTTCACTATCGTGCCTATTACTAAAAATTATAATTCTCTGTCCTTCTGTTTCGTCCTTTTAGTTAACTGTTTTAAAAAATTATTTGAGTCCATGTTAAACAACACCTCTGGTCAGGTGGTCGAAAGTAACAATACATTTTTCGGGTAATATATATGGTTTTTATGCTAGCCGGATCCTTTCCGATTGTGTTGCCTTCTTTCTATTCTATATTTAGAAGCCTTATATTTAAACTTCAGCGGCGTCCGTTAATGTATTGGAATGTTTTTGTCAACGTTATTTTCCCCATTCTTCAAAACAAAATGCTACGTAACATTCTACTTTATTTCACCGATCTTGATATCTCGAAGTATAACATAAAATGCAAGTAACTTATCTAGAGAACTTCTTATCCAAAATTCACTTACTGATCTCCTCCTCAAAATTCTCATGCATTATTTTCAATTGCGATCCTTCCAATCCTACGTTAATTAATATTTAACATTTATTCCTTTAGTTACTTCTATTATGTAGGAATTATCTTCATTTGAACATATTAATCCTCATTCATCCACTCTAAAACGTATTATTATTCTGAAAACCTTGTCTTTTTCTAATGCGGGCTCTGATTTTGTTATATTTCTTATAATTTATTAGCCTATAATCTATTTTAGCTTCCAGTAAGGTACCTCGTTGTCGTCGTCGTCGTCGTCGTCGCAGCTCTTGGAATAAGAGATAGCGTGCAATTCATATGATCCTATTTTTGGCATCGGTCACTGTTTTCTGAAATGTTTTGATAATCAGATTCGATGTTACCATTTCCAGTCTTCTTCTCCATTTATAAGGTTTCCCTTGTATTTTTCCCTGTGCTGCCAACATGTAGATTCCTTTTTTTCGTATCTCATGAGCCATGTATTCCGCTTTCCTTTTCTGGATACTGTCGACTATTACAGGTTTTTCTTCTTCTATTCTGGTTAAAACAATTTTATTACTGACGAAGTCTGTCCAGGGAATTTTTAACAATCTGCGATAACAGCACATTTCAAAAGAATTTATTCTTTTTTTACTATATGCACTCATAATCCATGTTTCACATGCATACTGTAGTATTGACCATACGTAACAGCGCATTATTTTTTTTTTTTTTTTTGAGTTTTAAACTTAATTTGGAATCCTTTAGTGCGTGACTCAGGTTATTGAATGCCTGTTTCGCCATTCCAATTCTTGATTTGATTTCTTTGTCATCTCTGCCATCATTTGTGATGAGGCTACCTAGATATCTAAATTCAGTTAAGTTTTCTATCTTCTCTCCGTCTATATAAATATAAGTATATGCCTATTTTTAGTTCTGGTAAATTTAATGATTTTTGTTTTTTTTTTTGTATTAATCTTCATTCTATATCTTAAACCGATTTTATTTATTTTGTTCACCATTTTTTGTAGTTGTTCTTCTGTTTCTGCCAGTAAAACTTTATCATCCGCATAACTAATTTCGTTTATACGTTGTCCATTTATTTTCACTCCCATTTTCCCTATATTTGCAGCTTGCTTAATCTCTTCTGCATATATATTAAATAATCTGGGTGAGAGTGGACATCCTTGTCGTATACCTCTTTTAATATTGCTTTTCTTATCCGAGAATTCCGCATTTATCTTTGATTTTTGCACTTTGTTCCCAATACAGATGTTTAATAAGCTGTAGGTTTGAATTATCGATATTATATTTTTGCAGTATTGTTATAAGCTGGTCATGATTAATTCGGTCAAACGCCTTTTCATAGTCTATAAAGCATGCATAAACTTCCCTGTTTGCGTTCAAGGTTCTTTGTATTATTATCTTAAGTAGGGCTATTGCATCTCTGGTTCCTTTTCTTAGGACAAAACCAAACTGCGTATCGCATAAATTTTCATCTAGTTTCCGCTCTATTCTACTATTTGTAATTGATAGAAGCAGTTTCAGCGAATGACTCATTAGTGCTATTGTTCTATATTCGGAACACGTTTGCGAGCTACTCTTTTTTGGAATCGGTATAAAATTTATGCTTTTAAAATCCTCTGGCAGTGTGCCTTCTTTGTAAATTTTATTAAATATCTGTAAAAGTTGCTTCTTCTCATGCTGCGTTATGCATTTTATCCCATCAACCGCTAGAAGATCATCTCCGATTGTTTTGTTATTTCTGGCTTTATGAATAGCATTCTCTAATTCCCACATTTCAATAATTGGCGCTTCTTCCTTCGTTGTTTTATTGTTCTGTTCGAATCGCATATCATCTTTATACAGTTCTTGTATATAATTCAGCGCCATGTTTCTTCTTTTTCTTCCTTAGTTATACAATATTCTCCGAACTTATTTCGTATACAGTTTATGTTGTTTTTTCTCCTTTTATGTACTTTCATCATTTCTTTAATTTTCGTACGCATTTCTCGCATGTTATGCTTTGAATCTAATTTTTCGATTTCCTCGCATTTTTCTTTGTACCAGTTACTCTTTGCCTCTGTGCATTTTTTCACGATGTCTTTATTTAATTTTTTATATTCTAAACTTCTTCTATCTTTTATTTCTCTTCTTTCCTCTATTAGACTTATAATCTCTTGCGTAATCCAAGGTTTGTGTTTTTTCCTTCCTCTTTTTGGTACTGTGTTTCTGGCGGCTTCAAGGACCTTTTGTTTCCATGTACACCACATGTTTTCTACATTACTTCCATCTATCGTTTCCTTCCCTATTCTGTCTAACTCTGCTTGAAGCTTTCCTCGGATTTCATCTATTTTCAGTTTATTATAGTCTAGCGACAAATAACTGTAATTGTTTTTCATTCTTTTTGCATTTCTTCAGTATTATTTTGCATTTAGCGACTAGTAAATTATGGTCCGTATTGCAATCCGCTCTCGGATAGGTATGGCAGTTTTTAATCAAGTTCTTATACTGTTTATTAATCAGAATAAAATCAATTTTATTTTTTGTTCTTCCATCCGGACTTGTCCACGTGTAAAGCCTTCTTTTATGTTGCTTAGCATTTCTCCTCGTTCGTTTTGCTTCCCTAAAGCAAATTTACCGGCAGCGTCGCTTCTGTGGTCTTGTCCTACCTTTGCATTAAAGTCCCCCATGACCAATACGATATCATTATTTTCGGTTGTTTTTTTAATCTCTTCTATCTTCTTATAAAAGTTGTTAATCGTTATTTCGTCGCTATCCGCTGTGGGAGCGTAAGCCTGAATTAGTACTGTAATGTGTCCATTACATGGTTCCGAAGAAATTGTGCAAAAAAATAAAAAATAAAATAATGAAAACAGAATAATTGGTGAGAGTGTGAATGTGTGAACAAATGACATCCTGTTGTCGGTGGGGTGGCCAATCATCATCCAGCGATAAATAAAAAATCTACGTGATAGACCGTCAGCTCCAGCGGTTACGAGCGGAAAGGCGGGAGAAAAGGTCACTTGAGTTAACTTTGGAGTTGAGTTAAGACTTGAGTGAATACCTGAGTTTGGAGACAAGCGGTCAGTACGGTGGCTAGTGAAAAAACGTTTGTCGAAGAAGTGTACCCGGTTTTCGGTAACGAACTAAGAAAATTTGTAAAAGTGTAAAAACGGAATTGTACGCGACAGCTCGAATATAAGTTCGCAGTAATTCGGGTCGTCGTTAATTAAAATCTACAATAAGGCAAAGTCGATTTCTCGGCATCATCATAGTCAACATATCGTCAACTTACGGATCCTGGGAAACCACCGGCAGCAGTGATACGTACAATTTTACCTAATTTAATTTGTCAAACAGCTTTCTGTAACATTTCGTGTATAGGGTACTTTAATGCAGATAATACCGGTCTAACATTCATATCGAACCATTTCATCATTACATGAACATTTTGTAACGAACATGCATTAGTTCTTCCATCAGTGTGCGTGTCACATTTTACAGCATTTGAAACAGCGTGGTACTTATTGTTTAAATGTCTTAAATTTAGCATACAATATCGTGTTTCTAAATTAATTACCTCGTAATTTGAAAGCGATGATTCAATAATCTTTTCCCATATAGTTTCGACTTTTGCGTTTCCTTTAACGTAAATTTTTAAAGGTTGATAACTAATTAAAACATTTTCCAAATCAATCGATATATTTCTATAATCAGAATCTTCGGCATTCCAGGGAATGGAATGATAATTTAGTGTAAGCTACCAATTTGTACGCCTTTTATTATTTGATAATATATCCCAATCAAACGGTGGTTTATAAATTTGATGAAATTGTATTTCACCATTGAAACTTAAAATCGCTAGTTCTTTAATTAGGTAGGCATTATCATTATTTTTAAAACATTGAAAATCAATTATAATTTTGTAAATATTATTATTCATCGTTATATTCAGTAGTAACAATTACAACAGCAAAAACAAACTTTTTATAAAAAACTTTATTACTTCAAAAATATAAATGTGAAAAACTTAACGCATGTGAAATTAGTGTTAACACAAACATAAATCAACAAATACTAAATTGAAAATTGAGGTTCTTTTATATTTATAATTCCAGCACATTATAACTGGTTGATTTATCATGTATAATAAGAGTATAACATGACGTGTTTGAAGGTACATTATTAAGCGTCTTAAAATCAATTCTAATCTGTAGCGGACTACCGTCATTTAAGAGCTCATTTTGGAAGTTAATGATGAAAAGGGGATATTTAGTAAGAAAATCTTCTACGCTAACAGCGGGGTGTGGTGGTTCTTTTCCATAATACATTGTTTGAAAATGGGCATATACCAAGTATAGGCTTCCAAATCTTTTTCGATCAAAATCTAAATTCATTAATTCGTAAGGATATCTTGTTGAATTTATGTAGGCGCAAATTTCAGTTATATTCAAATGATCGAATGTAGAACTATCTTTGGTTAAATTATTTTGTTTATTCGTTTGAAATCCAATAATAATGAAACGAGGACGTTCTACCGTTGATGATGATTTAATTACCCAACTGTGTTTGGAAACAGTGGGCAGATCCGGTTGATGAGAATGAGACCATGCTCTAAATTGAATAGGCGCGTGCTTTATCTTTTTCATTCTGTTAAGTAAAGATATTTTCGCTCGATCGCTCAATTTAACAAACGGTAGTTGCCATGCAATTGTTTGAAATGTTATATTAACAGGTTTATCGTCTGTTGCGGTAAAGGCATTTTTGTCACTGTTGGCACGGATGAGAACAATTTCTCGACTTGCGCATATGGATAGCACGTCTATAGTCTTCCGCAAAACCGAATATGTACCGTAAAGGAATAATAAATTGAAATTCCAACAAAAATTTGGTTCCGGTACCTGATGATGTTGAGGGGGTTGAGGTATTAGCAATTTCGCATGTAAATACTTTTAATTCTTCTGAATTTAGAACACACATGTACTGTAGTTGTAATTTGATTTGATATCTTCCGAACATAATAATCTACGCATGAGAGTTGTAATTCCAGGGTGTCATACACATTCTATAGTATTTCCATTAATTTCATATTGTAATTCAGAGAATAAAAATAGCGGTCCATTCATTGAAAAATCTACAGATGGAGAAACTGTACCTTGTAGAAGTAAATAACTTTCTGATGGTAAAGTAATAACATCCGTTTGCTGAACGGGTATTCGTATTTCATCGCTAGGTCCAAATTTTGAACTTGCATAAGGTTTGATTTCATAACTGGCAACTGTATCATCCGTAAGGGTATTGGCTGAATCAATTTGTAGTGTATGTTCCATTATACTTCACTGAACTTATCTTACTCAACTAACACACTGTAACCTAACGACTTAAATACACGAATACTTTTTCTACTCAACGCTTTTCTTCTTTTTCGTTCTCTATTTATATACTTTTCTTCACTTTGAATAGGCGTTTAAGAACGCATATATGTATGTACTTTTATTAGTGTATATGATAGGCATTTTAAGCGTTATTAAGATGATTACGAACTGGTTAGATGTAAATTTATAATTAAATCTTCACTAGCAAAATCAACGATATTTTTGTTTTGATCCTTTATATATACATTTTACTCTGAAGTATAATCCGTACTCACGGGTAAATAAATAATCGCTTTCGGGTTTTCTGTAATTTTATATCCGGGTGCAATATTTAAAGGAATACTGTAAATTAGATGAAACGATGTTCCATTCGTATGTACACCTGTTGCTATGTTACAATATACATTCAATATATTAATCGGTGTAATTTGAACGGTATTGGGACTCATTGGTTTTAAAACATCTGAAACTCCGCCAAAACCCAATAATGGACCAATACTCTGCGGACCGGAAAATTGTATATAATATATTTACTTTGTATGAGACGAATCATAGTAGGAGTGATATTACGTATAGAATGATATGTTGTTAACGATACTAATTCAATATTCCACTGACGATTATTTGCTAATAATAATGGGGGATATATATTACTAATCAAATTACCTTTTTTACCATTTAATTGAAATAAGTACGACATGACGATATAATAATAACAGACAAACTATATTTTAAAAACTTGTATTCGCGTAATAATATATACAATAATTGAAAAAAAATTTACAAATATACATGCTTATATACTAATTTTATCATTTTCGTTCATCAAATGAGGCAGGTAATGTATTTGTTAGAAATCTTAAACATAGTTCACCACAATTAACCGTATTATAACTTTGATATGCGCGTCTGTTGTAGAAAATCTCAATCTTTGGATCGTATTTGCGTAAATAATTAACTAGCTCTGTGGATGGAGATAGATTACCATAACTATCGAAATATTCTGCACGTTTTCCATATTTTCTGTATGCAGTCCAATGAGTTTCCGGACCTTGTTGCAAATTCATATTAACAATCGCACGCTCATTTTTCTTCGGTTTGGGGGGCAGCCCATCTCGATCAAAAACTCCTCTTTTTTTTTTTTTTTTTTTTTATTGTTGTTATTAATTTTATACTGGGTGTTTTTAATTGCTATGATTATTACGCCCAGTATCAGGTAGGTTTTTTAAATGCTGGTTGTTAAGTTTAGTTTTCTAATCAGGGTAAGAATTTTTTTAATTTCATCTTAATTGTCAGGGATGGTTGTATTAATTAAGGGGATTTTTAGTTCTAGACGGATTTGATTAATGTTAGGGCATTCGTAAAGAAAGTGTTTGACTGTGATGGGGGTGGAGTTGCAGAACTGACAAGGGGGTTCATCGATTTTTAGGAAGAGGTAATTATGGGCGAGTTTCGTATGTCCAATTCTAAGTCTGATGATTATTAATTATTCTTGTCGATTTAATTGGGAGAGGTTTTTCTAAGGTTGTACGGATTTTTTGTGTTGAAATAATTTGTTATGGGATTTTGTGTTCCATGATGCTTACCAATTAGATACTTCGGTTTGATTTAGTAAATGTTTGATGTCTGTGACTGTGGTGGAGGTTACAGAAGAGGGTGTAGCTGTTTTAGCCAGGTTATCTACTATTTCATTTCCCTGGATTCCGATATGACTGGGTATGAACATTAATTTGATATTAATGTTTCGAGATTTTAGCCTGTTATGCCCTTATTTTACCTATAATTTCCCAGATTTTATTTACTCATCCAGTTTACCTTTTCTTCCTTCGTATTTCCCTCTCCCGCTGCTCATAATGAATTAACTATGTTTTATCCTCATTCTTTCTTTCTTATATTTTAATTTTTACAGATGGCTCAAAGTCAGCTTTGGGGGTTGGAGCGGCTTTTACTCTGCCGGATGTTGGCTATTCTGAGACGTTCAAACTTCCCTCGTTCTCCTTCATATTCTTAGCCGAATCTATTGCGATCTTACAGGTAATCCTTTTTATAGCCTCTACTAACAATATATCCAAGATTCTCTTATCTTCTGATTCAAAAGGCGTTTTACAAGCCATTGCTACTCCTTTTAACCATCCTCTGATCATATCGTGTTTCACATACGCTACTTAATTTCACATCTATTTCATTCCCGCTCTGTCCGTATTGATCTATTATAGATTATCCTAGTTATTGTGGAATTTCGGGCAACGAGTTAGTCGACTCGTTGGCACGTTCGGCTGCTTTAGACGGTCGCTTTATTAGGCATTTCCCAGCTCAAAGTCTTCTTACTCTTTCCTCTCGTTGCCACCGTGACTGTTGGTCTGATCTCTATCATTCTTCTTTCTCTAATCCTGATTCCTTTTACTTATCCATACAACCCATTCCTCCTCTTTTTCCGCGGTTTCATAATTTCCCCAACGTGAGGCGGGCAACTATCTCATCTATAATTAGACACTTCGGTTAAATCACAGCTTGCTTCCTGCTTCGCTCTTCCGTTTCTCCATTACTCAGTCTCCTCTTTGTCCGTTTGATCCGTCTGAAGCAAACTTCGTTTGTGATGCGAACCACATTTTGCTTGAATGCCCTTCCATTTCTTCAGAACGCGCGATACTGTATTCCGGTCTTCTGCGTCTTATCCTACGCCCTACAGCGCTCACAGCATCCTTTTTTTTCCGTCTCCCTTGGTTATTCCTTTGTTAGCTTCATTCGTATGTTCCATTTCTAATATTTTTCCTTTATAATCATTAATGCCGTGATACCTTTGGATTGAGTAACGCGTCCTTAGCTGACATGCTCAAAAAAAAAAAGAAAAAAGAAAAAAAAAGTAGTTGTTTTATTAATTACTTTTATCGCTATGTAACTATAGTGCTTATTCAATTTTCATTACTATAACTATCATTATACAGGGTGCGCCAGCATAACTTCCTTTTTTAAAATGCGCCACTTTTTTTTTTCTAAATTTTGTTAAAGAGAAATAATAACAGAAAATCGAAATAAAACCTCAAGGGAAGAAGCATGCATATTCCCAATGGGATCTAGAGTACGTTATTTCGATTTTCTGTTGTTATTTCTTTCAAAAATTTAGTAAAAAAAAGTGGCGCATTTTAACAAAGGAAGTTACGCTGCCGCACTCTGGATTCAATATGTAAATTTATATTTAAAAATTACCTCTATAACTCATAACTAAACCAATATTAGCAGTACTATTTGTTCCAATTATCCTTAATTATTTCACTTTTATGGTAAAAATTATTTATCTTTTTATCTATTTAATTAGTTTACTTTTAGATTTTGTCTTCTTTAATTCTATACTTCAAATTGTCTTTCTTATTTTAACTTAACCACTACTTAAATATTCGCAGTTAGAATGATAAAATTGTTTTGCATTCCTTTTAACTTAATTTCCCTCATTGCTTTAGCCATAGTTGTTTTTATTATTCATTAACGTTATATTTTTAATTTAAGATTATTTTAAGCCATCCTTAGTTTTGTTTTCATTAGTTTTCTTTTAGCTTGTTCTTTTAGTTTTATCCTAATTATAGTTTAACTCGTGAATAATATGTTACTATTGCAGGTTTGCCACTGAGCCTCAAGGGTGTGGGTCATGAGTGTGCTTATTTTTATTAATATTGAAAAATTTTTATACGGCTTATATATTTAATATTAAATAAGACGTTTGAACTGGGCTAAATTGCTATTTTAATTTATTATATACTTCCCTTAAGTAAAAAGAAAGAAGAGAGAGAGAACAAAATACGAGTAAATAAAAAAATAAAAAAAAAATGCTAATTAGCCCATGTACGTTTACTTTAAATTTCCGCTACTCGCGCTTCTCTACGCATTTGCGGCATCTGCATTTTATATTATTTTTATTTGTTTGTAACGCATGTATCATATATAAATAAATTGATTTGATTCGATTTGATTCGATTTGATATATAATTTGTTAAATTGCTGCAAAGGATGCGAGAGTATATACTCTTTTATGAGGTGCTGTTGTCATGTACTGGGTCAACTATCTAATTATACAAGATTTTATGAAATTTTCCTTGCTCAGTGCAGATTACAATTATACTATCGAAATGATGGTGGTGGTCGAAATGTTGAAAAGTCAATCATCTCTCCTAGTGTCAATATATTTAATATATAACAGGAATGTCATAGAACAACTAATATTGACCAAACATGTTATAACTGCCTTGCAATGTGCACAATAACCAAATTAATTACTAAGCGACACTCACCCCGCTGAATGGGCCACACTCCACCTCTTAGCCGAGTTTATTATTCCGTAGACGCACTCATACTCCCAGGAATTCTATAATATACATAACGTTCTTTCTTAATTATAAACAATTAGATAGACTAGCGCTTATAAGGTAAAACAGCGGTTCACAGCGGACCAAATTAATGAAATGATTGGTGAATGGCGGTGAAACTTCATGAAGACTGTGCAAAAGGTGTTACAACATAAGAAATGGTGCAAAATAGCACAAACTGGCGACAAGTGTTGCAGAAAGCGTTAAAACATAACTTACCTGCGAGAAATGCTCGGAAAATTGACTGTAATTAGTGACAAAGTGCTAGCAATCGAATACGTGTATGGATTCCATCTATGTGGAAAGAGGAACTATTCCACCCCAGAGCGATGAAGATTACTTGCATAACCATGTTGGCATTTGACAATTCACACAGTAGGTACTATGAGATTTTAGCCCTGTTAGCCGATGTATTCGGTTACCTGGTTCCCGGAATTACTTTCTTTTCATTCCTCAAATGTATCGGCTGTCTCTACAGTTGTTATTTATTCTCCGAATTTATTTAACAGTCCTGTAAGCGCTAATGCCGTTTCTTAGAATTGTGTTCACAGTCTGGCATCCGTTCTCACGCATTATTTTTTCCCTTTAAGAGATAAGTAATCATTTTTATTTATGACGGCTGCTGATTTCATTTCGAATAAACTAATTACTTTAACGTTGCGCTGGTATCGTTGTCGCAAATGAAATTTTTTCTTCTCATCGTGTGAATTGCTTTTTTTCAGCGTTAATTACTTCATCGACCGCGACGTTAGAGATAACTGGTAAGTGCGGACTGTGATAAGAGCGGACCGCTGCAGTACAAATTTCATTCTTCTACAAATGTTAAAATGCGCTGTACGGACATTTTTTTCCAGCTGGTACTCTTTCATTTTGGATTTTTTTCAAAACGCGGTATGTAATCGTCTTAAAAATTTTTTGACTTTTTTTTTTTACATATTCTGATAGTTTATATATTTAAGAATACGTCCCTAAAACGATTTTTCAAAATTAAAATTATTTACGGAGTTATAGAGCTGTTTTCGTGACGCGGCAACTAAATCGGCTCAGTCGGAGCGGATCAAACAATACACGGTAGACATTCTTCGATTACCTGAGCAGGATAAATCAAACTCTTTTATACATTACACTGTAACGGTACTTGCCGTTGTTAAGTTAAAAATTTTAAATTTATCCAGGTATGCCACCGCGGATTTTCTTCCGCGGAAATAAAAAAATTATTTTTTAATTATTGTTATTATTTAAATGAATTTCTTGACGAGATTTTAAAATATTCTATTAATGGAAATTACTCATATAAATCTTTCTTAATTGGTCGACCGCTATAAAAGACAATGATTAATTATGATATACGTATATACGACAAAAAAACAACGATTATAAATATAAATATTAGTTGGTACGTATCACTGTTTGTCGGCGGCGACGCAGGTACACGGTGACGAAAGATCCCGGATGCACTACTGGCGATGAGTCCTTTGTAAATTGACCGAGACGCGAATTTCGGAGGAATGTTAAACCGATTTAATTAATATTTACAGAATTTACTTTCGGGACGGGACTTATACTATCGGAAACCGATCTGACGGGCTAATTCACTATTGCGCGCTGCAGAGGTTGTATTTCTATTCCGGACGCGATTCCTTTTTTTACGAGTCGTCTGCTAAAAAATTAACTGTTTTCTTTCTCGATGATCGAGATCGACTGGCTTCACTTTTCAGCCACATTTTCGCTCATGTCTCTACGAGCCTTTCTTCCTTTGTACTCGTCTCGGCCAATCACCATTCATTTCCTTTACGGGATGGCATTTCTCCAGTGACCGCCTGATGTATTCGCCTCCAACCGACAAACAGGATTTCAATCACATTCACATTCTCACTCGCACCACGTTTTCGATAATTATTTAATTTATTTTTATATATTTTTTTTTTTTTTTTGTATTATTTATTTTACCTTTTTATTTTTATTTATTTAATTTTATCGAGCCATGTAATGGTCACATTACAATATATATATCTAAAAATCGATTAAATGAAGGCCATTGTAACGTATTTTGATGAAATCTTTTCTTGTTTAGTGCTCAGTTCAAGTCAATTTTGTCTCGATATTCAAGCAACGCAAATATCCGTACTCTGTGTATAGTCCAAAAATATAAAATTTGAGTGAACATTTTATTTATTAAGTGTAAAATGAATAAAAACGTAACAAAGGAAGTGCTGTGCGTCCAGATAGATAAAAAAAAAGAACATTTAGACTGTCACGCGGGACGCAACTCAGATTGAACGCTCTGAAATCCGAGCTGTTGATGCATCAAAATTGTAAAAATTTAAACTTAAAAACAAATCATTATAATAACTATAAGAACAATTTCAAGAAATATAAATTTATAATAAAACAGGCAAAACTGCAAGCTTGGAAGGACCTACTAAATGATAAAGCAGTTTTTGGATTGAAATATAAGATCTTACTGGGTAAGAAAGCAAAATTAAATATACCTACGTTAGACGACTACGCTCATAGTGATCAAGAAAAAGTAAATTTGTTAAGTAGAACATTATATTTGAATTCTAAACCTTTTAAACGGGAATTACATAAAAATAACCTAACAAATTCAGTGAGTAAGAAGAAGTTAAATTAATTATATTGATAATCTTAAGAATAACGTAGCTCGTGGATTAGATAAAATATCAAATGGATTTCTGAAAAACTTTAATAGAAAGTACCCGGAAGTGATTACAAAATTAATTAATTTACTATTTCAATATGAACACTATCCACAAAAATGGAAAATAGCAAAGACAGTAATATTACCGAAAATGAATAAAAATTTAAAGTTATCTAGTTCTTATAGAGCAATTTCACTTTTATCAAATTACAGTAAAATTTATGAAAAGTGTATATTGATGAAATTAAAAGATTTTATTCAACAGCTATGCGTAATAACAAAGACACCAGTATGGCGCTTTGCCGGGTAAATCAACAGAATTGGCAATATGGAATATTTTAAAAATAATAACTTATTATAAAAGCAATTCCTATTTGAGTTACCTAATGACGCTAGACATAGCGCGAAGGCTTTCGATAGTCTTGATCTAAATAGTTTAATCAAATTATTGAAGGAAATAGGAATAGATAATATACTAAATATCTATATATATAAAAATGAATCGTCGATTAGTATGTACGCCCATAACTTGCGAACGACTGCATCGAATTGGTTAATTTTTTTTTTTATTGTATTCGTTATTGCCAGGAGAAGGTTTGTGTGAAAGAAAATTTTAGGAAGTTCACTGGAAAAGCTTTAAAGTCTCATAATATAAAAAGTGAGTGAGAGAGTATGTATATGTATATGTGTAAAAAAGAAGGATATATTCTCGGTCGCATCAGTGTCATCGTAAAAAATAACGAAGATGGGTCTGACTATCGATGAACAATTAACAAAGTGAACAAAAAAACTGTCCTCTAAAAGACCAGATTCTTTTTTCTTCATTGTCCCTTGCCGACATCATCGTTTGCACAAAGCGGTTAACGATTGTCACCGATACAAAAGAACGAATATTATACCGCAACCTTCAAGGGTCATAAATAACCATTTCGGAAGTAACTTTTCTGTCCGGTCACATTGTAAGGCTAATCGTCGTAAATGTATCGCTACAATGCCGATCTTCTACGAAATTTGCCGAAGCGACTTCCGTAGGTATATGCATCGAAGAAACCTGTTTTTTAACGGGACAAGCTAGAAATTTAAAAGTTGGTTAGTTATAGAAAATTCAAATTCCTCGATCATTTGAATTTGTGTCTTCGTTCTGTAAACATTGAAGTAAACATTTTCAGCGTATTTAAACTTTTTAAAGTGATTTTAAACATTTTTCAAAGTTTTTCCACAGTCATTCATCATTCATTTAATTTGGTAATTACAATTATGCATTTATTTATTTATTTATTTAAATTAATTTCTCCGTGATTATTATAATATACGATACAATATCTTATATATAAAAATGAGTTGCCTTATGTGGGTTTCGCTTCTCCTCCAAAACGGCTGAACCGATTTGAATAATTTTTTTTTGTGATATTAAATGTTTCGCGTATTTATATATTTGTTTGTGAAAGTGAATTACTGAGAATATGTTGTGCACATTTTAAAACTCCCCTTATGTGCAGTATATTCTTATTACATTTTGCAGTGATTTAGTCGGAAATTTTTTCAAATTGGTTGGATCACAGACGTGCTTACATCTAAGGGAGAGCGCCCACCGAAGCGATACGATTCCGATACGATAGCAACTAAATGTAGTTCAGAATATAACCCACGTTATTATATGAGTTAGCGCCCACTGACGCGATGCGACAAGCAACCGATAAGCAACTATCGTATCGCCGTCGCTCGAGTGCTACATGTTTTATATTTAGTTGCTTGAGCAAGCGATTGTTTGTTTACATTCTGAATTTTTATGCGTAATATGGATAATCGGCAAAAATAACAATTTAAAATCGGTGTTTTAAATTTATTTCAGAATATTTTTAAAAACAATTCATATTTATGAAATAAATATTAATATTTACATTTTCTTATTTTGTTATGTAATATAAATTAACAGCAATATATATGTATATGGCATAGAAAATGTTTCTAAACATTTAGATATACATAATTAACAAATGTATTTCCCGTAATGTGATTAAAATACGTTTCTGCGGTGTATAAATGTTCTGAAATGGGTGTTTTTTTTTACAATTTTTGGCCAATTTTCTCTACTAACCAATTAAACGTTTCCTTATTCATTCCATAAAAACTTTAGAACTTTTCCGAGTATATATTCAGTTTTTTATAAACATTAAAGCGTTTATTTTGTTACTCTTTTGAAAAAATGGATGTACTCAATAACGTTGTTTTCTTTTTTGATTTAAATTGTTAAGATTTACTAACGATACATTGCTTCTTCACTAAAAAAAGAACAGGAAAACAAAGAAAAATATGACATTTTTTGCACTATCACACCACATCATAAATTAAGTTGCTTCTCCAGCGGATAAATCGCGTTGCTTCAGTGGGCGTTACGTCGTATCGGAATCGTGTTGCTATCGCTTACGATTTAAAATCGCTGTCGTATCGGAATCGTATCGCTTAGATGGGCGCTCTCCCTAACATTTGTGAGTTGTAGCGAACAAAATTTTCCGTCATTAAATGGTTGCAACGATAAACTAAAAATATAATTAAAAGATGTAGCAGAACAATGTAGGCGAATGGTTGTTTAGCGAGTACAGTGCAAACCGGTCTGCACTTCTCTTAAACATGGTACACCCTAAATCGGGAAAAAGAAAAGAAAATAATAAACGACCCGACTTCACAAGTACCGCGAGAACTACAAAAAAAATGAAACACATGTCCGGCAATCAGATAACGAAAGAAATTTGAGAAACACAAAGAGATTGTGCCAACAATGAGACATTTATACAACTGAAAGGTCTTTGATCCGAAAAATTAATTACCGACAGGAAATCGAAAGATTGACCGGAAACATTACAATAAGTGCATCAACCATTTTTTGCATGTATTTCGTGTTCCGAGTTATTCAGATCTATTTGTGTTTTCGTTTCAGTAAATGTGCTTCATCTGCCCGTCCGATACTCGCATATTATCCATATGTATTCGTTTTTAAAATGCGTTCAGTATTTTCGCAACTTTCAGTATAATTATATGAAAATATTCACATTTGTGCGGTGAGTGCCAATTTTATATTTCAGTCGTATAAATATTGTGATTTATTATTTATTTTAGCAAGAAAAAAAATTTTAAAGTGTTGTACAAAGGCTATATATAAAAAGACGTCTATCACTTTGACTGCTAAATGCCCGTAAAAAACACATAGAAATATATTTATAAAAATCAACATGTGCAGTCATTGAAAACATTTTCCAACCATCCGGAAAGTGAATTCGAAGGCTCAATTCTGTGTGTTTTTAGATTGGCTAAAACGTTTTTATCTTTATCAGTAAACATTAGTTTTATAATATTAATTCAACGTATTACAACTGAGCTATAGCAACGCGCGGCCAGGTCTACTATCTATATACAATGGCTGTCCCACGGGAAGTGAGAGTAACTTTGGTGTGAGTAGGCAACCACTCACAGCGCGTTTAAAGCCCATTTAATCAGCTATCGAATGCAACAAACCGGAAGTTCATACCTCACCTCTACACCCACAGCATCGATTTGAAAAAAAAGTGTTTTGTCAACCTCTACAATTTTTTTCAAGCGGAGCGGGCACGTTGAAAACGCATCGTAACGAGTCTCGCAATCAGATAATCCTAAAGGTCATTCCATCAGCTGTCAAATGCAACAAACCGGACGTTTCTACGAGCATTATTACGTGTTTTAAAGTCGAAAGAGTAAGACGCAAATTGTGAAAACCACGTGCAGTTTTGTGTTGTCAACATGAGTAAGAAAGGTATCGAGCAAGAACAGCGGTATGTGATTCGTTATTATTGTTGGTTGCAAAAAACGGATAAAGAAACGTTAGATTTATTAAAAGAAGAAGCGTATCCTGATGATATTCGACTCGGTAATTCAACAATATTTCGATAGCATAGCGCGATTTCGAAAAATATTCGACACCGATCGAGAAGTCGTGAATGCGGTACAGACCATTTTAAACAGAACACCTGTCGGCGAGTTTAAAGCGACCTTTACAAGCGAGAGGTGTTATTTAGTGAAGATTAATATGAATAATGAAGATGGGTAATAATTTATGTAAAAACTTTGGAAATACAGTTTCTTCCAAAATGTTGTAATTTTTTGTCTAAAAAAACGGTGGCGGTCGACGAAACACTTTTTTTCAAATCGATGCTGCAGGGCGAACCCCTGGGAGGTAGAAACTCCCGGTTTGTTGCATTCGATAGATAATTAAATGAGCTTTAAGATGTACCCGGAGCGAACGCGCTGTGAGTAGGTGCCTACTCACACCAAAGTTACTCTCATTTCCTGTGGGACAGGCATTGTATATAAAACAAAGTCGGGTTAGTTAAATCAACGGCTGGACCGATTTTTATGATCTTTGATTTGTTGGATTTGTGTCCGTCCCGACTAGCAGAATACAAAATTTAAAAAAAAATTATGAAGAAAATTCATTTTTTTTTGCTATTTTTGGCCCAAAAGGGGAGTTCGAATAATTTTTTAACCGTAATTTTTAAATTTTATGAAAGGGCTGTTGTGTTTTGTTTTATATTTTGAATTTCGATTTTAAACGGTTATCTGATGATGAGTTATGACTTTTTTAAGGGCGATTTTTGAGGTCGTTCTAAATTCTATATTATATATTCTAGACGGTTTCTTGCCGAGCAGGGTAATCGGTCAGCTTAAAGTTGTAAATTGTCATAGATAGAGAAGTTTAATTGTAATTTATGATCCGATTCCGATAAGTCAAACTGTTTCCGAGCTATTATATAATTGAATATTTTTTTTCGTTTCTGAACCATCTTATTGGGATTCCGTGCATTATATGTGTACGAAGTCCTAAAAAAGTGTATAAATTTACTTTAAGAAATTAAATTACTTTAGAAATACGTTTTTTTCGTGTATAGCTCATCATCAGTTAACTGCACAGAGTACACACTTTATTAAAAAGTATATAAATTGAGTGTGTACTATGTGTTGTTAGCTGATGATATAGCCCGAAAAAGCATGTTTCCAAAAAGTAGTTTACTTCAATTTTTCAAAGTAAATTTATACTGATTTTTGTTATTAAGGGGGATAATGCCTTGCTGCCACGTGAATTACATTTATTTCAATGTAATTAAAATACCTTTCATTTTGATTTTTGTACATTTATTGAACTTAATTTTTTTTGAGTATTGATTGCTGATAAGTTAACACAATATTTATTGGTTCTGGGGCGGTACGAAGTTCGCCGGGTCAGCTAGTTATTAATAAATACTGCGAAAATAGATATACTTATATTGAAATAGGTAACGTACAAAAGAAGCAAAAATTAGATATGGGTGTATTACAAGGGTCCGTGTTGGACCCATATCTACGGAATATAGTTTTTTCTCAATTATATAAGATAATATTACCTAACGATGTTAAGATATATACCTTTGTAGACGATATTGCGGTTGTACTGGCAGATAAAAATGAAAAAGGTTTAGAAAATAAGATAAATTTAGTGTTCATAGAAATAGCGAAATGGCTTAACAAATTTAACCCTAAGATTAACGAAACTAAATCTAATTATATGATATTTAATAAAAAATATACTAATAGACCATTAAATTTAGAACAGTACGGTTTAAAGATCAACTGTGTAAAACAAATAAAATACTTGGGAGTAATAATAAACAGAATTTAAAATTTTACGAACACTTTAATTACATTAAAACCAAAATAAGCAAATTCATACTAAATATTTAATAAGTTGTATAATAACCAAAACTGTATAAATTATAAAAAAGGAGTTACGTTGTATAAAAGTATTATTTTACCTAACATACTTTATAATAGTATATCATATATGTAGAAATGTTAAAAACTAAAAAATTTCAAAAGATGTTAAAAAGCTTTCAAAGGCTTATAGTTATAAAAATAATTAAATCATATAGATCAATCAGTTATTTGTCGGCCATAGTTATAGCTGGTATTAAACCAATCGAATATGAAATACAAAAACATATAAGTTTGGTCGTAATTAAAAATAATATTAATATAGAGCATCCGTTCAATAACGTAATATATAAGACACCATTTTTTAAATATGAGAATAAACTAATTAAAGTAAAACAAATGAATAAATTTATGGATAAATTTTATATAAATAAATTTCAAGAAATATGGAATAATTATAATGGAATAACGTATCAATTTTTCCCAAGTATAATAGATAGATTTAAAAATAATCAATATACGCTAATTTTTTTTAATGTTCAATTTATAACAGGGCACGGTCTATTTAAGGTATATTTATATAAATTTAAAATATCTGAGTCTGACAACTGTGTAATATGTAATTTTAGAGATGATGTTTTTCATATCCTACAAGGATGCAATAATAATAATAATAATAATATACTCTGTAATTATGATATAACACAACTTGTTCAAAATTATTTTAATGAATTTAATAAATTTACAATAGAAGAAATAAAATTCCGGAAAAATAATGTACATTTATATTAAGTAAATAGTAAAAATATATGTAGATATTGTAAAAAAAAACAACTATAAAATGGTAATTAATATAATACCAAATACTTAATTGGATGGGTTATATTAATTCTGTTATTATAATGAATCAATATTTTTATTAAATAAAGTACCCTACCCGAAGTTTCGGAAATAGGGCAAAAAAAAAGAAAAAAAAAAAAGAAGCTAAGACTGCTCGTCTAGTAGAAAGAATTTCGAAAAATATACAATTTGAAGGAAAAAAAGGTCCATTGTATGAAGCAGGAATTGCCGATTAAGAAAATTTAAGTATAATGTACCGTTCTATGAATTAGACTGCTTGAAACTTTACTTGAATCTTTCAAAACTTGAAAAACGTTTTTCTCTCTCTCTCTCTCTCTCTCTCTAGAAACTACTTTTTTCAACACGGTTTAAGCCAATTTATTTGAAATTGGCTATGGATCTTTTTTATATATCCCTCTGTAGCCCCTACTAGAATAAAGTTAAAATTTTGATTTTTATTATTTTTAAAAAATTTGGAAAAGTCAAAAAACAGGTAAAAAATCAACCTTTTTTTTCAAACTGTCACCATTTTGCGAGAATTTTTTTTTTTTCTCAGAGGTAGTGGCTATAACCACATCCTTATTAATTAAGAATCTTTTTTTTTTTTTTTTTCAGATGACTAGAAGAGTTGGAATCGTGTCAATCAGGACACACCCTTTTTTTTACTCCTCCACTTCATCAGCCTGTAAATTTGTGAATTTAAAAATTGTTTTTGAACAGTTGTTTTGTGTATTCTTAAAAAAATGAATAAATAAATGGTAAAAAAATAAATAGTAAAAATATTCATTGTTTTTTTTTTTTTATTCGGCTTGAAAAAACCTCCTAAATTAGTGTCTCTAGACCAGAATTACCCCCTTAATGCTGTATTTTTTCTTATAAATATTCAAGACTGGTTATGTATTTTTTTAATTTTATTCTGTGTGTAAATAGTTTTTTTTTACAATTTTTTTCTTTCTTTTTGTTGGGCTCGTCAACCACTTGGACCTTCACCCAGAAACAAATAGTAATTAAAGAAATTGGCTATATTTTAATCCGATCAGAAATCTTTGCTAAAAAGGAACAAATAGCAGGAATAACTAAGGGGAAGGAAAGGACAGGATATAGGAAGCACAATAAGGAGCAGGAAGCCCAGCTTCAAGAAATAGGAATACAAAGTAGAACGATCCACAGAAAAATGGAAGAACACATGATCGGTGTCGCAAATAACTATATCACCAGGAGGAAATTAGGAAAAGCGAAATCTGGAGGAAGGCAGCAAAGAATGGCCAAAACGCATACAAACAACGGAAACAACATCGGAACGTGAAAGAGAGGGAAGCAAAAAAAACCATGAACAAGGAGTAAGAGTAGGCTGAACAGACAGATAGAAGGAAAAACTGTTTGAAAAAGAGGAAACATAGGTGTTCAACCAATATTTGATATGGAAGCTTTTGCATATCGACAGAAGGTTAGCAGATGGATTTTTTTTAAAAAAGTGCGAGAAGAAGCAGCAGCCCGAGCCAATGAATTAGCCGCTTCATTGCCAAATATGCCCGAGTGGCTAGGTACCCACAGCAAATCAATGTTAATGGAATGGAGAGAGGAAAGATTATGAATGAGTGAACATATACGGAGGATAACATAGTCACACGAATGATCAGGAAGAGGAGAAGATATGGCCTGAAGGGCGCTCAAGGAATCGAAGATAATTAAAATATTGAAGAAAAGGTGATTTGAGGAAATGAAAATAACATAGCGAAGAATAGTCAACAACTCGGCTGTGAATATGGAGTAGAAATAAGGAAGACGAAAAAATGTTGATAGGTTAAAATCAGGAAGGATGAAGGAAGCACCAACACCACCAGCCTCCCTCGAACCATCCGTGTAAATGGTAACATGAAAGGGAAATAGGGGATAGCGCTGTAGAAAACCTGTTTAATTACGACTTGGAGAAGGTTTTTAGAAAATGAGGAAAGAATAAATACCTTCGGAGGGTGACAAAGATAGGAAAAGGAAAAATAGGGAAGATTATTGAAGGATTGAACTAATACGATGTGAAACAAATGACAGAATAGGCGTTTTGCTAGGAGTAAAGCGTCAGCTATTATAAATCGAAAGGAAGGACTGAATAAAAGTAGAGGGCGTGAGTGGAAGACGTTGAACAAATAAACGATAGCCTAAATGGGATCTTTGAATGGACAGGGATGACGAATTAGATTCAGCAAGAATAGCAGAGATTGGAGAGGATTTGAGCGCGTCAGGATAAAGACAAAAGCAAGAGTTTTGAATTACATCTAGTTTAGAGAGACGGGTCTTGGCCCACTACCATAAATAAAAGAACAATAATCAAATTTGGAACTGATAATAGATTTGTAAAGAGAAATAAGAATATAAGGATCGCCACCCCATTCAGTTGGCGACAGAGCTTTCAGCAAGTTTAACCTTTTAATAGTAGATGCAGAAAGATATCTGATATGTTCAGAAAAGGACAAACGACTATCAAGGAAGATACCGAGATAACAGAAGCAATTAACATGAGAAAGAGATATATTGTTTAAGAATAGATTAACCAAAGTAGAGTTATATGTTCCAGCACAATAAGCGACGAATTAAGTGCTTCATTGGCTATTAACACATCTTCAGACCAGGAAAAAAGCGGATGTCGTCTGCAAAGAATAAAGAAAAGGAATTTAAATGAAAGAGAAACTATACTGATAGTATAGATGTTAAAAAGAGTAGGACTAAGAGAAGAACCCTAAGGAAGGCCTCGGAAAACCTTTCTTGAAGCGTCGAGAGATGGAGAGGTGAAATGGATAGAACGATTCCACATGAAGTTTATAATAAGGGAAGAGAACCTGATTGGGATGTTAATTGCCGTCATTTTATATCTTAAAGTGAGAAGATGAACATTATCAAAAGCAGAGGAGATATCAATAAAGGAAGCTAAGATGAAATGTTTTTGGATAAAAGACTTATATAAGTGAGAAACGAAAAAACTAATACAAGCAGAAGGGCCAATACCAGGCCGAAAGCCGAACATATTATTTATTTATTTTTTTTAAACCCCAACTTCAAAATTATGTATGGGGAAATATATCTATTATAATATGTGTGTTTAAAGTACAGGAAACTAGTGCACCTAAAAATGATGGGTGCAAATTAATGTGTAGATTAAACAAAACGAAATAAGGTGGTGTGTGCAGTAGCTCCCTGCAAGATGTACTGAGATTATTGGAAGAGTACGCGATGAAAAACATAGTCCCGTCACCGACCAAGTTGTATGTGAAGTAGTCTGTAACATCAACGAAGGAAGGATAGAAGGACGAGTTTATAAAAGAAAGAAACATGTAAATACTGTTCTATACAAATATGTTCTTAAATATAACTTAAAATAATACATAGTGTAAATTACGTATTCCGAAAAGGCCACGCCGCTCAAACAGATCGACATCATCGAGTTAACGGTTGAATTTGCGTGTGGAGAAAGCTACTGATTACATAAAGTAAATTTAAGGCGCATAGTTCTTTCAGTATACTCCAGGAAGACCACATGGTTACTCTTATCAAGAATAGGGGATGTATGGAATGAAGCCGCATTACAAGCTTTACGAATGCCGGAGAAGGCAGGGCATTCAAACAAAAAATGTTTAACATCATCAGTAACACCTGATGAACACAGAGTAGTAAAATGGAGCATCAGCAAGCTTAAACCTAAATAAATAGAATTGGAACTTGCCATGCCCAGATAATACTTGTGAATTTAAAAAATTGATCTTCATATGTTTAATTTTTAGACGCAATGAAACATCTGGCAGGAATTCATAAGTTTTCCTGTCAGTGGGGTCGGTGTTCCACCGTCCTTGCCGCTCGGAAATAATTAGCTCAGCAACAAGTTTCTCAAAGAGTTTATTAGAAATAGGCCGCTGAATTCTTAGAAAATTATTTCCCAGAAGCTTCAATTGTTTCATAGAGTTTATGTCACCAACCAGCCTGTGTTTACTAATCATTGCCCTAACATCAATTGACGGGACACCGCAAATCACACGGTCTGCAGATGTTGGAGAAGTTTTATAGAGCGAGGCAAGACGTAAAAGAAATTTACTTCGTTGAAAGTTAACCCTTGAAAGGATTCTTTTATTAACATAGACAGCGGCACCATACCTATACAAAGCTTGAATTAAACCTTTATAAAGTATGTACCACTCCGTATAAGACAATCCCCAGGCATTTGGTTGAATTCTGGCTAACTTATTAAAAGTAGCATCACACTTTGCAGTAATCATGCTGTAATGGGCAATGAAGGTGAGATTTTCATCTACAATCACTCCTAAATACTTTAAGTTACAAGTATAGCTGATGTGTTTTCCAGAAACTAGCAGAAGGTCGGATATCTGTCCAGCAAGTCCACAAGCACCAAGCACCGAGAAACTGTATTTGGGAGAAGAGAACTCCAGACCGAAGTCATCAACAATTTCCGAAACGATTTAAATTTGTTTAAATGGGTAGTTTCGATGGACGTTAAAAACTAGACAAAGATCATCGGCATAAGAAATTAAGACACATTTATTATTAAAGGATTTACAAAAATCTTCAACTCTGCGGTGAATCACCGAGTATAGCAAATTGCATAGCATATGATATAAGATAGATCCTTGAGCAATACCATATGTGGCCTTCCTGGAGAGGGACGAGGAGCCCAACTCCAGACCTGCAACTCTATCAGTAAAGTAATTGATGATTAGATTGATTATATACGGATTGAACTTATTTCTTATCATGATGCCAATCATTTCAGACCATCTGCAGTTGTCAAAGGCCCTTTTGATATTATAAGAGATTACAATCGCAGACCTGCCGGCAACGATTGAGTACTTAATTTTGACAAACAAGTTTAAGTGCTGCACCTCCGAAGAAAACCCTGTACGAAAACCGAACTGATTAGAATGAAGCAGGTTTTTGTTGAACATCTCGTCCAAAATAAGTCTGTGAAAATACTTTTCCAATTGAATTCAGCAGAGATATCGGACGATAGCTGCTAGCTAAGGATAGGTCTTTTCCAGGCTTGGGAAACAGTTTGATATCAGCCATTTTCCAGCACTGCGGAGAGACTGCAATTGAAGACATCTAAAAAGAACGCGAAGAAAAGAGCTGAAAATTTCTTATTTAGAAATTTTACAAGTTTATGGTTTATTTTATCAGAAGAAGATGCTTTTTTATTTTTTAATTTCTTAATTATATAATCCAGCATGTCTTTGTTGAAGGAATACAATATTGAGTTGTTAATAGGTACACAATCATGCAGCTAGTCAGCTTTGTGAGGGAAAAAGTGATCCAGGAAAAGCCCACACTTGTTAATTTCAGAACACAAAAGTCGCTGATGGGACCTCAAGTCAGGAATAGTCAGCTCTGGCATGCCTTTAACCAACAGTTTATATGGCCTACCCCAGGCCGTGCTGTCGCTAACGAAGGTTTTCCAATGCACAAGCTGAGCCCTTGAAATATCTTTCTTATATATTGCATTAAGTTCCCTTAAAACATTATTAATAAAAAATAATTTAAAAGTATCTTTACATTTAATATTTTTCTTACGAACAATGTTAATCTTGTCTTTAATATATTGAAGATTTTTGTTCCACCCGTTCGCAGTAGGTGCTTTAACTGAGATGTCACTCCTACGAGCAAGCTGGGAGATGTACGAATTATAATTGTTAATTTCTTTAACCCTCCATTAGTCGCGCACAAAATAGTTTAATCGTTAGTCGCGCGGATGACATGTGTCATCCATTTTGAAAAATAGATTTGTATCTTCAAAATTTTACTCTTTAAAAATTTCGTCTACAATATAATTAATTTATGCTGTATTTAAAGTGTTCATTATATAAAATTTTAAATTATCAAAATATTCCTTAGAAGAAACAGTGTAGAAAAAAGTATAATCATAATTCTAACGTAATTTCATAACTTTTTTATATTCTAGTTTATTAGGGCTTTTTACAACATTTTAGTTTTAAATTAGTAGTTAAGGATGTATTTCATGTTTTCATATAACTAACGCGGTACTACAAAAACTTACTCTAAAATGAATTAGTTTTCTAAACAATTCAAAAAAATGTGTTACAAGTGATCCTAACAAAGCCAAATTTTACATTTTATGCACTATTTTTGTGTGGTTTTATTCTGTTTATGATCGCAAATGTAGTATTTTCCGCGTGATCCGGAGGGTTCTTGAATTTCTGTCAAAGATTCTTGCCCATAAACTAATAGTATATTGTAAAATGTAACAATTTCAGGTTTTTAAGCACTACCCTTTGCTTCCGAAGTGCATTGAGAATAGTAACAGAACCACCTTATTTTTTTTTTTTGAGCAATAAGATACCATTTTTTTCTTTTTTTATTTTTTTTGGGCGCGCCAGCGGCATTGACCCAACAACAACAGAAATTAAGGAAAGGGTTAAATAAAGAGACGATTAGAAATAGAGCTTAGGAAAGATTGGAGTACAGGGATTATATCTGGAGGTGGAAAGGAAAGGACAAAAGAAGAATTATACGGAGCAGGAAGACCCAGTGCCAAGATTTTGGAGTACAAAACAGAGCGCTCGGAATCAAGGGCAAGGCATTCAAAGAAGATGTGGTTTGCATCACATATGAGAGGAGAGATGGAATTATGAAGGGCACAATCGGAAGAAGAGGACAGGGAAAGACGAAAACGTGAAGAGGGTAGAAGGGAGTGATTAATACGCAGTCTGATTAAGGAAATGATCGCGGAGCGTTGATAAGAATAGGATTGAAACCACGGCTGAGAAGAGGGAACCGGCTGAATTTGGAGATAATGAGAGACGGGATTGGAAAATAGAGAAGAATAGATGTCCGACCATAGTCGGGAATAATTAGCTGAGGAAAGAAGGAGAATGTCCGAGGTAGGATAATTACAGAGTAAAGGACACTTGCGGGCGGCCGAACGGGCTGAAAAATCCACTAACTCGTTGCCCTCGATGCCAGAGTGACTAGGAACCCACAAAAGGTCAATAGTAATGGAACGGGATGAGAGTAGATTGGATATAAGAAAACGAATTAAAAGAATGATAGAATTGGAAGAATGAGAAGGAGGAGAAGAGATGGCTTGAAGAACACTTTTGGAATCGGAGACAATCAGACATTTACTGATCTCTCTTATGGATGGAATGAACGAGACTGCGCGTAAAATGGAGATAGACTCCGCTGTGAAGATAGAACAGAAGGAAGGGAGCTTGAAGGACTCAGAGTGATTCAGTGAGAGGGGGGTAAATGCGCTGCCCACCTTGTTCTCGTTTTTAGAACCGTCAGTGAAGAATGTTAGATGAGAAGGAAAAGATGTGTCAAGCATGTAGAGGAATTCGGCTTGGATTGAAGAATGTGCGATGGAGCTGGTTTGGAGAGGGAGAGAGAAGAGATTAATAGTCTGTCAAATGCTGGAAAAGTCATGGGAAAAGTAAGGAAGCTTGGAATAAGAAAAGACATAAGGCGGAAAATTGGAGACTCGAGCTGCTACAAGAGAAATGATTGGGATTTTGTGAGGAACAAAACGCCATTGGTTTTTAATACTAAGATAGGAAGAGATAAGATTAGATGAGGACACAGAAAGCCGTTTAATTAGAAAATTATAACCAAGCTGTGATCTGCGGATAAAAAGTGGTTGCATAGCAGATTCAGAGAGGATAGCAGGAATGGGAGAAGATTTTAGCGCTCCCATGCACAATCGAAGGCAGCAGTTTTGAACTTTGTCCAGTTTGGCGAGGAGAGATTTAGAGGAATTTCCATAGATGAAGGAGCAGTAATCGATCCTGGAACGAATTATAGCTTTGTAAAGGATTAGGAGAATGGAAAGGTCACCACCCCATTTGGATGGAGATAGGGTTTTTAAGGAGATTGAGTCTTTTGAGGGAAGAATTGTAGAGATAGTTAATGTGTTCATGGAAAGTGAGTCGGCTATTGAGAATAACACCAAGGTAGCAGAAGGAGCTGACGAGCGGAATCGGAATGTTAGATGAAATAATGTTTACCAAAGCTTGATTGTAAGGGCGGAGGGAAAACACCATAGAAGAGGACTTAGAAGGAGAGAGAGGTGAATTGAGGAGAGGGAGATACTAAGGATAGATAAAGAGTTATTGATCTCTTCGTTGGCGGCGGCCACATCATTACAACTGGAGTAGATGAGGATATCGTCTGCGAAAAGGAGAGAGGAGGAAATCGTAGGGAGAGAAGCAATATTAAGAAGATAGATATCGAAAAGTGTGGGGCTAAGACATGATCCCTGAGGAAGTCCCCGGTGGATGCATCAGGAAATGACACGGGAGGGAGTAGAGAGGAAGAGGGATCTATTTTGGAACAAGTTTAGGATAAGAAAGATGAAATTAGATGGAATATTAAGCCCAAGAAGCTTGGCACATAGAATAGGAAGGTGGACATTATCAAACCAATAAGATACCAACGTACAATCTTCTTGAAATCCGAAATATCGAAGAGTTTTCTGTTCTACTTTTGCTTGGCAAAAACTCTTTAGGAATTTCACATTGGTTTTTACATACGGTTCCAACATAAGTCAGTTTACTATCTTTTAGGATGTTCACTAATGACATATTAGAGAGCCAGTTATCGCCAGTAATATTTCTATTTGTTCCTTCAACTGGCTGAACCAGCCTAGTTACAATGTCTTGAGCAGAATTGCCCACAAAATAACGTCCATTGGGCTGCTTTTCAACATATGGCTCTAAACTTAGCGTGTAAGCTGTTTTTACATCGGATAAAGCAAACACCTTCAGTCGATATTTTGCTGGCTTGTTGGGTACACATATATTGTTGAAATGGGCAGTTTCCATAAAATGCCAATAACCGTTCATTACCGTTAAATACTCTGACGGAGTAAAGTATTCGCGAAAATTTTTCACGAATAATAATTCGTGTATTTCTCTTATTGCAGCTAGTTTATCTGTAACTTTTCGGCAATCTCTGTCATGGATATTATCAAATCTCATACATCGCAGTAAAAATCTAAAGCGATTTTTACTCACGCATAAATAACACGAAATAAACGTATATAAACAGAACACAAAACGTCTTTCTTATTACGCAATAAATAACCGAAATAAAAAAGAAGTTGAAGTCAGCGCAAAAATTCAGTCTGGAAAAAAGTACTTTGCTGGTTGCTCGCGCGGATGACAATCGTCATCCAAGCATGTTTAATGCACTTTATTAAAAGTATACACACTACGGTGATTTAACTGATTATTGTATTGTGATTGCTAAGGTTTACATAGAAGATACATGAACAGGTAATGTTCAATTTTCTATATATTAAAAGTTATAACTAAAAAAAAAAACAGTGGATGACATATGTTATCCGCGCGACTAATCGAGGGTTAACCAGTTCATTGCTCTGTTGGCTTTGCTTAATGCCATTAATAAAAGTCATGACACAATTATCATTTAAGTTAGAAGCAAAACTATTAATACTGAATTTAAGATGGTGCTTGGGCGAAGTAACATCATATTTAAAATAGAAAGAAAATTTAATATTTTTATGGAATGTTAAATCAAAGCATTGAAGATGGAAGGTTGTCCGCAGACTTAGATTAATTGAAGTAAACAAGTAGTAAATGATGCTGCACCCATTTTAATTAGAGAAAGTTGGGGTTCTATGATTCTTTATTATGAGGTTATTTGAATGTATGAGATCTGATAATAGATGCGAGTTACGGGAATATCTGACGTGAGGCTCCATGTTATTGAGAGCAATTAAGTTTGATATGTTGGTTATTTTTTGTTTTCTTTTTTGGGGGGGGGGGGGTGTCTACAAGGACATTGGCCCAAGAACAGAGGAAAAAAGATGACGAAACTTAGATCTTTATACGATCAGAGATAGCCGACAAAAAGGAATCAAGAGCCTGAACAACAGAAGGAGAAGGGAAGGAGAGAATGAACGAAGCACTGTATAGAGTGGGAATACCAATTTGTAAAAGGGAGAAATAGAAAGCAGCTTGATCGATTACAAGAGATGCACACTCGAACATTACGTGATTGGAATCACACACAAATTGCATATTGGGGTGGTGCAATGGACAAAAAGGAGACTGCACAAGAGAGAAACGGAAAAGCGAGAAAGGAAGCAAACTGTGCCCAAAGCGCAGGCGGCAAATCGCAGAGATGTTGGAACGACGCATGGAAGGAAAGTCAAGAAACCAGGGGAAACGAGGAAGGGAAGACTGAATAGATAAGAAAAAGGAATCCGGGTTGGAGAAAGAGGAGACGTAAGAGTCAAACCATAGGTTGGAATGAGCAGCAGAAGACAGAAGGGTAATATTGGACGAAGAGAAAACAGGAAGAAACCTACCGGAAGAGGAAGATAACCGAGCGAATGAATCAGCTAATTCATTACCCTCAATTCCGGCATGACCCGGTATCCAATAGAAGTCCGTTTGGATTAAGTGTGAAAGGAAAAGATCATGAATCAAGGAACGAATACGAAGAATAACGTAATCAGCTGAGTGAGGAGGGAGAGGAGATGCGATAGTTTGCAGCACGCTTTGAGCATCCGACAGGATAAGGATATTGAGAAGGAGAGGACCTGATAAAAAGAAGTGCATGCAGAATAGCGGAGGACTCCGCATAGAAGATAGAGCAAAAGGAGGGAAGTTTAAAGGACTCGACATAATTTAGAGAAGGACAGAAAAAAGCTGTACCAACACCATTGGGTCCTTTGGAGCCATCGGTAAAAATCAAAAAATGATTAGGGAAAGAAGAGTTTAGATTCTGTAAAAATTCTGATCTAACAACATTGTGAATGGCAGGTTTAGGAGGAATCGGGGAATAGGAGCAATTAATAGGATGAAGAAAAGAGGAAAAATTGAAGGAGAAATATGGGAGTTTATCAGGAATGTAGATATATGGAGAAAACTGAACAAGACGGGCAGCGATAAGTGATAGAATGGGAGTTTTGTTGACAGAAAAACGCCAGCTACGTAGGATATGTTGGTTCATAACTTATATTTAATGGTTTTTTTTTTTTAAATAATCAATGCAGTCCTGTCACTTACAAATGTAGAATAATTTGGATTAGTGGGAATAACACCACCAATTAAATATGGCTCAGCTTTGGAGCATACATCACGGTTTAAGTCATAACATTTTTTAAGAAATAATAATTGACAAGAATAACAATTCCCAACGTTTAAATAAGTACAATTAAGCGAAGCCAAAATTTATTTTCGCTTTCAGGTCCCCACAAGCTTTAATAAACGAGGGATAATTCTTGGAATGAGCAGCGTGGTCAATTTCAGACACAAACTCATTAATCATAGATGAATTCTTAAGATTAACATTAAGATTAGTCCTATCAGACACCGTGAGTACTTTGGTGTACAAATAGTTGCTACAATATGCCAGTAAGGCGCCTAAGTAAATCATCTAGGCTATCCATTCTAGATGACTGCATCTGCACTTACCAGTTGAAGTGCAGATGCGCTCTAAATAATGGTCCAAAAATTAGTGGTACATACGTACCGCTATCTTCTTCTTCTTCTTTCGTATGGCGAACAGCCATGTCAGCAATTTACTTAATTATAATTCTACATCCAGACCCTGTAACCATGACAGAACGAATGGCGTCCTTAAACGCAAATCTTGCGAATCTCCGTTAATACGTCTTTTTGGGCACTCGAATGCTATGTGTTTAACGGTTTATCGCAGGACGGATTATTAATTAATCCCCATTTTGATTTCTTATCTCCGCATCTGCCATGTCCCGTGCGGATGCGATTTAGTAATACCCACAACCGTCGTGGGAGGTCATGGCCTTACCATTTCATTCGATACATTTGTCAATCTGTGTTTATCCAGGTTTGCCGACGTCCATTCCTCTTTCCATTCCTGTTGACCATCGTAATCATCAGTTATTAATTTCTCGGCCAATAGGCATACGGGTTTTCTTGACCTGAGACATTTAGTCTGATCCGTATCCTGATGTAAAGGTAAGTCCGGCATCAATTTATATTTTGACCATTCCTTCTTTGTTGCCAGCTTTCGTCTTATCTTGGGCGGTGCGACATTGCTCAGTATGGGCAGCAACGTTGTAGGTGTTGACTTTATTGTACCTGAGATTAATCGCATTGTTTCATTAAGCACGGTGTCTATCTTTGTTGTGTGAGCGCTATTCAACCATACCGGCGCGGCGTATTCTGCAGTAGAATAAACAAGTGCTAGCGCTGGTGTTCTTAAAGTACTTGCTGATGATCCCCATGTTGTGCCAGATAGTTTCTGCACGATGTTTGTTCTAGCTTTAGCCTTAGCTGCTACCCTTTCCACATGCTTTTTATAAGTAAGCGTTCTGTCCAGAGTGACTCCCAGATATGTAGGGTACTCGTTATATTTAAATGCGCTTCCCTCAAAGTTTATTTGGAGTTTCATTTTTGTTAGTTGTGTATTCAGATGGAAGCACGTTGTTGCAGTTTTAGAAGCATTTAATTTCAACCTGCAGAGAGAAAAGTAATCGGCCAGTATCTTGAGGTCAGTTTCTAATATTTTCTCAGCTTTTCTGACGTCTGCTGTCTGCGTTGCCAATGTGATGTCGTCGGCATAGATAAATTTTCTGCTCGTAGTTGTTGGTAAGTCATGAATATATAAATGAAACAACAACGGCGAGACCACTGTTAGCCATGCGCACGGTGATGATCCGATTTGATAACATTTCGTTTATCAGAGTTCTAATGGTGTTACATGGAATTAACTTAAAAAATTTATGGAGCTATCCGTGCCTCCACACTGTATCTTATGCTGAAGAAAGGTCTATGAATACGGCAGAGGTTTTCAATTTCTTCTGATATCCATTCTCCATATATGTTGTAAGGGCTGCTGTTTGGTCAACACAGCTTCGTTTTGCGCGGAAACCCGACTGTTCAATAGGTACTTTTGTATTGATTATCGGCATAATTCTGTTGTAAAGTAACCTTTCCAGGAGCTTGTAACAAACGCTCAATAATGCAATTGGCCGATAACTCTCAACTTTGATAGGATCTTTCCTGGGTTTTAGGATAGCTACCACTACGGAAATTTTTAAGATGGTTGGGAGCTTACCTTTCTCGAGGATGGAGTTATGGAAGGACAATAGCCATTTTTTCGTTTTCTCCCCAAAATGCTTTATAAATTCTAGGTATATACCATCTTTGCCAGCAGCTTTTTGAAGTTTAATTGACTTTATGGCCATTTCGAGCTCGTTCATATCGAAGGGCTTTGCTAGATCGGATCTACTCTCCGCATTATGTTTTTGGATACGGAGTTGATTCTTAATCAAATAATTATGTTGTTTACATCCTGAGACGCGAGATGTTTCAACTATTTTATTCGCAATGGCGTTTAGCGAAATTATTGATGATTGTTTTTGTTCTCTGTCTTCTCCAGACAGTTTCCTGAGTAGTTGCCATGCTTTCCTGCTAGACTGCGTAAAAATCGTTTGTTCCACTAACTTGATCTATTTGTCCTTTCTTGTCTTATCCAATTCTGCGATGAGCTTGTTGGCAGTTTGTGTATAGCCATTTTCCTGGTATTTATCATAGAGATTATCACATATTTTGTTCCATCCGGGCTTATATTGTTTTCGAAATCCTCTTGGGATGCATTTCTTTGCTGCTCCGATCACCATTCCACAAAAACGTTCGTGGTTTTTTGTTTTAGGTTGGATCCATCTTATGTGTCCATCTAGTGTTTTTGTTAAATTCTCGGAATCAGCTTTTTGAAAGTTCCATCTGGGTCTAGGTACCGATTTCACGTGTGTGACCTCAATGCCCACACTAATTACTACTGGGCGATGTTGACTGTGTGGGAAAGTCTGTGAGAGAACTCTGCGTTTTGCCGGCACAGGTTGTAACTGTGCGTCATTTGTTACAAAGCACAGATCAGGCGTAGAATCAGTATCCCACCTTGCTGAGTGCAAGGTGCCTTTTTGTTTTGAGCTATACAACAGGAACATGTTTGCCCTGTCTGCCCACTCAGTTACTGCTTCATCATTCGGTTTGTTACTACTGTAGCGAGTTTCTATTGTTAACAGCCTGCTCTTGTTGTTGTTGTTACCGTTAACTTTATAATAGTGTATTAAAATAAAATTCGCTTACCGGCGGTCATGTTAGCATCAATTACCACCGGTATATTCAATCCATTATACCATAAAAACCATAATGTACTAACAATAATATTAATTTAAATTTCAATACTAACAATATTCCGATAAATTTGTCTCCACCGTTTTCTGAGAAAAATATTACTAACAATACAACATACGCTAATATGGTTAAACAAAGAATAATGCCGATAAAAGATTTTAAATATCCTGTGGAATCTGAAGGAATCATATTTAATTGTTCCAATGGGTTGAAAATAAGAGACTATCTAATGGCACTTAAAAATTAAAATCGGAAACAACTTCATTAAAACTAAACCGCTTACAAAACCGTCAACAAAAATTATTCTTTCAAACGTTTCTTCCATAATACCGAATAGTGTTCTAGAAGATTATCTAAAAAAGGAACTTTTACTTGATGTAGCGTCATCGATATCTTTTATTAAGAGTCAGTCCAAGTGACAGTCTATTTTCGTATATTATCAGCTGGCGTCGACAAATTTACTACGTCCGAAATAATATGTCTGATATAAACCTCCCAAATTCTTTTAATATTACATATAATGAAAGAACGTACCGGATTTTTCTAACTTTCGATCAGTTAGCATGCTTTAAATGTCATAAAATGGGACATAAAATCGAACCAATATCTGGATGATACTCCGTTTTCTGATGTAGAAGACCAGATAGCAACCAGAGAAGACAATAAAGAACACTGAAGCGTAATAAATGAATCACTACACCATGTACTGCACGGGAAAGATGTTATGGGTATCCCTGTAAAGAGTCTGGCCGGATAAAATGGTCGAATCGGCCCTTAAGTCATTTGGAAGAGTAATTTTATATCATTATGTTCGACATCAATGGAGATTCCTAGATTTTTAGACTTCTAAACTTTCATAGGGCCCTATAAGGCCCAATTATGCGGTTTTTAGTTTTTTTACAATATCTGGGTCAGTTTTCAAGCTAGGAAATTTGTTTTTCTTTCAAATTACGATGGATTCCAAGCTCTGCAAAATGGTTCTACCCGAAAAAAAATTGGCGCAAAATTCAAGTTTTTATAGCGTTTGAAAATTTTGAAAACTCGATTTCTCGAATACAAAAACATACTCATCTCTCTCTCTCTCTAAAAAAAAATGTTTTATGCATTTTTTCTCTAAAAATATGTACAAATTTTTTCAGATTTTTAAAAGTGTTGGAACGGATTCAAAAACCCTAAAACGAATATTTCCGGTTTTTTGGCCATATTCAAGCCTCGAAGTCTTTCCTGGTAACCTACTTGATACTCCAAATGCCATTACGCTATACTGCCAAGATGGTAAAAATTGTTTCCGGAGGGGCACTTCACCGTAAAGTATTACGAAACCAATATAAACCATATAATTGAACAATTATTAATAAGACCTCTAGCGGCTCTTTGTGTATTAATACCGATTCTCAAGATTGATTATCATATTTCTATATATTTAACACATGATCGACTACTTTTTATCGTTTATTTGTAGGTCAGAAATAAATTTTAATTTCAAACCACACATTCCTACCTCCAAAGGTCAGTTAGAATCAGTAATTATAGGTAACTAGCGGACGCGGCAGACGTTGTCCTGCCTGAACGTTGGTTTGTCTGCTATTAGCGGATTAAGAAAACGTTTTTTCGATATTCTACTTAAAATTTTTTTTACAAATTTAATGAAATCGTAAAATGAGGGCTACACAGCTGGAATTTGAATGAGTGCCATATAATAATAGTTAGATGATAGTAGCAGATGGCGGCCAGTAATTTTTTTTGTTTGTTTTTTTGTTAATTGTGGAAGTACGCTGCAGCCCTAAATTAAATATGATAAACTGATCATCGTTAGTTAGAGATGATGTGAAAGCATAAAAATAATGGAGATATCGCTTAGAGTTAATGCTGTAATGTTTTTGTTGATAAAGCCCTGCGATCTCAGAAAAAAGGAAATTCAAGGAAACTTGTTATGATAAAATACAAATAAAATTTTGTATTATTTCGTTACAAAATCTAATTTCATTCCATCTTAAGAGAAATTGTTTAGTTTTCCTTTATTCCCACTTGCGTTCCGCGGCCCGTTCCTTCGCACTTAAAATTATTTCACTCAGTAAATTTTCATAACGACTGCAGCGTTCACATATATTTATTTTAAAAAAAAAAAAGTACATAAATATATCAATCAAAAAAGTAAAATTCAGATTTTTTTTAAATATATTTATTTATTGTCGCTCGACAATAAAGCCATTTGCGACGAATATATTAAGTTAACTTATCTAGTTATTATTATTATTCGTATGTCTTCGGGTATCTTTAACAGCACTTAGGTTAATTATTACATTAAAATTCAAATCAAAATTAAGTTAAAATTAAGGTAGGGTATGTTACATCCGCTGTGTCTGTCTATACATCGACATCCAGTTTCTCTAGCCATTCCTTTGCGCGGCTTGATAGCTCTTTAATTTCGTTCCAACCGCCCTCCAGGGCCCGCATTTGGCATTTGTCCAAGATGTGGTCCATCGACTGTTCGTCTTTGCCGCAGTCACACACTGCCTCATTCGCGAGTCCCCACCTTTTCATCGTTTTTCCGCAACGTCCCTGTTCCGTGCGGAATCTGTTCAATCTAGTTCAGGTTTTCCTGGGGAGATCGAAACCCTTCGGTTTGATGTCCGGATCCTGGATGATTTCTCTTTTATCCGGGTTATTTTCCGCCCATTCCCGTCTCCATTCCTGATTCCCGTCAAACTTTCCAGTGATTAACTCTGCTGCGGTCCGGTAGGCCGGTTTCCTCGATTTTAACCTTTCTGTAACTGCCGTGTCTTTATGTATTGGTAGGGCAGTGTTTTTGTCATATTTTGCCCATTCCTTGGCGGCAGCTTCTTTCCTTCGTAAGTTCGGGGGCATGATATTGCTTAGTACGGGTAGCCAGTCTGTTGGTGTGGATTTCACGGTTCCCATTATTATTCTCATTACTGCGTTGAGTTCAGTGTCAATTTTCTTTGTGTGCGCGCTGTTTAGCCACACTGGGGCTGCATATTCGGCCACTGAGTATACGAGAGCGAGGGCCGATGTCCGTAGGGTGGTAGTAGGTGCTCCCCACGTTGTTCCTGCTAGATCTAGTGTAATGCGTACATTACATGAATAATAAATATAATAAACAAATTAGTAATTAACATAGAATTTAAGGCGAGCGTGAGTGTAAATGTGTGTGTAGTTCGGCGAATGATCGGGGATGATGATGCCTGGAGTGATGTTACGTCACGTCTGACGTAATGGAAATAGTGCTGGAGGAAACGCCGTCCGACGGTGGAGGGATCTTCGATTTGGTTTGGATATCGGAAATACGTTCACGAATAATCAATCAGATTTTGGAGTCGGAAAAAGACAGTTAAAATAAAGGCTGAGTGGGAGTCCGCGCCATATATATATATATCATTATCATCATCATCATCATCATCATCTAGTATACTCGTGGCCGAATTTAGCTGCTTTCTCTATTTGTGCTTATGTCTGTTATGGGATATAAGTCCTATTTTGTGGGATGTTGTGAAGCTGCATGACAGAAGGAAAGGATAGTGTTAAAACAATAGAAGAGGATGGTCGTGAAAAGTTAAAAATAATTTCGATCAGTCGAGAAAAATCTACGCAAGCAATGCAGAAAATGCAAATAAAAATTCGACTACACTTCGGAAAAAATTCGAGGTAACGGAAGAGAGGAGACAAAACTCACTGTTGGTCAGGGCTGGCCAGACGCTTTCCGTTATTGTATTTGGCCGTATAAAATCATAATCATTTTATCGCGTTTATTCGAAAAAGTGTCAATGAATTAATTTAGTTAAAATAAAACGAAAGAAAAGATTCGAATACCAGAAGTCCTACGTCAGGAAATAGATAAACAGGATCAACGAAGAGGAACAACCAATCAGCATCACTATATCATCGGCATCGACACCCCCGGTATTCGAGATATGTATATAAATTATTTAAGTTTATATTAATCACTATTCGGTGGAAATTTTATCATTTAAATTATAGTATTTTATTATTTTTGATTTTAAATAAGAATATTCAAATTTTCTTACGATCGACCGTCCTCGAAAGATCCATGTACGAGTTGGTAATAAATAACTAAATCATAATTACGTGAATAAAAAAAAATATATATAAATAAATAAAAAAATATATATATATATAAAAATCCCGTGTCTTTATGTTTGTGCAGGATAAACTCGGAATTTACTTAACCGATTTTTATAAAATTTTGAAAGTACATGCAATTTAATCCAACTCTTAACAGATAGAATACTTTCTGTTTTAATTATTTACATAAATTATATTAAATAATTTAATCAATCAATTCAAAAAAAACAAATTTAATTGTTGGCTATTACTTTTTGCTTTAATTATTTACATAAATATTTGTTATATTAAATAATTTAATCAATCAATGAAAAAAAACAAATTTGACAATTTTATTATTTTTTGAGCACCAACTCTACTTTTCGTGGCGACTTTTGTGTATCGTGCGATGTTAATCGAAAAGCAACCATGTTTATCGCTGGCGCATGGCGTTATTATCGATGAATGATAAAGTAAATTTTTTCGCTGTTGTTTACAAAAAAGTTCGTGAAATATGTAATTATGAATGTAGAATTAATATGTGTGTTGATGATGCAATAGTTCCCCATTATGTAAATTACATAGATAGGGATGGTGCATCTTTGTTTTCGACTCTATCTTATTTATTATATAATAATGAATTATTAGGAGTAGAAGAAAATGTATCGTACAATATGTTTGTAAAAACTGGAAGAGATTTAAGCAATATACTATTGGACTTAATGGGGAACATATAAAAATAAAATACGAGTATTTAACTGATATGTCAAATATTCGAACTTTTAGGCCAAAACCGCCGTATAAATTTTTTAAATTAACCGTTTAACTTTTGTTTTAATAATTTTCTACCAGAAATATTAAAATCTTTACTCAACCACTGTTATTTTGATTTTATGATAATAAATTAATTATAATAAAACGCTCGAGACAGAGTGGTTGAAAGATATGAGTGAAGATGTTCTCTTAAACGTGTAATTATGGGAGATCACCGTGTGAGAATAACTTGATTTCTTCAAAACGATGGCTGTGTGTGTTGTTTAGTTGAGCAAAACTTTTTGTTAGATTACGACGGACAGGTTATAGAAAAATCGACAATCCTTAATTAATTGTGAAACAGAAGACTATTTTTTGTTAGACGGTGATAAACATCTTTCACCCAAAGGAGAGAGAAAGAATCTTTACGTAAATACAATTCCAGATAAAACAAAAATTTTTTTATGAATTTCCAAGTACAGATTTAAACGGGCATTAATACACGGGCGAAGCCGTGGGGCACAGCTAGTATATATATATAAAAAGAAAATAATAAATTAATTAAAAATAATAATAATAATATTAATAATTATTATTATGATTAGAAATTATATTAATTAATAAAAATCATCGTAATAACCGTGTAATAAAATAGGTCCGCGGGAATAAACTCGCGGTGGCATCCCTGATATAAGAATAAAAAAGCTAAATAAAATATACACGCTTCACTAGATACTATTATACATATTTACATTTTTTAGGTATGTTAGTACATTTTCACAATTTGATCTGTCGTTGTAAAGGCGTTCTGGTATAGGTTTTCCGACCATGTCGCAGGCTGCTCGCTGTGTTTTTCACTTTTTGCATGTGAAGAGGTGGTCTATCGAGAAAGTCTCTGCGCAGATTTCACAAATGGGCGCCGGCTCCTTGTCGAGGATGTACTTGTGGCTAAATGAGCAGTGCCCTGTTCTTAGTCTCGAAACAACTGTTTCGTCTTGTCTTTTTGGCCAATAGTTGGTTTCCCAGTCGGCAATTTCGTTTTTGATGCGGCGTAGTTTGTTTTTGATTGGGGAGATTCGATTCCACTCTTTTTGCCAAGTTGAGCGAGTCACCTTTCTGATATGTCTGGTTAAGGAGGAGTCCATTTTTTCGCGTCAGTTTAAGTCTGCTATGGTTTCTTGAAAGGTTGTGTGCCATGGTGGTAGTTCTCTTATGTCCTTTACGATATCTGGTGTGCCAAAGTTGATGTTTTTAATTGTATTTAGGCATCGTATTCCCAATGGCTTCGGAGTTTTTGGGTATTTCTCATATAATTGAATAAAGTTTGGCGAAATAGTTTTTTCGGAAGTAGGATTGGCTAAATTTGAAGTCATTTTTGCATAGTATTTCAGGGATGAGAAGATTCTTCTATGTTGCAATGGAAAGATGTTTGATTCTACGTGAAGGCTAGCAATTGGGCTGGTGTAAAATGCTCCTGTAATGAGTCTTAGAGCTGAATTTTTAACGGTGTCCAGTTTTTTCAGAACATTTTCTTTGGCACTACTGTAAATCACGGAGCCGTAGTCCAACTTGGAAAGAGTCAGCGCCGAGTAAAGGTTTTTTAGAGATTTTCTACCTGGAAAGTCCTATTTAACAGAAAGTCTTTTATGTATTCAAGCATATTTCCGTTTATATTCCATTCCATGAGTGTTTTAATGATTTTATGCCTCCATATTCTATCGAAGGCTTTTTCAAGGTCAAAACTTATGAGCATGGTGTATTGACTCGTTACAAAACCGTCACAAATATGCTGTTGTAACTTTGCTAGATGATCTATGGTGCTTCTTCGAGAGCGGAAACCATATTGCATTGGATAGAATAGTTTCTTTTGTTCAAGAGTCCATTTTAATCTGGTGTTTATTATTTTCTCCATGACTTTACATAACGTATTGGTAAGCGAGATTGGACGGTAGCTAGAAGGAGAAAGGGAATCTTTTTCTGGTTTTAATAATGGGATTATGTGAGCGTTTTTCCAACTGTCTGGTATTTTTTTAGATTTCCAGATAAGGTTGAGGAACTTGCTAATTGTGTGAAGAGATGCAGAATTTAATTTTTTGACTATATCTATATGGATGTCGTCTGGTCCAGCGGTTGAGGATTTCATATGTTTCAGGGCGTATAAAAGTTCGTCATATGTAAGAGGTCGGTTGAAGTCATGGTTAGGCTCATCTATGTAATTTAAATCTTGTTGTTCAATTCGACGCTTTATGTCAACGAAAGCAGTTGTGTAATTTTCTGTAGAGGACATTTGGTAGAAGTGGTTAGCGATCTGGTTGGCGACATCTGTTTTATTCGAGAATATTTTAGAATTGTATTCGATCGCTGTGATTGAGGTGAAATTTTATTTGTTTGATAACATTTTTACTTTATTCCATACTTCTTTTATAGGGGTGTGCGAGTTGAAAGAAGAAGTGAATTTTATCCATGATCGTTTTTTTGCCTCCCGAATGGTGTGTTTGCATCTTGCTCTGGCAATTTTAAAATTTTTAAAATTTTCTTGACTAGGATGACGTTTGACTAAGGTTGACATACGGTTTTTTTGTTTTATTGCTGTTTTGCATTCATTGTTCCACCAAACTGTTTGTTTTTTTGTTATGGTTGCACTGTTTCGAGGGATGTTTCGAGTAGCGGTTTCCAGGATACCCTTCACAATATGGTTATTTGCCTCATTTATGTCGTTGAGATTTTCTGGAAGTTGTAAATTTAACAATTCGGTGTAGCTTTGCCAATCTGCATCTTTGATTCTCCATGTCGGATATTTTTTGTATTGATCGTGTCTGACTAGTGTTTGAAGTGAAATTAAAATGGGAAAATGGTCGCTTCCAAATAAAGTAGGAAGGGTAATCCAGTTGACCATTGGAGCTAATGAGCTGCTACAAATAGATAGATCTATAGCTGAAAAGGAGCCATTGTATGAATTGAAGTGGGTATGCAATCCGTTGTTGAGTAAGCTGAGATTTTCGCGATCGATGAATTTTTCTATGTTTTTTCTTCTGCCATTGGAGGTGGTTGAGCCCCATAATGTATTATGAGAATTGAAATCACCACTCAAGATAAACGGAGTTGGTAATTGTTTGATAATGTGATCGAGGCAGTTCTCTGTAATTTCATCGGATTGGTGTAAGTATATTGAGCAGAGAGTGAGCTTGAATGGATGTTTTATTGTGACGGCTATGGCCTGTAAGTTTGTGTGTAAAGTTTGAGGCTCGCAGCATAGTTTATTTTTGACTCCAATCAGAACTCCGCCTCTAGCGATTGTATCGGCTGAAATGTCTGCGAAATATTTCGAAGTTTTTTAGGTTATATTGTTCAGCTGCTTTCAACCTGGTCTCTTGTAGAAGTAAAATGTCTGGATTTTCTTGTGCGATCAAAATCTGTAATTCTGGATGTTTGGTTCGTATACTGTTGAGATTCCAGTTTAAAATTTTCATAATATCGAGATATTATCTACGGTTATTTTAAATTGACTGAGGTTTCTACTTTTGAACCACTGCTGCTGTTGCAGCCCGCTCCACTTCGTCTTCCAGCTTATTGATGATTTTTGTAAATTTTATTTTGGTACCTCTGTGTAGTAAAAGTTCGCGCGTATCTTTCAACATTTTGATCAATGTTGGAGTATCAGCGATTGAAAGATCATCTTTAACCTGAGTGACGTTTTGTGCTTTGGGTGCTTTGCACATGTCTACGAACATTGTAAAATTTTGAAAGCTGAGGGGATATACGTGTTGGTTTTTAACGATATGTTCTTCCAGGGGGGCAAAGATTTCTTTTAACGTAGGTTGTGGTTTTCCATTCTCGTTTTCTTCCTCCGATTGGGTATCTGTTTCTTTTGTACGAAGAGATGCTTTGATTAAAATATCTGAAACCCTGAAACCGCTAGCAGAGAGAGAGGGTAATATATGTGACAGGAATATGTTAAATTGAATTCTTTTTAAAATAAAATATTATCATTATTTAATTTTTTTAATGCAATAATGAAATTTGTTTTTTGTTTTTTATCAGAATCTAAGTAATGGTATATTATGTCACTGTTGACCATCACTCTAAACATTTTAGAATTTGTACGCTTAAATTATTTTTCAAAATTTTGGGCCCTTTAATTATAAAATTTTGGATGCCTCGTATTTTTCTTATATTCTGGCGATTAAAATACACCAATTTAAAAAAATAGCAACCTACCAGCCACCATGGAAAGAGCTGTGGACTATTTTTTAGTTTCCAGTCTTTTCCCTGAAAGGGTGTATTTCTTCAAAATTCAGTCCCTAAATATCAAAATTTTTCGAATGTTATATATTTTCCGTATTATAGAGGCCTTAGTGCGCTGGTTAAAAATTAAATCAATACCATAATTCATACGGAACTGACTGTAGAATTTTTTAAACATTCTTTTTTTAAATTCGATTTTTATATTTTTTAAAATTTGGATTAATTTTAAAATTTTGAAGGTTTTATAATTTTCTTATGATCTTGCAAAGAAAATACGTTTAATTGAAAACAAATTAACTCTCAGGCTACTATAGAACGGGCTGTATAATTTTTTTTTCTTGAAGCTTTATAAGGTAGTTTTTTGAATTTTTACGGATAAACCTAAAACAATACTTAGTTGTTTTCTATATTCGCTTATACGTTACACTGTTAATTTAGGTCTGAACACAACGGGCATTTAGCAGTCGATGTGATAAGCGTCTTTTTATATATAGCCTTTTTACAGAATTTAAAATTTTTTTTTTTCTTGCTACGATAAATAATAAATCGCAATAACGACTGAAATATAAAATTGTCACTCACCGCTCAAATGTGAATATTTTCATACAGCATTACCGAAAGTCGCGAAAATACCGAACACATATTAAAATGAATACACACGGATAATATGCGAGTAACGAACGATGGATCAAATTTACCGAAATGAAAATGGGAAGTTGCCTGAATAACTCGGAACACGAAAAACACATAAAAAATGGTTGATGCACTCATTGTAATGTTCGCAGTCGATCTTTCGATTCCCTGCCGGTCACTAATTTTTCGGATCAAGGACCTTCAGTTGTTATAATTGTCTCATTGTTGTTACAAATGTCTTTTTGTGTTCCTCAAATTTCTTTCTTGGCCTGATTGCCGAGACGTGTGAATGTTTCATTTTTCTTGATTGTTCTCGCGGTATTTCTGAAGTCGGGTCGTTTATTATTTTCTTTTCTTTTTCCCGATTTAGGGTGTGCCGCGCTTAAGAGAAATGCAGACCGGTTTGCACCGTACTCGATCATCATCTGTTTTTTATTATATAGTTTATTGTTGCGATCATTTAACGACGGTAATTTTTTTTTTTTTTTTTTTCTTGGGCACGTCAACTTAGGACATTTAACCAGCACAAAGGACTAACAAATAATGAAACGTAGGGACTTGAAAGTTTTTTCTCATTCTTTTAATTCCTCGTCTTCTCCTTTTAAATAGAATGCCGCGGTCTTGCGCCATAAACATCCTTCAATGGAATTGCCGCAGCTTACGAGCTAATAAACTAAGTGTAGAATGTCTATTAGACTTCTATAATATCCATGTAGCGCTGTTATCTGAAACTTGGCTTAAATCCTCCTTGTCTCTTGATTTCAAAGGTTATTCTCGAGTTCGATCTGATCGTATGGATGGGTATGGTGGTGTTGCAATTTTAATTAGACACGATCTATCCTATCTCACCCACAATATCCCATTTCTTCCTCCGTCCCTTCCTAACCACCTTAACATGATTCATATTTCTCTTGAAAATCTTCTCCCGAATCCTATACATATTGCTTGCGTGTATATCCCCCCCCCCAACTCCAGCCTTTCTAGTCTTCCTTTGCCCTCATTCCTTTCATCCCTATCTGATCCATTTATTATTGGTGGAGACTGCAATGCGCACTCCCCTATGTGAGGCTGCGCAGGGCACAATCCTAACGGTGTGACTCTGGAAAATTTCATTCTAAACCATAATCTTTTTCTCCACAACGATCGTTCTCCTACTTTCTTCAAACAGCCATCTTCTTCTAGTGCAATCGACCTCTCGTTTTCATCTCCCAACCTTGGTCTTGTAAGCTCCTGGAGAACTCTCGACGGCACTTTTGGTAGTGATCATGTCCCCATTCTCCTAACTCTCAACAACGCTCTTCCTTCTAGACCTTTCAGGCCGTTGCACGCTCCTCACTGGCTTCTCTCCAAAACAGATTGGAATAAATTCCGATCTTTGGTGGATTCCTCACTCCCCCTTATTCTGGATTTTCCCGACCCGTCATCCCAATACAACTTCTTCATTCAATCTCTATATTCTGCTCTTTCCGCTTCCTCCGCTCCTTCTTCCTTTTCGCGCGGTCGTTCTTCCTCTTATGCCTCCTCCCTTTGGTGGAATGAAGAGTGTAAAGTTGCCTTCCAAAGAAGAACCGCTACCTTCAAAGCCCTTCGCTCTTGTTCCTCAATATCCAACTTTTTAGCTCACAAAGAAGCTAACGCAAAAGCTCGGTACATTTCAAAATCTGCCAAGAGGAACTCTTGGAAATCATTTTGTTCATCTTTCTCTAGAGATACGCCTCTCTCTAAGATATGGAAAATGGCCAAAGCGTTCAGATCTCCTTTTTCTGAGCGTCCTCACTTTTCCCATCCTTCTTTGCCTAAACTTCACTCTTTCTTGGACTCTATTGCTTCTCCGTATGTCCCCACTTTCGAGGAATCGTACATTCCTTCACTCCCAAATTCCTCAGAACCTCATTTCCTAACGTCTCCTTTCCGCTACGAGGAACTCTTGTCCGTCCTTAATAAAACCTCTCCTTCTGCTCCTGGCCTGGACGGTCTTTCTTTCCCTATTCTTAAAAAACTCTCTTCTTCCTCGCTACTCTCCCTTCTGAATATCTTCAACTCTTTCTTACTCTCTGGTTTTACTCCTGAGTCTTGGAACGACTTCATCGTCATTCCAATTCCTAAAAAAAAAACAGTGTTCCTTCCGTCCTATCTCCCTAGCCTCATGTCTGCGCAAACTCTTTGAAGGTTTAATAAATAACCGTCTCGTTTGGTGGCTTGAGCATAATAATCTAATTCCTTCTAATATGCTCGGTTTTCGCTCCGGGCTTGGCCCGGTAGATTGCATCAGTACCTTCCTTGCAGATATCTATAAATCATTCCTATCAAAGAAATTTACTGTCGCTTCTTTTGTCGATGTCTGCCCTGCATTCGATAATGTGCATCTTCCTCCTCTGGGCTCCAAACTCCTCTCTCTTAATCTCCCTCCGGTTCTTATCATTCTTATACTCAACCTCTTTCAACATAGAACTCTTTATCTATCTTCTCCTTCTCTTTCCACCTCCAGATGCGTCTAACGTGGGCTTCCCCAGGGTTCCTGCCTTAGCCCCACTCTTTTTAATATTTACTCCTTCGATATTGCTTTGCTCTCTATTCCCTCTTTCTCCCTCCTTTTTGCTGATGACATTTTAGTTTATTCCACCTCAGATGATCTGTCCTCCGCCACCAACGAGTTAAATCATTCATTGTCCCATCTTAGCAATGCTCTATCTACTCTCCACCTCTCTCTTTCCTCTTCCAAGTCTTCCTGTATAATTTTTGCTCTCCGCCCCTTTAATCGTGCTTTTATAAACATCAGCGTATCTGGTACACCTATTCCCACTGTTAATTCCATATGTTATCTAGGTCTTTTCGTAAATAGTCGCCTTACATTTCATGAACATATTAATTATATCTATAATTCCTCGATCAAAAGACTTAATCTCCTCAAATCTTTATCTCCGCTCAGATGGGGTGGGGACCCGTGCATTCTATTAATTCTATATAAATCAATTATTCGGTCCAAACTCGACTATTGTTCCTTCATTTATGGCAATGCCTCCAAGTCTCTCCTTTCGATACTCGACGCAATTCAGAATTCCTGCCTTCGCCTATGCATTGCTGCTTTAAGATCTTCTCCTATTCCCGCGATTCTATCCGAAACTTGCACTCAACCTCTTTCCGCTCGTCGTTCACTCCTCGGTTATCGATTTTTAATAAAACGCCTCCCCATTTTGTCATCCAATATTATTCCTTCCTATCTTCATATCAAAAATCACTGGCGCTTGGCGCCTCATAGAATTCCGATTTTATCGCATATAGCTGCTCGTGTTTCCAATTTTTCTCCCTACGTTTCCTCTTATAACAGTCTTCCTTACTTTTCTCTCGATTTTAATAGCATATGGCACCCCATCAATTTCTCCTCTCTTCCAGTCCGAGCTAATTCTTCCTCTCACAATGTAGTCAACTTCGAATTCCTTCAGCTGCTGAGCTCTGCTTTTCCTTCCCATGCCTTAATTTTCTCGGATGGCTCCAAGAGTGATGGGGGCGTGGGTGGCGCGTATACGTCTCCTACGTTCCTGCACTCTGAGTCTTTCAGAGTTCCTTCTTTCTGCTCTATCTTCTCAGCCGAGTCGACCTCAATTCTTTGCGCAATCCAATTCATATCCTCTACGAGTGGGGTTCACAAATTCCTGATTGTTTCTGATTCCAAAGGCGTTCTTCAACCATCTCCTCTCCCCCTTCTCATATTTCTGACGGTATCATCCTCTCTATTCGATCTCTTGTCTCGTCTTTGTTCTCGTTCCGATCCATTCTCATAGACTTTCTATGGGTCCCTAGTCATTCCAATATTGAGGGCAATGACGCAGCTGACTCTTTAGCTCGCTCAGCCGCCCGCATTGGTCCTTTCCTCGACTCTTTCCCTTCCTCAGACATTCTTTCTCTGTCACGCTCTAATCATTCTAGACTTTGGACTGACATGTATCCATCTTTATTCTCTAATCATTATTCATACTACCGTTTTATTCAACCGGTTTTTCCTGCCTTGGTTTCAATCTATTCCTATCTGTCGTCCTTCCACTGTTGTTTCCTTAATTAGGCTTAGAATCAATCATTCTCTACTCCCCTCTTCTCGCTTTCGTTTTTCTTTAGCTCTTTCTCCTTTTTGCTCTCTTCACGCTTCTGAGCCTTCTTGTGTTTGTGACTCAAATCACATCCTATTCGAATGTTCTGCACTCTCTAACGAACGCTCCTTTCTTTACGCCCAACTTCTAGTTTTGGGTCTTCCTACTCTCTTTAACGATACCTATATTCTTTCCTTCCCATTGCCTTCAGTTATTCCATTGCTGGTGTCCTTTGTCTTTTCCATTTCCGACCGTTTGACTATTTAGTTATAACTCTTAATTTTTCATGTTGTTGGGTCAAGGCCGCCGGCACGCCCAGGGTAGGAAAAAAAAAAAAGGCTTGAAAGTTAAATCAGGAATCGATTAGAAATAGAAGAAATAAAGATAGCCAATATAGGAACAACAGAAAGAGAAGGAAGAGCAAGAATGTAGTGGGCACAGTAAGGGGTCGGGAGGCCAAGGCCAAGCAAATTAGAATAAAGGACTGCGCGTTCTGAGGAGATAGATGAGTGCTCGAATAAGAGGTGATTTACACTACAGGTCAAATTTAAGATAGGAGGATGGAAGCGACACAAGGGGGACTGAACAATATTAAAACGAAAGAGGGAAGCAGGAAGCAGACTGTGATTAAAGCGGAGGCGAATTATGGAAGAAATAACAGAACGGCTGATGCAGGAAAATTATTAAACCTGGAAGAAGTAGGTGGAGAGGGTTGTATAGCAAGGTAAAAAGAGTTAGGATTGGAGAAAAGAGTCGGAGAAAAATCAGTCCAAAAGTCATGGTGAAAACGATAAGGGAGTGGACAAAGACATTGGGAGGGGAATCTGTCTATGAAACGGCCATTTACTGCAGCTTGACATGTCAATGAATCGGCAAGATCGTTACCAACGATGCCGCAGTGGCCCGGAATCCAGAACAGGTCAGTTAGGGTAGAACGGGATGTTAATAAATTATAAATTAAGGGACGAATGTAAAGAATAATAGGATCTGACGATGGTTTAGGGAACGGAGATGAGATGGCTGATAAAACGCTTTTCGAATCAGAGCATATGACGAATTTCGATAAATTGGATGTTGATGATATAAAAAGGATAGCACGTAAAATAGCCATGGATTCGGCTAAGAAGATAGAAGAAAAGGGAGGGAGTTGAAAAGACTCAGAATAGTTGATATTAGGAAGAATAAAAGAAGCTCCGACACCTGAAGCAGATTTTGAGCCATCCGTAAAAACCGATGGAAAAAGGGGAATGTAGAGTTTGGTTAAATTCGTTATGTATTACAGGAAACGGAAGAGATTTAATGTTCGAGGGAAGACAAAATAGCTTGGGAGAAAACGACAGTTCTAGGAAGTTGTAAGTGAAGTACGGGGATTTGTTATAGGAGAGGATAAAGTGAGAAAATAGGACAAGTCGGGAGGATATGTGTGAAAGGATTGTAATTTTTCCCAGGAGAGAAACGCCAGTTGTCCAGAATATATTGATAGGAATTCACGAGTTTCGAGTGAGGAATATGAAGACGTTTAATCATAAATCTTTCACCGAGATAAAGTATTCGAATAAATAAAGGAAGAAAGCCAGTTTCGGCCAGGAGAGCAGGAGTCGGAGAAGAATTCAGAGCACCAATACAGAGGCGAAGACAAGAATTTTGGATGCGATCAAGTTTGGTAAGGAAGGATTTGGGAGCACTGGAATAAAGAAAAGAACAATAGTCGAATTTAGAAAGAATAATGGATCTGTGAAATATGAGGAGAATATACGGATCGTCACCCCATTTCCCGGGGGAACAACGCTTTTAGGAAATTTAATCTCTTGAGAGCCGATGTACATAGATAGTTGATATGATCGCAAAAAGATAAATTACTATTAAGAATGACACCAAGGTAGGAGAAAGAGTTAACTAGAGGAATAGGGAGTTGACACAGGAAAAGGTTAATTAAGGAACGGTTAAAAGGACGAAATGTAAAAACTACAGAGGCAGACTTCTCAGGGGAAATAGAAAGATGAAGAGAAGACAACGATAATTCCAAAATAGCAAGGGACGAATTAAGCTCCTCATTTGCAGAAGAAAGATTATTAGAGGAGGAATAGACGAGAATATCGTCAGCGAAGAATAAGGACTTAGAAGGGATGTTAAGAGTAGCAAGACTGTGAAAGTAAATGTTGAAAAGTGTAGGACTCAAGCACGATCCTTGCGGAAGATCTCGAAAAATTGATCTGGAATCGTCGAAGAAGGGAGTAGAAAGACGAATTGTTCTATTCTGGAAAAGATTGATAATTAAGGTAGTAAATTGAAGAGGGATGTTAATGGAAAGCATTTTATTTTGTAGAGAAAGTAGGTGAACATTGTCAAAGGTAGCAGTGGCATCAACAAACGCGGTGATGGTAAATTTCCTGTGAATGAAGGATTTATAGATATCTGAAAGGAACAAGGATATACAGTCAGTGGCACCAAGGCCAGAACGGAAACCAAACATATTATCGGGGAAAATATTATTATATTCTAGCCACCAGACCAGGCGTTTATTGATCATGTGTTCAAAAAGTTTTCTTAAACACGAGGCTAAAGCGATTGAACGGAAGGAGTTAGGTTTCTTTTTCGGGATAGGAATAATAATAAAGGAATTCCAAAGTGGTGGAGTTGCAGAAGTGTACAGAAAGGAATTATAGATTGACAGAAGTGTTTTGAGTGCTAACTCAGAGAGGTTCTTGAGGACAAGGATAGGGATGCCGTCTATACCTGGGCTAGAATTAGAAGAACTGATCAAGGAATCGTAGAGTTCATTGAAGCTGAAGGGAGAAGAGAAAAAGTGAGAAGGAGATGTGATAGGCAGGGGAGGAGCCAATGATTCCTCGAGGGAAGGTACATAGGAAGGAGCAATTGAATCAAGAAAAGTAGAGAGCTTCTCTGAAGGAAGGTTGTAGTGTGAGGGGGGGCGTTTGGAGCTGGATGAGCAAAAAGCTTTAGCCATTCTCCAAAGATGGGAAGTGGAGGTAGATCTAGAAAATGATGAACAAAAATTTCGCCATGAATTTCTTTTGGACATTTTAAGGATGAATCTAGCCTTGGCGTTAGCCCTTTTGTGAGCCATGAAGTTGGAAAAGGAGGAACAAGCCCGGAAGAGTCGAAAGGAGGAAACGCTATCCTTGAAGGCGTTCGTGCAATCATTATTCCACCAAAGTGAGGACGACAGAAGATAATAGTTTTTTTTTTTGAAATGATGAAGTGGCGGAGAGAATACATCAAGAGCAGAAGAAATGGAATTAGAAAAAGCGTTATATTGTTGAATAGGATCAGTATGTGAGTGTATGTAAGGAAGAGAAAGGTCGATGTTTGAGCGGAATTTGACCCAATCAACTTTATTGAACGACCATTTGGGAGTGAGAGCAGGTCTGGGATAATTAGGAGGAGGAGGAGGAAGAAGGTCTTGAAAGGAAAGAATAATGGGAACATGATCACTGACGAAGGTACCGTCCAAAGTTCTCCAATGACATTTAAGACCAAAGTGGAGAGAAGTAAAGGACAGATCCACCGAACTGTATGAGTGTGCCCCTTTATAGAGAGTAGGTGAGTTGTCGTCATTAAGAAGGACAAAATTGTTGTTAAGAATAAAGTTTTCAAGAACACGACCGTTTCTGTTGTGACGCGCAGAGCCCCAAAAACGACGGTAAATGTGGTCCGCTACAATTAAAAAATGTCAGAATGATGTTTTACTCATACCGCTGTACCTGTTTTCTTTTTCGATGTAAGGTGGAGGTTTTTTTTTTTTGGCTAATTGAGGTACGCTACAACCCTAAATTAAATATGATAACCTGATCATGGTTAGTTAGAGATAATTCCTCCTTCGAAAATAATAATTATCGCAACAAACGAATTCTGTCTCTAACCCTTTGTTTTTATTTATTTATTTTTGGGTTCGTCAGCTATCATTAATCTAGCGCGCACTATCGTTTTTGTTTAAACTTTTCGTTAACTGCAGTAGCATTCGGGCCATCGAACGAAACATCATTGCCTAACCGAATCACGCGTTATGTTATTTAATTGTAATTACCCGGCGCACCGAGCAGTTGCTCGGATCTTAAAATCATGCCGCTCTCAGAAATTAAATTATGCGATTTGCCTTTTTTTCTTTTTTAAATATTTTATGAGAACATATCCAAATGTTGCGAAAACAACCGAACACACATTAAAACACGAATACTAACGGATAATAAGGGAGTAACGGACGGGTGGCAAAAAAAACAAAAGTGCAGATTACGAAAGAAGAGTAGCTCTGATGTTATCCGGAGACTACTTTAAGTATCATAGGCCGAACATGTAATATATGCGCCAGTAAGAGCAAGAATATTGGAACAATGGAAACTATTCCAAGGCATTAGAAATCGAAAAATGAAATATCCTGGTTCCTAAAATAAAAGAGAACGGTTTGTTTACGATGGCGGTATAAGGAAAGATACATTTCGTCTTCTTCTTCATGCAACCCGATTCGGGGATGTAGTTTAACAAATTTTCATAGACTGCACCATTTGACGAAATTCGTCTTGACTTCTTGCGACCCGGAATAATTATCCTACTTTTGTAACTCCAGTTCATGTCTTAATATTTTGGAGCCAAATAATCTTTCTTCCTCGTCCCCTTTTCCATTCTACCGCTTTCATCGTTATTGTTTGCAGAAGGTGAAATGTTAGCCTTCTCATAAAATGTGCAAATAAATTTGTTTTTCGTTTTCTAATTATGTCCATTAGTATCGGATCTGTTTTCATCAATTGTAGCGCACCATCACATTACTGTAGTTGCGTAAGGATTTCGAATTTGAGTGTGAATAAAATTCCCCCGGTAGGAAATATTAAAAATTCCGTTGCAGGATTTTTTATTTCTCTGTAAGAAACGAATAGAAAACGCTACCTATTTTTTTAACTCTCTGCAATGAGTACAATAATTAGGCTAGGAGTGCGACTTGTTTGTGTAGATCATGTCATGGAATTCTGATGATTTCAGTAACGCAAAAGAAAAGTAACGGAACGCAACGTATTAATTACACTTATGCCAGAAATTAATATAATGTTATTCAGAGTTTATTATTTATTATAGTAATCATTTTATTTAAATTTTAATCGATGAATTTTACCGTTTTGAATGCACTAAAGATATGATCACCACCGATGAAAAGACACTGAACTGTCGTTTTTAATTTAATTCTTTTTCTCAGAAAAATATTAATATTCAATGTGGAATTTGTTGTTGTTACGAAATCACGTGACAGCAGAACAAAACTGAACGTCACACCGTGACGCCATTTTTGCCATTTTTGCCATGTTTTTTAATGTTCCGACTTCTTCGATGGATTTTTCTAAAATTTTCTTTCATGCAAACCTTGTCCACACAATTACGAATACAACAAAAAACAAAAAAACAGCCAAATCGGTCGAGCCGTTCTCAAGTTATGATCTTTTATACATGCTTAATTAATTTTTATATATACATACTATTAAAGGAGCCCGTCGAAACCCGACGAACTACAGAATTCACGACCACGATCTAAATAACGCTTACCGGAATAATTTCTTTACTGTGGCGCCATCAGTCGGGAATGTCGGTAAACGGTGTTTTGGCGCTAGTTGGCCACACTTTCGATCAGTTTTTATTAATTTTATAATTTATTTATTTAATTTTTTTGGCTTTAAAGTGGCCTACACTGTTCCCCCTAACTCTATAAATAAACTGTCCAAATTTCATAAAAATCGGATGGATAGTTTCGGAGTCCATACAGACATACTTTCATTTTTATATATACATATAGATGTTATGATACATATTTCATTTTACGTTTAGGCGAAGAATAATATATAATGAGGCAACAAGAGGGAAAAATAAGACCTTAATGCTATGATGGTTTATTAAAATTTTACGAAATAAAAACTATATTGTATTGTATAGTCTATGATCACGGACCGTTTATCAGTCATCGTCACTGTCTTCTTCAATAACAGGAACCACGTGCTCTCGCTCATCAATCTTTGTGAGATATTCGGTAGGTTTCACAATTTTGGACAGGTATCTAGCATGTGGCAAAAAATAAATAACGGCAGCAACGTGAGAACAGCAACCGATCGTTCTCATGCCGTTAGCACATTCGCAATAATAACGTACAATGCCGTTACAATCAATCGTATCTGGTTTATAATGAACATGGCAGTTGTAAAATGTGCTTTCCATGTGCCTAGATTCCACTTGTATTTTGAGAATATCAACTGATGCTTTGAAATATCTTAAATCTGTTTCACCTTTCTGATCCATCATTTCAGCTAATTGCTTGTTGCAACTGATAAGTTCCAGTAAATATCTTTACTAGATCTTTTTCCGCCATTTCAGGAAAATTGAGCACATCAGAAGACTTCAATTTTTCAAACAAACCATTTCTTCGGCTCCATTTTCCGTAACTAAACTTCTTTCTTTGCTGCCTTTTGAAAGGATCAGGCTCGGATTTAGTGTATGATAGGTCCGGGGATACGGAAATATTAGGGGCCCTTTTCGGAAGTGACGAAATTATCAGTTTTATAGAATGACTAAATTTTTTTAAATTTAATTTAATTATATTATTTTGAATTCACGAATTACCATATAATTATTAATGTAAACAAAACTAAATATCATATAGATAATGGGTAGAATTTTCGATGACAAAAAAAAATAAAAATATATATTTAATTTTAAACAACGAATATTTCAGCAAATTTTAACCAAAGATTTGCATAAAAGGATAGTGTGTGCATGTGTACGCACGCACACACATTCATACAGATATTTACTGAAAACGCGTAGATCCCGACTCGTTGTTATACCTTAAAGCAAATTTCGGGTACGCTTTTACGAAACTTGAAATTTTACTATTACCAAGTTTCCTTCTCCTATAGGAGGAAATAAAAATGGATAGAAAATTATTAACAAATAAATGTGTTAAAAAATGCACTTGCTCTCCTGTAAAGTTAATTCTATTTATTAAAAAAAAAACATTAATGTATATATGACAAATGATAGATTAGTTCTTTATTACATGTTAGAATTGGGTGTCTCTTGGGGTCCCCTTTATAAGGCTGGGCCCGAGGCTGCAGGCCCCCTAGTCCCCCCCCCCTAAATCCAGGTTTGGAAAGCATGTAATTCAATATCTCTTCATCTGAAGAAGTTTTCGAGACTAGTCGTTTTCCAAATCGATTTATTAAGAAGCAAACAATTTTATTGTAAAGACCAGCTTCAGCCAGACAACGATTACCTAACTGATGATGGAGAAGCTTATATTTTTGAGCTTTAGCACCGTGTACAGCTTCCACAAACCATCGAATCATCATATTAGCTTTTCCGCTGACAATTGTTTTTGCACTTTTCCCTTTGATGATGGCATGAGAACGCGATACTTTTCTTCTTCTAACTGTGATTTTATATCATCGATCGAGCACAAAAACATAATTTTCCTTGCACATCAGTTTCTTTAAATCGCTTTCATTTTCATTTAAAGTTACGTTTTGTGCTTCTTGAAGTTTTCGTTGTTTTGACTTAGTAAGACGAGCAATGTCATCGCAACTGCGACACAGAATATCACCGACTATAATTGTCTTAGCAAAACAACCTGAGAGAGTATTGGCTTCATCGTCCGTACTGACAATTTCTTTCCATCTTTTTATTTGATACACTTCAACTTCCGCATTTTTCACCAATATTTGCAGTAGACGTGGTGACAGGAGACTGAAAAAAGGAACCGAATTCATCAATCGGAGTGAATAATAATTAAAATACTTTCATGTTTTGCTTATCGATGGTAGATTTTATATAAGCATATTAGCAGTTTATACAAATTGAAAAATAAGGCAGGAAAAAATATTCTACCGCAAAAATTTGTTGCCGAGTTTATTATGTGAGGACTAGTTTGTAGCAACTCTCACTGCACACTCACTTCAATATAAACTATCACTTAATAAACGGGGGATAAACACATAATACATGTCGTAGTCAATAAGAATGTTTAGGTATTTCAAATAATAACCAGTAATTAAGTAAAACGACTAAAAATGCTTATTACCTATGACATATACAAACATTACTATGAAATTCGATTAAGAAATGCTACTAAAAATAAGTATTCTGCATATTTTCAAAATATAAATCAATTTTTGTTAGGTAACGGTGGAAGTTGCAGTGCATAAAAGACTTTTTATGCATATAAATATATATAAAGGTTCAGTCAAAAGTAAAAAGTGATTGATCGCAAAATCGCCATTGAATTTTCTATTGATATCAGAAATGAAATTGTATTATTTATTAAGCATGTGATGTAATAGAATATCAGGAATATGGTTAATACTGTTATATTGTGCAAGCCTGTTAAAAGAATACAGTTTTAGAAAATAAAGTAAGTTCTTTTCATCCATATCTCTTTTTTTTTTTTTTTAAATGGGCTCGGTGTTAGCACTGACCCAACTACATGGACTTAGATCACCTACCCAGATTCTGAGGCGATCGGAGATCTCTTGATCCTGTGATAGATTTTGTGAATAATCGAGTATCAAAAGCAACAGGACTGAAAAAATAACTGGTTAATAAAAATATAGGAAAATAATAATTTCATATAAAAAGGAATCCAAATTCAACTAATAACAATACCACAGGCAATTCAGTTTTATTTATTTATTTATTATTTATTTATTTAAGGTCGCCTTGCAACTACAAGGTTATTGACGACTACAATTAACAATTACATAAATAATCAGTTTAACATTTACTGACACAATTTAACACAATATAATTTCAAATTTCATTGATTAACTTGGCTTATTTGAGGAACATTAAGGTCTTGTAGCATCCGCTGGTTGAATTGAAATAGTCCTTGAGGTTGTTCGGTAGCTGTATTTTGTTTCTGATGGCGACGAGACTTGGGCATTCAATTAGTATGTGCTTAACAGATAGTTCCAAATTACAGAAGTCGCAGCTATATTTTGGTTCTCTGCTAATTAGGAATGAGTGGGTTAGCTTGGTATGCCCAATTCGCAACCTTGAGAGCGTAACCTGGTCTCTTCTGCAGAACGAGTCCACTGGATTAGGTTCTAGGGGAGCTTCTCTAACTTCCGATATTTTTGGGGATTTATTTCTTGCCCACTTTTCCCAGACGTCATTCCAATGGTTTCTCATTGAGCTCTTTATGCACTTTTTAATTTCAGAAGCTGTGGTGGCCATTGAGTTGCTGATTTCTGTGTTGTTAATTGCCTCTTTTGCCACTTTGCCAGCCTCTTCATTCCCAATAATACCTTGGTGACTAGGAATCCAGATCAACTTGGCTGATCTGTTGCTGTTTCTGAGATCTTGGATTTTCTCTTGTATATTGAGTATGATCGGGTTGGTATTTTCCGTATTCGTCAGAGCTGAAAGGCAGCTCATTGAGTCGGTGAAAATTGCTATATTGCCCAATTCAGGCTTGTCGATGGCGATGGATAGTGCTTGCGAGATAGCTGAAGCTTCACAAGTGAAGATTGAGTTATAGTTTTGTAGTCGGAACCCCAACTTTGTGTTTTGGTAGACCACTGCACAGCTAGCTCTCCCTTCTTTGACTGAGTCAGTTTTATATGATGACTATTGACAAAAACGTGCACATCTATCATTATGTCCTTGTTGCTATATGTATGTAATATGTTGTGAAAATAACTGTTGTTCACTCAAACCTCATCCGATTATTTTGTTTAGATTGGAAGAAAAAATTATATAGATTTTCAAGTGATTGTTTTGTTAGGTTAAGCTGACGTGTTTTTGCATTGCACTAAAAAAGTTTCATTGTTGTCTTTTCTCTTACTGAGTGATTTTAATGTGAACAGTGAAATGAATTATCAAATTTGAGTGAATTAATGAAATAAAGTGAGATACCAAGCATTAACATAAATAGTCAAAGTTGATTTATTAAATGAATAATATTGTTGCTTGATACTGATAAACCTACATAATTATAAATCATACTGGATTTTACCAAATACCGTGTTACCATAAAAATTGAATTGTTATCATTAGTTTAATGTTGGTGAATTAAAAACTGGAGTTATAAATCTATAATTATAACATCCGATAATTGATTGAATATTAAAAAGAAATATATCACTCTATCTTAAATAGGTAGATTATATTTAATTCTTCACATTTGCTAATACTGACACAAGGCTATTTCATTATCATTAGGTTCTCATAGTAATAACTTATGGTCTTTTAAATAATAAAATTGTATTTACTTGAACGATTTCAATTCGATAAATATGTAAAAAAAGATTTTTTTTTTTTTTTTTTTTGTGTGTAATCTACTCGTTGGCCATGTATAACTGCCAGGGTCATTACAGTGCAACGAGTATCGGATTTATTACAATTTGTTTATTAAATTATTTCTGTTAAGGAAGATTAGCATTGTCTGAACCTGTTCTGGACGGTTATCTAAAAGAAGGTGTAGTGGTTCGTCCTTGATTCTTGTTAAGTTTTGACATTGTTTCAGGATGTGTTCCACCGAAGGTAGCACTGCTGCATTACAGAATAAGCAGGAAATCGGTGGAGGGGCTCCCTGGAGGACATGGTTGTGAGATATCGATGTGTGTCCCAGTCTAAACCGGTTAAGGGCAGAGAATTCTTTTTTGGACATTTGGATCGGTGGCCACCAAGGATCAACATTTAGTTTAATATTCCTTAGGAAAGTTGCATGTTGGGACCAGGATGAGATCCAATGTTCTTTCATATTTTTGTGGAAGAAGGGAGTGATTTCTGGTGATGGGACATTGGGTGGCATAGGGACAGACAACATTGACTTGGCGGCCCGGTCTATACATTCGTTTCCGGGTATTCCAACATGTGCCGGCACCCACAAGAAGCCTACTTGTATCCCCTCTTGGGTAAGGCGATGTGCTGTAGATCTTATTTTATAGACTAATGAACTGGTTATAGTAAGTGACTGAATAGTTTGAAGGGAGGCCAGTGAATCTGTGATAATTATGTATTGTTTGTTCTCAGATTTACAACACGCACATGCTTCCAATCCAAAGAGAATTCCGTATAGCTCGGCTTCTAATGCGGAGCTGTCATCATGTAGCCTCAATGCTTCGGCTTCACCTGAAATTAGGTAGGCACATGCTGTGGGAGTGGACAGTGTGCCAACGACATTTGCTTTAGCTCCATCTGTATAAACGTGTGTATCATGTGTGTAAGTTTGTATTTTTTCGATACTTTTTTGGCGAGCTGTATATTGGTCCTCGTTAGATGTACGGTGGATAAAGAGTGATAAGTCTACCATCAATGGGAGGTATTCCCATGGTGGTTCTTTTGGGAACAGGAGGAGATCCGGATTGTATTTGATGTTTTTCTCAGTCAAAAAATTTAGAATATTAGGTATTGGATCATTTTGAAAGGCTGGAGGAGGAATGACAGTGCTCCTCGAAGAGAAGTGATATTGTTGGTACCAGTATAGATGATCACGGGAGATGTAGAAGTCAAATATATAGGATAATGGCGGAATTCCTGATAGCACACAGACACCCTGCGTGGGAGATGTTCGATGCGCCCCAAGGATGGACCTTAAGGCAGCGTGATGGATTGATTCAAGTGATTTTATGAGCTGCTTACTAGCCGAATAGAACACCTGGCAGCCGTAGGTTAATCTGCTTAGAATAAGTGATCTGTATACAGATAGAAGTAGTTTTGGATTATTGTTATATTTATGATGTGATAAACATTTTAGGATAGCTATGATTTTATTACATTTGCGTTTGAGTTCTTTAATATGAGGAGACCATGTCAGATGGGAGTCAAATGTTAGACCCAAGAATTTAGCTGAGGATGTGACTGGAAGAGGAAGTCCATTTAGGGTAAGGAAAAAATCATGGTTTGGGTTTACTCGACGACTTTTCTGGAATTTTACACATGAAGTTTTATTTAAGGAGAAAGTAAGGCCGTTACTTTCGGTCCACGAATATAACCTATTGATTGTGGATTGTAGTATAGATTTGGCGTTGGAAGGAAAGTTTGATGCTAAGGATATATTGAGGTCGTCTATAAACAATCGGGATGTTACCGGCGGCTGTATGCAGTCCGCCACATCATTTATGTATAGGATAAAGAGTGTTACACTTAGAGGAGAGCCTTGAGGAATACCATTCTCTATTAGGACAGGAGAGGATACAGTTGAGCCAATTTTTACTTGAATGTGTCTGTTTGACAAATAATTCATTATATAGTTGCCCATATTGCCTTTTATATTGGCGTTCTTCAGCTTTGTAAGCACTTTATATCGCCATATCCGGTCGAATGCTTTCTCTATGTCAAAAAAGACAGTATAGAGAGCTTGTGACCTCTTTTGGGCTTCAAGTATTTGTCTTTTTAGGCTCAGGAGATGTAACATTGGGGATTTTGATTTGCGACCTCCAATTTGTATTGGGGAGAGAACGTTTGAAGATTCTAGGAAAGAGGATAGTCATCTGTTCACCATTTTTTCCATGATTTTGGAGAGTGAAGATAGTAAGGAGATAGGTCTGTAATTTTGAGGAATGAAGGTTTCTTTATTAGGTTTGAGGATAGGAATAATTAAAGCTGCTTTCCAGGATTTTGGGATGGAGGAAGTTGTCCAAATTTTGTTGTATACGTCAAGGAGTAGTTGTTTAGCTAGATTAGGTAGGTATCTGATCATGAATGGATGAATGGAGTCGACTCCAGGTGCACTGTTTTTTAGCTTTTTATCGAGCTGGTAATTTAGTTCAGACATTGAAAAAGGATCATTGTATTTTTCTTTTTGATCTGGAGGAAAGGATATTTTTTGCTCCTCTAGTCTCGATTTGTGTTCTAGGAAGGAATCGGTGTAGGATGCTGAGGAAGATACTTTAGCGAAATGTTGCGCAAAGGCATCTGCCACTTCTTTGGTGTCTGTGAGCAGGACATTGTTAATGAGTAAGGAAGGGGTAGTTGGAGGACGATAGTTACCACACAACGACTTGATTCTTCTCCAAACCACCGTCGCAGGCATATCTTTTGAGATAGATGATAAAAATGCTGTCCAGCACTCCTGTTTTCTCATTTTGATGAGTAGCCTGGCTCGAGCTCTAAATCTTCTGAATTCAATCAGGTCTGTAAGCGACTTCGTTGTTTTATACTTCCTCAATGCTCGTTTCCGTTGTGCGATCGCCATTTTGATTTCGGGGCACCACCATGGTACTCGCTTTTTCCGAGGAGCTGTTGTTGTTTTCGGTATTGTTGCTGTCGCTGCTTCATTCATCGCGTTGATGAGAATTTTCAGATTTTCCTCTATCGATTCCGTTTGAATTTTAGGGATAGTAACCTTTGTTTTGTAACCCTTCCAATCTGCTTTATGGAATGCAAATTTTTTTGTTACCTGGGCTGAGTGCACTTTTTGCGACTGGTAGGGAAAGTGTATGAAAATAGGGAAATGGTCACTTGAACACTGATCACCATATACATCTATGTTCAAGTAAGGAAATAGTGAAACGGATGCAAATGCTAAATCTATTATTGAAAAAGTGTTATGGGTTGTGTTGAAATGTGTATGTGATGGAGGAGGGAGGAGTACTAGGTCACTATTAAGGATGCTATTTGAAATCATATTTCCTCGTCTATTTGGCTGTGTTGAACCCCACTCAGAAGAGTGGGCATTGAAATCTCCCAGTAATAACACTGGGTCCCGCAGTTGAAATCGTAATGTATCAAAGTCTATTTTGGTTATGTTTGTAGCGGGTGGGAAGTAGCAATTACAGATTGTAATGGATGAGAGCGGAAGGGACGGGATTTTCACCTTCACCGCTACCGCTTGAAACATGGTACTTAACCTTATTTCATGTGATGGAATCGCTTCATGCACTTGTATCGAGACTCCTCCACATGCTGCTTGTCCCTGTGTGTAGTCAGAGCGAAATATTCTGTAGCCTTTAATAAGTGGTGAATGGGAAGAGTTTAAGTGCGTTTCTTGTAAACAAATGATTATTGGATTGTAGTTATTAATGAGAAATCTCAGTTCGTCTATACGTTTATAAAACCCTCTGCAATTCCATTGCAGAATACTGAGATTTGCAGCCATTTTCTCTAATTATTGTTGACAGTGTTACTTAAGATGACTAGTTTTATATCTTAGTTTCAGGGTCATCCTTGCTAAGGAGAGGTTTTAATTTATTAATTATGCGAGTACATCTGTTCTTAAGTCCTACGCTGCCTAATAATGGTCTTACTTGAGAAAGCATGTGTAAAAGGTTATCCCTATCTTCTGTGAAAGTCAGTGCGTAATTAACAAAATCCTGACTTGTGGCCACCTGTCTTATGAATTCTTGAAATTCTTGATAGTCTAAGAAGAACGGAGTCTGGCCGCTAGTAAATAGATGTAATGTTCCTTCTGTTAATAGGTTAATATCAACTCCTTTGTTTGCTTCTTTAGAGGCTGGTTTGGTAGCATTGTCCATGACGTTAATTTCTACATTGTGCGCCGTAGAATTTTGATTTTCTAGGTTTATTCGCTTAGTAGCAGTTTTATCTGGAAATGGCGGTTGAGTTGAATTGTATGTTTCATCGGAACTAATGGGGTGTGGTCGTTTTTGAAGGGGGTTGTTATTATCAATGTTCATTACAGTAGACGTATTGTCGGTAAAAGGGGCAATATTTAATTGTAATTGATTGCGTGTTTCTTCTATGTTTTGGTGCTGCTCTTGTTGGACAGTTTGCTCAGTTACCATTGTCTTAGTTTGTTTGGTGTATGTTGCATCTTGTTTGTCGCTATTGGTTGTTGGTTGATATCGCTGTTGATTATTATCGGCACAGGCATTTTCGGCCGGCGCTGGAAATGTCGTTATGGTTTCGGAAAAAACTTCTTGATTAACTGTTCCTTCTTTCTTCTTGCAATTTTCACATGAATGGTCATTGAGCTGCGTGTAGATCCTGTATTCGTAGTCGTTGTGCCTCAATGTGAAGGAATCAGGGATATTTTTGCAATTAAACTGTTCGACGTAAAGTTGCCGCCTGAAACTTACTACGTGAGCAAATTCATCATCCACCGGATTCACACGTAAAATGGAAATTTACGAAAGGATTTTTATTGGATAAACTTCGTGCAAATGTCGAACTAATATTTCGTTCGGGATGGTTGGACAGACATTTGATAGAATGAGTTTATTCGCCGGTTGTTTAAGTCTCCGGGCAGTAATTGTTCTATTATTTATGGTGATCCGGCCACCTTTTGCTAGAAATTCGTCTGTTATTTGCCTGGATTTTAAAAATATTAGAATTCTATCACCGCTAATACGGGAGCCTGCTACAATGTTTAAGCTGCCTGCTACATGATTTTTAAGCGCGACAAAATAATCACGTATAACGTAGGGTGCGATATAATCAAAAATAATTCCGCATTCACGGGAAGGGTAGTTGAAATTAATTAATGGGGCGATCTTTTTATTCGATTTGATTTTATCTGCGAAGGTATGTTTTGAATTTCTATTTTGTTGGTTTTTTTTTTTTTTTTTTTTTTTTTTGTTGGGCTCGTCAACCAAGGACCTTTACCCAGAAACAAAAGGTAAGGAAAGAAGTCGGTTATATTTTGATTCGATCAGAAATTTTAACTAAAAAGGAACAAATAGCAGGAATAATTAGTGGGGAAGGAAAGGACAGGATATAGGATGCACAATAAGGGGTAGGAAGTCCAAGCTTAAGCAAATAAGAATATAAGGCAGAACGCTCCACCGAGAGGGATGAACACTGGAAGAACACATGATCGGCGTCGCAAATAATTGCATCATCCGGATGGAGAGGACAGTGTGGAGAAGAAACCAAGGAGAAACGAAATCTGGAAGAAGGCAGCAAAGAATGGCCAAAGCGCATACGAACAATGGAAGTTATTTATCAGTGCGGGAAACTGATAATTGTAATCAGTCGTATTACAAGAAGCGGTAGTTAATTCGGAGATAGATTTTATCGCATCGCTGTGTACGACCGCGGTATCATCGTTATCAGCGGTATTGTGCATGTGTGAGGTGGGGACCGCTCTATCGGGCGCGATCGATCGGACGCAAAAAAGCGGGCGCGACTCTATCGGGCGCAGGCGAACTCAACCTTTTTACAGACCACCTACGGTGATTTTCAGGTATCATCTGTTAAATGTTGTCATCTGTGTTAGTGAGAAACACGAGTTACCAAATACTGCTATCAGAAATTCCGTCCAAAAAATACCGTTCTTCGTTAACGATTTAGTTTTTCCGCGCGTACAGCATGTTATATATGCATACACATATGTAATCACAAAATACATATTTTACATGATTTTATTTGGTTATTCACTTTTTTAAAATAACGACTTCAGCGTGAAATATTCATAAACAGATTTTCGCGATGTAAATTTAAGAGTTCTGTTAGCAAAAGTGATACCAAACGGACGAAAATTATTAATATTAATTATCGGTCAAATGAATTGTCGGTTTTCTTCATTTTTTTTTTTTGTTGCTAACGTATAGTTAACCGTATTTAAAGAATTACAAACTATCAACTCTATGCCATTTAAAGTGTAACATAACTGGATTGAATTTTGTTTCTGATACATATTCCTTATATTATCTTTCTCTTTTATTCGTATCTAGCAAATTTATTTGAGGATACGTTTATTAAAGTTTTTTCTGTTATCTATGATTTTAATTATATATTTAATTCCTTGACGAATCAACCCTGATTTCAAAAAAATATCGAAAAAGACAAACAAAGGCGCAAAAATTTTTAAACATAAACACATTTATGTTAATACTGGGCGAGAAATATATACGATATTACAAATTAAAAATTAAATATCTTTGTTTTGAATTTAATATTATGTAAATGTAAATTATGGTAATCTTTAAATTAACTCACAGAATGTTTAGTACATGAAACATCCTACCCGGCTAACCTCTTTTTTTTTCTTTAGAAAAATTTTAAATCTTCAAAACACTGGACTAATATTATTTTCGTAAAAATTTTAATAAAGCCAATAAGGAAGAAGCTTTCAAACCTTGAATTTGTTTAAATATTCCCGATAAATGCACTGCGGGAAATTCTATTTTAAAAATAATGGATAATTTTCTTCTCTATATAAATAGGCCAAAACAAAACAGTTCAATACCTTCTTCTCCACTTTTTATTAACCGATTTTCTTGCTTTTTTTTTCTATTTCGTAACTATTGATGATCTTTAGAGCTATCAGTACACAAAATTTTGGAAATAGTTAACTTTTTTTTTCGTATTTAAATAAAAAAGTAATACAAAAAGTGAAAAAAAAAATCGCTGCAGCCAGTAAATCTGTTCTTATTGAAATGTTTTAATTTTTCTTAATAATCATCATTATCGGCTTTATTACAGTGTACTAAATCTTAAGGTGTCATTTAATTTTTGTATTGAAAGTACATATAAAAGTATATGTTCTCAGATATATAATGAACGAATGTATAAGAATGGGAAAAAAATTTTGGAAATATACAAATTTATATATGTTTTTTTAAAATTTTTAACGATAATTATGGTCGAATTTGGACCATTGAGGGAATGCCGGTATTTATAAACACGTGACTGAAGTGGCAAACTGTAAATATATGAGATACATCTACATTGCAAAATGATTTAATTAACCCAGAATAACACTCCTACTGAATAGCATGGACTCATCAAATAAAATGACGAATTAAAATCACAGTTTTTATAATCTTTTCGTATTTACCTGAAATTGCGCACAAGCAAGAATATATAAATTGACATATTCCTCGTTTTTAGAATTAACTTAAAAATATTAATGTGGTGAACATTAACGTCCCAAGTCCAAGTAAAAGCAGTCAGTGAAAATTTTTATACATATAATAATTGAAAGTTTTTAGAATATTTATTAATTAATAAACAGGCGTAACTTGGCGGATAGTTTTCACAAAATTAAAAATGCAGTGTCGCGATTTTTTTTTTTATTTTCCAGCTACTAAGTCTTAATTAGTAACCTACATGTTTATGCCGGGTGTAGGAGTATTCACATTTTTTTATAATCTTTTTATACCTACCTGGAGAGTCATTTCGTTTCGGCCGCAACACGATTCGTCTCATTACATTTCGAATTCGTCTTTTTTCCAAGTAGACCTAGTTTAGCCTTAGTGAGTTTTTAATTTTTTTTCTTCTATAATTATCATATTTAAGGCGTAATGAATAAAAAAAACACCCGTGAAATTAGTAATTAATTTGTTTAGAAAATAAACCAGCTGTTTTCAATGCTTCTTTTGCATTCGTATATCGCAAAAAGAATTATTTTCGGTTATAAAGACTTGAAGTTCTGATTATGTATTCGTTTAGCGGGTTATTTCAATAAAAAATTTCAGAAAGAATTAGTAGATCATAGGAATAATTTCCCTCTGTGACAGATTTTCTGCTTTCAAAGGAAATCCATGTGCTTTATAATAAATTTTTACATTCGCAAAAAAATTAAATTAAATTAACTTTAATGATTATGAAAAACTACTAAAAAAAATCGTTTATTACTTTTAAGAAATTATTCTTCTATTCTTATGTTTATTTTTAACGGAACCCATTCGTTTGAGCCAAATCGACTGGCCCTGTTTTTAATTTAGTATTATGTAAATTGAAATTACGATAATTCATACTTATCATATTATATCCTTGGCGGTTGACACATTACGTTCAACTACTTTGCTGTATTTGCGATAAAATTATATTATATTTTTTTTTTATTTATTTATTTTTTTTAAAATATAGTTACCTGCAAAATAAATATTTTAGAGCTCGATATTTAATTCTGCACGTTATGTAACACGGATTAATTACTTGGAATCATTTTTTCTTATTACTGTGAAATATGACCTACATAAACTAGAATCCATTTTTAAACAATGCAAAAACATCAATAAAACAGCTCATTTAGTAGTAATAAAATTAACATAATTAAGTAACAAAAATTTTCCGATTTTTAAACAACTATTTGACATTCTTAAAAGTATATATTTGTTTTATAACCGTTATATGTAATTATTTCAGAAAATATTGATCGCCAGTGAGTATTCCGAAAAAATACAACAGCACTAAAAACATATATGCCGAAAATAATTTTATGGATATATTGTAAACTACTTATGTTTCTCAAACGAGCGTCAGTTTTTTTTGTCGGTTCGGTTCTCACCATGGGGTATTTCCTGCGAGTGATTGAAACGAGGTAATGAATAGGACCTCGAATATTTTACAATATGCGAATCTGTAGGACTAAAAGAAGAAGAAAAGGTAATAAAATCGTCATGGAAAAAATCGTACATTTTTCTTGGAATTGACTATAGGTCTATTGTAAAGCAGTTATTATTATTTCGGCGGAAGAAGAATTACTAGAATATTTTTCGAATAGACTATTCTTAATAATGACCGTAGTACGGAGAATTAACGAATGAAACTGTTTTCTGTAAATAAGTGTAGTGCTTCAGTTTGTTTATTTTACCAAATCCTGAATAGCTTCATAAGAGGTGAAATTTATTTACCTGCACTGTTCATAACCTATACGATTGGCTATTCGGTTTTTAATTTCAAAGAAAATGGTTAATTTTCCTAACAGCAGAACATAACAAAATGTACAATGAATGCGTGTAAAACTTGCCATTATTGTTATTTTTACCTTTCTGTTCCGAAAAAAAAAAAGAATGCCGCAAAGGATGTTGACATATAATGGTTTCTGTCATTCGTCTTTGAACGTGATATAATATCAACAAAATAAACAAAACATAGTCTTATTGATAAAAGTAACCGAGTAAAAAAGAGAAAAATGTCGATTGCGACAAACGTTTGTTGAAAGTCGCAACAAATTATAATCAGCTTCAGCTCGAAGATTATCCTCGTGGTGTAGCACAATGTAATTAGTTAACTTCAGTGTTTGCATGTATTATAGGTATTATTATTATTACTTATATGTAAGATTTCGAAATCGTTTATTTCTATATTTATAATTAATGTTATTATTATTATATTATAATTGCAAACTCTTATTTTGTTGGGAAAACGTGAAAGAGTAAAAACATAATTTCTAATTCGACTAGCTGTATGAACACTGGTTGTACCTTCTATGTATATATATATGGTTTAAGAAATTATCATTCCTGTGGAAAGGGTGAAAGGGGGGATAATTTTTTTGCGACAGTTTTATCGCAATACATACTATAGGTTTCAAATTGTTGGTAACTTAAATATTGTTTATGCGTGTTACAGAAAATACCTATTTATTAAATAAAACTGTATCCATTTCATATAAGAAAGATTGATTCCTTATCGAAGAATAATGAGGATATTGTTCCAATTTTTGTGGTTTTTGAAAATTTCAGTTATTACTAAACGACCAAACATTGTAATTTGTGTAGTATGCTGTAAGCTAATTTAACAGGCTCAGCTTGATGTCGGCACAGTTGTGTTTAAGCCGTATGTGAAAAAAAGAAACAAAAAAAAACGATGGACTAGAATATTATTTTTCTTATAAATATGTTCAAAATTTATCCTCTTCTCTCTTCCACGCCTACTTCATGTGAAATTTTATGTTTTCGTTTACTACAAAATATACACGCAGGAGAAAGTTCATTTTTTCATAAATATTAAACATTTTTTTCTTTTTGTGCGTTTTACTTTTAGGCCAAATGAGGTTAAATCTGAAAAAGCAACCTAAAGGAATCGAACAAAAATAAAGACAAACATTCTAAGGCTAACTGACAAATCATTCTAAATAAATTAATGAAATAACTATATAAAAACAAATAGACGATCGTGCTCATTTTAACAATTACTCATTTATTGTTTAATCACATTTTGCCTCAACGGAACTTTTCTGTTCAGCAAATACAAAAAGAAAACAAGCAAGCGTACGGGTAATTTAGTATTTGCAACAACATATCATAAGTATCGAAATGCAAACCGAGTAAAGGACCTTGATTGACGTGCCCAAATAAATAAATAAGACTAAGGTCGAAAAAGGTAATTCTCATTTAGGTTTTGCAGTCATTACCAATAAGCAGATATAGAGAACTAAATATAGCTTCTTTCATATTATTCACTACCGCCACTAAAGAATTTTTTTTTTCCAAATGAAACCAAAAAACCTTTAGTAAAGATAGCCGATATGATGAGAAACAGAAGTAAATTAAGTTACTATTATAAATATTTAATGTAAATTGATAGAACGATGATTTAAATAACGAATACCTGCAAATTATTCCTTTTTGAAGCTTTGTGTTACTCAAATCCAACCCAGCTGAACTGACAATATTTAGAAAGTATTATTGCAATTTAGTGTGATAAGTTAGTAAAAAAACGAAATTCTAGAGAAAAAAATTCGGTTAAAACGCGTTTTGTAACTAACAAACGTGTTGATTACAAAGTGGCTATAGCCATTGACGGTTCTTTTCCTTTTTTTATTAAAAACTATTTCACAGTAGAAAATTAATTAATCGCTTCTGTTTCTCAACTTACTTCTTTACTTTTTCTTTTTCCCTACAAAATACGCGTCAAGTATTGCCGAGTCGATTTTTCTAATTATTATAATTTTTTTATGAGCCGCTCGCTTCATTATTAGACAAAACAGGAAAAGCTTCTTCCTTATTGGCTTTATTAAAATTTTTACGAAAATAATATTAGTCCAGTGTTTTGAAGATTTAAAATTTTTCTAAATAAAAAGAAAGAGGTTAGCCGGGCAGGATGTTTCATGTACTAAACATTCTGTGAGTTAATTTAAAGATTACCATAATTTGCATTTACATAATATTAAATTCAAAACAAAGATATTTAATTTTTAATTTGTAATATCGTATATATTTCTCGCCTAGTATTATTAACATAAATGTGTTTATGTTTAAAAATTTTTGCGCCTTTGTTTGTCTTTTTCGATATTTTTTTGAAATCAGGGTTGATTCGTCAAGGAATTAAATATATAATTAAAATCGTAGATAGCAGAAAAAACTTTAATAAACGTATCCTCAAATAAATTTGCTAGATATGAATAAAAAAGAAAGATAATATAAGGAATATGTATCAGAAGCAAATTCAATCCAGTTATATTACACTTTAAATGGCATAGAGTTGATAGTTTGTAATTTTTTAAATAGGGTTGACTATACGTTAGCAAAAAAAAAAAATGAAGAAAACCGACAATCCATTTGACCGATAATTAACATTAATAATTGTCGTCCGTTTCGTATCACTATTGCTAACAGAACTCTTAAATTTACATCGCGAAAGTCTGTTTATCAGTATTTCACGCTGAAGTCGTTATTTCAAAAAAAAAAAAAAATAGAAAATATTTAAAAAAACCGAATAACCAAATAAAATCATGTAAAATATGTGTTTCGTGATTATATATGCATATATAACATGCTATACGCGCGGAAAAACCAAATTGCTAACGAAGAACGATATTTTTTGGACTGAATTTCTAACAGCAGTATTTGGTAACTCGTGTTTCTCACTAATACAGACGATAACGTTTAACGGATGATACCTGAAAATCACCGTAGGTGGTCTGTACAAAGGTCTGAGCTCGCCTGCGCCCGAAAGAGGCTGCGCCCGAAAGATCGCGCCCGAAAGGTCGCGCCCGAAAGAGGGTGACCCGTGTGAGGTGTGTGTTGTGTTTCGATTCGCCGTTGGCTTACCTGAAGTCTGCGATTTACCACCATACTTACCGTCCGGCGCTAATGCAGTCGTTGCGGCTGTCAGCTGTTTTTGAGGGACTGAGGGCGCGAAGGTGGTGAATCGGTTTGGTTTTGTTCACCGATCGGTTCCGATGTTGGAACGGTCTGCCTTCGGTGAGAGGCAGGGGACGATGGCATTATCAATAGATAATGCCTCTAAACACGAGACAATCTCTTTAATAGACGCGAAAAACGAACGCGAGACAATTAAACTTTATCGCTTCGCGTTGAATAAACTAGAATTAATATGAGCATACAAAGCTAATTTTCGGAACTAATAACATTGTTTTTAATTAATGTCTACACAAAATCAATAATCAATAAATAATTATAATTTCCATGTTACAGATATTTTTTGTGTTGATGAAAACAGAAAAGGATAAACATTAATAACTTTTAAAGATTATTTACTCTCATAATCAGTTCTTCATTTGAAAAACTTTTTAATTATTTAATTTTAATTAGTGAATGTTTTATATGATATATATTTTGAATATATTTAATTTTTTCTTCTTCAAACATTAACGAGTTCAAAGATTACAATTTAAATATACTTACTATTCCAGCTTATCGGCTGAATTTCTTCAGATTCAAATAAGGTGTTTACTAATAAATAAAACAGAGAGAAAAAATCAATAACTACAACCATCTAACATTAGAGTGATTTTTAGAGTGCCTACACACTAAAAATCAAGGTTGTTACGAGATATGATTAACGAATGTTAGTAATCAGCACGGCCATAAACACTTGTCTGGAAACACCTTGGATGGGGATATAGCATTTAATGCCATCATTCGTTGTTGCCATTCATTGCGTTTTTAAAATCAGCCACAACACGACAGAATGTTTCAATTTTTTTTTTAGTTTCTCAAACTTTGGTTAGACCCCGGGCCGTGTATAATATCTAGACTATTACGGCCCGGGAGTCTCCGGTTACAGGAGTGCCCCTAATCCACTGTCCCTGACGAACTGGAAGACTGCACTTTGGTTTGCTTCTAAGTTTGAGAGAACATGGCTGAGGTTATCAAATCCGTGTCTCGTTCTGGAGGATTAGAATGTAGGGCAATTTATGACAATGTGCTCAACCGCCGGTGGCTCTTGTACGCGACAGAAAAGGCATGTGGTTGGAGGGTGAGTGCCTTCCAACAGGTAGTCGTGGGATAGTCGTGTGTGGTCCAGGCGTAAACGGTTAAGCACGCGATAATAAACTCGTAAGTTCCCCCGGGGGGGGGGGGGCACAATGGCTCTACGGATTTCTTTATATTCTTGATCCTTTTTGAATGCTCTGCTCTTTTTCTTGAGTGCTCTCATCTATAAGCCGAACTTTTGGCGTTGGATCTTCCTACCCCTTTCAATGCTGCCTTTATCCTTTCCTTCTCATTTCCAGCCGTTATTCCCCTCCTTCTTTCCTTCATACTTTCTATCTCCGATCGCCTCAGAATCTGAGTAGATGATCTAAGTTCATGTAGTTGGGTCAGTGTTAACACCGAGCCCATTTAAAAATAAAAAAAAAAAAAAAATAAAAATTAATCAATCTTGAGAATCGGTATTAATACATGAAGAGCCGCTAGGGGACTTATTAATAGTTGTTCAATAATATGGTTTTTATTGGTTTCATAATACTTTATGGTGAAGCGCTCCTACGGAAACAATTTTTACCATCTTGGCAGTATAGCGTAAGGTCAGAAAACCGAAAATATTGGTTTATAAAGTTTTTGAATACGTTCCACCACTTTTAAAAGACTGAAAAAAATTGTACATATTTTTAGAGAAAAAATGTAGAAACATTTTATTTTTAGAGAGATGAGTATGTTTTTGTATTCCAGAAATCGAGTTTTCAAATTTTTCAAACGCTATAAAAACTTGAATTTTGCGCCAATTTTTTTCGAGTAGAACCATTTTGTAGAGTTTGGAATCCTCCACAATTTGAATGAAAAACAAATTTCTTAACTTGAAAACTGACCCAGATATTGTAAAAAAACTAAAAACCACATAATTGGGCCTTATAGGGCCCTATGAGAGTTTAGAGGTCTAAAAATTTAGGAATCTCCATTGATGTCGAACATAATGATATAATTACTCTTCCAAATGACTTAAGGGCCGATTCGACCATTTTATCCCGCTAAACCCTTTAAGCAATGCCAGCTCACAAAAACTTTTCAAAACTAGTCATTCGTCGTAGATCAATCACACGCAACCTATCCAAACAGGCAAACAATAACCCCATAAGTGACCACTCTTCCATACATCGTCGACCCTAAATGAGACCAGCAGACCGATAATGCTAGATGTTACGGCTAACAAAAACCGGGTAAGAAAAAAATGAAAAATTCCAGCAAATATCCCTCTCAACAAAAGCAAGAGGAAAGTGATTCATCAAATGACGAGAATGAACTTCAGCATCAACTAACAGTACTATCAATAAGAGACGCCTTACAACCCATACAAGAAAATTTCGAAACAAAGAAACATATGTACCTTATCTTATTCGAATTTTTCACTATTTATCGATATGTGCAGAAACAACGGTCAAATTTCTAATATGGCGGTTGAGTATACATCAGATTTTGCATTATTGATCAATTCGTAGCATGAAAATATGGTTGACTAAAATCAAAAACTCAAACAGCAAAATAACGAGACAAACACCCAACATAATGCATAACAAAATAAGAATACAAATAGCGAACTCGGAGGAGAATTAAAATACATCATCGCCAAGATGTTCCACAAATCGCCTGAATTATTCCTGCAGGAAGTACGAAAAACGATACATATTCAAATTCCTTATGGAGATATCAAAAACCAAAACAAGAATGGTCGAAATCCGAAAGGAATCTTTCCTTTCATCTTTCAGCTGCGGCCAAATGTGATGCACCGCGGCCTCAAAACCTGATTGACTAGAATTTTAAGTCACCACCAACGTCTGACGCGACACAAGAATAAATCGAACTTGTCAACTTGAGTGAAGTGGAAAATGAAAATGAACGAAAAAGGCTCCCACCGCTCAAATAAATCATTGCATGTGGGCCGTCGCATGCTATCAACTAACCTAGTCAAAGGCAGCAAGCAACGTCGACGAAGCGCCATAAAAAAAAAAGAAAAAGAACTTATGACGATTATGTTATGCCTGTGGAGAATTATAGTGTGGATAGTAGTATGAAAATAGGATAAAAAGTTGTGTATCTTAAAAGGAATAATTAGGGAAGGAAAGAAGGAAAAATAATAAACAAATAGGAAACTTAAAGTCGGAGAACGTGTCTGGTTAGCTATGTCGAAGATTGTAAAACTTGACATAAGGCTAAGACTTTATCTTCTAAATTAGGGATGTTGAAATTGCTGAGAGCAGATAGAAGTGCAGAAGTTAGGACATTTGGAGTAGAAAGAGCAGAAGAGTTATCTAGAGAAACATTGATACCGTTTGCAGATGATTCAGTATTGGTGATTTTAGAGGTAGAAGGAATTGTTGGAGGAAATGGGGGAAGCTTAGGAGCATCGGAACGATAGCCTTTTGTGGTAGCACTCTTGGATAGATTAGAATAATATTTATTGAGGGGATTTTGAGTTTTCGAGTTGGAGTAATGTTTTTGTACTGAAATAGTAATGTAAGAGGAAGAAGAACTGCTTGAGTAGTTTTGTCGTTTCCTTTTTGTGGTGGTGGATGATGAATTCGAAAGGGGAGGGAAGTTGGCAGGATTAGACACGCCGGCAAAAGTAAATGCAGGAGAGACCAGTTTACCTTGGCTGATTTCTTTTGCTTCGGAAAAGGAAATGTTTTGCAAACTCATAATTTTATGGATTTTGACTTGGTCTTTATAGACTTCACAATTAGGATCTAACGCAGTGATTTCCGCCGCAAAGAACACAATGGAAGCAGGCTGTACCATTTTGCTGGGTAATAGTGCACTCGGAAGAGTCATGACTACCAGCGCATAGAGAGCAAACAGTTTTACTGCGGCAGGAAGAACTGAAGTGACCAAAACGGAGGCAGTTACGGCATAGTTTGGGTTTCCGAATCACTGGTTCAACCTTTACATGATAAGAATCGTAAAAATAAATAAAATGAGGAAGAACAGTGCACAGGAATTTAATTTCGACAACTGGAATAGGAATGAAGGAGTCGTCTTTTCGCTTTTGCATTCTTCGAATACTGGAAATCGGTATTTCGGATGAACAATTTAGCAGGAGTTCGTCAATAGATAAATCAGAAGAAATGTCTCGGATTATACCGAAACAGAAAAGTAAAGATTGAGGGATAAATGCTCGAAACTTCAGCTCTTTATGTATTTTATTGCTAAGTACAAACTGATTAGCTTCGCTAATAGATGTAAAATTTAATTTGATTAAATTTTTCCCTGATCGCGTAATCGAAGAAAGTCCATTAACTTTCTTGTAAAACAATCTAGCTGACGACATGGGATGAAAATTAGCGATGTTTTTATCATCTAGGCTTTCGACTAGTACAACAATTTGGCCTTTGTAATTATCAAGAAAGGTGAAAATAATATTAGATTCGTTTACATTGTCGGTGCTATTTAAATTAGACGAGTTAGTTTGTACGGATATAAGATCCATCTTAGTTGTATTATCATTAATTTCTACCGAAATGTTATTATTAGAAATGGAAGGTAAAGCACTAGCTGAAGGAGGAGAAGTTGCGATCGGAAGAGATTTATTTTTATTCGCTGGTTTTGTACCATTAAATGCGCTTTTAACAACCGAACGGGAATTAAGCGGAGGAGGCTTGTCTCCCCCGTCAGACGAGTCAGGCATACAGCTAAATTATTAAATCGAAATAACGGTTAAACGAAACAGTAACCACGATTATTAGAAATGATAATAGCGATAAGAGAGGCGATAAGAATTACGAGTACGTAAGGTAAATGCGAAACAATAAAAGAAACGATCTCACCGATAGTACCGCAACAATTGAACGCAACACAGATAAACTTTATCGATGTAACTGTTCCCTTGTTGATTAAGGCCTCTTACATTCCAAGTTGCTATTCTTGTTTTTATAAATCTGCTTCGTATTCTTTTGTTTGTTCATACCGGTAGCATATTTTCCACAGAGAACCCGGCTATTAAATTTCCTGTGGCCGGTCGTCCATTTCACACATACGGTCCCGGTTCCGTATCGCCGATCGCTAATCGGTTCACCAAACATATTAATCTCGTTATATGTGTCTTGCATAAGGTTTTCATGGAACAAAATTTACACGGTAGGGTTCCTCTCCTTTCCGTGTTTTGGACCAGCCGCTCCTAACCTCCGTCAGCCGCCCCACTGGAGACAGACGCTTCGGGATTTATGTTTGTTTTCTGTCAGGGTTGTCTCCCTTAGCCTTTGGGTAAAAACTCTCGCCGCAAGGCAGCAGTTTGCTACTGGGATAGCGGGTGAGACATATTTCTACAGGCGGCCTCGACTCGCCACGGATGGGTTAGCCGTCTTCGACAGAGTTTTACAGACAGTTCCCAAACCTGTCCCTCTGCTCCCTTATGCCAACTACCCTGTCGCTACCGGAATCGTCTGTCTGAGACTTTCCACCGGTAGCCACTCTTGGTCCGCGACTGCTTATTTGACTAGTGTTTTATTCGCAGCTAACCTGCATATCTCCAGGCAATTCCACTATCCGCCGCCTGTGGACGCGCCCCGATTCCGGATTGAGCTCGTGCCCGGAAGGTACAAAGTACCCTCCGGCGGGTTCTTCGAACCTAATCATCTTAAATAGCAAACACTCCCCAACCCACATAAATTCAAGTTACGGATTCTAACAATACGTTCAACCCAAATTCCAATAGGCCGCATACATAGATCCTTGTGATAGTGACCATTATCCCATAGTGATCTCTTTAGAATACCACAAACCATGTCAAATAGCATCTACATATATCAAAATGGAACATTCCCAAACCGAATTAGACTTCATTTTATAATTTTACAGCCATCATAGATCAACTCCCGTGTCCCGCATTCATTGCAGATTCGGTTGATGCTTTCACTAATCTATTGATTAGTGCAGCTGAGAACTTCATTCCCAGATCCTTTAACTTAATTAACTCTCGAAAAGTTTCTTGGTGGTCTAAAGAAATAAAATTGGCCATAAAGAATCGCAACAACGCCCTGCGTAAATTTCGAAATAGCATGTGTCAAGAAGACCTTATACAATACAAAAAATTAAGTGCAATAGCCAGAATACTCATCCGCTACTCCAAAAAGCAGAATTGGATACATATTGTATCTAGTATCAACCATCCTGTATTTTCTGCAGCCATTTCGAGTAAAATAAAAAGATTAACAGGCAATAAACCAACTTTCGCTATCACCCAACTCCAGCACAACAACCAAATCTTTGCAGACCCCCTTAATACTGCTAATACTCTAGCAAATCATTTTGCATTTGTGTCATCGAATACAAAATATGATAAATCATTTATCACTATTAAAGAGAAAACTGAATTAATACCCATAAATTTCCACCATCACTCTGGTAGTTATTACTACCACCAACCTATATCAAGCCAAGAGGTAAATTACATTATCCATGAATTCAAGAACACGGTTCCAGGCCCAGATCAAATTCATCTTGCTATGCTAAAAAACCTTCACCTTAAAGCTATATCATATCTCACTCAAGTGTTTAACAAAATTTTTACAACAGGCCACCTCAATGGAAAACAGCTACTGTTATCTCAATTTTAAAACCCAACTCAAACCCATCTAACCCACAATCATATCGTCCCATACCTTTAACCAGTGTTATTGGGAAAACTCTGGAAAAACTGGTTAACAAACGCTTACTATGGTACCTTGAATCTAATAATATGATCACTAACTATCAATATAGCTTCAGCGGAAATCGATCCCAAATTCAGGCGGTTTGTGACTTCGAAAGTGAAATACAAAAGACTTTCACTAATAAATTCTATCTATATGGTTTATTTTTTGATACTGAAAAAGCATACGATCGGATATGGAGATACTATATGTCGATTATTACATCAGTGTGGCCTTCGTGGTCACCTTCCTATACTCCTCCAAAGCTTTTTAAATAAACGTTTCCTTACTGTCAGGATAAATGGTGTTTTATCTGCGCCCTATGAAGTCCAAAACGGAGTCCACTAAGGCTTGGTTCTAAGTGTAACACTATTTCTACTTGCCATAAATAATATTATGACTAATGTTCACTTTCCACTTACACAGCGGTTATTTGCTTATGACTACAGTATTAGTTGTTGTGAATTAAGGGTTTATTCATGAATTCTGCAAAATTCTCGAGTCCTTGTTTTCGCGAAGCAAATGTTGTGAATTAGGAGTTGTTGTTTTTCTTTTTTTTTTTACTTTTTTATTGGGCTTGTCAGCTGCGGACGATTACCCATCAAGAAGGAAGAACGTAGAACAAAAGGAAACTGAGGGCACTAAGAAAGTTATTCAGGGAAGATGGAGACGGCCAGAACTACTATGGAGAGACAGCAAGGGAGTCAAAAAAGATCGGTACTAGAACTCGTGCAATTAGCAGTCCGAAGGGAAATAAATTTTTAGACGAAGAAATATACAGGATACCTTAAAGGAAAGGAAAGCTCTCATGTCTTGTTAGCCGTTACAGATAGTAGTAGTAGTAGTAACTTTATTAATGCATATTTAAAATAAAAACAAATAGGTATAAATAAATCGCGTACCGCTGAGAGCTCACCGCAACAGAAAGATTTACAATAGCACATTACAGAAAAGTTCAAAAAATTGATGTTAACAAAGGTGCATTATGCAGGGGAAAATAAAAAAAACCCTGCTAACAAGATAAAAGCCAAAGTGCGTAAACGAGAATAACACTATGTTACCATGTGAGTACTTAATCTATAAATTATAATAAATTGTGCTTTAATCGCCTGTGTTAATATTTACTGTACATAAACTTAAGTTGCTTGGAATCGTAATTTCCGATACTTGAAATGAATGGGTTGTCGTGCAGTAGACACTGGATACAGAACTTCTGTGTACAATTAAAAACATAGTTTTTAATGAGTTCTATATTTAATGCACTATGCATGTCGCTTATCCTAGTACACCTTGGGACATTCAATATACACCTTAGACATCTATTCTGTACTAGTTGCAATTTATTAAAACTTGCATTTGAAACGCAACTCCAGATAGGGCAAGAGTATGTCATCCCTATGCGGATGAATGCTTTATAGATTATTAGCTTATTGTTCACATTGAGGAAAGATTTGCGATTTAAAAGCGGATATATTGAGCAAATAGCTTTGTTTGCTTTCACACTGACAAAATTTATATGCTTTGTGAAGCTCAGTCGATTGTCAAGCGTGACACCTAAGTAGCGTACATCTTTTGTCCATTTGATTAGAGCCCCGTTTATTTCAAGTTCTTTAGGTAATGCTGGTCGTCTGCGGGTGAAGAAGATGGCCTCTGTTTTCGTTTCGTTCAATGTAATCTGCCATTTATGATAATAGCGCAGTACTCGTGTTAATCCTGACTGAAGTCTATTACGAATTGCACTAGGCTTATATGAATTACAAAACAATGCAACGTCGTCTGCATAAAGTGCGACTTGTGTATTCGGCAAATTAGGGAAATCATGAAGATAAAAATTAAACAGAAATGGGCCTAACACGCTACCCTGAGGAACCCCGGCTATCATTGTTTTCTTAGACGAATTTGAGTCACCGATAGTCACATAAAAAGATCGATTATTTAGGTAGTTGTTGACCAAATGAATTAAATATAATGGGAACTGACGCCGAATCATTTTAAAAATAATACCTTTATGCCAAGTTGTATCAAACGCTTTAGCTACATCAAGTAGAACCATAGCAGTGTGTTTGTTAAGATTAAAATTGTGGGTGACAAATTCTGTGATTCGCGCGATCTGTTGCGTAGTGAAGTTCCGGGTCGGAATTCAAATTGGGTCTTAGTGATAAGCATGTAAAGATCGGAATGACATTTTAATTTTTGTAATATAGCCTTTTCGGCAACCTTGCTTAGGTTACTGAGTAAGCTAATAGGATGAATATTGGCAATTTGCGACGAGTCTTTACTCGCCTCAGGAAGGGCGATAATTTTTGCAGTTTTCCAACTCTGAGGAAAGTAACCAAATTTAAACATCGCATTAATTATCCTAGTAAGTTCAACTATTGCTTTCACTGGAAGACATTTCATCAGGATCGTAGGGATGTTATCATGACCTACTGATGCTTTGGCTTTCAATGCTTTAATTATTAAAAATACTTCCTTGGGAGTAGTGTATATACAGAAGAATGAAACGCTTGCGTAGTACTTAAATAGTTTTTAACAATAGTTCGGACTTTATTTACTTGATAGTTTGAAGCCAGACTTAAATTTTTGCAATGCACTTTGAAGTATTCACAAACAAGGAGTTCAGCTTTCTCTACATTGCCGTACACATAAGTTTTTAAATCAGAGTCGTAAAGTGGCGGGATGGTAGCGTATTGTTTAGTATGGTGTTTGACAGATTTTCCACAAGCTGCCATCTTTAGGAGTAATTCTAGAGAGGAGAGGTTTTAAAATGATGATTTTTATTCATACATAGTAGATAACGCACTAATTTAGTTAAAAAAGTAAGGACAAACTTAATATGTGGTGACGTGCTATTATATTTATACTTGACATAAATTCTTCTAATGTAATTTTTAAATTTAATTACGGTAACTATTACTGGTGGGATATTACGACAGAATGTGCTAGGTGTATGTCTAGGTACAGCCCGCTCAGCAGACTCAATAATTAAATCTGTAAGATCTTTAAGATGATTTTCTAAATCAATTATACTGCTAATAGGGGTAGTTAAGTTAACATTATCGGAAATAAACTTTTTGAATTTCCACCAGTTAGTATGATTATAATTAAATTGCAGCTTATTTTCACCAACTTGTTTATTGGCCTCAATAACAGTATATATTGGGTTGTGGTTGGAAGAAAGACAGTGAATTGATATCGGTTGTGTTATACATAAATTTTTTGTAATTGCCAAGTCTAAAATACTGTTTCTGAGTCCGTAAGCACAGGGGAAGAAAGTTGGTTCTTTAGGAGCAGCGATGCAAAAATTGTTACGCGTGGCTATATCATATAGAATTTTGCCAGCAGTATTATTATAAAAGCAATTCCGTAATTTATTTTTTGAGTTGAAATCCCCGATTAAGATAACTCTATTATTAGTCTGCATAAGGGACTGGATATCTTGAGCAAAGTTTAAGTTACAATTGGGTGGTTTATATATAGCTTAGATACTGATAGTATTAGTTTTACACTTATTTTGAGAGCTAACACCGTTAAAATTAGTAGATGCATAGATATTAATACCTATTGCCTGAGTGGAACATAAATTAACAATGGGTAGTAATTCATGTCTCAGATGCTTTTTAACGAGTAGTGCAACCCCGCCACATCTACGATTAACATCTTTTCTATAAATAAAATACCCCGGGAATTTTAGCCGAATGTTGCTACTTAATTTGGTTTCTGATAGAGCAATTACGTCCGTGTTGTTAACAGACACAAACTGATACAGTACGTCACATTTTCCAATTATTGAGTTACAATTCCAAGCAACCAGTTTAATGCCCGAAGTATCGTAGTAACACTAGATTAATTCTGCAAGAGTTTCGAGAACTACTTGCAGTTTAGCGAACATATCCTTACTTTTCACCGCCTTAAGCCTATTTACAACGGTATGTATATATAATATTAAAAATACGACTTAGATTAACTTCCCGCAGTAACTTTATGAGTTCACTTACTGAAAAGTCACTGCTAGTTTCAATATTTTCCGAACCATTGCCTACATGACCAGTAACCGCATTAGAATATGATTTTTGCCGAACGTCAGTTGTTCTACTACCAGCGCGAGAATTAATGGTAAATGATGCTGACATACCAGTAGGAGGTTTGGCAGTGCTTGCAGAATTATAGATAACTTTAGTTCTACCATTAAGAATCTTTTGGCCGACGGGACACTTCTCAGAATTAGCAGGGTGATCACCCCCGCAATTTGCACATTTAAATACTTGCGTATTTTCACAAGATACACTAGCATGAGATTCCCCACACCTTAAGCACCGTTCGGGTAGTGAACAGTTATGAGATACATGATTATATCTTTGACAGCGAAAACATTACACTAAAACACTTTTCCTAACATATTTTTCCCAAGTAATCACACAAGAGAAAAGGGTCCTAATGGCGAAAATTTTTTGCATCTGTATTTTAGGGGGGAATGTGATAAGATTATAAACGTTTCAAGGCAACAATTAGTCTCGAGTGAACATCATGAACTCGTTAGCCGTTATACCTGATTATAATATATTGTATATATTTAAACTAAATGCGCGGTTGACTAGCATAAAAAGAAAAGTATTTTTATTCATGTCTGCGATTGTTAGGCAGCGCCCACAAAAATATCCTCATCAACAATATGGCCGCAACTGCAATGCAGTGCCCACAGTGCCCGATGAGGCAAGAGACAAGGCATCGCTATTCGCCTACAGTTGCGACTGCGTAAAGCAGTGCTTGCAATTCCCGTCCAGAAAAGCAAAATGATTGATTATTCATTATTCAAACGGCATCTGCGGACGACGAGCTTACGATATATTAAGGATAAAAAGGAAAGATGCTCCACATCGGAAGGGGCCAGCATGATCGCCAAATAGCGTAATACTGGTGCACACTAAAGTAGAAAATACACGATACTTGTAAGGAAGTTCTGGGACTTAAAAGTACAAAGCATCCAGATTGGTTTTCGGATAAGGCTGCAGAAATTAGAAAACTGCTGGACGCTAAAAAGCAGAAGCGCATAAAATGGCTAGCTAACAAAACAGATAAGGAAAACTTGGCCGCATATAAGATTGCTAAAGCAGAAGCCCAGAGGGAAACGAAAATTAAAAAATTAATGGTGGAAGAATAAATCATATGAAATGCAAAAACTGGCGGATTCAAATGATTCCAGAGGCTTTTATAGCGCAATAAGAGCAATTTATGGCCCAAAGTATCAGCAAAAAACCGCCATCAAGGATCAATCAGACAAACTTTTACATGACAGACAGGAAGTAAAATGCAGATGGGAAGATTACTATAGGAATTTGCTCAATAGTGATTCAAAAATCAATGAAAGCGTACTAAATACCATAACAAAAACAAAAGTTGACACAAGCCTAGATGAACCACCGACGAAAGAAGAAGTTCGTAAAGCGCTAATGAGTTAAAAAATAACAAGTCACCGAGCTTGAATAACATACCATCCGATGTTTACAAAATGGGCGAAGATATGGATAGATGCCTGCATACATTGTTTCACAGCATGTGGAAGGAGAAAACTGTGCCTGATGATTTCAAAGAAGCCGCTATAGTACCCATATACAAAAATAAAGGAGATAGAGCTGATTGCGCTAATTATCGAGGTATAGCGCTACTACGTAGCGCAAGTAAGATATTCGGTAAAATACTATAGGAAAGGCTGAAAACACTACTGCACCCGTACCTACCTGAAGAATAATGTGGCTTTCGTGAAAATCGAAGTGTTACAGATATGATCTTCTCTCTGAGACAACTGATCGTCTACTTTATACTTCGCTTTTATCGATGTCAAAAAAGCGTTTGATTCCGTTAACAGGGAAGCTTTATGTTACGGCAGGTATAATTACTGCATGAGAAGACATCAGGAATCGTGTTATGTGACTCCGAACGTTCAGGGAAATTCGAAATAAATACGGGAGTAAAGCAGGGCTGCGTTCTCGCACCGACGCTCTTTAATTTTTACATGAGAGTAATACATAGTGAATTTAAGCGGAAACTTGCGCAGAAATCGTGGTGGAAACGATAAGAAAGACAGTAGAGAGTATGAGCAGGAAATCTACTAATGAATAGACCATTGGGTCGCCGCCGAACGTGCCAATGAGTCGACTAACTCGTTGCCAGGAATACCGTAATGACCTGGAATCCATAGTAGATCAATTAAAACAGAACGGGATGCAAATAAATTAGAAATTAAGAAGCGAATTTGGAGAATGATGGGATCAGTGACATGAATAGGAAAAGGAAAGGAGATAGCCAATAAAACACTTTTCGAGTCCGAAGATAGGAGGAATCCAGAGATGTTATTTGTCGAGGATATGAAAAGGACTTCCTGCAGGATAGCCATGGATTCGGCAAGAAGAATAGAGGGAAAAGAGGGCAACCGAAAGGATTCGGAATAGGTAAGAGCGGGGATAATGAACGCAGCCCCAACGCCAACATCAGACTTCGAACCATCCGTGTAGATAATTGTTTGAGAAGGAAAGTACAAGGAATTTTATTTAATATTTCCGATATTAATTTTCTTCTTTGGCGCGTTTTAATATTCACTTTTTTTCTTTAAACATTATCTAAAAATTCGGTAAAGATGATCGAATAAGAAACAGCTTTGTATAACTATTTTATACATGTCAGATACTGGTAAATAATAATTTCGTATTACCTTAATTTCAAAATGTAATTTTTGTAATTGAAGTGATTGTATGTGTAGAATTTTTATTATTCATGATTTGCGAATTTATGAACTGAGTTATTGCAGATGTATAAACAAAGTAAATATTAGAGAACATCTACGTAGTACTTCTGTAAATTGATAGAAAATGGTTGATGAGTTTTTGTGTTTCATTTCCAAAACAAAAGAAAAATAACTTGAAAGTGGAAATGAAGTTGTATCGAGCCACATTCCATGCACCAACCGAAGTCATTTGAGAGCAGTATTATTTCTGGATGAGTGTTAGAAAGTATCTAGAATCTGTTCCTGTTCCAGAAACCAATGAGCGCAACGGCTCTGGTAACGGACCAATGGTACCAGTTTGACTTTCCCATTTACGCAACACAATGCAGGGGCTTCATTTCTATATTTAAATGCCTTACAATGTGGACAAGCAAAGTTCATCGACGCAGTAGCAACACATTCGTACGCACTGTAATCAGTGGACACATTGTAACTTGATAAATATACAGCTCCAAATTCGTTTAGTGTCTCGTTTGGTGCCTACCGAATTTTTCTTGTCTACGCACTGCACAGGTTTGTGATAGGCGATTCCGCTCAATTTCACTTCGTACTTCGCGTTATTCTTCAGTTCAATTAGATTCGACGGTTTGTCCTCCACAAATTTTTTATTTCATCTGAAAAACAAAAACGAAGCAGTTAGTTGATTAGCTGATCGACTACTTTTTTTTTATAATACCTTACGAGTTTCCCAAAAGCAATAGGTCCTCGGCAAAATCTCGTCCCAGCAGGTTGAGGGATAACATTAATCAAATGACAACGTAAAATAATCGCTCTAAATCAATAAATATTTAGGTTGCGATTAATTGTTCATAAATAATGTTTAGTTCGATGAAAAATTTTATCATAATTATTCTCGGTCTTGCTCACTTCGTCACAGATACTGGAGTATAGCATTTTGTTCCCCCAAATAAAATTAGTACGAATAGGTATAACCAGGGCTGTATCTGAGGAGTGTTTTTCGGGTTCAACCTTTCCCCAACGAAATGTCTACGAAATCATAACTGCTTGTATAAAATGGACCGAAATTTAAAATAAATTTATTTCTTTTAAATTTTTGACAAAATAATACAAAAAGTAACTATTTATTTTTATTGTAGTGTTCAAATATTGCATATACAACAATTGACTACAAGGCTTCAGTGTACCATTTATAAATAAATATATTTCATGATAACACACACAAACACTCACACATCTATATATGTATATTTATCAAAATATTTTCGCACTCCCCCAAATGTTGGTCTAGATACGGCCCTGGGTGCAACTGATGCTAAAGCTCGAACTGATTTTTTTTTTTTAACCCCCCTTTGGGCATGTCAACAAAGGATCTTCGCCCAGAAACGAAAGGAAGGAGAAGGATCAGTTAAATGTCGATTCGGTCAGCTATTGATAAGATAAAGGAACTGAGGATAGGAACAACTGAGATCGACGGAAACGATAAGATGTACGAGGCACAATAAGGAGTAGGGAGTTTGAGTGACAGCAGATTGGAATATAAAGAGGTGCGTTCGTTCACGAGGGATGAACATTCAAAGAGGATATGGTCAGGATCACAGACGGCTTCGTCGTCAGGGTGAAAAGGGCAATAAGGGGAAAGAGCGAGATGAAAACGAAAACGTGAGGAAGGAAGAAGAGTATGATTCAGACGTAAACGGATAATAGGGACAATAACGGAGCGGTGAAGCGAAGGAAAATCGTAAAACCAAGGCCGCGTGGGAAGATTAGGTTGGATGGAAAAATAAAAGGAAGGATGATTAGAAAAGGAGGAAACGTAAAAATCTGACCAAAATCTAACATGAAACTTTTTGCACAATGGGAGTAAATTAGAAACGGGAATTTTAGAGAAAAAAAAGCGGGAGGATAGAGCAATCTGAGCCAAGGAATCTGCCATTTCGTTACCCTCTATCCCCATATGACTGGGGACCCAGAGCATTTCAATGCGGATAGCGTGAAGTGAGAAGAGAGTGTGAATGAGAAAGCGAATACGGAGGATGAAAAGGTCAGAGGAGTGAGAGGGGAAATGTGAGGAAATAGCTTGAACTGATGATAGTCCTTTACTGTAATGCAGTATACAGTAGAACAAATTAAAGGCAAGAAGGCGCGATTAATCGTATTCGTCGCTGCAATTTCAGTCAGTTTTGTTTTATTTTCAGGTTACGGTTCTGAACTATCAAGTGATGAATCGTACCCGTGGGCTCCATCTCTTAAAGATAGCATACCAGTAGGAGCAGTAATTGCTGGTTTTGATGACGTTGGATCACCTCTGTACATTGGAAGAACAGTTTATTATGAAAATCTGTTGCCAGCTCTAATAAATGGTTCTGATTTAGTTGCCTATGCCACATACGATGGAGAACATTGCGCTACAACCAACTATGAGGTATTTATAATTTATTTAAGTTCGCTAAACAACTGCTATTCGATTTCCTTTTTTTTATTCAATTAAATATACTTGAATATGTTTCGATTTTTAAAGAAGTCCAGTGTCTGTTTATTCGAGTCATTCGGTAAATGTTCTTTCTATGAAGCGCAATTAAATGTCAAACCCGCTGCATAAGTATGGTGGAAATTAAAAAAATCTAAAAAATCGAGTGTTACAATTGACTGCTTTCGTGTGTTTCTCTTCTTTTTTGTGTTTGGTTTGAAACTAAACCACCTGGTCAAGGTAACAAAAGTAGTACACGTCTTATTTAATAATATAGTACAGACGATATGTATACGAGCCGGAACTATTTTTTTTAAAAGATCTTCAAAGTACTAGTATAGAGTGGATCGTTTCAAAATGATTGGTTCCAAAAAGATTTTTAAAAGTCGTTTCTTTCGAACTAACTTTTATTGCAGTGCTTTCATTCACTAGTTCATTTGATGAAAATTCTGCTTGACTTAAAGTTTGCAATAAAATTATATGAAGTGCAAGGTAGTATACAAAATTTTATTTATTACTCACTTGTACACTCTGTTTTTCGCTCTGAAAACTAAATATTTCCGACAATAATATAATTACACAGATTTTCACACTTAAGATTAACCTGCTGACCGTTTATGCATATACAAACGTAAACGCATCCGCGTCTACGGTATCATCCACATACTTATAGATCATTTTATTGATCCTAACCCCTGTCGCCCTGCACATAGTATAGGAGAAATCTTGTCTATTTTCACCCATGCGATCAATAATGCAGCCCGAGCAATGATTCCGTCAACATCTAATTACCAACGCCCATGCGATCCATGGTGGTGTTCAGAAATTAAGTATACAATAAGTCAAAGGGAAAGTTCAAGACAACGAGGTCGCAGCAAGACTTAATTGATTTAAAAAAAAACGGAGTTAAAGCCCGCCTGCCTAGACGGATAAAAAAGTGGGAATCTTGAATAGCTTTTGTTTCTTCGATCTCAAAGGGCACACCGAGTGCTACAATGCGGAAGAAAATAAAGGCGCTGAATGGTAACCCCAGTTCCATTCCGACCTCCCTCCTCACTTATAAACGGGACACTGGTGGCAGATGAATCCGAGGTGGCGGGTGCTTTTGCGCTCCACTTTACAAATGTTTCCTCGTTTGCCACGTACAATCCTAACTTTCCTCGCACAAAAAACATCAGTGGAAAGTGAACCAATATCTTTCCTTTCCGAGAAAGATGAAGCTTTGAACCTTCCATTCTCAATAGATGAATTGGACTTCCAACTAAATAAGACTAAAAACACTGCATCGAGTGCGGAGTCAATTCACCCGCTCATGCTGAAGCATCTTTCTCCATCTGCAAAAAGTATCTTACCGCATATTTCTAATCAAATCTGGTCCTCATCATCCATTCTTAGCTCCTGGAAAACTGCTTTAATAATCCCTGTTCTTAAATCAAACAAAGATATTTTCCTTCCTTAAATTTACAGGACAATTTCTTTAATATCGGTCCTTTCAAGAACTCTGAAAAAAATGGTGAATAGGCTTCTCTATTCTGTCATAGAAACTTTGAAGATTCTATGCTGCAATCCAAGTCGGTGGCCGTACATCAAAATCTGAAGTTATGCACCTTCTCAGACTACAAAGACAGATACTTACAGCCCAAAATAGGAAGCAATAGTTATATTCGGTCTATTTTGACCTAGAAAACACCTTTAACCGCGTATGGCAAAATGGTGCGCTTACTAATCTGAAGACCGCTGGAATCAGCGGAAACATGGGAAATTCTATCCACAACTATCTTTCTAAGAGGGCGATCTGAGTAAGGATTGGCTCTAAAACTTCTTCTTCCTTCCTCAACGAAAATGATATACCGCAAGGCTCAGCGCTGAGCGTAACATTGTCTATACTATATATAAACGACATGACAGATTGTGTACGGTGGCCAGTTATAGCCCGCTTATTTATTGATAATCTTAATATATCTCTTCCTTCTAACCATCCGTCCAATCCAAGATCAATCCTTCAATCAACAATCAATAACTTGGAAATATGAACTCATAACAATGGCCTGGAATTCTCTCCAACAAAATCCGTCTGTGTGAAATTTCACAAGAGACACCTCTGTCATCCCGATTCCGACCTAACTCTTTTCCTAAGAAATTCACCACTCCCGTTTCTCCACACAGCTAAATTCTTGGGTCTTGTGTTCGATGAAAAATTGTACTGGTTACATCACATTCACCATCTTAAGAATAAGTGCATGAAGTCCTTGAAAATATACTAAAATGTCTGTCAAATCCGAAATACAACATAGATCTTGATCTCCTGCTGACTGTGTACAAATTTCTCACTGTAAGTAAATTGACGTATGGGTGCCAAGTTTATTCCTCGTCAAACAAAGCACTCCTTAAATCACTTGACACAATCAATCACACTGCTATACGCAGTATCTTGGGAGCGCATAGGACGTTGCCATCATTGGAAACCTGTTCACTAGCGGGCATCCCAAACCTTAACGGTTATTTAGAACTCCTATGAATTCAGAGATTCATTTTACTGGTACCAAGCTAAGTAGCACCGCAGCGAAAATTCAGAAATCTTATACCGTCCTTTCCAAACGACCCCCTCCCCAGTGTACTATCCCTCCTTAAGGAAAGAGGAATTCACTGGAACCCTAACCTTGCACATCAGTACATTAAACTCCCCTGGGAGTATATTCAGATTATTGGCGGACTTATCCTTGCTGATCACACTGCCGTCTCAGTACGTGGCAGAAAAAATACAACTTTTTCCCAACTACAGTCAACTATACACAGAAGGTGCCAAATCGATCCCATTCATGTTCATATAATTCAGCTCCATATTTTCTGTTCAGTGTTGGAGGGGGAACTGTATGGTATTTTATTCTACTTGAAGGAAAGCTGCAGTTTTACCCCAACGCCGAAATACATTTCTAATCATAGATTCCTTCAATCGATTAGGACACTCCAGACACAAAAAACTTCACACACTCTGTCTCCAGAAATAAAGCACATGAATAACATGCTTTTTCGGGCTGGCTCGCAGGTAACGTTTTTGTGGGTTTCGAGTCATGCCGGTGGTGCTGAGGAACAAACGAGTGAATTTTGCCGCTTAAGTAGCAACATATAGGCTAATGGCCGAAGTCGCCACGTTTCCTCAGCTAGGGCTACCCCTTTTTCAGCAACATAAGGCAGAAACATGGAAAACTATGTGGTCGACTTACACATCATGTCTGTGATCCATGACGGTGAGAGCTGAGCTTTGGCGGCCACCGATATCCATGTCCCACAGAGAGTTTGCAGCATTGATTAGACTCCGTCTAGGGCACACAACAATATACGACAAATATGTGCTGGAAGGAACATCTTCTCCTTCCGCCTGTTCCATATGCAATTACTCCATTTTACCAACTGCTAAGAACATTCTGCAACATTCCTGCCTGCAGGCATCTCCAACTTCCTGTCCGTTGTGTTGTCAAATGAACCAAAACAGGTCCAGAATGTGCTACACTATATTAGAGTGGCTAACCTATTAAAATACTTCCTATCTTGTATTGATCCATGTGCTGTAATAATCTCAGAAATTTCACACAGCACATGGACCATATATATATATATATATATGTATATACTAGCTGACCCAGCGAATTTCGTACCACCCCAGAACTAATATATGTTGCATTAACTTATCAGAAATTAATACTCACAAAGAATTAAGTTCAATAAATGTACAAAAATCAAAATGAAAAGTATTTTAATTACATTGAAATGAATGTATATTGCGTGGCAGCAAGACATTATTCCCCTTAATAACAAAAATCAGTAAAAATTTACTTTGAAAAATTAAAGTAAACTACTTTTTGGAAACATGCTTTTTCGGGATAGTACACACTTAATTTATATGTGTGTACCCTGTGCAGTTAGCTGATGATGAGCTATACACGAAAAAACGTGTTTCTAAAGTAATTTAATTTCTTAAAGCAAATTTATACCTTTTTTTAGGATTTCGTACACATATAATGTATGGAATCCCAATAAGACGGTTCAGAAACGAAAAAAATATTCAATTATACGATAACTCAGAAACGGTTTGACTTATCAGAATTGGATCATAAATTACAATTAAACTTCTATCTATGAAAATTTATAACTTTAAGCTGAGCAATTACCCTGGCCGGCAAGAAACCGTCTAGAATATACATTCAATTTAGAACGATCTTAAAAATCGCCCTTAAAAAATTCATAACTCATCATCAGATAAAACACAACAGCCCTTTCATAAAATTTAAAAATTACGGTTAAAAAATTATTCGAACTCCCATTTTGAGCCAAAAATAGCAAAAAAAAATAAATTTTCTTCATATTTTATTTTTTTAATTTTTTATTCTGCTATTCGGGACGGAGACAAATCCAGCAAATCAAAGGTCATAAAAATCGGTCCAGCCGTTGGTGTAACTAACTCGACTTTGTTTTATATACAATGCCTGTCCCACGGGAAGTGAGAGTAACTTTGGTGTGAGTAGGAACCTACCTTACAGCCCATTTAATTATCTATCGAATGCAACAAACCGGAAGTTCCTATCTCCCCCCGTTCGCCCGCAGCATCGATTTGAAAAAAAACGTGTTTCGTCGACCCCACCGTATTTTTAGACAAAAAAATTACAACATTTTGGAAGAAACTGTATTTCGAAATTTTTACATAAATTATTACCCGTCTTTTTTTTTTTTTTTTTTTTAAACTCCCCCTTGGGTTTTCTACAAAGAGCATTAGCCCAGAAAAAAGGAATAGACACATGGAATAGAATAGAAATTATATTTTTATTCTGTCGACAATGGAATCAAGGAACACCCCTAGGACAGGAACAACAGAGATAGTAGGTAGAGAAAGAACATAAGAGGCGTTGAAAGGAGCAGGAAGACCAAGCTTTAAAAGATGACAATAAAGTAACTCACGCTCACGAGATAAACCGGAGCACTCGAAGAGCACGTGATTCGCATCGCAAACATACTGGGAACCTTCAGGATCCAATGGACAAAAAGGAGATGCAGCCAAAGAGAAGCGATTTAGTGAAGAAGGAAGGAGACTATGCGAGAAACGGAGGCGAGATAATTTAGTAATTATGGACCGACGCAAACTGGGAAAATCATAGAACCAAGGACGAGGAGGAGGAACAGGATTAATCAAGAGATAAAAGGAATTAGGATTATCGAAAAGAGAAACATAAACAGAATGCCTAAGATGGCAAGATTTAGTTGGAAGAAGAATATTGTGTGCTGGAACCCTACTAATAAAATTCCCATTGGAAACAGCAGCTTTAGCAAGGAGGTCGACGGCTACATTTCCATCAATGCCTGAATGTCCTGGAATCCAGAGAAAGTCATGAACAGAGGACAGATATTGGATTCAGATAGAATGGCTGGGATAGGAGATGACCTCAGAGCTCCGAGACAAAGCCGAAGGCAACTGTTTTGGAGACGATCTAATTTGTAGAGAACGGATTTGGAAGCGTTGCCATATAAGAAGCTGCAATAATCCAATCTAGAGCGTATGAGAGATTTATACAACATTATTAACACAGAAGGATCGCCTTCTCATCTCGTAGGTGAGAGAGCTTTAAGAAGGTTTAAGACTTTAAGCGAGGAAGCATATAAATGGCTGATATGTTCATGGAAAGACAGACGAGGGGATAAAGTGATACCCAGATAACGAAAAGAACTGACTATTGGAATGGAATGATTTTTAAGATTTATTTCAAATGAGCCCGGGTTGTAAGGTCGAAGGGTGAAGACTATAGCTGCTGATTTTGGAGCTGAAATGAAGAGATGAATGTTAGAAAGGGTCTCTTCTAGAGTACTTAAGGAGCTGTTTAGTTCCTCATTGGCAACTAGAAGATTATGGGAAGAGGAGTAAACAAGGATATCATCTGCAAAAAATAAAGTTTTGGATTTTAAGGAGAGAAAACCAACTTTGGAAACATATAAATTAAATAAAGTAGGGCTAAGCAAGAACCTTGCGAAAGGACCTGGAAGACCTTCCTTGAGGCGGAAAAGGAAGGAGCAGAAAGAAAGAGAGTTCTATTTCGAAAAAGATTGATAATTAGGAAAGATATGGATGCAGGGATATTTAAGGAAATCATAACGTTTTTGAGCAAGGGAAGATGGACGCTTTCGTATGCACTGGCTACATCAATAAAAGCTGCAATTGTGAATTCTTTGGAAATAAATGATTTGTAAATGTCAGCAAGGAAAAGATTGATACAATCTGGAGGGCCTAAGCCAGGACAAAAATTAAACTGGTTGTCTGGAAGCAAGTTATTGTGTTCCAGCCACCAGACCAGCCGTTTGTTAAGCATGCTCTCAAAGAGTTTTCTTAGGCAAGAAGCTAAAGAAATGGGCCGAAGGGCAGAGGAATTATTCTTGGGAACTGGGATAACAACGAAGGTGTTCCATGAATCAGGAATAGAACCAGATTGGCAGGAAGGAATTAAAAATGATTAAAAGAATTTGGAAAGACTTTACAGATAGGTTTTTGAGAATGGAGTAAGAAATTTTATCATGGCCCGGACAGGAGTTGGAGGAGTTTTTCAGGGAAGAAAGAAGTTCAGAGAAGGAAAAGTTAGAGAAAAGGAAATGAGGCGATGATTGGTAAGGAGGAATTAAAGAATCCACTTCATTATAGTTAGGGACGTAATCAGGAGCTATGGAGTCAAAGAAAGAAGAAAGAGTATCCTTAGGAAGACTGGAGCTAGACGGGCGTTCGGAAATAGAATTTCTAAAAACTTTAGCTAACTTACACACTTTGGAAATAGAAATCAACCGAGAAAAGGAAGAGCAAAAGGATTTCCAAGCATTTTTCTTGGCGTTTTTGAGAATATATCTGGTTCTAGCGTTCGAACTCTTGTAAGTCAAGAAATTATTAAAAGTAGGTTGAGAGCGGAATGATTTAAAGTTAGACAAACTTTGATTGACAGCAGCTGTGCAGTCCCCATTCCACCACAATGATGAAGCCCTTAAAGAATGACTTTTCCGGGCTTGAGGATAGAGTGGGGAAGACAGTGTTAGAGCAGAGAATTAGTAAAGGATGAATATTGTGAAATAGCATCGTTTTCTACTTGTATTGCAGGAAGGTCTGAGTCCACAATAAACCGAAATCTATTCCAATCAACATAATGCAAAGGCGTAAATGAAGATAAAAGAGAAGAGAGATGGACGTCATTAAGAACAATGAGGATCGGAACGTGGTCACTGCCGAAGGTACCATCTAGAGTTTTCCACGACAATTTAAGAGCTGTATCGGAGGAAACAAAAGATAGATCGATAGAACTAGAAGTAGACGATGATTTGAAGAAGGTATGAGAACCATCATTTAGGAGAACCAAATTATAATTGAAAATTACTTCCTCTATAATTGTGCCATTCCTGTTATAACTGGAACAACCCCATAGAGACGAGTGTGAGTTCCAGTCGCCGCCGACCATGAAAGGGCGAGGAATAGAATTCAAAAACAAGTCAAATGGGAAATCGCGTAAGTTATAGGATGGTGGGATGTAGGAGGAGACAAGATTAAAACTTTTACCATGACACAATGGGATCGAGACGTGAACTAAATTCGTATTAAGAGGACTGGAAGAAAGGAAGGAAAAACTATCATAATGAATGAAATGTACATCTTTTCTTATAAGAATAGCAGCTCCGCCATAGCTGTCGTCCCGATTCGAACTGACTAAGGAGTATCCTCGAATTCGAATATTGGAAGATTGTTTGAGCCAAGTTTTTGACAGAAGAGCAACCTGAATGTTATATTGATCCAACAAACCTTCGAGAGAGCATTTATTGACATTAAGACTTCTACAGTTCCATTGAAGAATATTTAGCCTGTTTGACATCATTTAAAGTACAGAAAAATAGTTGGAGGGGAAGGAAAGGGCTGCGGGTCAAAGTGAAGAAATTAAGATTAAGCAAAGAATAATTAGAGATTAAATTCGCTTTAAAAAGGGTCATAACTGGAACGAAAAGGACTTTGAAAATGATTAAATTGAAACAGACTAACCGTCTTTCTTTACTGTAGCCCAGCGTATTTGAAAGAAGACCGAAGGAAAGATGAAAAAAGGAAAAAGTCAGATATTTGAGGGTGAGAATAATACATCTAATAATTAGTATATTGATTTGCACGGTTTAAAACCGAAGAAAAAAGAAGTTTTATACAATTGTGCATTGCAATCAACCATACACCGTCCTCGACTACTGTCGAACCCAATCGAAGTTCGCAGAAAGAGGCAATGGTCATAAAAATAATGCAAAGCATATAGATCAGAACAGAAACATCTGTTAACTTTTCTCGCTTTTAACAGTATAGCTGAGAAAAGAAATTTGATCCAAACAAAAATTATGAACAATTCTCCACCGCTCTCATCTCCCGCAAGTTTCAGGTTGCGAGACGAGACAATGGTGATAATAGGAATAGGAAACATATATTTTTGGAATAATGCGTATGATGTCTGTATTCTCAGTAATGCAATCCAGGAGAAACATAAGATTACAGAAGGAAATGTGATAGGAATTAACGACCTGAGCTCCGGAATGCTGGTTAGCCTAGATAAAGGAATATGGAAAGAGAACGACAGAGTGGAAATTTGGGAAAAAACATAAAATTCAATGACAAGAACCATAGCGAATTTTATACATATGCAAGAGAAGAAATTAGAATGGAATTTCACAATCATAAGGACCATTAACGGAAATACAGGAAATTGACCAGTTACGTAGCCGTAGAATTCGGAGGACAGTGAGCAAATAACAGTTGGAAAAGCTTGAGCGATGCCAAGCGAAATTCAGGATTTTGACGTAGGTTAGGAGGGGTATTTTGAAGGTTTAAGCTGAAGTCGAGCTTATCGACAGCTTCTTCTGCTGACATGGGAACGGAGGAGTTGGGATTACGAAAAATTAGAGTAGTTGGTACCTGTTGTTGCAAGTAAGAGTTAGGTGAGTTGGGAAGAGAATAAGAAGGAACGTTATGAGACGATGCACTGTGCGTTGATTCGGGGAAGAAGAGGCCGTTACGATAATTACGATTGTTTGACGGAAGAGGAGGGAAATGCTGATTAGGAACGGGAAGAGATTTGGGATATCGTGACCGATTGGGTCGGCGAGAAAACTTGGAAGCGTCTTCATCACTCATATTAATCTTCTTAAAATAGGCACCTCTGGCTTCCAAACAACGATCCATGCGCTCTTTCCACTTCAGGAAGGTCGCTTTAAACTCGCCGACCGGTGTTCCGTTTAAAATGGTCTGTACCGCAATCGGTGTCGAATATTTTTCGAAAACGCGCTATGACATCGAAATATTGTTGAATTACCGAGTAGTCGAATATCATCAGGCGCTTCTTTTAATACATCTAACGTCTTTTTAGCCGCTTTTTGTAACCGACAATAATAACGAATCACATACCGCTGTTCTTGCTCGATATCTTTCTTATTCATGTTGACAACACATAACTGCACGTGGTTTTCACAATTTGCGTCTTACTCTTTCGACTATAAAACACGTACTAATGCTCGTAGAAACGTCCGGTTTATTGCATTCGACAGCTGTTGGAATGACTTTTAGGATTATCTGATTGCGAGACTCGTTACGATGCGTTTTCAACCTGCCCGCTCCGCTTGAAAAAAATTGTAGAGGTTGACAAAACACTTTTTTTTCAAATCGATGCTGTGGGTGTAGAGGTGAGGTATGAACTTCCGGTTTGTTGCGTTCGATAGCTAATTAAATGGTCTTTAAAATGTGCCCAGAGTGAACGCGCTGTGAGTGGTTGCCTACTCGCACCAAAGTTACTCTCACCTCCCGTGGGACAGCCGTTGTATATAGATAGCAGACCCGGCCACGCGTTGCTATGGCTCAGTTGTAATACGTTGAATTAATATTATACTAATCCATCAATACAATCAAACTAATGTTTACTGATAAAGATAAAAACGTTTTAGCCAATCTAAAAACACACCGGATTGAGCCTTTAGATGTCTTTTTATATATATAGCCTTTTTAAAACATTTTTAAATTTTTTTTCTTGCTAAGATAAATAATAAATCGCAATATTTTTACGACTGAAATATAAAATTGACACTCACAGTACAAATGTGCATATATTCATAGAATATTACCAAAATTTGCGAAAATACTGAACACACTTTATACACGAATACACGTGGATAATATGCGAGTAACGGACAATGGATCAAATTTACCGAAACGAAAATACAAATAGATCTAAATAACTCGGAACACGAAATACATGCAAAAATTGGTTGATGCACTCATTGTAATGTTTGCAGTTGATCTTTCGATTTCCTGCCGGTCACTAATTTTTCGGATTAGAGACCTTTCAGATGTTATAAATGTCTCATTGTTGCGACAATCTCTTTCAGCTCCTCAAATTTATTTCGTCACCTGATTGCCGAGACGTGTGAACGTTTCATTTTTCTTGATAGTTCTCATGGTATTTCTGAAGTCGGGTCGTTTATTATTTTCTTTTCTTTTTCCCGATTTAGGGTGTACCATGTTTAAGAGAAATGCAGACCGGTTTGTACTGTACTCGCTAAACAACTATTCGCCTACATTGTTCTGCTACATCTTTTAATTATATTTTTAGTTTATCGTTGCGACCATTTAATGACGGAAAATTTAGTCCGCGACAACTCACAAATGTTAGATGTAACCACGTCTGTGATTCAACCAATTTGAAAAAATTTCCGATTAAATCATTGCAAAATGTAATAAGAATATACTGCACATAAGGGTAGGGAGTTTTAAAATGTGCACAACATATTCTCAGTAATTCACTTTCACAAACAAATATATAAATACGCGAAACATTTAATATCTGCATATAAATAGGCAAAGTCCTTATTTGTTTATTAACCGATTTTCTTTTTCTTTTTTTGTTTAGTAGCTATTTAAAAGCAGTTTTTTTTTTCTTATTTAAATATAAAATTTATACAAAAAAAATAAAAAATAAACTGTTTGTTACAATATTTTCGATTGGTTTATGTTTTGTTTTTTTTTGTTATATATATATATATATATATATATATATATATATATATATATATATATATACTAGCTGAACCCGGCCACGCTTTGCTGTGGCTTAGAATGATATTAATGATTGGGGAAGTAGATAAAAGTATTGTAGTAAACATAGATTCACTGAAAAAAGACACCATTCAATTTAATACCATACTTTGTGTTGCTATGGCTATGCTGTGGAATGCAATCAAGTGAAATAAAATAATCTTTATTATTATTATTACACGTTTTGACTACAACATGCAACGTTGCGCGAGATGTAGATATGTTAATTTAGAAGTTACTAACAAATATCGAAATTATTATATACAAAAAAAACCAAAAAAAAAAAACAACAGTGAAACAAAATGAATTAAACAGCCGGACGGAAAGGAATATTAATATTGAAATTATATACAAAATAACAAAGTGAAATTAAATAATCGTGTAGAAGTAATATAAAATAATCCAATAAAAAATAAAAATTGCCGTTATGTAAATGCAAATAATACTTCTATTGTAGGTATTATAAAAATAATGTGCATGCCCATGAAAACAATCCTATTCATAAAAATGAAGCCGAGCAAATAATATGGATATAATTACATTCGTAGAAATTGTAAGGAGAAAAATATAAACAAAGAATAGTGAAATGGAAATAAAAGGAAAGAAAGAAAAAATGTTTCCCTGACAATTTAGACTATAAATTGAACGATTTGCGAAATAATCAGGTTTCATTTGATGGAGCACTGTCCGGTGATTTTAATCAAACACTTCCAGAGATATCTCGCTGATGAATTGCATGCTTGCATAATTAGATATTGCATACGAATATGTCTTTGCCGTTGATCTACTGCTTCTTGGCGTTAGTGAGACGAACGTGCTGCTCTTCTTCTTCTCGCTTTTACCCGTAAGACTTCAAGTTTTTCTGCCCGCTGATCTGTTAATTATTCTGCTCGCCATTGAGAAGTTCTGATTCTAACATGTTCATTATTGTCTGAACGTTCTTGATCAGTGCGGATTGATCTTCTCTGACGTTCTATGATTGTGTGTCGAGAACGGCGCTTTATGTTTGCACGTTGCCAAAGCATTACAGATGATTAATGAATGTGACTTGTACTACGGATGGCGGAGACACAGATGACGAGTAACTATATAAAAATGAAAGAAGTGAATTGAGTACTCACACTTTGTTTTTCGAGAACAGACAATTAGATATTTTTCAAAACATTCTATATGAAATTAACATATAATCAAATCAATTCTAACTTATTTTCTTCACTTTTTCCTCTTTATTAGTTTTTTATTATATTTTTTGAAATACAATCACTAATTAAAAGATTAACATACAGTTACACTTTCATTTTTACCAAGGACTTTGAAAATGCCGGTTAAGTGTTCGATATAAATAAATCATTCACCTTTGTATATCTGCAGTATATATTTAAATGATATTTATGCAAATGTATACTCTGCCTATAAATTGTAATTAACTGTAAGGACACACATTAAATAAAGTAACATAATATATAGCCGAAAATATAAACATGTAATTTCTTTTTTAAATTTCAATGTGATTCCTTGAGTGTTTTTAAAATAAGTAAAAATGGAAAAAGAGATTATAATGAAATTAATTTTAGAATTCAGTTTCACAAGTTGTATATGTAAACATATATGAATATAGAAATAAGTATACAACCACAGTTGTCTTTTCTTTAAATGTGCGCGTAGTAAAATCATCAATAATAAATCAAATGAATAAAATATGCCATATTAGAAACATCAGGTTAATGAAGGCTATAGCCGGATTACTATAGTAAAATTACCTCTCTTAAAAATGTATTTATCATACACCATTCAATAGGAGTTGAAAAAACTCTTACAGCCAAATTTTCAGCTCTCTATCCCCTGTGAATACATAGTAAAGTCAAGAAACATTTTTTTTTTGAAACGTCTTTCAATCGGAAAATTCTTAAAAAATTCACTGGTGGGCTTCTACATAAGAAATAACTAAATATTTTTTAAATCTCATAACGTCAAAATTGGCCCCTAAAAAAATTATTTAAGTTTTAAATCATTTTTTCCGCTCTTAAATTCAGATTCCGCTTTTTAAATGCACGATTTTGATGTTTTTTCCCATTCTTTACAGTGGTGCTACTACTTATTCAGAAAAAAAAAAAAGAAACTGGTGGCCACCCCGATTTTGGCCAAAAACTAACTTTTTTGTCCTTTTCTTACATTTGTAATAGGTTATGTTACAATTAGCTTAAATAACATTTTATGTTTTCCCGTTCTTTATGATGATATTATTTTAATAAGGAGTTTTAATATAACACGTTCAAATATCAGCGAAAAATCTGATTTTTACAATTGTTTTTTGTTCTACTTTTACATTGCAGTACATTCTGAAAGCCTAGAATTATATTTTACATATTTTGCGTATATTTCCAATGATGGTGATATAAAAATTGTAACATTTTTATGGCTTCCCATCCTGCTATAAACCGAAATCTAACATTTTTTAAGATTATGTGATATTTTTAAGTCATGTTACATTTAAAATTTTTAAACAGTAGGAATAAAACTGTTTCTATTTTTTAAATATCATCTTTACTTCTATGTATATTATTTCGGCCTGGTTGCACTTATTTTTTGAGTATTAAGAGTCATTTTTTTTAAATCGCTGCAGATTGTTTGACTTTTTTTTTTATATAAATAAATAAGTTTTGGGCCTCATTGAACAGGTATGCTCGTTGTGTGAGTGCCCAACACTCTTATTATCGTTTATTCTAGTCAACAAAATTACAGTTAATCATTCTTACTACCTAAACCAAACGTATTAAACCAAAAAATAAATAAATATATATCAATCAACGCAAATATACATATATATATATATATATATATATATATATATATATAAATAGCACAATAATACACCCATACATAGGGACCGTTTACATATTAAACGTCGCATACATTAACAAAACCCTAAAAATGCAACAATAATAATAAAGGGAAAAGGGAATGCAGCAAAATTCCTTAATCTTTGCATCATTCTTTCAACCACTTCTTCACTTCTCTCTTCCATACACCAATTTACCTATTTACAGTCGGTTAATTAAAATCTACATTAAGTAATTAAAATCTGTAAGAAGTAATAAGTTAAAGAAATAATCAATTATATCTTACAGTTATAAAATGAAAAATAAAAATGATATTTTAGCTTCAGTATCTACTGATGCACTTAGAAATATTTCGGGGGAGGGGGGATTTTTTCTATATATATATATACATATGTGTGTGTGTATGTCATCATATAATATATTCATTGATAAATGGTACATTGAGGTCTTGTAGTCAATTATTGTATATGCAATATTTGAACACTACAATAAAAACAAATAGAAAATAGTAATTTCCATACAGTTCATAAAAATTTTAATTTTCTTTTCTTTTGTCATAAATTGAAAAGAAATAAATTTATTCTGAATTTTGGCCCATTTAATTCAAGCAATTATTATTTCGCAGACGTTTTGGGGGAGGTTTGAACACAGAAAACCCCTCTCAGATACGACCCTGATCTGAACGATTGAAATGAGCAAATAAAATTAAAATAAGGATGAAAAAATAAAATTGCAATGTAAAATAAATACGCCTATTTAAATTATCGGAGAACGTATGAAATGAAAACCACATCATGAAGTGAATGAAACTTAAAAATTCAATAAAAAAATTCGAAAAATATGAAATTAAATGCTTTAGAAAATAAATGTTTTGGGGGAGGGGGAAGAATTAAATAGTTGATTAGAAATTTGATATAAAAATAATATTAAATTGATTTTCATTAGGCTTAAAATATATCATATTTGTTTTATACATAAGTAAATAAAATAATTTCATGTACTTACCGAACAGTAAAAAATATCTGGAAAATGTAAAATTGGTGTATGGGCCTTTCTCATATATAACTGAGCTGCTGCCAGGTGCGATACCTATAGATATCGTAAAGTAAAATAAAAAATAGAAGAAATAAATACGTGTACATATCACTTAAATAATAATGTTGTAAAAAGTATAATTTGTTATTCCGCAGATGGCGTGAAAAATTTTTTTCTTCCTTTCTTTCTTTTTCTAAATATCTAGTAGTATCCATTACTGATTTCATAAGAATATTACATTAAAACCTTTTTTTTAAAATAAAAATGTATGATGTATGAAAGTAAATGTGAAGGAACTAAATTTCATCGACATATGTTAAAAAATTAAAATATACTTTGTATTAAATTTTTCCTTCGCTGACAAAAAACAAAAATTTCTATTCAAAACACGTATGCTGTTAGAAAAATAAATAAAAAACTATTATTTTATTTCTGTATAGTATTGATTGCCATTGTGTACATAAAAAATTAGTAGTGTATTAAAAAAATTGTTACTCTACATGCTTTGTAAAATTTGGTAGTATGTTTACTTGAGCATATATTATAGCCGAAAATATAAACACGTAATTTCTTTTTTAAATTGCAATGCGATTGTTTGAGTGTCTTTAAAATAAGCTTGAACCAAAAAAGAAATCATAATAAAATTAATTTTAGAATTCAGTTTCATAAATTGTATTTGTAAACATATATGTATATAGAAATAGATACACAACCAGTTTTCTTTTATTTAAATGTGCACAAAGTTAAATAAATATGTAGCATCAATAATAAATTAAATATATAAAATATATACCATGCCTGAAAAATCGGGTTAATAAATTTGTATGAAAAAAATAAATCACGGAGAAAATGTAACGGAGAGAATAAAGTGATTGAAAAATACGCGATCGGAACGATTGAAATGAGCACAAAATTAAAATGGGGATAAAAAAATAAAATTGTGACGTAAAATAAATAAGCCTTTTTCAATTTGGAGAATGTATGAAATGAAAACGAAACCATGAAGTAAATGTAATTTACAAAATTCAATAAAAAAATCGAAATCTAAAATGTAATGCTTTAAAAAATAAATGTTTCGGAGGGAAAAAGAAATAAATGGTTGATTACAAATTTGATATAAAAACAATATTTTAAATTTATTTTCATTAGACTTCAAATATATATTTGTTTTACACATAAGTAAATAAAATAATTTCATGTACTTACCGAACAGTAAAAGATATCTGGAAAATGTCAAATTGGTGTATGGTTTTTTCTTGTATCTAACTGAACTGCTGCCAGTGTTATAACTATAGATTTCGTAAAGTAAAATAAAAAATAGAAGAAATAAATATGTATACATATCGTTTAATTAATAATGTTGTAAAAGTATAATTTGCTGCTCCGTAAATGACGTGAAAAAATCTTTTCTTTCTTTTTTTCTTTTTCTAAATATCTAGTAGTATCCATTACTGATTTCATAAAAATATTATATTAAAACTGTTTTCAAAAAATAAAAATGTATGCTGTACGAAAATAAATGTGAAGGAACTAAATTTCATCGACATATATTAAAAGTTAAAATATAAATTTTAGATATGTATGCTATGAGAAAAAGAAGTGAAAAACTATTATTTTATTTCTGTATATTATTGATTGCCATCGTGTACATAAACAATTAGTAATGTATTAAAATTGTTACTGTACATATTTTGTAAAATTCGGTGATGTTTACTTGAGCATATATTTTAAGCGGATAGTTAGATTTGGACCTAATAGTTTATTACCGAATATAAATAATATTGCATAGAACGTAAAATATAACAAATAAAATAAACAATGTGTGATAGTACTTACCGCAATAAACATAAACGATGGATGAATAATCAGACCGCGTGGTTGAAATTTTAAATAGCAACGCAAAAATGACCACTGCTTGGGAAACAAAACAATATGCACAGCGTAGATCGCAATTTCAAATGCCATGCGGTTCAACATTCTCCAGTACTCTACCCATCGAAATCACGAACAGTGTCATAAAAAACGTTTTTGTTTTTCTAGCAGCTCGACGGCGATGATCGGTTCCTTTCCAGGAAACTGTTGTTGCACGCTTTCTCTCTCTCTCATCGATATATATTCTTCGTCACTCATCTCATCGCTTACTGCAGACTGTCGCCGCATATTTGATTTACACACACTTATGCAATTACAGAGCTTCCCGCATACATAGCCGCAATACGTTTTTCTGAAATTCCTCGCTATAACGCCGAAAGCAAATCATAGATCGCGCCCCTTACGAAAGCTTGAAATTTCCTGTTCCCGGAGAAACTTTGTGATAAAAAAATTATACAGACCATCTTGTATAGAAATGCAACATTGTGTAAAAATTTCAAGTCAATCCGTCCACTACTTTTTGAGTTCTGCGCGAACAAACATACACCGTTTGATTTTTATATATATATAATATAAATAGATAGATTTTTACTGCATGCGTAGCGCATTATTTTCGAACCACCATTATCCGACCGCGCACTGATCAGCTGAGAGCCAAGACCGATGCCTTTTTTTGTGCCTATTTGTTCCTCGCTGTTTCCAGGTATCTAGAATCACGCGCTCGCATGTTTTGCCTGCAATATATTTTATTGCTTTGAACTACTAGTATTAACGCCACCGCCTCGTACACAAAGACACTACCAGAGCTGATAATCGACGACGTTCGAAAATCAAAAAATTATACTAAAAACAAAACAAATTATCTATTAGATCGTCGTCGAAAGATCGCGCCACCAACTCCGATTTGTATCATACTAAAACCCTAAGTGAATTTTGTAATTTCCGTGCAACTTTTTCAATTTTTTTTTTTTGTAGGGACCTAATTTAAATCTTAGCTAATATTTAAAAAAAAAAAAAATCAGCAAAATCGGTCGAGCCGTTCTTGAGTTACACTTTTTTGCAAATTGTGCAATTTCGGTGCAATTTTTTTAAAAAAAATTTTTTTGCAAACCTCCTAAGAACTACGAATACAACAAAAAAAAATTATTCAAATCAGGAGAAGCGAGACCCACGTAAGGCAACTCATTTTTATATATATGTAAGAAGATAAAATCAATAAAAAAAAATGAAAAAACATTATATGCACCCAGATTTAATAATTACGAATGAATTTTGTCTCTCGCTTCCCCTTCTTTTACGCACATATCTACATGCAGATGATCATGCATACAATTAATTTTATGAGTTCTAACTTGCGTTTTGAACGACTGCTGACAAACTAAAGTTAGTTTTTGTTTACTTCAAATAACGCCACTAATCCAACTACAGGACCGGTTTGTTTATTATATGTATTTCCCCATACTTCACAGCATATTACCCTCCTCTTATCATACTCACTTCTCAATTTCGTTGTTCACGAATTGTAATTATTATCTTTAAACATTTTTGCATTTGATATTTCGTTTACTATTTCTCTTTTCTTTATTTCTTTAGGTAGTTCATATTGTGTATAGTTGACGCTAAGTGTCTCCTTATTCCTCTATCACGCTTAAATGAAAATATTCTGTTCACCATACTTGCACGCCAATAAAGATTCTCTATATTCGAATTTGTTTTTATGTGAAGGTGGTGCATGTGTGCTTGTATTCCTTGCCATCTTTATTTTCAAGTTGGATTTCAGTTAGTTGCCCGTTCCTCCAGGGGAATGTTATGTAATGATATTTTTATTCATTTATTTCTATTTATATTATAGCTAAAATATTTAAATGACTATTTCTTTTTGTACTACAGTACATTTCTGACAAGAAAAACTTCAAAGTGATCAATTTTGAACTTTTTTTTCTTCTTTTCTAAAGTACAATCAGCGTGTTTATCGGGTAGAATTCGTTTTACTGATATCAATTTTCCTGAATATTTCTTCTCCATTTATTTCTATTTTTACTGCCCAAGTTATGGCTATGTATGCGCTATTATTTATATCTCTACTTATCGCCTTTCTTCTAATTATTTGATTATTTCTGAATCCTCTCTGGGCTATTTATTCTTCCTTTCATATTCACTTCAGCGATTGTTTCGTTCTTCGTATACATTTTCTTATCCGTAAAACATTTCCTCGCTTCATTCTAATATTGATTTGCTTTCGGGCCTCGTATATGGGAATAGAAGAAAACCTAGTGGCGGATTTTATGGTTTGTTTGTTTTTTTTTTGTTTTTTTTTTATGGGCGCGCCAGCGGCATTGACCCAACAACAAGAAAACTAAGCTAAGAAATTAAATAACTAAGCGGTCCGAAATGGACGCAACAGAGGACAGCAGTGCGGATACTATAGAAGATGAAGGAAAGGAGAGGATAAAGGAAGAGTTATAGGGAGTAGGGAGACCTAACGACAGGAGCTGACTGTATAAGAGGGAGCGTTCGTTACGAAGAGCAGGACACTCGAAGAAAATGTGATTAGCATCACATGTACGAGGAGGATCACAATCGTGGAGAGAACAATCAGGAGAAGGCGATAGAGCAAATCGAAAGCGAGAGGAAGGGAGGAGAGAATGATTGATCCGGAGACGAATTAGGGAGAAAATAGAAGGGCGACGACTGAAAGGAATAGAATGGAACCAAGACAGGGAACGAGGAATTGGCTGAATGAAACGGTAATGAGAATGACGATTAGAAAATAGGGAGGGACAAATATCCTGCCAAAGTCTGGCGTGATTGGAGGTGGATAAGGAAAGGATATCTGAAGAAGGGAAATGGTTGAGGAATGAATCAAGGCGACCAGCAGAACGAGCCAAAGAATCGGCTGCATCGTTGCCATCAATTCGGGAATGACTGGGGACCCATAAAAAATCAATGAGAATAGAACGGGATGACTGCAGAGTGGAGGTAAGAGAACGAATTGAGAGAATAATATTATCAGAGGAATGTGAAGGAGGAGAGGATAGGGCTTGAAGCTTAGAGTCCGAAATAATGAGGAATTGGGAAAGATCGCTTAAAGAGGAAATATAAAAGATAGCCTGGAGGATGGCGATCGACTGGGCAGAAAAAATAGAGCAGAAGGAAGGAAGCCGGAAGGACTCAGAATGTCGAAGCGACGGAGCAGTAAACGCACCACCCACGCTGTCCTCGCTCTTGGAACCATCAGTAATGATCAATACATGAGCTGGAAAAGAGGAATTCAACAAATGAAGAAATTCATTGTTGACTGCACCGTGAGGGGATGAATTGGCTCGAAGTGGAAGAGAGGAAAATTTGATAGGCTGTCATAGGCTATTGAAGTCATGAAAGAAGTACGGAAGAGTGTTGTAGGAAAGGACAACAGGAGAAAAATTAGAAAGACGGGTAGCAATGAGCGACAGGATTTTGTTTTACTATTTTACTAACATTTTTGCCTCTAATATTCTATCATCATGTAAAAAATTCCATTCTAGACTTAGGTCGGGTATCTGCGTTTCATCATTTTCCAGCAATGTTTCCTTCCATTTGTCCGTTAATATTTTTTGATGCTCTATAGACCGGGCGTTCTTGTGTTGGTATGAAAAAAAAAAAAAAGAGAAAAAGAATTGCCACTCTGAAAAATAGATAAAACTCGTTATCGTTGTTAATTATAGTAGATATTAATGTAACTGATAAATCTACGTTGTTTATTCTCTCACTAAAGGAGCAGAATGATATTTGTAAAATTCACATATTTAAATAAAATGAAAATAAGACATAACTCATAAGTTATAAGAATGCCCAACGATAATAAAAATATTTAATATTATTTCAGCTAATCGAAGATCAAAAGTTTAAAATGATTAAATCAAGCGACTCTCATCCCAAAATCGTAATGATTCCATCCTTCAATCCTTGTTATTAGTCCATAATTTTGTCATTCTCAACGATGGCTCCCCTACATATTTTAAAAACGCTTCCTCTTTCAGTTCTATTGATCTTACTTTCTCCACTCCTAATTTAAGTTGGAAATGTTCATGCAGCACTCTGGACGTGACTTTTGACAGTGACCACAACCCTATAATTGTTTCTGTTCATGTTGCCGCTTCATCCATTCAGCGTAATACTTCCGACACTCCTCGCTGGAACCTTTCGAAAATTGATTGGTCCAAAGTCCATACCATTCTTGAATCATCGGCCTTTTGTTTCAATCCTAACTTTGATCCTATACCTCAGTATTATGAGTCTATCTGATTGATTTCTTCGGCTTTATCTTCTTTCTCCCCTCCTAAGAAGAGTCCCGCCAGAAATACCAGGCGTAACTATCTGTCGTCTTTGTGGTGGAATGCTGATTGTTCGTTGGTTTACCAATTTAGTTTGTCCGCATTTCGCACTTTTCGCTCTAATCTTACTGTCGTTAACTTCTTAACATACAAACAGACTAATGCTAAATCAAGATGCGTTTGCAAAAAGGCAAAGAAAGCGTCTTGGGCTACATTTTGCGCATCCTTTTCTAGATGTACTCCACTTTCCCGAATTTGGAAGTTGGCAAAAGCTTTTCAAAAAGCAGATAAACTTTCTTCCTTCGTTGATGGCGTAGCCCCCCCCCCTTATGTTCCTTCTGCCGAGGAAATAAATCCTTCTTTGCTTGGTTCAAACTCTCCTCCTCACTTCTTAACACTATTAGTGAGCTCTTTGCAGCTTTTTCTAAAAATATAAACTCATCTCCAGGCTTAGACGGAATCCCCTATTCTGTTCTTAAAAATCTTCCTAAACAGTTCTATGGAATCCTCTTAAACATTTTTAACTCTATTCTCTTTTCTGGCTATACTCTTCTCACATGGAACTCCTTCATAATTGTCCCTATTCCAAAGGATAAAGACTCTTTGCCTTTTCGCTGTATTTCCCTCGCTAGCTGTCTTAGAAAACTATTGGAATCCATGTTAAACAAACGTCTTGTTTGGTGGTTGGAGAATAATAAGAATATGTATGGATTTCGTCCTGGCTGTGGTCCTTCTGATTGTATTGCCTCTTATACCATATATACAAATCATTCATTCTGGCCGCTTTTGTTGATGTCTCAAGCGCCTTTGACAGCGTTCATCTTCCAACTCTCCAAAATAAAATGTTCTCCATTAATTTACCTCCTCATTTCACCTTCTTAATTATGAATCTCTTTCAAAATAGAACCATTCATTTAAGTTCATCCGATGAGTACCACGGTCTCCCACAGGAGTCTTGTCTTAGCCCCACTCTCTTCAATATACAAGGGTGGTTTGAAAAGTTCCGGGCCTCTCAATGAAAAAAACATATTTTTACGAAAACAGCGCTTTATTTCTCAACATAGTATCCATTTAGGCTCACACATTTGCTCCATTGCTCGGTAAGTTTATTAATACCGACCTTGTAGGTTTCTTCAGAAAGGTCTCGAAAATATTCATCAACACCGACGATCACCTCACTATCACTTGCAAATCTTCTTCCTCCGAGCCATTTCTTTAAATTGGAGAATAGGTGATAGTCCCACGATGCCAAATCTGACGAATAGGGTGGATGCGGAAGTAATTTGAACCTTAATTAGTTGATTTTTACCATCCCGACCAGAGAGGTGTGAGCAGGCGCATTGTCTTGATGGAAAAGGGCTTTCTTCTTCGCCACATGTGGACGTTTTTTTTTTATTTCTTCGCTTAAACGTTGAAGCAGAGCCGCGTAATATGCTTGGTTTATTGTTTTACCTTTTTCAAGATAGTCGATGAAGATTATTCCGCGTGCATCCTAGAAAATCGTCGCCATGACTTTGTTGAAGGACAAAATCGCCTTTGTTTTCTTCAGAGCTGCTTGACCTCTCTCAATCCATTGCCTAGACTGTTCTTTAGACTCTGGAGTATAGTGGTGAACCTAAGTTTCATCAACAGTGATGAATCAACGCAAAAATTCGGCTGTATTGCGATTAAAGTACTTAAGGTTTTGAGCTGAAGTGTCTTTTCGACGCTGTTTTTGCTCAGGTGTGAACAAACGCGGCATCTTGCGCACAGCTTGTTCATGCCCAAAACTACGTATAAAATACGGTACACTCGTTCAAACGATATGCCTACACCTTCGGCTAACTCTTTAATGTTGATGCGCCGATCTTCCAGCACCATTCTGTGAATTTTTTCGACAATTTCTGGCGTAGTTGCTTATGTCGGGCGTTCACTACGTGGTTCATCTTCTGTGCTCGTACGACCCATCTTAAATTCTACAACCCAACGTTTAACGGTGATTTTTGAAGGAGAAAACTCCCCCCTTTAACATCGAGCTCAGATTGTATTTGTGTTGCACTTAAACCTTTTAAAAGAAAATAATATTTAATCACAGCTCGTATTTCGTTTTTCTCCATTTTTTATATAACACACGACTTCTCTACTTGAAACTGCCATAAAACCGATAATACGTTTTCGAACAAGCTGAAATTTGTTCAGTGACGCTGTAAAGGATGGAACTGCGCAACGCGCCTGATGAATTAACCCTAGCAGTGCTATTTCTCGGCGAGGCCCAGAACTTTTCAAACCACCCTCATATATACTCTTAACATCGCTTCATTTCCTATACCTTCTTCCTCTCTGTTCTTTGCTGATGACATCCTCCTTTATACAGCTGCTTCTAATATCCCAGAAGCTCGTCACAAGCTGCGGGGGTCCTTAAGTATTCTGGAAAGTTCCTTATTAGAAATCCATCTTATGATTGCTTCTTTAAAATCCTCATGTACTATTTTTACTTACCGCCCCTACAATCCAGCATTAATCAACATATCGATCAATAACCTGCGTCTACCTTTTGTTACCTCCTTCTGATGTTTGGGAATCTATCTCAATAGTCGACTATCCTTCTCAGAATATATAAATTGTCTTCACTCATCTACACTAGAACGGTTAAATATCTTAAAGGCTTTGTCGTCTTCCAATTGTGGTGGAGATCCTGTAGTACTCCTCATACTCTATAAATCTATTATCCGCTCTAAGTTTGATTACGGTAGTTTTCTTTACGGAAACGCATCCCAGTCTCCTCTCTCCAAACTGAATACAGTCCAGAATGCAGCCCTAAGCTTATGTCTTGATGTTTTAAATTCCAGCCCTATTCCGGCGATCCTGGCTGAGTTTGGTGTTCCTCCCCTCTACCCTCGTAGATACTCTCTTGCCTAAAAGTTCCTGATTAAGCGCCTTCCTATTTCCTCAAATAATCTTATTTATTCATACTATTCCTTACTACAGGATTAGCGTTTTGCCTCTAGTAATATCCCCATTCTCTCACAGGTTTTCGCTCGTCTATTTAAGTTTGCACCTTTTTTTATTTCTTTTAATAAACTCCCATATTTTCACTTCAATTTTTTGGACCTTCTTCATCCTCCGACTCTGTTCTCCTTGCCTCCTGGTTTAAAGTTTCTTCCCCCCTCATCATCTATTAACGAATTTAACCAGTTAGTAACATCGGCGTTCCCCGTCTATATACTCGTCTATACTGATGGATCTAAAATGGCCCACGGGGTGGGTGCATTGATTTTCATTCCTGCGCTTAACTACTTACCATCATTCAGCTCTATTTACTACGCAAAGTCGTTTGCAATTCTACGCGCCATTGATTCACTAGTTCTCTTACAGTCCAAACAAATTGTTCTTTTGATATCTAACTCCAGAAGCGCTCTTGATTGTATTTCCTCTCCTTATATTCATCCTTCTTCGGACCCAGTTATCTTACATATTCGATCCTTAATTTCCGTTCTCTCTCACTCACGTTCATTGCATATGCGATTACTGGGATTCATGGTAATGCGAAGGCTGACTACCTTGCTCGTTTGGCTTTTGTTTCCGGGTGTCTTATCCGACGATTTCCCTCCTCCGAATTACTAACTATAGCAAAAAAATTCAATTTTAAAATTGGAAATCTTTGTATGGTCCTTCCTTTACGAATTCGCGGTTCTTATATTTGTCTATCCAATCTTTTCCACCCTCACACTCTTGGTTCCTAGACTTCCCACACCTTCGTCGTTCTACTATATCCTCTTTTTGTCGCCTTCGCTTTGGTCACAGTTGTCTCCCTGCTTCTCTTTATCGGTTTTCTATTACTTCCCTTCCTCTCTGTCCTTTATCTGCAGATAACACACTCGATTGTGACGCTGATCACATTTTCTTTGAGTGTGCATCTTTGTTTTCCGAAAGATTGGTACTATACTCAGATCTACTATCCCTTAATATCCCCGCGCAGTACTGTGCTCCCTTAATTCACCCCATACGTTGTGTTAAATGTGCTGGGATGCATGATACTAAACTTTGTAATAGAAGCCCATCCGAACCCGCAAGATGCGCCTTATGCGATGGTAACCACCCGTCAAGCTATAGGGGATGCTCTGTATACAAACAGCAAACTGAATTCTACAATAAAATACGTTTGTCTCATGCCCGGGCTCATGAAAATATCAACGTTCCCGATGTTCCTAGAGACAGTTATTCTAATGGAATGCTAAGCACAGCGAATCGAGGATCATACGCTAATGCCGTTGGAGCAGGAAGTATAAACTACGCCGGGAACCAAACGGATACAGGTCAGACGTGCACTGGGCATACCAATAACAACTACAGCAATAACCCTAATGAAATTTCAATAATGTTGACAACGTTCCTCAACGAATTCAAATCTACAATAAATCCATTAATATCATTCTTGACGAAAGTTATTGAAAAATTACTTCCATAATGTTAAACAACACTAATATTCTTCTTCTTCTTCGTATAATCGTCAAGCATAGATAAAATTAAGGTTAACATTAAAATAAAAGTAATATTCATCATTATAAGTTGATCTGTAATTGTTTCAGCCAATCTAAGGCGTCGTCTTTTGCATCATGTATATCTTTTAAGCACAACTGACCCGCAGAAAAGACTGGACATTCTTCGACAATGTGCTGCATCGTTTGGCGAGGATTTCCACAACAGCAGCTAGGCGATTCCCTTAAGCCCCACTTGTACATCATATAGCCGCATCTGCCATGTCCCGTCCTTATACGGTTTAACATCTTCCATTCCCTTCTTGGTAAGTCCATGCCCGGAAGCTATTTCCGTGGATCGTCTATTAACCAGGAGTTTCTTATGTTATTCTTGTCCAGTTCCCACGCTATTTTCCATTGCTCTAGGCTTTCTTTTGGAATCTCTATATTTGTGCTGTAAGTCCAGGGGGATTTTCTTGATTTTAAACGTCGAGTAGGCGCTGTATTTATTTCCACTGAAATCGGGAGGCTTTGGTTCTCGTTAAACTTTTTCCAGTCCCTAGCTAATGCGTTCTCTCTTCGTATATTCGGAGGAGGTATATTGGCTAAAATCGGTAGCCACTGGGCAGGTGTTGATTTTAGTGAACCAGATATTGTGCGATAAGCTTCGTTTAGAACTACATCGACTTTTTTAGTATGAACACTATTGCACCACACAGAGGAGCAATACTCGGCAACTGAGAACACTAGTGCTAGTGTGGAAATCCGCAGCACCCCTGCCCTTGCACCCCAGCTTGAGCTGGCTAACCTTTTAATTAGGTTTACTCGAGTTTTTAGTTTTTTAGATAGATTTTCCAAATGTTTGTTGTAGGTAAGTGAACGATCCAATGTGACGCCAAGGTATTTAGGAAATTTGCAGTTTTTGAGTTGAACACCTTTGAAAACAACAGAAGCTTCCATATTAGCTGAACGATTATTAAGATAGAAGAGAGCCGCTTCTGTTTTCGTAGGGTTAGGTTGCAGGTTCCATTTGTAAAAGTATTCTTCTAGCGCCTTAAGATCATTTTCCATCGTGGTCTCACATATGCGTAAGTTCTTTCCTTGTATCGTAAGAGCTAAATCGTCTGCGTATTGAAACTTCTTACAAGTAGTTTTCGGGATATCACTAACATATATGTTGAACAGCAAAGGTGCTAGTATCGACCCTTGAGGAAGGCCATGGTTGACTCTGCGCCATCTGCTGGTTTTATTCCCTACAAATATTCTAAAATATCGGTCTGCAATCATGTTATTTATCAAATGGATGATTTTCTTGCAGGGAATGAAGTCTCGGATAACTTTCGTATTAGTCCCTGTCTCCAGATCCAAAAATACTGCCAGTGTCTTTTCGTTTCTTTCAAAACCGTTTTCAATGCACTGCGTTATCCCTGCAACTTGTTCAGTGCATGATCTGTTCCGCCGAAAACCAGCTTGTTCTACTGGCAAGTGAATATTTACTTCGTCATTGATTCTATTAAAAATTATCCGTTTTAAAATTTTATAAGGGACAGATAATAAGGATATAGGCCTATAATGGGAGACGTCGTTTCCCTCTTTAGCTGGCTTTTTGATAACGATTATCTTGGCTTTTTTAAATTCTTTCGGTAAGATGCCAGAATGTAAAATTGTATTATACAAATTGAGTACAAAGGCCTTTGCTTTTGGTCCTAGGTTTTTCATAAATTCAGGGAAGATTCCATCAAAGCCTGCTGCTTTACCGCTTTTAGTTTGTGATATAGCTCTGTTAAGCTCTTGCATCGTAATGGTTCCAGAGAATTTTTCTATTGGTTGTAAGCTATTTGTAATGTTGCTTAGATCTTTCTTAATATTTCTTACTTCATCTTTATCCTGTTTGAACTTAGTTATCTTTAGCAGGTTTGTGGCAATTTTATCGGGGCATATAGATTTACTGCAAAAATTCCTTTTTATTGGATCAGTGCCCAATTTCCTCAAAAGATTCCATGCTTTTTTGCTGTTGTGTGTAAAATCTAGGTTTTCAACAGTATCCATCCATCTTTCTTGCCGTTTGTGATTTAATTTGGTTAGAAGTTCTTCTGCAAGTTGTTGGTCTCCAGTAATCTTAAAGGAGTTGTACAGTTCCGAACATTCTTTTGACCAGCACGGAATGTATTCATTTCTCCTGCCTCTAGGAATACTTTTTATGGCTGTTTCGAAAACAGCTTTAGTGAAGCGCCCGTAGTTCTGAATACTCGGGATTATCTCACCGCATTTATCGTCAAGCGTTTCTTTATATGTGTTCCAGTCCGCTTTCTTGAAATTCCATCTGTTCTTTGGGAAGGAGTCTGTGATAGGTATCTGCAAACCTGTGTAAATTATTATTGGGCGGTGTTGTGTATTATGGAAAGCGTTTAATATATTCCTAATTGGTTGCGAATGAAAGGGCGTTAGATTTTTGCTCGTAATACATAAATCTGGATTATACTCATTTTTCCACCTTGCTGACAGGAAAGTTCCGTGATCTTTAGCATTGAAAATAATCTCGTAGTTATTACGTTCGGCCCATTCGCTGATAGCGGTGCCATTTGCATCATCTTTTGAATATCCCCAGATCGTATTGTGACTGTTAAAATCGCCTACATATATGCACGGTTCTGTGTATGCTTTTAAAGGCACTGGAGATGGCCATTGAGTATTTGGAGGTTTATATATGTTAATAATTGTTAGGTCACCGATGGTTGTGGCAATTTCAAAGATGTTATTTTTAAAGGATTTTTCGGTTTTCGATACCAATGGGACGAGGCTAATATTTATATACGTGGCTATTCCGTATTTAGGATGAGAGATACAATCAATGATTTTGTATCCATGAACTGAACCACGAACGGCTAGATCTTCATCCTTTCCTGAATGAGTTTCTTGTATGACTATTACATCGATGTTCTGCTGTGCGGCAAGCTTAGCCAGGCAATCCGCTTTACTTCTGGAAATGCCTTCAATGTTCAGCTGTAAAATTCGGAAATTCTTGAATATATTCCTCGTCTTATAGTCCTGAAAAGAGCTGTTTAAAAGATATTTTGACATAATTTGCACTTTGAGTATATTATTAGGTTTGACGATTTTGGTGGTGTAGTTAGCCGTAGATTGACATAAATTCAATCTACGTTTCCAGGGGCACCTGCGCTTATGTGATTAGTGCTTTGTTTGGATTCTTTTTAATATTTCTGTAGCGCGCTTCGTGGAGGTCTACACCTTGCCCCCAGAATATGATCAATGAGCTAGTACACATTTATGAAGGAATTAAAATTGGAGAACATTTTATAAAGGCCAAGAAGATTCATCTTCTAGAAAAGTATTTTTATCTAACGTCAGTCCAATTATTCCGAATAGTGTAATAGAAAAATACCTAAAAGAAACTTTAAAATTACAACCAGTCTCTCACAATTCAATATTACGTACTCAACCGCAGAATGAAGAATTTGGGCCGTCGTAAGTTGGCGCCGGCAGCTGTACGGCAACATATCGGATAACTTAAACTACCTGATTCCTTCCTACTAACATACAATGAGAGGAAGTTTAGGATATTTATCACCTTCGATGAATTGATATGCTTTAGATGCTATGGAAATGGGCATAAAGGTGGGGACTGCCTCCTAAACATAGACATTGAGCAGGCCGACCTATATAACAATGAACATATACAGATCGATCGGTTGTATGCTCCTACAATTAGTAAAAAAGAATACAAGGCAGAAATAGATTGTACAAATGGGAAAAATAACATATCACTAGACGATGAAATGGAAAAGCATTTTCCAGCGCTTCCGGATAGTAACTTGTAGCCAACTATGCATAAAAGAGCCGCACCTTCAGATCCATCGTCATCCTCCGTCCACTTCAGCTTAAATGCAGCACCAACCAAACCTAAACAGGAAGAGTCCAAAAAGAAAGCAAAAGGCGCAAAAAAACAAAAGAAGGAACCTGCTAAGTCAGCGGAAAATACAGAGGACGAAGAAACAAACCAGGCGGTGGGGATATCGCGGAATGAAATATTTAAAAGTTACGTCGATCAAGAAGAACTACAAGCGCCTAAACATACACTGACGCCGAAAACCCTCAGGGTGTACATTGACATGTGTGAGAAAGTAAAAAATGTATATCAAATAGCGACCGAATTTACGAATGATATACCCGATCTAATCTGGTAGTTGAAATACTGTCACGCCTGTATAAAACATCGCCAAATGAAAATCAAAATTACTAAAATATCGAACGCACTAGAGCTGATCACGACTACGGCTATTCAATAATAATGAAGCGGCTTATAATATCTTGGAACTGCAATGGGCTATACACTCACTATGAGGACTTAATAAATCTAATCGCAATGTACAACCCACTTGTTCTTTGTATACAGGAGACCCATTTAAAACCTAACCTGTACTTAAAGCTAAACAATTATCACATACTTGAATCAGAACCCGCATAGAGGAGTTATCTTAGCCGTTCGTGCCGACATAAATTTCCAACAAGTAATTCTGCTAACAGATACTCAAACACTTGCAGTTAAAATTTATAAGCCGGTACCACTTTTAATCTGCACTATTTATCTTCCCCCTAGCCTAGAGGTAAAGATGGAAGATATCAACTGCTCAGCCTTATACCACCACCATTTATATTCATAGGCGACTTCAATGCTCACTCCCCTGTATGGGGAGCCTCAAAATCTAATTCGAATGGTCGCATACTACAGCAAATGCTAGAGGATCGAAACTTGGCAATTCTAGCCACTGGTGAGTCTACGCATTTTCATTTTTCTTATGCTACATGGTCAAGAGTCGACCTTTACTTTGTATCTCCAATTTTTTTATATATATTCCATCATGCGGATCTAGCAGGAAGCGACCACAAACCAATTGTCATAGACTGTAATTGTGCTCCACATAGTGCACAACAATGGTACTTACATAAATGGAACCCAGCAATAACAAACTGGACAAAATACACAGAAGCTTTGGCTGCAAAAATGTTAACTTTCCACAACGATCAATCAAAAGTGCACCAGGACGTGTCAATTTTAACAAATCTATTGGTACAAACGTCACTCTCCAATTATACTATTTCACCGACAAAATGTTCCAAGAAAATCCCATGGTGGTCAACAGCCTGTTCCGAAGTGATAAAAAACTGAAGAAAGGCCCTGCAGAAACTCAAGAAATATCCATCCCTAGAAAACTTAATTGAATTTAGGGAACTAAGAGCTAAAGCTAGATGGATACTAAAGCAGGCAAAAAAAAGTCCTGAAACAACTTTGTATCTACTATAACTCCCTCTACGCCATTAAGACTCATCTTGAAAAAGATTAAGACGATAGAAGAGCCCCGTTGTTACTTTACACCATCTACGCTGATCATATATAACAAAATAATTACGGATAAATTCTCGGTGTTAAATGAGTTCGCAAAATTTTTTACCTAGGCTTCTGGCGATATTAGTCTACGCCAAAAGTATCAAGAAAGCAAAGCCTCACCATGTCGTCGCGATAGCCTAGTGGCGTGAACTCTTGATAGATGAGATAGTGGTCAAGAGTTCAATCCCCAGCGGCGGCCAAAAAGAAATAGACTGATTTAATTTAATGCATAGTTAGTGGCCAAATGGTATTTACAACCAGGCTAGGAAAAAAAAAAAAAAAAAAAAAAAAAACTCAGAGTTTGACTTTAATTGAAGTAATTCAGAACCATACAACCAGTTATTCTCTAGAGAGGAACTTATTGAAGCTATTCAACAGTCGAAAGCCAAGGACAGGATGGTGTTCATATCTATATGTTACAAAAAGCTCGAGAAAGAGTCACAAGTCAAATACTCACTATCTTTAATACGATATGGCCAACATCAAGAATACCAATGAACTGGAAACTGGCTGAAATTGTACCTATAATAAAAGATATTAAAAATCCCCATCGTATAGATGACTATCGACCGATATCCTTAACATCGGTGTTGAGTAAAGTACTGGAGAAAATAGAAAATAACAGTTGAGGTGGAAGCTGGAAGCTAAAAACCTCATCTCTCCCTATCAAGGTGGCTTCCGGAAAACGTGATCCACAATAGACCGACTGTTATACCTAACGGAATCTATTCGGCACGTGTTCTCCTGGAAACTCTATCTAATAGAAATTTTTTCTCGACCTACGTAAAGCTTTCGATCGCACCTCAAGCCACAAGGTATTGGAAACCATGCACAAGTGGAAGTTTCGCAGACTCCCACCGCGCTTTATCAAAAGCTTTCTTGCTGACCGCCTGTGCAGAGTAAAAATTGGAAACTCAAGATCTAGAACGATACGACCAGAGAATGGAATCCCACAAGGCTCGGTGTTAGGACCCTCTTTATTTAATATTGCAATTAACGACGTTACGGATATTATCAAACCGCCGGTAAAAATATCGATGTTCGCCGATGATTTCGTTGTATTCACCAGTTGTTCAAACATCAAGCCAGGAACGAATACCTTGCAAAGAGCAATCAACGACCTGTCATCATGGTCAGACAAAAGTGGATTCAAATTCTCTGCTGAAAAAACTAAAGTCGTGCACTTCTGCAAAATTCGGCGTTTAACAACTCAATTATAACCCCAGCGGAGACAGCAAAATATTTAGGATTTGTCCTTGACAACGGACTGTCATGGAAACAGACCATTTCTTACTTTAAAAAATCGTACGTTAAAAAACTCAACATCATAAAGAAGTTATCACACACAACGTTCGGAGCTCATCGAACATCGTTGCTTCGAGTGTATCAAGCACAGATTCGGTCAAAATGCGATTATGGAGCCCCACTATACTCAATAGCATCAAAGGTGCTACTTTCAACACTCGACAGTCTTCAGCATACAGCTATTCGCGTATCCATCGGAGTATTTCGCACAACTCCCATCCCAAGTTTAATGTGCGAGGCCTCGGAGCTGCCCCCATGTATGAGACGGAATTATCACATACTAGTTCTTCTTCTCCACACAATCTTCTCGCCAAATTTACCTACTTCAAAACAGATTTTACGATCTCTCCAAGCAAACTCCTTTTCAAGCACTCACTTTTCCGCCATGGTCCTGTTGGCTCAATAAATTTGATTTTTCTCTGATTAAACACCGCTCATCAAGATTTGCCATTCTACACAAGATACTCTCAATGAGAAAGTTTCACATATTTTATATCGATGCTTCAAAATCGCAGAACCACGCAGGATGTGCTGTTATCCAATACTCCGTTGTGGTAGATAGCTGTTCACTACCAGCAACTTTTTCAGCAACATCTGCGGAGCTATATGGAATAAGGCTGGCAATCGAATGTGCAATCACCGCGAACAAAAATAATATAGTAATCTGCACAGACTCTCTCGGGGCCCTACAATGCATACAGAAAAACGCACCCAGTTACTGATCATATTTGTGGTTATTTACTACGTTCTCCAGCGCTGGTCGCGTCTTTCCTCTGGATATCTGGACACGCAGATATTCCCGGAAACAGACTAGTGGATGCGGAATCAAAGAAGGTTGCTAAAAATTATCCCCCGTTGAACATTAAAACGCTGTTTGAAGACATGAAAAACTGGTTAAAAAAGCTTCTGCTGGATTCGTGGAAACAGGATTGGATAAATAAATCAGATGATTCTTCCCATCTATACTCTATCAAAAAGCAAATATGTGCATGGAATCGCCAGCCAGATAAATGTAGGGAGCAGGTCGTCTTGTGCCACCTCCGTTTAGGGCACACTAGCCTGTCGCACAAGCACATCCTCGACAAAACTTCGCAAACGCAGTGTCTCATATGCAATGAGAACATGACCGTAAAAAATCTCTTGCTAGAATGTCTTTCCTATTCCGTTCTCCGGCAAAAACTGAACATCAGCAGTAATATTGCTACCATCCTCCAGGATGACCCTAATACAATTTTCTCTATTTCCTCTTTCCTAAAATCTACTGGTTTCTTCCATTTAGTATAACCCGTTATTAAATTAGCTTGCACGCTCCTAGCCTAGTTACTGTACATGGCGTGTATTAAGAAAAAAAAAAAAAAAAGGATTAAAAGGCAATTTATAGTTGAGGTATTAATAATTTTTTGGTACATTTAATTTGTATTTTAAGTTGTTCTAAAATTTATGAAATATCAGAGACACTAAAATAAATATTATTTACGGGTTATCAGATTAGGATGGTGTATTCAAGTTACATAATAATATATTTTTTTTTCTTCTTCTTCACATCTAGAACTGACTATATAGTCATTTATTAGATTTTAATGGAATAAGATCGTGAATTTCAAAATCTGCCCATCGGCCGATCCCGAATTTATTTATTGAATAATCACACTAGGTCAATAACGTTTCTTCTTTTTAACCTGTTCCAACTTGCTGGTCGTTGTAGTAAATTCGTTGCGAGAGCATTTTCATGTCCTTTTAACCTTGACAAGTGATTTTTAACCGCCAGCTTTATTTCTTCCGTAACATACTTCACTTGTAAATCTTGATGTCGTGTTTGGTTGAACACAAACCATGGTGCTCCTACCAATGATCGTAGCATCTTATTTTGATAGCGCTGTATTCTATCCGCACTACTTTTGGAAGCGCATCTCCATAATTCAGCTGCGTACAGCCATATCGGTTTTAATACCATGTGGTATAGTAATATTTTATTTGAAATATGTAATTGGGAACGCGGTTCAAGCAACCAATGAAGTTGTCTTGTTTTCAAATTCAGTTCTGTTATTTTTGTCTTGATATGATGAAACCACGTAAGTGTTTCATCTAGGTGTACTCCAAGATATTTTACGGATGAATATGTCGGTATTTGTTTGTTATTTATAGATATATGATATTTGTTATGTACAATTTTTCTCTTTGTAAAAATAATGTGGTTACTTTTATTTTCATTTATTAATATTTTTCATTTATTAATATTTTCCATTTATTCAGCCAATCAGTGATTTTATTTAGTACATCTTGTAAATTTTCTGTGGACTTTTCTGGGTTCTCGTGGGTTGCCATAATTGCCATGTTGTCAGCGAATGTTGCTAGTAGTGCGTCATCTGTCTCTGGCATATCATAAGTAAATAATAAATACAAGAGAGGACCAAGTACACTTCCTTGAGGTACACTTGCCTCAATTTTATGTATGGATGATTCTGTTCCATTTACTACAAATCGGAAATACCTGTCTTGTAAGTAGGATTTCAAAATATTGTAATACTGAATTGGTAGTACTTTTTTTGTAATTTGTAAAGTATTCCCGGATGCCATATGTTTGGAATTTATAATTAAAGAAAAGCGTAAGCGAAATGCGATATTGCTTAATAGTAAGTTTCGCTTCCTTGTCAATATCGATGATCTGTGGCAATAAAATTTTAAGTCGTAGCAGAGTATTATTATATATGTCGGCTTTCGTTTTTCGCTGTTTTTCGTTCGCTTTAATGGTTTTTGTCTTTTACTCGTTATTATTTACTTCATTTTATTGATTTCCTTCTTTTATTTTCTTCTATTCAAATTCATCCAATTCTTAGTTTCGTAATTTCCTCTAATTAATTCGTTTGACTTCTTCCTCCTTATTCGCTTTTACTTATTTGAAATAGCCCTTTTCAGGGCTTCCGTTCGATTTTATTATGTAATCGCGTGTTAAATTGTTTAAATAACTCCTTTTGGGAATCGCTAAATTTAATTAACTACATTTTTTTGGATTTATTGTTACTTGCGTAATCGAAGCTGTGAATCTACTTTTTCGTATCGCGAACTTCCGCTTTCGTTTGTTCGTTTTGTCAAATAAACAACTTTATTCAACGAAGTTATATTCTCGTATTCAGTTTTAACATCAACACCATACTTTATCAAATGCCTGCTGTACATCAAGGAAGACAGCCGAAGTAATTCTTTTTTTTTCAAATGTTTCTTCAATTTTGTTAACCAGACGGTGCACTTGTTGTACTATTGAGTGCCTAATTCGGAAGCCAAATTGATGATTTGGTATTATTTCTTTCTTGTCTATGAACTTTTGTATTCTCTTTTTTAAGAGTTTTTCGAAAACTTTGGCCAAAATTGATAAAAGTGAAATTGACCGATAAGAAAAGGCACTTTGAGGAGGTTTACCTGGTTTTAAAATCATCGTAACATTGGCGAATTTCCACAATATAGGAACAACATATTGAAGCCGTAAAATAGCATTGTAAATATAAGTTAACATTACGAACGCTTTCCTTGATAACTCTTTCATAATACGTCCCGTTATGAGATCGTACCTTGGTGCCTTCTTGTTACAATTTCTTTATTACTCCATTAATTTCGCTTCGCGAAGTTAAATTGATTTTATTTGGTGGATTATTTGTAATTCGATTTAAATAATTATGGACGACGTTTTCGACAGGCGATATTGTATTGTGCGGTTTAAAAATTCCTGATAAGTGTATAGCGAACAGATCTGCTTTAGCTGCATCATCTATAGTCCAACAATCATCAACTGCTTTTATCGGTTCATTTCTACGTATTGGTTTATTTCCGTACCTAACTGCTCTCTATAACGAATAATTACTATCCTTTGCTAGCAAAAAAGACCACCAAACACAAAAGTTACCAGAAGGAGGAGGGAGAAGATGACTCGGACATACAAGAGTATGATACACGAGAGTTAAAAAGAGACATGTTCGACATAAAAAAATTCCTGCAGTACATTTCCGATAAAAACGACAGTATCGTACAAACCAACGATTCATTAATAGCAGAGATAAAAGCTCTAAGGGAACAAGTAAGTTCACTAGCCGCGGAATTAAAAAAGAAGGATCAGGAAATCGCATCATTGAGAAACACGGTGAACGAATTAGAGCAGTACGGTAGGAGGGACAACATAGAGTTCCACGGAGTAACAGAGAGGCCAAACGAGAGGACATTCCAGAAATTATAATAAAAATAGCAAAGAAGTTAGATGTAGAAATTAAAAGGGAGGAAATTGCAGTATGTCACAGAATACTAAGTAGAAATCAGAAATGACCAAAGCCGATTATCGCAAAAACAACAAGGCGAGCAGTAGAAATGATATTGGAAAGTAGACGAAAGGAGAAAGTTTATGATAAAGAAATAACGGGAAACGAAGCCAGTCCGCTACAGATTTATATGAATGAAAATCTATCGAAATATTATAAACAACTACTCTGACAGGTCGAGCAAAAGGCTAGAGAAAAGGGATATGCATATGTATGGGCAAAAAGAGGAAAGATATTTGTTCGCAAGAGCCAGAACGATCCGATAACGCAAATAAAAAATGAAGAAGATGTAAATAAATTATCATAATGTAATAGTAACATTACTTTAAAAAAAAAAAAAAAAAGCAAAAAAAAAACACCTTATTTATAAGTAGATAAAAGAAAAATGTGCGTAACGGTGGGATGTGTGATACAAGCTATATGGGACAAAGCGTGTAAGAAACGATTATTAAGTAAACGTATGTGTGTATCAGTGCGAGCGTGTAAGCGAATGGAAACTGCGGGTGAGAGAGTGAAAGAACACGGGAAAAGTCGGTGTTTGTTTAATATATTCGCATTGATTGTAATTCGTTGTACTCGACTAAGAATTTGGTACGGTATATGTGGGTGTGAGTGTGTACTATAACTGCAAACAAGGAAGTGCATATACAATGCTCGAATGCGACAGCATGGAATTTACTTTCAAGTGTGTCGTAGTACCATTACAAGTGGTGTTGGTGGTGTGTCTGTTTGTGTGCGCCGTTATACGTAGCCGGCTGAGTAGGAATGATGAGGTGTATCTACTGGCGGAGTGGTCTGAAATGGTAGGAGTTAATCGCGGTTCGGAAACTGTAGGTGGAAATTGGTATCTGGAGAGGATAGACGTGTGCGGAGCAAATCTCGATGTTGCAGTTGGAGGTAATGATACAGGTGGTGTTAGTGTGTGGCTTCTGTTGGACTCCGGCCGCGATAAGGCTGCGATGCAATGAAACGGATCGAGGTTGTAGTAGTAGTGATCGAATTTGAGAGCGACGTGTCAGCTAATCGTGAGTATGCACAAACTGTTTTGTGCAAATACAAAGCCGGAGACGTATTGGTAATTATAAGGTTCTGCGGGTGGTGGCGTCAAAACCGTTCTTATTCGGTAAATCTTATCATTTCTTTTGTTGCAGATCGAGCGCAATTACGATATTTTATTATACTTCACTTCTTATTCAAGCTTTTCGTGTGTGTTATCGGTTAAGTCGGCGTGTACGCGAGTAAATGCTGTACATGTACAGACACATGCAAACTGTGATAAGATATCTGCCTCGCGGCGTATAGTACTGATAAGAATAAGGATACATGTTTAGTTCGCGGAGTATGGCGTGTTTGAAAGAGGCAGAGTGATACATGTGTGCATTAAGAATGATAAATAAAATAAAATAATATATATATTTAGGGGGAAAAAAAATGGAAAACGTTAACTTAAATATTGTATATATAAATGTAAGATCATTGAGGAAAAATTGGAATGAAATAGAATTACGATATGCCAGAAGAGAAATAGACATACTAATACTAGGGGAAGTAAATATAAATCAAAACGAAGTAAATTTATACGAAATGGAAGGATACGAGAAAATACACAATCTATCAGAAAAGAAGGTAAAGCATGGGATAATAATTTATATAAAAAGAAGAATAAGTGCAAAAGAAGTAGCAAAAGGCATGAATACCGCAGAGAGCATAATAATAGAAGTAGAAGTAGATGGAAGCAAAATATCTATATGGACAATATATAGATCACCGTCATATAACGTAAAGGAATACTTAAAAGAGATACTACAAACTGACGAAAATTATTTTCAGAATAAAACAACTGTATACATAGGAGATATAAATATAAATACAGAAGTGCAAAATAGAACAGCAAACGAGTATGAGAATACTACGGCCGGTACGGGATATGAAACCCAGAAGGAGGGGTATACTAGAGAGGAGTGGAAGGGTGACGTATTTACGTAAACTAAAATCGACCACATTTACACGAAAAAAAATAAAAAATATTAAATTCAAACATACTAATATTGGAGAAAAAGTAGCGGATCATAATATGATACAGTGTGAAGTTCTGCTAGTCATTGATATTGCAAAGGAAAGTGAACGACTGGAAAACAATAATGCATTAATAGAGGGTAAGCTAGCAAATAAACTATTGCAAGTAAGCTGGAAAAATAAAAAAATAAAGAGAGCGGAAGACATATACGAAGACATAAAAGGAAAATTCACAGAGCTCTACGAACAATGCGCGGATAGGAAAAACAAAAAAAAAAGCAGAAAACGAAAAGGGATAAAAAATTGGATGACTAAAGAAATATTAGGAAGGATAGAACTAAGAGACAAAGTGTACTCAAAATATAAGAAAAACCCGAAAAATGAGAAAATGAGGAAAGACTATCAAATTTTAAGAAACAAAGTGAACAAAGAAATTAGCATGCAAAAAGAAAAATTTATACAGCACGGATTTCAGCTAGTAAATGGGGACATGAGGAAAACTTGGATGAACATAAATAAGCTGACAGGAAAAGGGAAACCATTACAGGTAGATCAAATAATAAGGAAATACATAGGTAGAAATAAAAGCGTGAAGGAGATTGCAAACACATTTAACCAAACTTTTAAAGAGGAAGTTGAAAAAATTGAACATAAATGTGATAAAGATCTACGGAGGAAGGTAAAAGAGCAGATAAACATAAATATGTATATCCCAAAGGCAAATGTAGAAGAAATTAAAAAAATAATTGAGCAACTCAACCCGCAAAAGGCAAGTGGTATAGACAAAATCAGAATAAAAGATTTAAGAAAAGTGAAAGATGGTGTAGCAAGTAAAATCACAGAATTAATAAATGATACGATTGAGACAGCAACTATTCCAGAAAAAATGAAAACGTTGTTAGTGAGGCCAATCTATAAAAAAGAACACTCAGATTACAAAAACTACCGGCCCATAGCGATAATAAATGCGATCATGAAAATTTTGGAAAAATATATAAATAAGCAATTAGTAAAATATATAGAAGAAAATGAGATTATAGATAAACAACAATATGGGTTCCAGAAAAACAAATCAACCTCCAAAGCACTTGGAGATTTCGCAGAGAAAATTAGGGAAAACTTTGAAGCAGGAAATAAAGTCTTAGTGACATATATAGACCTGACAAAAGCATTTGACACAGTAAACCACCAGACGCTTCTAGGAAAACTAGAGGATATTGGGATAACTGATAAGGTAAAGGAATGGTTTAAAAACTATTTACAAAACAGGAAAGCAGTAGTTGGGATATTAGGGGAACAAAGTGAAGAAATAGTAGGAAATAAAGGGGTGCCTCAAGGCGGCATTTTGTCGCCGCTGCTGTTTATAATATACATAAACGGGTTGCATAAATTATTAAAGCAGTGCGAGTTATTTGCTTTTGCGGGCGACTTAGCCATAATGGCAGCGCATAAAGATGCCAAGATATTAGAAACGCAAATGCAGCAGGATTTCGTAACAATAAGTAGATGGGCGCATGACAATGACTTAAGAATTAATATAACTAAGACCAAAATGATGCTGTTGACGCCAAAGAAAACAAAAGAAAGTTTTGAGCCGAAAGTTACAATGCACTCAAACGAATGTGTTCATGATATAGAAAGCAAAGAGGAATGCAAAAGGATAAATTGTGAGAAAATTGAAAGAGTGCAAAGTTACAAGTATTTAGGAGTCATAATAGATGCTCATTTAAGATGGGATAAACATACAGATTATGTAGCAAAAAAGGTAAGGGGAGTAATACCATCATTGTATACATTGAAGAAATATGTAAGTAATAAAACATTAAAGATGATATATTATGCCCTGGTTGAATCGCATTTAAGATATGGAGTACAAGCATGGGGAATAGCCGGGAAAACGTATGTAGACAAAGTAAACAAGTTACAAACGAAATGTATAAGATTAATATCAAAAAGAAATTATGTAAATTCAGAAGAGACTCTAAAAAAAGAAAATTTATTAAGCGTTAGGGGGTTGTACTTAAGTATAAAATTCTGGGAACACTTAAAAATAGACAGTAGAGCAAAGATAGAAAAAAGAATAAAGATAACTACAGAATTAAGAAATAGACCCAGATATAAACTCCCGAGAGTCAGAACAAAATATGGAGAGCAAACGGATAAATATGTGTTGGCGCAAATGCTAAATAAAATGCCGGAAGAAATAATAAAGGAAAAAATGGAGAGGAAGCTGAAAGAGGGTGTTAGAAAGTGGTTACAAATAGAAAAGAATATAAACAAAATAATAAAATAAACGAAAGGGAAAATTAAATAAAGAAAACTATGTGGAAATGAAGTGGATGGAATTTTATTAGTAGGGTTCCAGCACACAATATTCTTCTTCCAACTAAATCCTGCCATCTTAGACTTTGGCATTCTGTTTATGTATCTCTTTTCACTAATCCTAATTCCGTTTATCTCTCGATTAATCCTGTTCCTCCTCCTCGTCCTTGGTTCTATGAGTTTCCCAGTTTGCGTCGGTCCATAATTACTAAATTATCTCGCCTCCGTTTCTCGCATAGTCTCCTTCCTTCTTCACTAAATCGTTTCTCTTTGGCTACTTCTCCTTTTTGTCCATTGGATCCTGAAGGTTCCCAGTATGTTTGCGATGCGAATCACGTGCTCTTCGAGTGCTCCGGTTTATCTCGTGAGCGTGAGTTACTTTATTGTCATCTTTTAAAGCTTGGTCTTCCTGCTCCTTTCAACGCCTCTTATGTTCTTTCTCTACCTACTATCTCTGTTGTTCCTGTCCTAGGGGTGTTCTTTGATTCGATTGTCGACAGAATAAAAATATAATTTCTATTCTATTCCATGTATCTATTCCTTTTTGCTGGGCTAATGCTCTTTGCTAGTAAACCCAAGGGGGAGGGGGGTAAAAAAAAAAAAAAAAGAAGTTGATGGATGGATAAAAATGCTGGATGATTGAGCGCTTATATACTTTAAAAACCTAGAATAAGATAAATTATAAGAACTCCGTCGACAAGCGCAAGCTTGACGGACGTAAATATAAGATTGTTAAATGTTACAATTGAAATATACGTTTTTAAAAAAAAAAAAAAAAAAAGCGACAGATTTGTGATATATTCTCTAAATGAATTGTATTTATAGTTTTGTAATAGCGATTTAAGATTTGTAATCTCCCTATTTAAAGCTGCTTTATCAGTTGGGCATCTTGTTCGCATCCAACGTCTCCTCAGCTGTCTTTTAATTGCTACTTGTCTACGCACAGAATCAGGATATATCAAAAATTTTGAAGATGTGTAATTCATCAGCGGTATACTTTTATAAACGGCTTTTACTATTTGGGTTGTGAGGATGTTCAATAGCTTCATCTATATTTTCTGTGTTTTTTAGTGAAATTGAGAGCAAGTTCCTGAATGTATCTCAATTTCTGTACTTATTACATAATACCAATTTATGTTCCTTGGGTCATACTTGTACATTAATCGATAGTAGGACAATTGAATGGTTCGAAGATAGAGATGATAGATCGTTTTCAACAGCCATGTAATTAGTCGAGATACCTTTTGTGATAAAAAAAGTCGAGTAAATCAGGTACTTTATTCATGTCTGTTGGCCAGTATGTTGGTTGGTCTCCAGATATTACATTGCATTTTTCCAAGTCGATAGCCGTTTTTAAGCTTCGTCCTCTAGGTGTAGTCAAGCGTGAGGCTCAGTAAGAATTTATTTTGGGTTGAAATCACCTCCGATAATAAATTGATTTCCCATTGTTTTAATAAAATCTACAAATTCCTGCTGTTGTATGTTATGCTTTGGTGGACAATAAACAGCTGCAAATGTAATTGGATTATCTCTTAGTTTTATTGTGACACGTGTTGCCTGCAAGTAATCTTTGTCGTATTTTTCTTCCACCCAGCGGGGAATGCTTTCTCTAATGATTATGACTGTTCCTGTATGAGCTTTTTTATCCGGATGTATAGTCCAATAAATGGCAAGTTTGTAATTTTCATGTAATTTTTGTCGGTAAACCGGGCTTCCGGGATACGTATTATATCGATATTTTTTTTATTTTTTTTTTTAATACGTTTATTTATTGTCGCTCAGCAACTATGGCTGTTTGCGACGAATACATAAAGTTTACATCTTATAAATAGAGTACAAAGCGGTTGATTTTAAATATTTCATACGATTTTACAACAAATTTAAATTTAAGTTGATTTACATCTTATATTATGGAGTACAAAGAGGTTGACTTTAAATATTTCATGAGATTTTTACAAACCAATTCATCGTCGCTCAAAATGTCGCAGAGCAATTTTCCCTCGAGGTTGCAGTTTTTTCTATGTTCCACATACTTTTTACATTCGCACAGTAGATGTTGTACGGTAATGATTTCGTTGCAAGTATGGCATTGAGGAGTTTGTGTTTTTTCCAAGATGTATTTATGCGTTATCGAACAATGACCAATTCGGGGACGTGCTAGAACGATTTCTTCTTGTCGATTGGTTCGATTATTGTTTACATTTAGATAGTGTTCTAATTCAAGTTGATGTTGTAGTAGTCCGTTTGCATTCCACAAAGCAGTTTTATAAGACACTTTCCGTGTATTGTCCATCAATTTTTATTAACAAGAGCAGACATGATAGTACTGATTATGTTACTGAACATTATATTTTGTTGTTGAATAATTTCTTTAAACAATGATTTTATCTCAACAAGAAACAAATTTAAGATTTACTCGATTCCACTATTGGCAGAGCTGGCGGAGGCAGTATTTTGCTTATTTGAGATTACCTGAGCATAGGTAAGCTTATTTAGAATATTTTTCGTTAGTTGTTTTGTCACAGGTACAAATTGCAAGTTAGATTGGTTTACTAATTGTTGTTGGATATGTGAATCGTTGGGTTGGGGGATCCGTTGTGAGCTTAACGATCTATTAAGTGATTTGATTGGATTTGTACGGAGCTGTTGGAATTGTTTATATAGTAAACAACCTTTGTAATTGGCCGGATGGTCATTTACGTAAATTCAACACAAGTAGGAGGCGCACTTTTGTCTTTCGTACATTCGTGAGTAAACTGAGACCCCGCGCATTTGACACAAGTGGCTTGTCTATTACAATACTTTTTTGTATGCCCATATAACTGACAGCGTGCACAGATAACAATACGCAACGTCAAAGAATTTTTTTGATTTATCGAATTTGAAATTTGGCGATCAAATTTGTAAGCAGGGATTATTACATATTTTCAGTCAATTGCAAAAAATGACTCTGCAATTAAAAATTTATCAGTTTTTTTATAAATTTATCGTATTTAAGATCAGATATATTATTTGTATTTTCTCCAAAAAATAAAAATAAATAAATACGTGATAATAAATATTTAAATATCGTACTTATTCAAATCGTTTGTGGAATGACTTAATTAGAGAGTTTACAAACACGATGAAGTTACTATGAATTTCGAAATATGTTTATTATTTTATTTATTTATTTATTTATTTTACGTGTCGTATATTTATTATTACAATTGCTGCTTAAGTGAATTTTTTTTTATTTTTTAATCTAATACATATCAATTTTCTATAAATATTGAACGATGACATTGTTTTGTATTTAAAATTACTACATTTCTCTTCATTTTCACTAGGTTTTATGCAACACCAGTGTTTCTTGGAAGCCAAATCGTGATGGACATCTATTTCGTACCGCTATACCTGTGGGTGTAGATGAAATAGGCGAAAAATTATATATGGGACGAGCTATGCATGAAAAAGGTCTATATCCGGGAATGGTAAATAAAGAACGCCGAAAAACAATTTAAATTCTTAGCAGTAGCTTGGCGAGATAAAAAATATCATTACTGTGAACACGAAGTCGCCGTGTAGTTTTGTATTTTTTAATTTCCGGTTAAATGACGAAACTTAGTTCGCTCACGCGTACTTCACTTATGTAGCGCCATTTCAGCGCAATCTGTCTTCTCGTGAAAGATTTCCCTTTATTGAGCAAAATGTATTTTCAGCATTAAACCAAAAAGTACATACCTGATTTTTTTCCCTGCTACCATGACGGCGTCACAGCGGCCGTTTTATTCTAATCGTGGAATATCAAATAAGAAGATTGCATTAATCAATAAAAACCATTCAGGTTGCCTAATCACATAGTAGCAATAAAAATCTACGTTTTAGAATATTTCTACGTCATTCGAAAATAAGAAAAATCAAATCAATTAATAAACGGGTAAGTATTGTAACCTCGCTGAAATTTTATCATCTCATCATGCTAGTACAATAGTCTGAAAACCAGGCAGCTGTGAGTTTCACTAATCTGAACATGCTCGACCGTACCGACATCTACAAAAACGCACGCTCCGATACCGCGCATATAATTAACATAGCGTTAACTGCCGCGAAAGCGCACATATCATCCGTTCCTGCTACAGCGATTTTAAAATTCAAAGCTTAAGTATATGTAAATATAAAATTAGTCTATGTATAATATTTAATAATACATAAACCTGGAATCTAACCTGAACCCCCGCTCACCCCTCCCAGCATCTCACAAAAGCACATCGCACGACCACACATACATCTACTGTAGTGTTCGCCTCTGCAAAGGGGCACGGATAGATCCCACGCACGCTCCAGTCACCGCCGAAATAAACTTCGCGGTAGCACAACTGCACACACACACACACAGACGTGCTGCTACTTTGAATATATGTTATTTTCAAATCTACGAATTATGGAATTAACTCGAGTATATTTTTTACGCTTCCGAACATTTCTTCCAAACGTTCATGATTTTTATATTTTTTTCTTTTTGATTCAAATATAAATCTCTCGATGTCTTCACTGCTATAAATGCGCACACATTTTTTTTTTTTTTTTTTAGCCCCCTTGGGTTTGCTACCGGAGAGCATTAGCCCAGCAAAAAGGAATAGATGCATAGAATAGAATAGAAATTATATTTATATTTGGTCGACAATGGAATCAAGGAACACTCCTAGGACGGGAACAACAGAGAGAATAGGTAGAGAAAGAACATAAGAGGCGTTGAAAGGAGCAGGAAGACCAAGCTTTAAAAGATGATAATAAAGTAACTCACGCTCGCGAGATAAACCGGAGCACTCGAAGAGCACGTGATTCGCATCACAAACATATACTGAGAACCTTCAGGATCCAGTGGATAATTACGAGATGCAGCCAAAGAAAAGCGATTTAGTGAAGAAGGAAGGAGACTATGCGAGAAACGGAGGCGAGATAATTTAGTAATTATGGATCGACGCAAACTGGGGAAATCATAGAGAACCAAGAACGAAAAGGAGGAACAGGATTAATCAAGAGATAAAAGGAATTAGGATTAGCGAAAAGAGATACATAAACAGAATGCCAAAGTCTAAGATGGCAGGATTTAGTTGGAAGAAGAATATTGTGTGCTGGAACCCTATTAATAAAATTCCCATTGGAAACAACAGCTTTAGCAAGGAGGTCGACGGCGTTGTTCTTCTTCGTTGATCCTGTTTATCTATTTTCCTGACGTAGGACTTCTGGTATTTGAATCTTTTCTTTTGTTTCATTTTAACCAAATTAGTTCATTGATACCTTTTCGAATAAACGCGATAAAGTGATTATGATTTTATACAGCCGAATACAATCACGGAAAGCGTCTGGCCAAGGTAATGGGCCACCGGCACGAACTCCCGCTTAGCCCTTCTTTTTTCCCACTCAAAAATCTGACAGACTACTCGTGAACGTATTTCCGATTTCCAAACCAAATCGAAGTCCTCTCCACCGTCGGACGGCGTTTCCTCCAGCACTATTTCCATTACGTCAGACGTGACGTAACATCACTCCAAGCATCATCATCTCCGATCATTCGCTTAACCACACACATTTACTCTCACACTCATTCACGCCTTAAACTCTAATTTGTTTATTTTATTATATTTTATTTATTTTTACATGTAATGTAGACATTACAGAATATATCTGGTTCTAGCATTCGAACTCTTATAAGTCAAGAAATTATTAAAAGTAGGTTGAGAGCGGAATGATCTAAAGCAAGACAAACTTTGATTGACAGCAGCTATGCAGTCCCCATTCCACCACAGTGATGAAGCCCTTAAAGGATGACTTTTCCGGGCTTGGTGATAGAGTGGGGAAGACAGTGTTAAAGCAGAGGAGATAGAATTAGTAAAGGATGAATATTGGGAAATAGCATCGTTTTCTACTTGTATTGCAGGAAGGTCTGAGTCCACAATAAACCGAAATCTATTCCAATCAGTTTTATGCAGGTTCCAATCAGCATAATGCAAAGGCTTAAATGACGATGAAAGAGAAGGGTGATGGAAGTCATTAAGAACAATGAAAATCGGAACGTGGTCACTGCCGAAAGTACCATCTAGAGTTTTCCACGAGGATTTGAGAGCTATATCGGAGGAAACACATCTGCCTCCATTAATTTTATTCTGAACTGTATTCAGCTTCTTAAGCGTACTTTCCGCTGCTGTGGTGTATGCTATCGCACCATAGTCCATTATTGATCTGACATGAGTTCTGTATAAACGTAAGAGCAAGCTTCTGTCCGATCCCCACGACTTGCCTAGAACGGAGCACGACTCAGAAAATTCCTTTAACATTTGGGTTCTATGTGTTGAGTTTCGAACGTTTTTAACACTGCGCCATAATTTTACCCCTCCCAACCCCCAAAAATTAAAATTAAAAATTACACTACATTTATTACAAGTACAGACCTGTATAATACATGCATATAATGATAGAAGGCTCTGCACGTGGTAATGTGAGTGCGTGGTAATGGTGCGTACACTTTTGCAATTATGTTTAGAGGGGAATCGGGGCTTGGGTTAGTTACACGCTTTAATTAAGGTGAATTTTCGATGCAAAAATAAAAAATTAGGTTAATTTTCGCCTCCCCAATAAAATACTTAGGTTTCTTTCTGCCCTCTGCACACATTTTGAGGTTGTGACGTCATATTTAACCCTTCCAGCCCTTTCAGCAGCAGCAACATCGTTTAACCCTTTAATTAACCCTTCTGGTATATTGTTAACCCTTTTGTTAACCATTTTACAATTCCATTAACCTTTTCGTTAACCCTTCTGGTATTTTGTTAACCCTTTTGTTAACCATTTCGCAATTCTGTTAACCCTTTCATTAACCCTTCCAGTATTTTGTTAACCCTTTCACTAACCATTTCGCAATCCGGTTAACCCTTTTCATTAACCGTTTAGTTAACCCTTTTGGCGGCGTCCTTTGTGTCCCAGAATGAACATGTGTATACTACTTATTGCTCGGTACAGGAAGCAGAATTGTACTCTGTATACAGTAGCCTCGTAACTTGTTTGGAGTCAGGATGTGTAGATAGAAGCATACTTTTAATGACTGACTCTTCGGCTTCTCTAAAATCGATTTCCTCACAGAACAACATGGGATATCTTAGCCCTGAAAGTCAATTATATGTTGAAGCTGCTACATCAAGCAAGAAATCAGGTAACGCTCTTGTGGGTGCCGAGTCATGTAGGAATTCAAGGCAACGAGCGAGTTGACATGGCGTCCAAATCAGTTCTGCGCGCACCAATGCCGTTTGCAGCGCCACCAATCTGCAAAGTGAAGATTTATTTTCATGAACGTATGATGGCTGAGTGGATCAGCCAGTGGCAAAGGGATCGATCTTTTATGAAGAGCATAAAGTTTATGGCTGATTCATGGTTCCCTCCTATTTACCTTACGTGTCGAGAATATGCTGTGTTAAATCGGTTGCGAGTTGGGTATACGGCGGTCTCACACAATTATATACTTGAGGGTACCCCTCTCCCACCCACGTGCCCTTTCTGTTCCAGCCCTTCTTATCCTTCAGTAGAACACCTAATGCTACAATGTACGGCATTCGACCGCTCCGCTTTTGCCAGTATTCCTCTATCAACTATACTGTCAAATAACCCAGCGTGCATACAAATGCTACTCACTTTTCTTAGGAACAACAACTTAATAATTAAATTATAAAATAGCCTTTTTACCCTGGTCCATGTGCTGTAATAACCATTGTAGTTAAAAATGGTTCATGGGCGCCACCAGGGAAAAAAAAAAAACAAAAATGATGGAAAAATGTCCTCTGGTATCAACATGAGTTGGCTCATTGATTTTATTTAAGATGTCGATTTCAGGATAGTTCAGGATCAGGTTCTCAATTTGATTACCTCTTACGTTTTGCTGCAGTGAACCCCAGAGGAGGTTATGATCATTAAAATCACCCAGTGCGGCAATTGTACAATCAGTGAGAATATTTTTTATTGTTGCAAAATCTGGTCAGGCGGGATGTATTAATTGCAGATCGTAATCCTTGAGTGGTGAAAATCCCGAAGCCAGACAGCTATTACTACTGTCTGGATAATTTAGTTGATTGATATTAAATCTATTTTTGGTACTGAGTTTAGGAGCAGTGTCAGGACTCTGCCTGCAACTATTAGATGATTCGTATTATTGTTTCGGTGATGAGTGTAGTTCCAAAGCGCGAAATGTTGATTGGGTTTCGGATGAGATTGTTGTATACAGATGACTATCGGTTGATGTTGGGCTGCGAAAATTTGTAGTTCAGGAAAGTGGGAATACACACCATTAATGTTCCACTGTATTATTTTGTTGTTTATTATTGATTTGAGAAACGGCAATAATTTTTTGTAGTTCTTTCTTTCGATAATCGAGTGGTTTTTGACGCTTTGATTTTTTATGAATGGTTTGAGGATGCTTAACGAGCTGATTATGGCTCCAAGGTCAAATTTAGGCCCTCAACTGCTTCCTTGCCATTATTTTCAAGTACTACAGCTGGTACAATTTCGTAAAATTGATCGAATGAGATATCACAAAGATTTGGATTTGAGTTAAACAGATCTTTGGCTTCTTTGGTAGTTTGATCGATAATGGACGCTTTATCTTCCACCTTGATTTTCTTAGGCGATTCATTAAAGTCCTTTTCAGTTGTTTTTTTTTAATATGAGAACTCTAAGGATGGAGAAGATAAGAAACTAGTAGCTAATCTGATTTGGATGGCTCGATCATCTCAGTGTCGTTGGATTCACTTTTCCTCATAATTGGCAATCACCTCGTTGTCATCGTTGTTGTCGCCGGCAGCCGGGTCTTTTCGATCTTCATCCTACTTTTCATTGAAAGGGTTATTTCCAGATGGGTGCGGGATTTTATCGGAATATTGATCGGCTAAATGACCTCTTTTTTAACAATGAAAACACCATAGACCTTCTTTGAAAAGGAAGATTCTGTATGGTGTGTCTTCATACTTAATTGCAATGCTTTTGGGATTTTTTTTTTTTTTTTTTTTTTTTAATTGGGCTCGTCAACCGAGGACCTTCATCCAGAAACAATTAAGAGAAAACGAAAGTTATACAGTGAGGCGATCAGCTATCGCTAATAAGAAGGAAACAATGGACGGGATAATAAGTGTAGAAGGAAAAGACAGGATATAACAAGCACAAAAAGGAGCAGGAAGCCCCAGCCCAAGCAAGTGGAAATATAGAGCCGAGCGATCCACCGAAAGAGCAGAAGAACACGTGATCGGTGTCACAAACAACCGCATCATTTGAATGGAGAGGACAACATGCGGAAGAGGTCAACGAGAGGCGAAAGCGTGAGGACGGAAGCAAGGAATGGTTTAAGCGCAAACGCACAATGGAGACAACAACAGAGCGAGGAAGTGAAGGAAACAGAAGGAACCAAGGATTTGAAGGAAGATTAGGCTGAACGGACAGATAAAAAGAGCGACAATTAGAAAAGGAGGAAAGATACATATTCGACCAAAATCTGAGATGGAAATATTTACACAAAGGCAAGAGATTAGAGGATGGGATTTTTTTGAAGAAGAATGTAGAAGAAGCAGCAACCCGAGCCAAAGAATCAGCCATCTCATTACCTGAGATGCCAGAATGACCAGGAACCCACAGCAAGTCAATATGAATCCCATGGAGAGAAGAGAGAGTCCGAATGAGAGAAAGTATGCGGAGAATAGTAAAATCACTGGAATTATTAGAAAGAGGTAAAGAGATGGCTTGAAGAGCACTCATGGAGTCATATATGATCAGAAACTGGGAAGAAAGACGATTGGAGGAGATAAAAATAATGGAATGTAAAATAGCCATTAGCTCGGCTGTAAATATGGAACAGAAAGAAGGAAGATAGAAGGATTCAGAGAAGTTATAGTCTGGAAGAATAAAAGAAGCGCCAACCCCATCAGGCCCCTTAGAACCATCAGTGAAAATGGTAACATGAGAAGGGAAGAGAGAATTGGCAATACTGTAGATTCCTGTTTAATTACAGCTGGAGAGAGAGATTTTGCAAGTGTAGGCGAAATAAATACTCTGGGAGGATATTAGAGATCGCTGAAATTAAAGGAGAAATAAGGCAGACTATTAAAGTAAATTGTATACGCCCAAAATGAACTAAGGCGGAGAGAAATAAGGGATAGGATAGGAATTTTCCTAAGCACAAAGCGTCAATTCCGAGAAATTGAAAGTTAGGAAAAAATGAGAGAAGAAGATGAGAGAGAGTTTAGCAAGGAAGCGATAGCCCAAATAAGATCTGTGAATAGACAGGGGAGGAACATTCGATTCAGCCAGCAGTGCTGGAATAGGAGAGGATTTAAGAGCACCGAGATAGAGTCTAAGGCAAGAATTTTGGATCACATCAAGTTTAGAGAGACGGGATTTGGAAGCGCAGGCATAAATGAACGAACAGTAATCAAGCTTGGAGCGGACGATAGATTTGTATAGAAGAATAAGAATAAAAGGGTCACCACCCCATTTAGTCGGAGACAGGGCCTTCAGTAGGTTCAACCGTTTAGTAGAGGAGGAAGAAAGATATTTAATATGTTCGGAAAAAGTCAGACGACTATCGAGAAAGATACCGAGATAACGAAAGCAATTAACACGAGCAAGAGCTGTGCTATTTAAGGATAAATTAACAGAAGCAGGGTTATAAGGGCGAAGGGTAAATACAACGCAGGAGGACTTAGAAGGAGAAATCGAAAGGTTAATTGAGGCAAGAGCACTTTCAAGAAAATTGAGGGACGAATTGAGAGCATCATTAGCTGCGTCAATATCGTGGGAAGAGGAAAAAAGCAAAATATCATCGGCAAAGAATAAAGAGTGGGAATTTAAAGGAAGGAAAGCGATATTAGCAGTATAAATGTTAAAAAGAGTAGGACTAAGGGAGGAACCTTGAGGAAGACCGCGTCAAATAATGGAGGAGAAAGGTGGATAGAACGATTGGACAAGAGCTTAATAACAAGGGAAGTGAAATTTACTGGAATGTTAATTGCTGTCATTTTATCTCTTAAAGTTGGGAGATGAACAGTGTCGAAAGCACAGGAAACATCGATGAAGGAAGCCAGAGTATAATGTTTTTGGATAAAGGACTTATATAAATGGGACACAAAAATACTAATACAATCAGGAGGGCCGATACCAGGCCGAAACCCGAACATATTGTTAGGAAGCACATTATGGTGTTCCAACCACCAGACAAGACGCTTGTTTAGCATATCCTCAAACAATTTTCTGATGCAGGATGCCAAGGAGATGGGGCGTAAGGAAGAACATTTCTTAGGAATAGGGACAATGATGAAAGAATTCCAAGAGGGGAGAATTGAACCCCTGGAAAGGAAAGAATTGAAAAGACTGAGAAGAAAGTTAAGGGATAGTTCAGATAGATTTTTAAGAGCAAGATAAGGTATACCATCAAGGCCTGGAGTAGGGCTGGAAGATTTGGATAAAACAGATAATAATTCATTAAGATTGAAAGCCGAAGTGAGGAAGTGAGAAGGAGGGGAAGAGATTTGCGGAGAGGTGTTGGAATATAGTTCGTCAAAGGAAGGAACGTAAGCAGGAGCGACAGAATCAATGAAGGATATTAGGCTATCCTCAGATACATTAGAAAGAGAAGGGCGTTCAGAGGATGAAGATTTAAAAGCTCTAGCCAACCTCCAAATATGTGAAAGAGAGGTATTTCTAGAAAAAGAAGAGCAGAATTTTTTCCAAGAGGCCTTTTTCACGGCTTTAAGAATAAACCTAGTCCTGGCGTTGGCTTGTTTATGAGCCAGAAAGTTTTGGGTTGTAGGATTAGAGCAATAGGATCTGAAGGTCGAACGACAATGGTTAAATGCAGCGTTACTTTCCTCATTCCACCAAAGAGATGAGGCCGCACAACGATGGGTGGATGCAGGAGAACGATGAGGGGGAGAAGATAGAGAAAGAGCAGACCTGATAGAATGGGAAAAGAAATTATAGAGAGAAATGGGATCACAATTAATCTGTGGATCAGGAAGTGGTGGATCAACAGAAGAGCGGAAAAGAGTCCAATTAGTTTTGCTGAGATTCCATCGAGGAGAATGGAGATGCCTGGGATAAGTTGGAGAAGGAAAAATATCAGTAGTAATTATTACGGGAACATGGTCACTGCCGAAAGAACCCGAAAGGGTTCTCCAGGTAAAGTTAAGACCAACTGAAGGGGAAGAAAGAGTTAGATCAAGAGAACTGGAGACAAAAGCATTCCTAAAATAGGTTGGGGAAAGATCATTAAGAAGCACCAAGTTATCAGAAAGGATAGTATTTTCAAGGATGGAACCATTGCTATTGTAAGATGTGCAGCCCCACAGAGGGGAATGAGCATTCCAATCGCCGCCGATAACAAACGGTTGCGGGATAGATGAGAAAAATGTAGAAAGGGGGAAGTGACGAAGATCGTAAGTAGGGGGAACATAAATCGAAACAACGTTAATAGGACGCATAGAAGGAGGATTGATGGAGATATGAACGATATTGGGAATATTAGGAGTAGAAGGAAGGTTGAGAGAAATCTCGTGAGAACGGAATGGAATGTCATTTCTAACAAGGATCGCAGAACCAGCATAGCCATCATCGCGATCGCTTCTGATTACCTTGAAGCCTCTAATGTTAAAATCCACGCCTGACCGAAGCCACGTTTCCGAGATGAGAGCAACTTGGATATTATGAAGATCCAACAAACCCTCCAATGAATTTTTGTTGGCTCTGAGACTACGAAAATTCCATTGTAGCAGAACGCAGCCGGCATTGTAGAGCTAAAGAGGGATTATTAGCAAAAGAGGTAAGAGAATGAAGTAGGAAGCAATAGGAGGGCACAAAGGAGGATATAAATGCAAAGCATTTATACTAAAATAGCAAGGATAGGTGGATAGAGAAGAAAGGAACAATCGACTATAATAATCAGAATACAGGAGGAAGTGAGTCAGGGCAGTTAGATTATAGAGGGAAACGAAGCGTGATAGAAAGGGAGATGATAAAACACATTTGGAGAAAAAATGAAGGAGATATATGGAGATTTTGGGGAAACAGGAAATAGGTATTTTCTTTTTTTTTTTTTTTTATAAGAGTGTATATGAGGGTTTCCATGTGCCGTGTCTAACTACTGGGGCTATTACAGCACATGGAGCTTACATAAGGGGATTAAACGCGATAGTACAGATCGCTACTCCGCATGAAAGCTATTACAGCTGTGACTGCGGGCGGAGCATTTGACAGTATCTTAGAATTAGAGGAAGTGGGGAAGTGAATGGATCGTGGTACTGCAAAAGAGGGACATTCGAGAAGTAGGTGATAGGTGGATGGGGCGCTCGGTTGACTACAAAAGGGGCAGACATTTGGGGTACCTGGCTCATGAATATGTAACTGTGCGAGAGGGCTGTATGTCCTATTTGGAGACGATTTAGGACAGACAAATCTCTGAGGGAAACTCCATCTGTGGGCCACCAAGGCTCCGTGGTTGTTTTTATGCTTCGAAGAAACATACTTGAAGATCTCCATTCCTGTTGCCATTCTTCTCCAGTTTGCTGCATAAATAAATGAGTTAATGTAGAGGGAAGAGGGGGGTTGTATGGCATTGGAGAGGACAATGTCGCCTGAGCTGCTCGATTGACACACTCATTGCCTGGAATCCCAACATGAGTCGGCACCCATAGGAAAGACATTTCAGAGTTTAAATATGATAACCTGTATAATAAGTATGAATCTCTTTGCACCACCATGGTACTCTCTTAGCTCGGGAATTGTGAGAAATGGGTATTGATAAGCAGGCGGTGTGTAGTATGACATTAAGAAACGTGCTTAAATTGTCTGATAGGGACTCACTAGGAGCTGGGATTTTGATTCCAGCCTTATGTGCCGCCCAGTCCGCCTTGTGAAACAAAGATCGTGGGGGTCTTGGGATTAGCGGTGATGGATGGTATCCCGCAAACTGTAGAAATACAGGGAAATGATCACTGGAGCAAAGGTCGTCGTGGACAAAAGACTTAAGTTTCGGGAGGAGTAATGGGGATACTAGGGCTAAGTCAATAGTTGTGAAGGTGTTATGGGAGAGGTTGAAATGTGTATGGTCAGGTGGGATGAGGGTACACAAATCATACTCTATTAATATATTAGTGATGATTGATCCATGTCTGTTGGTTGACGCCGCTCCCCATAGTGGGGAGTGAGCATTGAAATCTCCAAGTGACCTAGGGCTTACTATTTGGGATATGGTGTTTTGAAGACCATAGTGTTGGAGGGAAAGTAGCAGTTGCAGATCGTTAATGAAAGTCTCGGAGGACCGTGCAAGAATACAGATATCGCTACCATCTGAAGGGGTGTGTCTATTCTGGCTGATACCGCTGAGACCGACGTATGTACTAGGATTGCTACTCCTCTGCTTGTGCGGTTGCTACCAATATTATCACATCGGAATAAGTTGTAGTCTTTTATTCTAGGTTTGTCTCCAGGCCCAAAGTGCGTCTCCTGCAAGCAGGCTACTAATGGAGAATATGTGGTCAATAGGTGTTCCAGTTCGGCTTGGTGATTGATAAAGCCCCTGCAGTTCCACTGCATAATTGTATTGTTGCTCGCTATGCTGGGTGTTTCTATGTTGTCTCATGAAGCCAGTGGTTGTTGTTCGCCGGTCTTTAATGTTGGGGTTCACATGGGGTTCACATGGGGTTCGTGTGTTAGTGGGTAGAGCTCCCTTCTGACGTATTGCCATCTGTGGATAGGCAGCTCAGGCTTTTTAGTATGCGGGTACATTTATTTTTTAAGCTCGAGTTCTTCAGGTGTGGTTTGGTTGCTGCAATTAGGTGAATCAGTCCGTCTTTATCCTGTGTAAAGTTGTGCGCGTAGGTTATATAGTCAGATTTAGAAGTTATGTTTCTCATGAAGGTTTTGTAACTGTCGAAGTTAATGATAAAGTTGGCTTGATCGTTATCAAACATCGGTATGACCTCCTCAACTGCTTCATCGATATTTATGATTTTTTTTTGTTTTGGCTTCCGATTAGCTGACTCAGTGAAGTGCTGCGCGTCTGGCGGTGTTTTGAAAGGGTCACCCTCTTTCGGGCGCGATCGAAAAAATATCGAAAAAGACAAACAAAGGCGCAAAAATTTTTAAACATAAACACATTTATGTCAATACTGGGCGAGAAATATATACGATATTACAAATTAAAAATTAAATATCTTTGTTTGGAATTTAATATTATGTAAATGTAAATTATGGTAATCTTTAAATTAACACACAGAATGTTCAGTACATGAAACATCTTGCCCGGCTAACCTCTTTTTTTTTTTCTTTTAGTTCGTTTAGAAAAATTTTAAATCTTCAAAACACTGGACTAATATTATTTTCGTAAAAATTTTAATAAAGCCAATAAGGAAGAAGCTTTTCTTGTTTTGTCTAATAATGAAGCGAGCGGCTCATAAAAAAATTATAATAATTAGAAAAATCGACTCGGCAATACTTGACGCGTATTTTGTAGGGAAAAAGAAAAAGTAAAGAAGTAAGTTGAGAAACAGAAGCGATTAATTAATTTTCTACTGTGAAATAGTTTTTAATAAAAAAAGGAAAAGAACCGTCAATGGCTATAGCCACTTTGTAATTAACATGTTTGTTAGTTACAAAACGCGTTTTAACCGAATTTTTTTTTCTAGAATTTCGTTTTTTTACTTACTTATCACACTAAATTGCAATAATACTTTCTAAATATTGTCAGTTCAGCTGGGTTGGATTTGAGTAACACAAAGCTTTAAAAGGAATAATTTGCTGGTATTCGTTATTTGAATCATCGTTCTATCAATTTAGATTAAATATTTATAATAGTAACTTATTTTACTTCTGTTTCTCATCATATCGGCTTTCTTTACTAAAGGTTTTTTGGTTTCATTTAGAAAAAAAAAAAAATCTTTAGTGGCGGTAGTGAATAATATGAAAGAAGCTATATTTAGTTCTCTATATCTGCTTATTGGTAATGACTGCAAAACCTAAATGAGAATTACCTTTTTCGACCTTAGTCTTATTTATTTATTTGGGCACGTCAATCAAGGTCCTTTACTCGGTTTGCATTTCGATACTTATGATATGTTGTTGCAAATATTAAATTATCCGTACGCTTGCTTGTTTTCTTTTTGTATTTGCTGAACAGAAAAGTTCCGTTGAGGCAAAATGTGATTAAACAATAAATGAGTAATTGTTAAAATGAGCACGATCGTCTATTTGTTTTTATATAGTTATTTCATTAATTTATTTAGAATGATTTGTCAGTTAGCCTTAGAATGTTTGTCTTTATTTTTGTTCGATTCCTTTAGGTTGCTTTTTCAGATTTAACCTCATTTGGCCTAAAAGTAAAACGCACAAAAAGAAAAAAATGTTTAATATTTATGAAAAAATGAACTTTCTCCTGCGTGTATGTTTTGTAGTAAACGAAAACATAAAATTTCGCATGAAGTAGGCATGGAAGAGAGAAGAGGATAAATTTTGAACATATTTATAAGAAAAATAATATTCTAGTCCGTCGTTTTTTTTTGTTTCTTTTTTTCACATACGGCTTAAACACAACTGTGCTGATATCAAGCTGAGCCTGTTAAATTAGCTTACAGCATACTACACAAATTACAATGTTTGGTCGTTTAGTAATAACTGAAATTTTCAAAAACCACAAAAATTGGAACAATATCCTCATTATTCTTCGATAAGGAATCAATCTTTCTTATATGAAATGGATACAGTTTTATTTAATAAATAGGTATTTTCCGTAACACGCATAAACAATATTTAAGTTACCAACAATTTGAAACCTATAGTATGTATTGCGATAGAACTGTCGCAAAAAAATTATCCCCCCTTTCCACAGGAATGATAATTTCTCAAACCATATATATACAGTAATACCCCGGACTTACGCGATAGGTGGGACTGAGCGCTATCCGCGTAAGTCGAATTCGCGTAAGTCGGGGTACAATTTTGCATATAAAGACATACAAAGTATGTTTAATTGGGACTGGAGACTAAATAAAACAATAATTTAGGAAATAATTAGTATCTAATTCTAGATAATATGACAAACTATATTAATAGAGTGTATAAACACAATCCGAAGTTATTTTGATGTAGAAGGTTTCATAAATTGTAACAAAGTCGTCTGACGAGTCAATGATTTTTTTTTCTCCCGTAATATCTCCTCGTAGCATCCTAGTAATTTTTTTATTCCATGTTTTGTAACAAAAATGCGCTCTTCATTGGAGTCTATGCTTTCCAAAATTGTTAACCCTTTCTCAATCGAACTGAGGGCTTCTGTCAAGTTTCCAACTGTCATTTGATCTTCTAATTGAACTGGATCCAAAGAATCATGATTATCAATTTCTTCCTCTTGTTCACGCATTGTTATGAGCTCATCAATTGTAAGCTCCTCATTGTGTGAATCCAACAGCTCTTGAACATCATCACTATCCACTTCTAAATTTATTTGTCTACCAAGTTCGACAACGTCTTTGATCACATTGCAAATTTCATCAGGCCCTGGCACTGATTCCGCCTGAGTCTCAGTGGAGAAAAAAAATGGACAGAGTTTTTTCCAGACGCCATTTAAAGTTTTTTGTGAAATTTCATCCCAAGATTCTCCAATGATTCTCACTGCTTCTAAAACGTTGAATTGTTTCCCAAAATTCTTTAACAGAGAGCTCGTTGTTTTGTCTCATAGCTTCATGCAGATGTGCAAACGATCGTCTGGTGTAATAAGCTTTGAATGTTTTGATAACTCCCTGGTCCATCGGTTGAAGCAAGCTGGTTGTATTTGGTGGCAAAAATTCAACTTTCACACGTGGGTCGAAACTAGTTAAAGTAGCAGGAGGATGACCTGGCGCGTTGTCGATTAATAGCATCACTTTAAACGGGATTTGTTTAGACTGGCAATAACGTTCGACTTCAGGTATGAAGTGATGACCAAACCAGTCTTCAAAAAGGGAGGCCGTCACCCAAGCTTTACGATTCGACTTCCAAATCACGGGCAAACCAGCTTTAGATTTGTTTTTCAATGCTCTTGGATTTTCTGAGCGATAAACTAAGAGAGGTTTTAATTTAAAGTCACCAGCTGCATTCGCGCCAAGCATCACTGTCAATCGATCTTTGGCGGCCTTAAAACCTGGAAAAGTTTTCTCTTCACGCGCAATAAAAGTTCTTTTAGGCATCTTCTTCCAAAACAGGCCAGTTTCATCTACGTTGAATATGGTTTGGCTGGTATAGCCACCTTCATTTATCATAGCTTTGAGTTTCTCTGCATAGAGAGATGCAGCCTCTTTATCTGCACTTGCCGCCTCTCCACTTTCTGCAATGCTATGCCAGTTACAGCGACTTTTGAACCGGCTGAACCAACCGTTACTGGCTTTAAACGTTTCATCTTTAGCCATCTCCCCAGCTTCTTCTTTTAATTTCTCAAAAATTTGTTTAGCTTGAAAGCACACCGTGTTCTGATCAATAGGACAATTTTTCACACTTACTTGATTATCACACCATAATTTTAACAATGTTTCCATCTCAGCGATAATACCACGCCGTTTACGAATGATGCTTGAATTCAAAGACTGAGCGTTTTTCACAGCTTCGAGAATTTTTTCTTTACTTTTCGTAATTGATCTGACTGTCGATTCCGGTAGATCATACTTCTTCGCTAAATCACAAATTTTTATTTTTGCATCGTAGTCTTTAATAATGTTAAGTTTACACTCCAAAGATAATGTTTTTCTCTTCTTGTTTAAAGCAAAAGAGTCGGTTCTACTTCGTTTGGATGCCATAGTACTTAGTAAATATCTCAGGTCGTCGCACAACGCACAAAAAAACACAAAATCGTAACTTACGTACCTACGCGCCGATTCCGCACTACACGTCTGTGCCTGTTGTAAACTGAACGAATAATAATGCGGGCGGGGGAGTCAGAAACAAACGCTGCCGCTTGACCTTGACTGCGCGGCGTTCAAACAAAAAACGAATAGACGAGAAAATTAAATTGCGTAACTCCGAATTCGCATAAGTCGAGGTAGCGTAAGTCGGGGTATTACTGTATATACAAGGTACAACCATAATTCATATAGCTAGTCGAATTAGAAATTATGTTTTTACTCTTTCACGTTTTCCCAACAAAATAAGAGTTTGCAATTATAATATAATAATAATAACATTAATTATAAATATAGAAATAAACGATTTCGAAATCTTACATATAAGTAATAATAATAATACCTATAATACATGCAAACACTAAAGTTAACTAATTACATTGTGCTACACCACGAAGATAATCTTCGAGCTGAAGCTGATTATAATTTGTTGCGACTTTCAACAAACGTTTGTCGCAATCGACATATTTCTCTTTTTTACTCGGTTAATTTTATCAATAAGACAATGTTTTCTTTATTTTGTTGATATTATATCACGTTCATAGACGAATGACAAAAACCATTATGGGTTAACATCCTTTGTGGCATTCTTTTTTTTTCGGAACAGAAAAGTAAAAATAACAATAATGGTAAGTTTTACACGCATTCATTGTACATTTTGTTATGTTCTTCTGTTAGAAAAATTAACCATTTTCTTAGAAATTAAAAACCGCCCGTTCATGCTAAAACATCTGTCAGACCAATCGAAAATAAACCTTTTAAATCTTTACAATAAAATCTGGACGTCTGATTCCTTCCCTTCCTCTTGGAGAACAGCTACAATAATTCCGATCCTGAAACCTGGAAAAAATAACTCCCTTGCGTCTAGTTATCGTCCAATATCCCTAACACCAGTTCCGTGCAAAATATTAGAAAAAAATGGTTAGTAAACGTCTAATCTGGTACATCGACAAAAATAAAGCGTTAAGCACCTGCCAAAGTGGTTTTAGGAAAAAAAGGTCAACCGTAGATCATCTATTCAGCCTCCAAAACGAAGTCCTGAATGCATTCCACAGCAAACAAAGCGTACTGTCTATCTTCTTCGACCTCGAAAAAGCCTATGACAAAGCTTGGCGTTTCAAAATTATTCAAAAACTTCATCTTATTGGAATAAGAGGACACCTCGGATTCTTCATTATAAACTTTCTCACTGACCGAACGTTTAGAGTAAGAGTTAATAATACATATTCCCACTTACATACTATTGAAAACGGTGTTCCACAAGGATCAGTGTTAAGCACTATCTTATTCATACTACTTATAGACAGCATAAAAGAAATTGTCCCACGTCCAGTGTCACTAAGAATTTTTGCCGACGACATAAACATCTCAATATGTACAAATAACTTAAACATTGCTCAAAAAGTTATACAAGACACCTTAGATCTCCTCCAAAAATGGGCGGATATAAATGGATTAGTCTTCTCAGAATCTAAAACCCACTGTGTTTTATTTACTAGAAAGTATAAATCCCAAAAACCAACTCTTAAATTCAATGGACGTACTCTCGAAGTCAAACCATGTACTAAATTTCTTGGGCTAACCTTTGACAGTAAATTATCTTGGACTCTTCACTATCTAGGACTTAAAAAAGACTTAATGAAAACCCTCAATATAATTAAAACTATTAATAAGCCCAAATACGATCCATCCAGAAAATTACTAATGCAATTATATAGATCTCTCATTCGGAGTAAAATCGAATATGGATATCCAGCTCTCAATAACGTATCCGACAAAACCTTGGCCATCATAAAACCAATACAAAACGCAGCCATACGAATGTGTATTGGAGCTTTACGATCCTCACCAATAGATAGTATTTTCTGCGAAGCAGCTGAACTTCCCCCACAATTTAGGAAAAATTTGATCACAAACAGGTTCCTCCTATCTGCTATAACTAACCCAACAAATCCAATACAAAACTTGATAAATTCGTACAATAAAAACCCTTCGCGGCAGGCTGAAAAACCAATCACCGATTTTCTGTCTTTTCTAAAAAATAATGAGCTCAATTTTTCAAACCTGAACCAAGAATATCCAAAATTTCCATTCTGGTTATTACAAACCCCAGACATAGATTTTTCTTTAATAAACTACAGTAAATCCGAAGTCCCACACTATATAATTAAAAATCGTTATCACGAAAAAATTACTAATTTTCCAAATTATGTGCCATGTTTTACAGATGGGTCAAAAATCGGAAATCAATATACTGGATATGCTTTTTCTATCAATGGAGAGGTTAAAAACTTCAAACTTCATAAATGCTCTTCCAACTATACAGCTGAATTAATAGCAATTTTTCACTGTTTGAAAAGCATAATAACGAAAGGAAAAAGCAAAAATTACCTAATCCAAAGCGATTCAGTAAGCTCACTAACATCTATCCTGAACATTTTTTCAACAGACAAATTTGTCCAAGATATTCACCAACAACTAAACAAGCTAAAATCTCGAAATATTAATATCAAATTAATGTATATACCTAGTCATATCGGAATCCAGGGAAACGAAATAGTAGATAACCTGGCCAAAACCGCCTCTACACCCTCTCCTGTAACCTCCACCACAGCCATGGACATCAAACATTTACTAAATCAAACCGAAATATCAAATTGGCAAACATCATGGAACACAAAATCCCATAACAAATTATTTCAACACAAAAAATCCGTACAACCTTGGAAAAACCTCTCCCAACTAAATCGTCAAGAAGAATTAATAATCACCAGGCTTAGAATTGGACATACGAAACTAACCCATAATTACCTCTTCCAAAAAGTCGATAAACCCCCTTGTCAGTTCTGCAACTCCACCCCCATCACAGTCAAACACCTTCTTTACGAATGCCCTAACATTAATCAAATGCGTCTAGAACTAAAAATCCCTTTAAATAATACAACCATCCCTGACGACCAAGACGAAATTAAAAAAATTCTTACCCTGATTAGAAAACTAAACTTAACAACCAGCATTTAAAATACCTACCTGACACTGGGTGTAATAATCATAGCAATTAAAAACACCTAGTATAAAAAAAAAAAAAAAAAAAAAAAAAACCGAATAGCCAATCGTACAGGTTATGAACAATGCAGGTAAATAAATTTCACCTCTTATGAAGCTATTCAGGATTTGGTAAAATAAACAAACTAAACCACTACACTTATTTACAGAAAACAGTTTCATTCGTTAATTCTCCGTACTACGGTCATTATTAAGAATAGTCTATTCGAAAAATATTCTAGTAATTCTTCTTCCGCCGAAATAATAATAACTGCTTTACAATAGACCTATAGTCAATTCCAAGAAAAATGTACGATTTTTTCCATGACGATTTTATTACCTTTTCTTCTTCTTTTAGTCCTACAGATTCGCATATTGTAAAATATTCGAGGTCCTATTCATTACCTCGTTTCAATCACTCGCAGGAAATACCCCATGGTGAGAACCGAACCGACAAAAAAAACTGACGCTCGTTTGAGAAACATAAGTAGTTTACAATATATCCATAAAATTATTTTCGGCATATATGTTTTTAGTGCTGTTGTATTTTTTCGGAATACTCACTGGCGATCAATATTTTCTGAAATAATTACATATAACGGTTATAAAACAAATATATACTTTTAAGAATGTCAAATAGTTGTTTAAAAATCGGAAAATTTTTGTTACTTAATTATGTTAATTTTATTACTACTAAATGAGCTGTTTTATTGATGTTTTTGCATTGTTTAAAAATGGATTCTAGTTTATGTAGGTCATATTTCACAGTAATAAGAAAAAATGATTCCAAGTAATTAATCCGTGTTACATAACGTGCAGAATTAAATATCGAGCTCTAAAATATTTATTTTGCAGGTAACTATATTTTAAAAAAAATAAATAAATAAAAAAAAAATATAATATAATTTTATCGCAAATACAGCAAAGTAGTTGAACGTAATGTGTCAACCGCCAAGGATATAATATGATAAGTATGAATTATCGTAATTTCAATTTACATAATACTAAATTAAAAACAGGGCCAGTCGATTTGGCTCAAACGAATGGGTTCCGTTAAAAATAAACATAAGAATAGAAGAATAATTTCTTAAAAGTAATAAACGATTTTTTTTAGTAGTTTTTCATAATCATTAAAGTTAATTTAATTTAATTTTTTTGCGAATGTAAAAATTTATTATAAAGCACATGGATTTCCTTTGAAAGCAGAAAATCTGTCACAGAGGGAAATTATTCCTATGATCTACTAATTCTTTCTGAAATTTTTTATTGAAATAACCCGCTAAACGAATACATAATCAGAACTTCAAGTCTTTATAACCGAAAATAATTCTTTTTGCGATATACGAATGCAAAAGAAGCATTGAAAACAGCTGGTTTATTTTCTAAACAAATTAATTACTAATTTCACGGGTGTTTTTTTTATTCATTACGCCTTAAATATGATAATTATAGAAGAAAAAAAATTAAAAACTCACTAAGGCTAAACTAGGTCTACTTGGAAAAAAGACGAATTCGAAATGTAATGAGACGAATCGTGTTGCGGCCGAAACGAAATGACTCTCCAGGTAGGTATAAAAAGATTATAAAAAAATGTGAATACTCCTACACCCGGCATAAACATGTAGGTTACTAATTAAGACTTAGTAGCTGGAAAATAAAAAAAAAAATCGCGACACTGCATTTTTAATTTTGTGAAAACTATCCGCCAAGTTACGCCTGTTTATTAATTAATAAATATTCTAAAAACTTTCAATTATTATATGTATAAAAATTTTCACTGACTGCTTTTACTTGGACTTGGGACGTTAATGTTCACCACATTAATATTTTTAAGTTAATTCTAAAAACGAGGAATATGTCAATTTATATATTCTTGCTTGTGCGCAATTTCAGGTAAATACGAAAAGATTATAAAAACTGTGATTTTAATTCGTCATTTTATTTGATGAGTCCATGCTATTCAGTAGGAGTGTTATTCTGGGTTAATTAAATCATTTTGCAATGTAGATGTATCTCATATATTTACAGTTTGCCACTTCAGTCACGTGTTTATAAATACCGGCATTCCCTCAATGGTCCAAATTCGACCATAATTATCGTTAAAAATTTTAAAAAAACATATATAAATTTGTATATTTCCAAAATTTTTTTCCCATTCTTATACATTCGTTCATTATATATCTGAGAACATATACTTTTATATGTACTTTCAATACAAAAATTAAATGACACCTTAAGATTTAGTACACTGTAATAAAGCCGATAATGATGATTATTAAGAAAAATTAAAACATTTCAATAAGAACAGATTTACTGGCTGCAGCGATTTTTTTTTTCACTTTTTGTATTACTTTTTTATTTAAATACGAAAAAAAAAGTTAACTATTTCCAAAATTTTGTGTACTGATAGCTCTAAAGATCATCAATAGTTACGAAATAGAAAAAAAAAGCAAGAAAATCGGTTAATAAAAAGTGGAGAAGAAGGTATTGAACTGTTTTGTTTTGGCCTATTTATATAGAGAAGAAAATTATCCATTATTTTTAAAATAGAATTTCCCGCAGTGCATTTATCGGGAATATTTAAACAAATTCAAGGTTTGAAAGCTTCTTCCTTATTGGCTTTATTAAAATTTTTACGAAAATAATATTAGTCCAGTGTTTTGAAGATTTAAAATTTTTCTAAAGAAAAAAAAAGAGGTTAGCCGGGTAGGATGTTTCATGTACTAAACATTCTGTGAGTTAATTTAAAGATTACCATAATTTACATTTACATAATATTAAATTCAAAACAAAGATATTTAATTTTTAATTTGTAATATCGTATATATTTCTCGCCCAGTATTAACATAAATGTGTTTATGTTTAAAAATTTTTGCGCCTTTGTTTGTCTTTTTCGATATTTTTTTGAAATCAGGGTTGATTCGTCAAGGAATTAAATATATAATTAAAATCATAGATAACAGAAAAAACTTTAATAAACGTATCCTCAAATAAATTTGCTAGATACGAATAAAAGAGAAAGATAATATAAGGAATATGTATCAGAAACAAAATTCAATCCAGTTATGTTACACTTTAAATGGCATAGAGTTGATAGTTTGTAATTTTTTAAATAGGGTTGACTATACGTTAGCAAAAAAAAAAAAATGAAGAAAACCGACAATTCATTTGACCGATTATTAATATTAATAATTTTCGTCCGTTTCGTATCACTATTGCTAACAGAACTCTTAAATTTACATCGCGAAAATCTGTTTATCTGTATTTCACGCTAAAGTCGTTATTTCAAAAAAGTGAATAACCAAATAAAATCATGTAAAATATGTATTTTGTGATTACATATGTGTATGCATATATAACATGCTGTATGCGCGAAAAAATTAAATCGTTAACGAAGAACGGTATTTTTTGGACGGAATTTCTGATAGCAGTATTTGGTAACTCGTGTTTCTCACTAACACAGATGATAACATTTAACGGATGATACCTGAAATCTGTAAAAAGGTCTGAGTTCGCCTGCGCCCGATAGAGTCTGCGCCCGAAAGAGCGGTCCCCGTTTTGAAATCGGTTTTCTGTTGTGCCTGTTGCTGCAAAGAGTCCTTCTCTTCTGCCTGTGATTTCAAAGTATGTTTCAGCTCTGATTGGATTGTGGAGCTATCTGTTTGTTCCAGTAGTGCAGTATGGCTGATGTCGTCCTCTGGTAACGGGATATTAATTTTCTTTGTTGCAGGCTGAGATGTCGCTGATAGTGTGGGATCGTCGGGCAAAGAGTCTGGTGTTGCCGGGTGGGGGCGTTTCGCATTTGGGATTATTTGGTCGACTTCCATTGCTCTGCCGATGTCTAGGTGTTGTGGGGGGGGGGGGAGTAGGTAGCATGGTTGGTTGGCTAGTGTTTCCTTTTTTATTTGTACAGCTGTGGCATGAGTGGTCGTCTAAGTGGAGGAATATGCGGTGTTCGTGTTCATTGTGGGTTAGTATAAAGTATTCAGGGATGTTAGAACAGTTGGCCTGCTCGATATAAACTTGTCTACGCCAGCTGACAATATGTCCGAATTCAGCGTCGTTTGGATTGATCCGAAGGATGGCTATAGGAGTGATTAATTTCAAAGAAAACACTGAGGCAAGGTGCGAGAGTATGAGCTGGTTCGGGATAGTAGGAGAGACATTTGACATGATTAGTTTATTAGATGGATTTATTAAACTTCGGGCGGTGATCACTTGCGAGCCTATTTTAATTCTTCCTCCATGTTCGAATAGCTTTTCGACATTGGATTTCGACTTAAAAAATATTGCCACTCGGTCTCTGCTGATTTTCGAGCCTGCTATTATGTTAGATGGTCCGCCAACTAAATCTTTTAATGCCAAGAAGTAATCGCGGTTGCTGCTTGTCGGAACGTACGGGAATATTACGCCCTGTTCCTCTGTTGGGTAATTGAAGTCGGTTAGCGGGGCTATTTTCTTTATAGTTTTTAATTTTTCGGAGAAGGATGCTGGTACACTCGGTGCTGTCGGGAGGGTTGCATCGGAGGCGCTGTTTTGGATTTTGTCATTTACCGCGGTCGCTGCGGAGCTATCAGCGTTAAAATCGGCAGACGGCTGGCTGCGCGAGTTTATCGCGAGAGATAAATCAGCTGAACGCTGCGGGTTTGTTTGTGTGGTGAACTGGTTTTTGTCGGAGTTGCTGATAAGGCTTGTGTCGTGCGTTGATGTGATCGGTGTGTGTGTGTGTGACTTACCTGTTATGTGCGGTGTGGACTTACTAGCGGTTTCGCTGTTGTTCCCGTCGGGTTTAGACGGCGCTTTCAGCTTACCAGCCGGCTTCCCGGCTGCGGGCAGCGGGCGGTTCATCGTACTACGATGTTTTTAAAACTATATTAATATTACCTGATTTGAAATACGCGAACGCGAGAAAACAATAACTCTTCAAAACTGTTTACTAAAACATAGGTATGAAAACATCCAAATAAATAAAGTAAAGTCAGTTGTAGTTAGACCATTGCACTTAAAACTGGAGCTGGGTGTTACGAAGCCATAGCTATATACACGCCAGCTAGTCTCACAACTGTATAAATGTAACAGTAAAAGTGAGAAAAAAAGCAACTCCGAATGGAACTCAGCCCAAAGATTGAGTACGTCAACTTGGCATGAGCCCATTCGAAAAAATAATAAGAAGATAAAAGGTACCAGTGCTCAATAGTGGGTATGGCCACTACAGCAACGGCCCTTTTAATAATAAAAGAAAATATAAAACAGGAGAAAGCCGTGCTTCAACCTGAGTCAATGGGCAACTGACTTGGATGAATCATACTGCGCAATTGGAAAGAGATTAAGCAAGAGGATAGGGGAAAAGAGAGGGGGAAGGGGGAAGAACAAAAGAAGAAAATAGAGAAAATTCTGCCCTGAATCTTATCACTTCTACTCCTTTTTAGTCCTATTTGATTTTTCCTTGTTATTAGGAGAGGAATTATTAAAAACATATATTATTAGAGAGGAAACGAGAAAGAGAATCAGCAAAGGATGAGGAGGAAGCAATGTTGTTTAAAGAAAGAAGCTCTAGAACCGCTGTTGAAATATTATTAATTAAGGGAGAAAGATCCGAAGAGGAAGAGTTTAGAGGAGCTGAGGATACAGGATTGATATTAGTAAGATTTGCGGGAAGACAACTTTCTGAAGTAGAATTAGGCAAAGAAGGAACGGATTTATTGAGAGCCCATCCATTGGATGGAGAAAGAATACGATTAGATGGAAGAGGGGGGAATTGGAGAGAGGAATCGTAGATAGGTTTAGAGAACCGTTTTTTTTGTGGAATGTAGGTGATTTGGGACGAGAAAGAGAGTTAGAAAGAAGAGAGGGGAGTGATGATGGAGATTTAGTAATATAATTGTGGGAAGAGGAAGGCAAGCAGGCTCGGTCAGCAAACGAAAAGGCATGAGTAGCTAAGCTGTTCTTTTTGATAAGTGAGGCTTCTTGAAAAGAGATATTCTCGAAAGCCATAATGCGTTTTATTTCTTTCTGCTTAATCCACTCGGGGCAAGACCAATCATAGGCACAGTGAGAGCCTTTGCAATTTCAGCTGGTGGGAGGAACTTGTAGGCAACTGAATTCTGGAGCTGGGTGCTTGGAAGCACAGTGAGAACAGATATACGAAGAACTACGGCAGTGCTTTGAAATGTGACCTAAAAAAAAACATTTTGAACACTGCGTAGGTAAAGGGACACTGGGGGAAACGGGAAAATGTAATCTGTAAATTGAGACAAATTCGGGAAGGGTAGTTTTATGGAATTTGATCTCGACTGAGCGGGTAGGAATTTTGTAATCTTCGGAAGAATGGTAAATTCGGCGAATTGAGGCAATAGGGATTGAGGACTCAATTCCTTCAGCAATTTCCCCCTCGGAGAAGGACGGATGAACGCCTGAAATGATGCCCATTCTAAAAAGAACACCGTTGGGGATGTACGCTTTAATATTGTGCGATGCGAAGAAATTGGGCTGCGCCAGAAAAGAATTTGTGGAAGAGACCGAAGGAAATTTAACTGAGACACGGCCCTTACCTTGAGGGACAATGCTCGTAAGGGAACAGGATACAGAGTAAATTAGCCTGGCAAGGGCCAAAGGATGAAGATTGCCGAGGTTCTCCTCTGAAGAACAACCTTCAACATAAGCGGTGTAAGGACCTGGATGATCAGAGGCAAACAACAAATTTTCTTTAATGATGCTATTATTATTATTATTGTTATTAGTAATATTATTCGTATTATTATTATTATTATTATTATTGTTCTGGTTGAACGTGTTTGCTTTTCTCTGCGATCAAGGTCTTTTATTCAAAGTTTATTAAAAGTATCATTTGTTAAATTGCAATATTCATATCTGTCTTCTTAAGCGGTTTTCAAATATGTAATTACTGCCTGGATATCTATACAGTCACTCGAGTAATCAAAGAAAACAGTAAGTAAATTTTTGCGCGTTCATTTGAAACATTTTCGTTAGTAAAATATTAAAAATGGTGTCGTGTCGAAAATGTGGCGAAGCGCTACCTGCAGCGGGAGATTATGCAGTGTGTGGTGCCTGTTCTGCTCAGTTACACTTTCAGTGCAGTGGTGTAGCGGCGTCGACTTGGCGCCAAAAGGGCAGCCAGAAGAAAGGCGCGTGGAAGTGTCCTGAGTGCCGCGGCGAAACTACGAAAGGAGGCAGCGGTGATAAAGATGAGTGCAGCAGTAGCAAGCCGAGCACAGAGCAACTGTTGCTGACTATTCGGAGCGAGATAGCCGCGTTGCACGATAAGCTCGAGAGTGTACACTTGTCGGTAGATCAGTTGCGCGCCGAAAACGACCAGCAGCAGCTGACGAACGGACTGCTGCGTGATCGTGTCGCAGGACTAGAGCAGTACACGCTCAAAGATAATCTAATAATACGCAACGTGCCGCAGTTGCCCAACGAAAACTTATACGACATCGTCGCGAAGATCGCCACAGTTATTAATTTTGAGATTTTATAAGAAGGTGCACTAGTATAATTTATTAGTGGTCTTATAGGAGCACTTAACCCTTTAATAAAAATACATAAAAATAATGCTGCTATAAGACCACTAATAAATTATACTAGTGCACCTTCTTATAAAATCTCAAAATTAATAACTAAAATATTAAAAACTAATATATCAATTAATAATAAATATACTATTAGAAACAGATTGGATGTTTTTGATAAATTAAGAAATATAAAAATTAATAACAAAACTAAATTAATTTCTTATGATATAACAAACCTTTATACAAATATACCTATAAATGAAACCATAGATATAATTAAAAAATCTGTAAATAAGTTAAAGAATAATATTTTTTGTAATCAATTAATCCAAATAATTAAAACTGTTACAGAGCAAAATTACTTTAATTTTAATAACTCCATGTATATACAAAATAATGGATTAGCTATGGGCTCACCTTTGTCAGGTATTTTAAGTGAAATCTTTCTACAAAATTTAGAAGAAATATACATGGAAAATATAATACAAAAATACAATATTAAATCTTATATTAGATATGTAGATGATACACTACTAATTTTTGATGAAAATAGTAGTAATACTGAAAATGACATTCTAAATGATTTAAATAAAATTCACAAAAATATTCATTATACTATGGAAAAAGAAGAAAATAACAAAATAAATTTCTTAGATATAACAATAATAAAATCAAATGATAAGTTAACATATAATATTTATAGAAAACAAACCACCACTGATAATATAATTCATAAAACATCAAATCACCCAAACCAACATAAATATGCTTACTTCATGACTGCAATAAATAGATTATTAACTACACCCATGAATATAAATAAAAAACAAATAGAAATTAATATATTAAAGACTTTGGCAAGAAATAATGGTTATGACGAACAAATAATAGATAAACTAATTCACAAAATAAAATCAAAATCAAAATATATACAAAAATTAAGAGTCAATAATGCTACTAACAATAAAGGATGGATAACATTCACATTTATAAACAATAACATATACAAATTAACCAATTTATTCAAAAAACAAGGTTTAAATGTAGCATTCAAAACTAAAAATAATTTAAAATATAAAATAAACACCTTAAATTTAAAAAATAATAATATTTACGAAAATAGCGGTATATATAAAATAAATTGTACTGATTGTGAGAAATCATACATTGGTCAAACAGGGCGAAAAATCAATTGCAGATATAAAGAACATATAAAAGCATTTAATAATAATGAAATAGAAAAATCAACCTATGCAGAACATCTAATTAAAAATAAACATAAACCTAATTCAATAGAAAATACTGTAACCATCCTGGCCACTTATCACAAAGGTAATAATATGAACATTGCAGAAAATTATTATATAAATAAATATAAAAATAATATTTTAAATGACCAAACACCTAATAATAATAATCCACTGTTTAATATAAAAATTTAACTTTTTGTCTTCTTGTTTTATTTTATATTTTATATTAATTATTAGCATTTTCAACCTATAGATTTTTATACCTGCCATGTTTATTCCTCTTTACATCTACTATATATACACATGTATTCCCTATATTCACTTCAGTATGTTTTAAGTTTCCTTTAAGTTAGTGTTAGCTGATGATGGGTTATGCCCGAAAACGTTTCTAAATAGGTATTTATCTAATTTATTGATCTATATTGTTTGTTATTAAAGTTTATTTTATTATACCATTTTAACAAACAGGATGTATTCACCTACATCAAAGTATAAAGATTTCATTAATGATTTAAGCAAGATAATTGACAACTCATCTAGAAATTGTATTATAGCCGGTGACATGAATATAAATCTTTTAGGAAATCTAAATTGCGGAGATTACCTAGGATTATTAAATTCAAATGGATTTGATAGTATAATTAACCAACCTACCTATAGGCGCCCTAGGGATTTGTACGTATCATGCCTCGATCACGTATTTGTCCGTGGGCTTAATAAGGACATTTTTGACTCTAAGTACGAATATGATATAATAGACATTCACTTTTCAGATCACTCTGCTGTCAGTGTTAAACTTTCATTAAAATCACATATACGTATAAAAGCGAATGATCGTGCAAAGTGCTTTTTTAATAAACAACTGTTTCGAGAAGAATTATATAAACTTAATATTTCACTATTCTAATATATTAGTTCCGCGACGGTAAATGAGAAATTTGACTGGTTTATTAATAAAATTATGGGATTAAAATAAGTCAATGTAACAAATTTAAAAAATGTAAATCAAAAGAAAATAAACGATCACCGTGGGTAAATAACAAAATTCTTCATTTAGCGAAGATCAAGAGTGAAGCTTATAAATTATCTAAGCTTTCCCCAAATAATACTGTCTTATTAAATAACTATAAAGCTGTGGCAAAAAGGGCTCAACAAACCGTTAGGAAAACTAAAAAACAATATTACACACGCCTCTTAGACAAGTGCAAATCAAATCAAAAAGACTACTGGTGTGTTGTGAAAAATGCAATTGGACAGAACGTGATGGGAATTGAAGAAATAAATATCAATAATATGAAAATAGCGGTAAAGTCTAACGAATATTTGGTAGCGCAACATTTCAACACATATTTTGAAAATAGTATGAAACAGGTATCCGTCAACGAAAGCAATGTAGGTACCGTATTAGACGACTTGACACCACATCCACAATTAAATTCTTTTGCTTTGTTCGATTTCACGTTGGATGATATTAAGGGGGCTATTCTATCACTACCGAATAAATCTTCCTTTGGTTTGGATAATATATCAATTAAACTAATCAAAGATAATCTGAGCTATTTCATAAAACCTCTGTGCTTCTTATTTAATGAATCTATGAAAACTGGAATATTTCCTGACATACTAAAAACAGGTATAATTACTCCAGTGTACAAAAGCGGGAGTAAAAATGAAGTATCTAACTACAGGCCAATATGTATTACTTCCACAATTTCTAAAATTTTTGAAAGATGTGTAAAGAAATTAGTAATAAATTTTCTAGATGATCAAAAATTTTTCAGTCCCAATCAATATGGCTTTTTACCAGATAAAGGAACTGACTTAGCAGTATTTTGGTCTTTTCTTCATTCCTCGCTCTTCTTCTTTAATGTTTTGTACCGGGTGGTTCAGTTGGTGTATTCTATTTCTATTTTTTGTACTGCTTTTAATTATCTCTATTTATCTGTCCGTATATTTCTTTCCTCTTTCCTTTTCATACGCATGCATCTATTCTTCTATTGAAATTATTTCTGTTCCCTCTTGTCTCCTTATTCTTGATAGCTATATTACGCAATTTGCAGCTAACAACATTACTAACACTTCTGTCTATATATTTTGGTTTATTGTTCTCCTTTATAGAAATCTGAAGCGCCGTATCAAGTCAGTTTCATCCGTATGGCAATATTACTAGCGTTGTTAATTGTATTATCTTTAATATGTAATAGCCGTTAAATTGTAATGTTTTGTAATTGAAGTTTTACTTAAAGTTATATATCCGATATTTAATATTTTTAACATCCTAAACTAACCTTTATGACTGATACCAATCTAAATTTATTTGTCCTAAATATCAGTAGTTTAAGGAGACGCACAACCAATTATGGTTTAACTCCTACTACTCCTCATTCTCAAACCCGGATTCTTTTTACTTGTCCATCCAGCCTTCTCTTCTTTTCTGTTCCTGGTTTCTTGATTTCCCTTTTATGCGTCGCTCCAGCATCTCGGCAATATGCCGCCTCCGCTTTGGGCACAGCTGGCTTCCCTCGTCGCTTTTCCGATTCTCTCTCGCGGCATCTCCGTATTGTCCTTTACATTCTCCTAACAGTCAACATGTATGTGATCCTGATCACATAATGTTCGAATGTTCATCACTTTCATCTGAACAATCTTCCTTTTACTCCTCTCTCTTATCAAACAATGTTCCTACTCCCTATTGTGCTGCATTTATTCTTTCCCTTCCTTCTCCTTCTGTCATCCAGGCGCTTGACACATTCTTGTTGAATGTTTCGCGCCATATAAAAATCTGATTTTTTCTTTATTCCTATTTCTTGGGCTAATGTCCTCGCTGATGAACCCATAGTAAATATTTAAAAAAAAAAAAAAAAAAAAAAAGGAGACACTTTGATGAATTGAATATCTTCTTGGAGGGAAAGAATTTTATTTTCGATATAATAGTACTTACTGAAATTTGGCTTTATGAAGAAGAAGTGTCTAGGTATAAAATCCCGGGGTAGGGCCTTTAGATTTCCCTCCTCCGAGCGCCCCCTTTATTCTACTCCTGCGTTGCCACATCTTCATTCCTTTTTGGACTCTATCTCGCCCGCTTATGTTCCTTCTCTTGAAGAAATTAGTTCCCCCTCTTACTACTCTACCTCTGAAGACCATTTTCTTTCCTCTCCTTTTCGTTACGATGAGCTCCTATCCGTTCTTAACAAATCCACTAACTCCACCCCCGGACTAGATGGCCTCTCATATCCAATCCTTAAAAATCTCTCCTCTTCCTCGTTGCATTCTCTCTTAGATATCTATAACTCCTTTCTAATCTCTGGTCACACTCCTAAATCCTGGAATGATTTTATAATCATTCCTATTCCTAAAAGAAACCAGTCTTCTTTCCTACCTATCTCCCTCGCCTCTTGTCTTCGAAAACTTTTCGAAGGCTTAATCAACAATCGTTTAGTCTGGTGGCTGGAGCATAACAATCTCCTCCCTCCCAATATGTTTGGCTTCGCCCTGGTCTTGGTCCAATCGACTGCGTTAGTACCTTTCTATCGGACATGTACAAATCATTCCTAGATAGAAAGTTTACTATTGCCACATTCGTCGACGTCGCATCTGCGTTTGATAATGTTCATCTTCCTTCACTGGCTTCTAAGCTCATTTCCCTCAATATTCCTCCTATTCTCGTTACCATTATTCTTAATCTGTTACAAAATAGATCTCTTTTTCTTTCTGTTCCCTCCTTTTCAACAATCAGACGTTGTTATCGCGGCTTGCCTCAGGGTTCCTGTCTTAGTCCTTCTCTTTTTAATATTTATCTCCTTGATATCGCTACTCTTCGCATTCCTTCTTCTTCTCTCCTTTTTGCGGATGATATCCTTATCTACTCCACTTCAGACGTGCTAGCTACAGCTAACGAGGAGATTAATTGTTCTCTATCAGTCCTCAGTAGTTCCCTCTCCAATGCTTTTCTTTCTCTTTCTCCATCCAAGTCTTCTTCTATTATTTTCTCCCTCCGCCCATATAATCATGCTCTAGTAAACATCATCTCCTCCAACTATCCTATTCCTATTGTTAATTCCATATGCTATCTTGGTCTTTTCCTAAATAGTCGACTCTCTTTCCAAGAACATATCGAGTACCTTTATATATCTTGTCTCAAGAGACTAAATCTCCTGAAAGCCTTATGTCCTCTCAAATGGGGCGGTGATCCATATATTCTCCTAATTCTCTACAAATCCATCATTCGTTCCAAACTAGACTACTGTTCCTTCTTATACGTCAATGCATCAAATTCTCTCCTGCGCAAACTTGATAGAATCCAAAACTCCTGTTTTCGACTCTGCATTGGGGCCCTAAAGTATTCTCCCTTTCCTACTATTTTGTCCAAATCTATTATTAAACCCCTGTTTATCCGCAGATCTCTGCTTGGTTACCGTTTTCTAATTAAACGCCTCCCGATCTCTTCATCTAAACTTATTTCTTCATATCTGTATATCAATGACCACTGGCGCTTCGTTCTTCACAAAATCCCGGTTCTTGCGCACATAGCTTCTCGGGTCTCTTAGTTTTCTCCTTATGTCTTTTCCCGCAATAAGCTTCCTTACTTTTTTTTTGATTTCAATAGTACATGTCTTCCCATCTCATTCTCCTCTCTTTCTCTTCGTGCTAACTCCACTCCTCAGAGCACAGTGGTCAGTGAATATGTCCACATATTAAATTCTTCATTTCCCCGTCATGTAAAAAAATTCACTGATGTTTCCAAAAATGATAGCGGGGTGGGCGGTGCTTTTACGGCCCCCTCGCTTAATCACTCGGAATCCTTCAAACTTCCTTCCTTTTGTTCCATTTTTTCTGCTGAAGCAGTCTCCATTCTCTGTGCTGTCTCCTTTATTTCCTCTTCAAGAGGGATCTGTAAATTTCTCATTATTACTGATTCCAAATCCATGCTGCAAGTTATCTCTTCTCCTCCTTCCCACTCGACTAATAATATCATTCTTTCTGATCGCGCCTCTATCTCCAACTTGCGCTTAGCACGTTCTATCCTTCTTGACTTTTTATGGGTTCTTGGCCACTCTGGCATTCAGCAATGAAGCAGCTGACTTCCTAGCTTGCTCGGCGTCTCTCAATGGTCCATTTCTTCCGCATTTTCCTGCCTCAGACATCCTTTTCCTCTCCGCAAGTCTCCATACCAGACTGTGGGTTGACATCTACCCTTCCTTTTTTGCCAATCGCTCCTCCTTCTACCTCCTCCTACAGCCTACTCCCAATTCACAGCCTTGGTACCAATTTCTTCCTTTTTCTCGGCGCTCGGCTATTGTTTCTTTAATCAGACTAAGACTTGGCCATTCCCTCCTTCCCTTTTCTCGTTTTTCTCTTTCTCTTTCACCTTCTCCCTTTTGCCCTCTCCACTCAACTGATCCTCCCTTTATATGTGACCCCAACCATATCCTTTTCGAATGCTCTGCTCTTTTTCCTCAGTGCTCTCATCTATACGCCGAACTTTTGGCGTTAGATCTTCCTACCCCTTTCAATGCTTCCTTTATCCTTTCCTTCCCATCTCCAGCCGTTATTCCCCTCCTTCTTTCCTTTATACTTTCTATCTCCGATCGCCTCAGAATCTGAGTAGGTGATCTAGGTCCATGTATTTGGGTCAGTGTTAACACCGAGCCCATTTAAAAAAAAAAAAAAAATCCCGGGGTGCAAAAGCATTATGCAATGCCGAAAAAATAAGCGGTCAGGTGGGGTTGCAGTACATATAAAAAATAATATCCAGTACACAACATCGATGTTGATCTAATCACTGCGAATGCCGTTTTGGTCCAAATTCAATCTAAAAATAATGTGATTTTTACTATCTGCGGTATTTATAGATTCTGTAATTCACCACGGGAAATATTTCTAGATGAACTAAAACGTATTATTTCACTATGCAATAAAAACGCTTTAATAACCGGAGATGTAAACATAAATGTGCTAGATAGAGAAGATAGTTCAAATTATCTGAACCTAATCAGTATATACGGTTTTACTAATCTGGTAAATGAGGCCACTTTCTCGCGACCAAACGTTGGTAATAATTCTTGTCTTGATCATGTTCTGACTAGAGGATTACTAAATAAAAAATTCTTCCTTAATATGTGCTACGAACTAGTAAATATCGCCTTTTCGGATCATAAAGGAATTATAATAACAAGTTCATTTACAAAAGAATTCCGTTCCCCTATGTATGTTGAGAAATGTTATTTTAATAAACAAAAATTCGGTGATCGGCTGACAAACTGGAATTTAGAATATTTGTACTTGAGTTCGGCGTCCATTGATGACAAGTTTAGTTGGTTTATAACATCACTCACAAAAATGATGAACGACTGCAAAGAAAGAAGCTTATCTTCAAATAAAATATGGAAAAGAAACCCTTGGGTAAATCCGAGCATAATGAATTTATCTCTGGAGAAAAAACGTTTATATATTCAGCATAAAACTAATCCAGATAATCAATTTTTAATTACACGTTTGAAAATTATCTCCAAAGAGATACATAAAGAAGTAAGAAAAGCGAAACTAGAATATTACAATAAGTTATCAGATAATTGCAAACACAGTCAAAAAAACTACTGGGCTATTGTTAAAAAGACAATTGGTACCAGGCATCCTACCTTAAAACAAATTAAGATAGAAGGTAAGACAATAAACGTAGAGGGTAATGAAAAATTTATATCGAACTGCTTTAACGATTTCTTTAGAGACAGTGGGCGTGTGATATTTTAAATAGTGCGGATAATTTGAACAATGGTGAGAAAGAATCTTCTGAGAGCTGTTATTCCAGTAGTTCTTCTTTCGCTTTCCATAGCTTCACTAATGCGGAAGTGCAGTATGCTATACAATCTTTACCTAATAAAACTTTGTTTGGGGCTGATGGCATATCCATAGGAGTTATTCGTGATAATTTAAACTTTTTTATACGCCCGCTGACTTATTTGTTCAATGAATCAGTCATAGTAGATAAATTTCCGGAAGTCTTGAAATTAGGATTGATTACTCCTGTATACAAAAATGGCGATAATACTCTAACTGCAAACTATAGACCTATTTGTATTCTATCATGTATCAGCAAAATATTTGAAAAGTGTTTTAAAACTAAAATGTTGAGTTTTTTAAATAGCAAGCACTTTTTCGGTGAAAATCAATTCGGGTTTCTGGCTGGTAAATGTACCGATGATGCCTTTTATAATCACGTTTCTTATATTTCTGAAAATTTGGAGGAGGGTAGAGCTATTACTGCAGTCTACTTTGATATTAGAAAAGCCTTTGACACGGTCCACCATAAAATATTGTTGTGTAAATTATACACGGCAGGATTTAGAAAAATGGTGTACAATTGGTTGAAAACTTACTTGCTCAACAGGAGATATGTTACAAAAATAAATAATATTTTCAGTAATGAAATTGTACAACAGTTTGGTGTCCCTCAAGGAAGTATTTTAGGCCCGATATTATTTCTAGTTTACATAAATGACCTTTGCAACTTGAATGTGCAAGGAAAGTTAATTACCTATGCAGATGATACTGTTTTCTTAGTAAACTCTAGGCACCCAACTACTTTAGAAAAATTAGCTCAGAATGGGATAAATCAAATTACAGAATGAATGAATAAAAATAAATTAACTCTAAATGTAAATAAGACGAGATACATAATATATAGTTTTCAGCAAACTGAAAAGTACAGAAATTTTTCTCTAAGTTTATCAGACAATAATCTGCTTGAAAGAGTATATGAAATAAAATATTTAGCAATACTCGCCGCTGATCATAAGTTGATATGGGCTAAACATTTAACTCATCTGGCTTGTAAATTGAGAAAATTAAATTATTTGTTCTATTACTTACAGCAACACTTCTCTCCTCAGCATCTACGGCGGTTATACCTGGCGCTTTATCAACCCGTCCTTTCTTGCGGTATAAAATTCTGGGGTGGTACAGCAAGTTGTCATATTCGACCTATAAAAGTCTTGCATAATGCAGTACTTAAAATGATACAGTTTCGAAATAACAGTGAAAGAGAGCACGACATTATGACAGTTGAAACCCTATACAAAACAAATCTGCTATATTTTGTATTACAAATCTAAAATTTAACAATTTGACTTTTTCGAATGCTTAATCAAAAATTTATTTACACGTTAATTATTTTATATCGATTTTTATATTCCATATTTCATTTTTAGGTAGTAATTTCTGAACGTTCTTTGTACGCACCGATTAGGGGTAATCGAATTAGTTTTGAAGAATATGATTTGTTAGTTAAACCTTATACAGTGATGTTTGAACCAGGTAATTATTTCGATTTCTATTATCGAAATGTCACCTTCAATTTTTGATACTATTAAGTAGTCTACGTTGTTCTTTTTAATCTTATGTTCTAACCATTAAAATTGATTTGATTATGTGACTTTATATAGCGAATGGTTTGAATGAAATGCTTCTTCTTAAGATGCCGTACACTACATAGCGCGTTGGCGCAACCTATTTGTACATTTTTAGCTGTACCGATATAGGTGAATGAAATTTAGCGATACTAAATTTACATGCAGATTCGCGAGTTTCTATTGTCAACAGCCTGCTCTTGTTGTTGTTGTTACCGTTAACTTTATAATAGTGTATTAAAATAAAATTCGCTTACCGGCGGTCATGTTAGCATCAATTACCGGTATATTCAATCCATTATACCATAATAACCATAATACTAACAATAATATTAATTTAAATTTTAATACTAACAACATTCCGATAAATTTTTCTTCAACGTTATTTGAGAAAAATATTACTATACGTTAATATGGTTAAACAAAGAATAATGCCGATAAAAGATTTTAAATACCCTGTGGAATCTGAAGGAATCATATTTAATTATTGCGGCAGGTTGAAAATAAGAGACTATCTAATAACACTTGAAAATCTTATCGGAGGACCGAAATACATTACTGCAGACTCCAGGGTTAGCAATAACAGAGTAATCGTCTTTTTGTTAAATGAAGAAATAGCAAAAACTTTTCTAACCAAATATGGAGGAATTAAAATCGGAAATAACTTCATTAAAACTATACCACCTACAAAACTGTCAACAAAAATTATTCTTTCAATCGTTTCTCCCGTAATAGCGAATAGTGTTCTAGAAGATTATCTAAAAATGGAACTTTTACTTGATGTAGTGTAATCGATATCTATATTAAGAGTCAATCAAAGTGACAGCTGGCGTCGACAAATTTACTACGTCCGAAATAATATGTCTGATACAAACCTCCCAAATTCTTTTAATATTACACATAATGAAAGAACGTACTGGATTTTTCTAACTTTCGATCAGTTATCATGCTTTAAATGTCATAAAATGGGACATAAAATCGAACCCATATCTGGATGACACTCCGTTTTCTGATGTAGAAGACCAGATAGCAACTAGAGAAGATAATAAAGAACACCGAAGGGTAATAAATGAATCAATACACCATGTACTGCACAGGGAAGATGTTAAGGATATCCCTGTAAATTTAAGCAGTGACAATTCACAAAAACTTTCCAAAACTAATTATTCGTCGGTGCCTATAGATCAATCACACACAACATCGGATATTATGGCACCGAAAAAGATAATTAACAAATATAAGCGACCACTCTCCCACACATCATCGACCCCAAATGAGACCAGCAAACCGATAATGCTAGATGTCGGGGCCAACAAAAAACTGGTAAAGAAAAAAATTAAAAATACCAGCAAATATCCCTCTCAACAGAAGCAAGAGGAAAACGATTCATCAAATGCAAGAATGTACTTCAGCATCAACTAACAGTACTATCAATAAAAGACGCCTTACAACCCATTCAAGAAAATTTCGAAACAAACAAGAATATGTACCCTATCTTATTCAAATTTTTCACTATATATCGATATGTGCAGGAACAACGGTCAAATTCCTACTACGGCGGTTGAGTATACATCAGATCTCGCAGGGCTGATCAACATGATTAAAAAAAACCGACTCATCGCTCAATATCGTATCATGAATATATGGTTTACTAAAATCAAAAAAACCCTCATTGAACATCTCAAACAGCAAAAGAACGAGACAAACACCCAACATAATGCACAAGAAAATAAGAATACGAATAGCGCACTCAGTGGAGAAGTAAAATACATCATCGCACAGATATTCCACAAATCGCCTGAATTATTCCTGCAGAAAGTACGGAAAACGATACATATTCGAATTCCTTATGGAGATATCAAAAACCAAAACAAAAATGGCCGATAGAGTTATTGATAATTACTACCAAAATCCGGAAGGAATCTTTCCTTTCATTTTTCAGCTGCGACCAAATGTGAAGTACCGCGGCCCCAAAACCCAATTGACTAGTTAATATTACTTACTAACATATAATACAGTGTAATTCTCTATAAGTTAAATTTAGTTTCTATATACAATGACAGTCCGTCTGCAGTGGAATGTGCTACTTTCAAAGTGTAGCTGAACTGAAACAATTAATCTATAAACATGAATCATATATAATTGCAATTCAAGTGGCACACTTTAAACCACAATCCCAAGTAAACTTACCAAACTATACCGTTTTCAGATATGATAATCCTACCAGTTCCCATGCTAAAGGCGGAACTGTATTATTAACATCAAATTCATTCCAAGCTACTAGAATACAAACACCAACAGAAATCCAAAACATTGCAATCTCTATATCTATCCCACAGATATCCCAAAAACCAATTACAGTTTGCTCTGTTTACATTTCACCAACTCAAACTATCTTAGCTAGAACTTTAACAGAACTCCTAACCTACCTTCCAGAACCGCTTATTCTGTGCGGGGATTTCAGTGCCCACAAATCACTTTGGGGCAGTAAATGCTCTAACACTAGAGGCAATATAGTTGAGCGTGTGCTGGCTAATTCTTCGAACCTAATCCTCTTAAATAGCAAACACCCCCCAACCCACATAAATTCAAGTTACGGATGCTTTCCATCTATCTATCTAACAATATGTTCAAACTATCTAGCCCCCAAATTCCAATAGGCCGCATACACAGATCCTTATTTTATGATTTTACAGCCAACATAGATCAACTCCCGTGTCCCACATTCATTGCAGATTCGGTTAACGCTTTCACTAATCTATTGATTAGTGAAGCTGAAAACTCCATTCTCAGATCCTTTAACTCAATTAACTCTCGAAAAGTTCCTAACGATTATTATGAATTTAACATCAGAGTCTGCGAATTCTTGACATCCAATATTCTTTCCTGACTCGAATGATACTTTATGATATTTGGTACAGTGGCGCAATACTGTTGTAAGTATTGTAATGTGACCATTACATGGCTCGGCAAAAAATAAACAAATAAAAATCATAGAAAACACAAAATAAAACTAAAATAAAATAAATAAATAAATAAAATATTAAAAATTAAATTTGATAAACTATCGGACGAATGGTGTGAGCGTAAGTATGCGTATGTGTGTAATCCTGTTGTCGGCTAGGGTGAATGGAATTCTTTATCACCACCCACGGAGGACTATTCGGCAAAATATTATTGTACAAATCATAAAAAATGAGGCCTGCAAACATCGTAGGTTCTAAGGATTCCGAAAATGCACGGCATGTTTGAATAGATCAAAGAATCTCCGCGATCCTAGGCCTTCGTTTGTCGCGATTCTGACAAGTGCTGCGGTCAGGGTTGTAAAAAACAAGCCGACGAAAAATAACGGCTGGAATGAGCCCGAGTCCAGGGCAAGCGAAACTGTCTAAAGACAGTTCGAGTCAGTCTGATTTTTGTCGCAGTCGGAATCAGTGCGGAATAGTTTTCGGTCTTGGTCATCGGACCAGTAAAAAAGGGAAAAAGTAATTCAGGTTGGCCACAGGCTATACCTATGCTGTTCGACAACGTGCAAGATCTTAATCCCGATCAAATATAGTCGAAATTATTTTATTAATCGAAAAATGTACCGAGTGTAATTTTTAAATTATCTTAAAAATACCGCGAACCAAATTTCCCTCCGCAGATCTACCGATTATTCAGAGGACCAACGGACCATCGCTATTCAGGATATCACACCACCCGGCTGACAACACCGATACGTATTAAATTGATTTAGATTTAGTAATTTTCGCCGTGTTATACTCGTATTCATATTATGTTAATTAACTTGTGTTCTCAGCGGTCGACTGTCTAAGTAAAATTGTTGTAGGTAAATTTATAATACAAACTTTAAATCTTGATCAATTTCCTTGACTTAGCTAATAATAATTAGTAATCGTAAAATAAATAATAATAATTAATAATCGTAAAATAAATAATAATAATTAATAATCGTAAAATAAATAATAATAATTAATAATCGTAAAATAAATAATAATAATTAATAATCGTAAAATAAATAATAATAATTAATAATCGTAAAATAAATAATAATAATTAATAATCGTAAAATAAATAATAATAATTAATAATTGTAAAATAAATAATAATAATTAATAATAGTAAAATAAATAATAATAATTAATAATCGTAAAATAAATAATAATAATTAATTATCGTAAAATAAATAATAATAATTAATAATCGTAAAATAAATAATAATAATTAATAATCGTAAAATAAATAATAATAATTAATAATCGTAAAATAAATAATAATAATTAATAATCGTAAAATAAATAATAATAATTAATAATTGTAAAATAAATAATAATAATTAATAATAGTAAAATAAATAATAATAATTAATAATCGTAAAATAAATAATAATAATTAATAATCGTAAAATAAATAATAATAATTAATAATCGTAAAATAAATAATAATAATTAATAATCGTAAAATAAATAATAATAATTAATAATCGTAAAATAAATAATAAAAATTAATAATCATAAAATAAATAATAATAATTAATAATCATCCAAGTTTCAAGTTTCAAGTTTTTATTATTATTATTATTATATATAATCCATCTATGCGCAAGTTTGCGCGAGCGATGGCTATTGTAAACAACCAAAAAGTAAAAAATTTTGGAACAAAATTAAATGAAAGTTTTTTAAACAAAATATGTAAACAATAAAAAAATTTTTGAACCAAAATAAAAGTTTTTTAAACAAAATATGTAAACAATAAAAAATTTTGAACTAAAATAAAAGTTTCTTAAACAAAGTAATATTAAAAACTGCAATTATATGTAACATGCACACTCAAACATACAATCGGATGCATTTATACATTTAGACATTCTTATACATATGTGCACTCTAATTAAATACGTATATACAAAAACTGTACTTACTATTACAGAAGTAGTAGGTTGAAAATTAAATAAGTTAAAATTTGGTGAGCTTTTTTTTTTTTCTTTTTTTTTTCCCTTTCCTTTTCCCTCTTCATGTCTTATCTGTTTCTTTCTTTCCTTAGCTCTACTCTCGTTTCTAATTTTATTTTTCCTTATCTGTGCTATTGTTAAGGTAGTAAGTATGATAAAAGAATTTTTCGACGCTTTTTGTAGTTTTTTAGTTGTATTTTTAAAGTGGAAGGTAAAGAATTAAAAAGTTTAGGACCCATATATATAGATTGATTTCGGATGTGGTATTTGTTAATATTCGGTAATTCTGCTAATTCTTCGCCCGCTGATCTAGTAATACTTTGCATAACCGAAATATTAAATTTTGTTTTATTTTTAAGAACGAACATAAGTAGTTGTAATTCATAGAGTTTTGAAAGATTTATAATATTATAATCTACAACTGTGTCCAGATCTCTGCCAAGTAGATTTACAACATTTTTTTGGAGTTGAATCAAATGTTTTAAATGGTGGTCGGCAGCTTTGCCCCAGTGCATGATTCCGTAGCTTAATAAGGGTTGGTATAAAGCAATATATAGTTTACGGAGATGTATAGTATTGAAAAATTTGCTTAGATAGTAAAATATATAATTTAATTTTCTAATTTTCGGTGCAAGATAAATTGGATGTTTATCCCAAAACAGTTTACAGTCTAGTTGAACACCTAAATATTTTATCTCATACACTCTATACAGGGGAGCATTATTTTCCCAAAAAATTTTGAAATCATTAAATTTAAATTGTGGTATGTGACTATAAATAATTAATTTAGTTTTATTTAGATTAATAAATAGTTGATTATGGTGCAACCAGTTTTTGATTTTATACAAGTCATCCTGTAAAAGACTCTGAAGAATATCTTGTTTGCGGGAGTTTACCATTAGCACGGTATCGTCTGCGTAACAAAATATTTTCCCATAAACGTCTAGATTACATAAATCATTAATATAAATTAAAAATAGGAGAGGCCCCAATATGCTTCCCTGAGGTACACCGTAAACTTGCTTTACATAATCACTTTTTATATTATTAATTTTAGTGCACTGCAGTCTGTTCGTTAAATAAGATTTAAGCCAATCATGCATAATCCCACGGAAGCCACAATTAAATAATTTCCTTAGCAAGATGTTATGATTAACCACGTCAAATGCTTTTTTTAAGTCTAAATAAACTGCTGCAACCGAACTGCCCATTTCCAATTTGGATGCAATGAAGGAAATATGATTAAAAAGTGCGTCATCTGTGCAAAGTTCAGGCAGGAAACCATACTGATTTTTGCTAAAAAAGTTATTATTCAGTAAGTAATTTAACATTCTACGCTTAAGACATTTCTCAAATATTTTGGCTGTGGTGGACAGAATGCATATAGGTCGGTAATTGGAAATATTAGAACAATCACCATTTTTAAAAACAGGCGTAATTATACCAAATTTTAAGACTGATGGAAATCTTCCGACTTGAATGGATGTATTAAATAAATAGGTTAGATGTTTAACAAAAAAGTGTAAATTTTCTTTTATTAATGAGATCGAAATTCCATCAAACCCGAAAGAGGACTTGTTAGGCATTGACATTATTCCAAGCCTAACTTCATCGAAAGAAAAATCGATAAATCCAAAGGAGTTGAGGGTAGTGGGTTCTTTCGTTGGAATGTAGTTAAAAGTTTCTGTACTATTTATCATATCTTTCACCGCATTACTGAAATAGTTATTGAAGTAATCTGCGGTTAATTTTTCATTACCACACACATTCGTTTTGATGCCATTAATAGATATATTATGTAATATTCGTGGATTATTTCCTAAGGTTTTTTTAATAACCGCCCAATACTTTTTTTGATTATTTTCACACTTTTCTAATAATTTATTATAATAATTTTTTTTTGCCTTTCTAGATAGTCGCTGCAGATTTTTTGAAGTTTCTTTAAATTGTAATTTTAAATAGGGGTCAGTAGGATAACGCTTAGTTAGTATGTATGCTAGATTTTTTTCACGAGAAAGCTTGACTAATTCATCTGTAATCCAAGGCGATCTTTTATGGATTTTTCTTGTCTGTCGTTTACATTTTGATTTCTCCATACCATTTTTTATTATAGATACAAACTCCTCAAATTTCTCGTCAATGGTTAATTGCAAACTATATATTTTTTCACAGTCGATAGTTGCTAAATAATGTTTGAACTTAATTTTATCAAAATAGTATACACAGTTGGATTTAATGGACTTAAGGTTGGAATGAAATGTAATTGATGCATTTATAGCACAATGATCGGAAAAACTTATTTTAATTATTTTGTGTATTATGTTTGATTTAAATAGTATATCATTAAAATCTCTAACAAATAAATGATCTAAGCAAGATGAATAACCTGAATGTTCTTGTATAAAAGTCGGTGTATTAACCACACTAGTGAATCCCCATGAATATAGTAAATTCAAGTAATCGGAAGATTTCGCTTTGTCCAAAAGATTTATGTTAATATCACCTGATAGGATTGAAGTTGCTGAAGATAAATTTATTATGCGCTGCAGATCAGATAAAAAATCCTCATGATTATGGCTGCAGAAACGATAGATACCAAAAACAGTTACGTGGATGTTGTCATCAAAAAACAATTTCGCTCCAACTATGTTTGCGGAGATGATAGAGATGTCAATTTTTTGAAATAAAATACTGTTGTTAATATACATTATAACACCACCTGATCTTTTATTACCTCTACATTGTCCTATGGACGTATAACCAGAAATGACATATTGGTTTAGTTCCTCTTCGTACAGCCAGGTTTCTGTGAGAATTATTATATCATACTGAACATTATTACTAGCCAAAAAAATTAAAAGTTCATCAAATTTTGAGCGGACACTATTAATATTAAGCGTAAATAATTTAATTTCCGAGCTCATGCTTAATCGATGTTATAAAATAATGTAGAACTACGTAAGTATAAGAATACCAGATGTTATTGTTATGGTTAAGGTTTTATATTTAAAATATCCTGTTACACCCATGCGATAGCATGCATTTTGGAAAACTATGTAATAAAGCAAACTGTATAACTGAGTGCAAAAAAAACAAAACAGTCATTAATCGGTAACATGCAGAGATTAATTTTACATAACACAACACAGTACAAATTTCTCCGATAAAAGAAGTAAAAGAAAAATAAAAGTAAGAAACATACACTCCTGAACCTAGACAAATAGAGTTATTTAGTTTAGTGTGAAATAAAATGAGAAGAAGTTGCAAAGATACCCAGAGCCAGATAGTCCGAGAAGAACGGCTGCGTGAATAAGTCATTAACTGTAGCTCTTTATCCATATAAGCTGATTTCCAAACACCTCTATACTTATAAATATAGCGTATTAATAGATCAATACATCTTAAATATACAAAAAATGCTGATAAATCAGTAATTAATAATAGTTATTCGTTTTTTTGTAATTTCTCGATCTGCTCGATGGAGTTGATTCTAACGAGTCTTGAACCCTCATCTTGGCGTGCGAAAACTTTTCCTTCTCGCACCCAGACATATTTCCAGCCCTTTGTTCGTAAGTTCCTGGCTGCTGTAAACAGTCGGGAGTTGTCGCGAGTTAAATGTTCATTAATATATATTTTCGCATCACCAGCATACCCGATGTCCTTCTGTGTTGGTCTCTTCACTCGGCTATTTTTAATTAGGCGTTCTTTAATTTTTCGTCTACAAAATTTGACGATTATTGCCGGATGTGTCTGTCTTGGCATAAGCGGTAGTCGATGACAAGCATCAATGTCTTGTTCAGTTATAATTATATCAGTTGCTTTTCCCAGTTTTATCGCCAATTCTGTCAAATCTTCATCAGGCGCCTGCGGGACATTATTAATAATGATATTGTTTATACGAGTATACTGCTCAAGTTTCTGCACTCGTGCAAGCAGTTCGACGTTCTGATTTCGCAGGGAGGTGTTTTCATTCGTTACAGCTGATATTAGAGCGAGCATATCAGCCACGCGTGCATCAAATGTCGCTTGTAAATCGAGCATTCGATCACTGAGTACGCGTAACTCGCTACTCAATTGCTTTATAACTGAATCTGAAACTGAAACTGAAGCCGGCGAAGGCGGTGCGGTCGTTGCTTGGCTCGTGCCAGCGTTCTTTTTTCCCTTCTCCGCACGACAATGTTGACACTGCCATGCAGCTCGGACCTTCGACGACCACTTGGACCATGTCGATTCTGCCACTCTACCACACTCCTTACACAAACTGCACGACAGATCATCGCTTCCCAGTAACAAGTCGCCAGAGCACTTTGCGCACACAGATGCCATTACTAATACTAATGTTCGTTAATCTTTACGCGCCGAACGAGTCTGTCTACCTCCGAAAATCGGACTAACTTCAACGCGGGAACTTATTACAAAAATTACAAAATAAAATGCTTTATAACTTACGAACGGCTATGAATATTTTAGCTGCGAAAAAAACACTGGAAAACTGACTTCCGAGATTGTTATGATATTCACTTTATATGAATAAATATTTTCTTTACAAACCGATATCGGGACGATAATAAGGACAAAGCAAAACACAACTGCATCTGATAATAAAAATAATAAAATAAATAATAATAATTAATAATCGTAAAATAAATAATAATAATTAATAATCATAAAATAAATAATAATAATTAATAATCGTAAAATAAATAATAATAATTAATAATCATAAAATAAATAATAATAATTAATAATCGTAAAATAAATAATAATAATTAATAATCGTAAAATAAATAATAATAATTAATAATCGTAAAATAAATAATAATAATTAATAATCGTAAAATAAATAATAATAATTAATAATCGTAAAATAAATAATAATAATTAATAATCGTAAAATAAATAATAATAATTAATAATCTTAAATAAATAATAATAATTAATAATTGTAAAATAAATAATAATAATTAATAATCGTAAAATAAATAATAATAATTAATAATCGTAAAATAAATAATAATAATTAATAATCATAAAATAAATAATAATAATTAATAATTGTAAAATAAATAATAATAATTAATAATCGTAAAATAAATAATAATAATTAATAATTGTAAAATAAATAATAATAATTAATAATCGTAAAATAAATAATAATAATTAATAATTGTAAAATAAATAATAATAATTAATAATCGTAAAATAAATAATAATAATTAATAATCGTAAAATAAATAATAATAATTAATAATCGTAAAATAAATAATAATAATTAATAATCGTAAAATAAATAATAATAATTAATAATCGTAAAATAAATAATAATAATTAATAATCATAAAATAAATAATAATAATTAATAATCATAAAATAAATAATAATAATTAATAATCATAAAATAAATAATGATAATTAATAATCATAAAATAAATAATAATAATTAATAATCGTAAAATAAATAATAATAATTAATAATCGTAAAATAAATAATAATAATTAATAATCGTAAAATAAATAATAATAATTAATAATCGTAAAATAAATAATAATAATTAATAATTGTAAAATAAATAATAATAATTAATAATTGTAAAACAAATAATAATAATTAATAATCGTAAAATAAATAATAATAATTAATAATCGTAAAATAAATAATAATAATTAATAATCGTAAAATAAACAATAATTCAATTCAATTCAATTTATTATTATTATTAAGAATCCACAAATGCGCTACAAAGCGCTAGTAGTGGTTACACAAAATCAAATATAGTTTTAATGTATACATTACAATACATTAGCAACATTAATAAATAATAAATATGGCTCTGAGAAACGGGTGTAACTATACAAATATAAAATTTAAACAAATTATAAAAGAACTATTTCGATTAATATAAAACAAAATTAAAATACATTAAGCACGGCACTGCGAGACCTGTGTGAACATGCACGTATGAAAGTCGAACAAATTATAATAGAACTAATTGAAATAACATAAACAAAATGAAATCTATGTAGAAAATTGTACTAAATGAACAAAAATTTACAATATTATACAGTAAGTATGGCACTGCAAAACCTGTGTAAACATGCAAGTATAAAGGTTAAACAATATGTAACATATAACTGTTTCGAAAAAAAAAAAAAAAAAAAAAAAAAAAAAAAAAATATGCAAATGCAGTTATAGTGTTTAGATAATATTTTATAAATTATGGAAACGATAATGAATATCTAAAATAGCAATTAATAATTAAAATTTAAATTTTAAACTGGTAGTGTACATTATGGATGTGACAGCGATTAATTTATTAAAGTTCATGTGCCTGCACTGCAATTCATTGTTTACATAGGTTAGAGTAATAAAAATGTTATGTACATATTTGACACGGCTATTTAGCAGTTTGTTAATTAAAGCTGTTATATTGTTTTTATCTGGGTTGTAAAAATTTTGAAGATTTTTAGAATAATTACATAATGTACACTTTATGTATATTGCAATTTTCTGTTTTATTTGAAACTAGATTACTCTTATTTCTGTTGTTGTTTCGTTTTATAAGTTATGGTATTTTAATTTCTAGAATGTTTCGTAATATTTGTGGTTGTAAATTTCTGTATAGTTTCATTTTTCTTTTACCTTTTCTTATTTACTTTTTGTGATGTAATTTAAAGTATTGTGATTTTTGGTCGTTTGATTTTCTTATTGTAGTTTTTTGGTTTAGTGTTTGTTCTATAAAGTTTATTTATTGAGAGATGTTGTACCTAGTAGTATGCTTACTGTTATGTTTATTTATCGTTATTAATATATCGGAGAAGTGAAATCATTTTGAAAATACTTCGAGTACTGCATGGGTTTAGCGAATTTATTCTGCTATAAAGATAGTTTCGTTGTAAACTAATAGGAGTATTCAAAGGAGTATTTATCTCACAAGTTTTATGCAATTATCTGATTTAAGATTATTTTGGTTTTATTATGCGTGATATATGTATAGTTAGATGGGACATAAATTACACTGCTAGAGATCTCCCCACTGCATAATGTGTTTAATAATATACTTGCGCCTTTTTTTGTAGTTCGCCAAATGAATCTTAACTGATTCTAGTAATGTATTATAAAAAACGGAACCTGCATAGAAGGCTTGATTTCTCATGTGCTGTTTATTTACTTTGGGTATACACGCTTTCTCTACACCCGATGCTCTTGTAGTTCCTGACTTGGTTGATATATTGAATTTCTCTTTATTTTTATATACAAAGTTCAATAATTGAACTTGGTATAGTTTTTGGAGGTTTAATAGTTTTTTGTTTTTGTTATTTTTATTATTTATGTTTGTAATAACTTTTTTCTGAAGTGATTGTAATGGTTTAATGTAACTCGAAGCTGTTTTCCCCCAATGTATGATTCCATAAGATATAACCGGTTGATATAATGATAGATATAATCTGTGTAACTGTGCATTGGAGAAAAATTGTTTTAGGTAATAGAAGAGATAACTCATTTTTCTTGCCTTTATTGAGGTATGCGTAATTTGTCTGTACCAGGTTAATTTTTGATCTAAATAAATTCCTAGATATTTAACCTCTTTTACTCTTTCTATCGGTTGATTTTGAAATAGTACATGAAAACTATCCCAGTTAATTTGGTATTGATATGTGTATAACAGATATTTTGTTTTATCAGTGTTTAAAATTAAGCGATTTGCACGTATCCATTTTGCTACTATATTTACATCATTTTGTATTAAGTTTTGTAAGATTTCTGGAAACCGGGAGTGTGTTACTAATATTGTATCATCTGCGTAACAGGCAATTTTCCCGGAAATTTTTATATTTAATAAATCATTAATGTATATTAGAAATAGGTAGGGTCCAAGAATGCTGCCTTGTGGAACACCGAATTTCTGAGTTAAACTATAACTCCATAGCCCGTTTATTTTTGTGACATAATTTCTTTTAGTGAGATAGGATTTAAACCAGTTGTGTATATTTCCTCGTAAGCCGCATTCATACAGTTTTTTGAGTAGTATACTGTGGTCAACCAGATCAAATGCCTTTCGAAAGTCTAAGTATACTGCTGCTACCGCGCGTCCTAACTCTAAATTTTGTGCAATGTAAGTCACATGATCGTACAAAGCGTCGTCGGTCCCTTTTCCTTGCACAAAGCCAAATTGATTTTCATTGAAAAATTTAATACGATGTAAATAATTTACTAGTAATTCCTTTACACACTTTTCGAAAATTTTTGCTATTGTAGGTAATATACAAATCGGTCTGTAATTGGAGACGTCTGTTTCTTTTCCAGCTTTGTGTACAGGAGTGATAATACCCAATTTTAAAATTTCGGGGAATTTACCTGACTTTAATGATTCGTTGAAGAGATATGTCAAAGGTTCTATGAAAAAATTTATATTATCTTTAATTAGCATTATCGATATTTCATCTGAGCCGAAGGACGTTTTGTTTTTTAACGATAATATTGCTTTTTTTATGTCACACTTGAGAAAACCTACAAACGCAAAGGAATTTATACTATGCATTAATTCGTTAGTGTTACTATCAGAAGTGCTTACTGTTGTGTAATTTTTTTCTATTAGAGCATTTACTGAGTTTATGAAGTATTTATTGAAATGGTTTGCAATTAAACTCTTATTGTCATTTACATTAAATTTGCACTTCTCAATTTCAATTTCATCTATTGCAGCATTTTTCCTGTGTAACACATTGTTGACAAGCATCCAATACTTTTTCTGATCACTGCCATATTTTTGTAATAGTTTTGAGTAGTATTCTCGCTTGTATTTTCTTACTGCTCTTTGCACTGCTTTAGATGCTTCTTTGTATCTATTTTTTATTGAGGTATTTGCACTTACATTCGATTTTTGTAGCTTATAGAGTCTATTTTTTTCCCGTGCTAAGTATAAGATCTCCTCATTAATCCATTCGGGTCGCTTACTATTTTCTTTCCGTGAGTGTTTTAAACGTTTACAGTGTGATATGCCGTCTTTAATTGTTGTAACAAACCATTCGAATTTTTTATCGATATCATCGGTACTACTATAAATATACTCTGTGTTTGTGGAGGTTAAATAATTTCGAAAAAGATCTTTGTTGAAAAAATAATAGCTATGTATTTGTTTCGCGTGGTAGTTATACTCAATATTTATATTAGCGCTAACTGCATAGTGGTCCGAAAAAGCGATTTTTACAGTTTCATAATCTGAATTCAGATTCATTTGATCTTGCTCAACTCCTCGAATACATATATGGTCGAGACATGATGAATAACTTTCTTTATGTTTAACGAAAGTTGGTTTATTTACAATGTTAATGAACCCATTGGAAGATAACACATTAAGATATTCGGAGTTTTTATTCGCATCTAGTACGTTGATATTTAAGTCACCCGCAATGATAGCAGTATTTAGCGATAAGTCAATAATATTTTGCAGATCATTATTAAATTTATTTAAAGAGGAATCGCAAAAGCGATAGATTCCTGCAACAGAAACACGGTGATTGTTATCTAGATGTAATATACCACTAACTATGTTTCCAGTTGATATTTTAATTTCACTATGTACAAATTTGAAATCGTCTTTAATATAAATAACTACTCCACCTGATCTTTTTTCTTCTCTGCACTGTGCAAACATATTATATCCCGGAATGTTATACCTAACAATTTCATCAGCATATAGCCAAGTTTCTGTTAGAATTATAATGCTGTATTCTGAAACTTGCTCAGAGAGAAATATTGAAAATTCGTCAAGTTTTTTGCGCAAACTGCTAATATTTAAGTTTAATAAACGAATTATTTGTTTCTTTTCTGTTGCTGTCATTATGATTTATTAAGTTTTTATCCTATTTTAGTGTGTAGTTAAGTTAAAATAATGAGGGCTGAAATTAATTAAAAGTGTGTAAGTAGTTAAATGGTCGTGTTCCCTACATTGAGCAAATAATCTATAACCGGGAATATTAAACTTATAAAGCTCGTCACCAAAAACCCAAGTTTCTGTAAATAACATGATATCAAAGTCGGTGTCTGAATCGCTCAAGAAAACTAAGATCTCATTAAAATGCGCTCGTATACTTTTTACATTTAGATTTAATAAATTAAGATTTGGAGCATCCATTTAGTTGGGATATGGAAATAAAATAAATATTACAGCGGACGATTAATACTAAAATAGTAATTACAGAAATACGTAAGAAAAAACGACGGTATCGAGTTACAGGTTTGGTAATAACCGTGGCGAACTGGGATGTTATCTGTAAAATAGTATTTAATATTAATATAAAGTTAGGTACGAGCAACACGGAAATAGCGATTAAAAGAATACCAGATGTTATTGTTATGGTTAAGGTTTTATATTTAAAATATCCTGTTACACCCATGCGATAGCATGCATTTTGGAAAACTATGTAATAAAGCAAACTGTATAACTGAGTGCAAAAAAAAAAAACAGTCATTAATCGGTAACATGCAGAGATTAATTTTACATAACACAACACAGTACAAATTTCTCCGATAAAAGAAGTAAAAGAAAAATAAAAGTAAGAAACATACACTCCTGAACCTAGACAAATAGAGTTATTTAGTTTAGTGTGAAATAAAATGAGAAGAAGTTGCAAAGATACCCAGAGCCAGATAGTCCGAGAAGAACGGCTGCGTGAATAAGTCATTAACTGTAGCTCTTTATCCATATAAGCTGATTTCCAAACACCTCTATACTTATAAATATAGCGTATTAATAGATCAATACATCTTAAATATACAAAAAATGCTGATAAATCAGTAATTAATAATAGTTATTCGTTTTTTTGTAATTTCTCGATCTGCTCGATGGAGTTGATTCTAACGAGTCTTGAACCCTCATCTTGGCGTGCGAAAACTTTTCCTTCTCGCACCCAGACATATTTCCAGCCCTTTGTTCGTAAGTTCCTGGCTGCTGTAAACAGTCGGGAGTTGTCGCGAGTTAAATGTTCATTAATATATATTTTCGCATCACCAGCATACCCGATGTCCTTCTGTGTTGGTCTCTTCACTCGGCTATTTTTAATTAGGCGTTCTTTAATTTTTCGTCTACAAAATTTGACGATTATTGCCGGATGTGTCTGTCTTGGCATAAGCGGTAGTCGATGACAAGCATCAATGTCTTGTTCAGTTATAATTATATCAGTTGCTTTTCCCAGTTTTATCGCCAATTCTGTCAAATCTTCATCAGGCGCCTGCGGGACATTATTAATAATGATATTGTTTATACAATAATCGTAAAATAAATAATAATAATTAATAATCGTAAAATAAATAATAATAATTAATAATTGTAAAATAAATAATAATAATTAATAATCGTAAAATAAATAATAATAATTAATAATCGTAAAATAAATAATAATAATTAATAATCGTAAAATAAATAATAATAATTAATAATCGTAAAATAAATAATAATAATTAATAATCGTAAAATAAATAATAATAATTAATAATCGTAAAATAAATAATAATAATTAATAATTGTAAAATAAATAATAATAATTAATAATCGTAAAATAAATAATAATAATTAATAATTGTAAAATAAATAATAATAATTAATAATCGTAAAATAAATAATAATAATTAATAATTGTAAAATAAATAATAATAATTAATAATCGTAAAATAAATAATAATAATTAATAATTGTAAAATAAATAATAATAATTAATAATCGTAAAATAAATAATAATAATTAATAATTGTAAAAAAATAATAATAATAACAAGAAGAGTAATTTTTTTTAAAATTATTTCGTTTATTTCAGATGTATCTTTAATTTACAGAGTTATATAATGGAGATAACTGACCCTGTACCGCCGTTTTGGCTTAATCACAATCAGTAACCTCTTACATAAAGTTCCTTAAGACTAAAATATAAAATTTATTTTGAGGGATACACACTCTCAGTTGTGCGGGTTATGTCCTACAACATTCACACTCACACATATGTAGAAATTATAAATAAATGAAAAAAGGAGAAGACAGTTCTGAAGATAGTCTAAATGTGCATATGTCCAAAGTAAGACAAACTATGAAAAAGAAAAAAATCAGCGATTATGTTATTTATACAAATGGTGTCAAATTATTATATATATGAAGAATAAAAATAAAGTAAGGTAAAGTAAAATAAAGGTAAATCGAGGTAAATAGAGGTAGAATAAAAAGTAAAATTACCACTGTGTGTAGCTCTAAGTTTTGGTGAATTTGGGCCGCATGATTTGGTAAGCATAGGTCTCGAATAATTTGGCAGTACTTTTATCATTTAAGTCAAATGTTGTTGAGAATTTTCGAAAATTATTGTAGTTGGGACATTGAAATATTATGTGTTCGGCCGTTTCTGTCTGTCCACATGTGCAGTTGTCAGTGTCATTTAGTCCCAGTTTATGAAGATATTTATTTATTTTCCCATGACCTGTGAGGAGTTGGGTGGAGTAGAAATCAGGTGATATTTTTATTTTGTGTCTGTCAATAGTATTGGGTATTAGATTGTGGGTATGTTGGGCAACTGTATCGCAGTTCCATTCTTGGTTCCAAACCTCATAGTAGTGTTCTTTTATTTTATCTTTAACTGTTTTCCTGTTGTGCAGGATATTTGCTGGGTAGGCATAAAGAAATTCATATTCATGGGTCAGGTCATTGTATAAATGTTGGAAACCCGATTTACTTTGTATAAAGTTGAAGGTTGTTGCTCTGTTCAGGATGAGCAGTTTGATAGGTAAAACATCGCTCAGAACTAATGCAGCGCTCAATGAGACGGTTCTGTAAGCTCTTATTACATTTAATAGGAATTTTCTTTGAATTGAGTGAAGTTTTTTTAACACTGATTTGTGCTTTAGTCTATGACAAAAGATGGAGCTGCAGTAAGCGAGGGTATTTTCAATTAGGGATTTATAAATGATTTTTCTGTAGTCGAAATTATAGCCCCATGTATTTTGGCAGACGCGTAGTAATTGATAGTATGTTATATTTAGTTTTTCAAAAATTTGGTCAAAATGTGCGTTAAAGGAGTTTATTGTCTATTGTAATGCCAAGATATTTGAAATTTTCTACCACTTGTAGGAAGGTGTTTCGATAGCGAACTTTGATATTTTTTCGTTTCATTTTTAATGATCTGGAGAAAAATGATGTAAAACATTTGTCTACAGAGAGATTTAGTTTGACACTAATTAGCCATTCATCTAATTTGTTGAGAGTGTTTGTTGCTATTTCTCTAATTCTTTTTTAGTGTTTCCTGTGATTATGTAAAGTAAATCGTCAGCATATGCACATAAGTCAACTTTTTGATTATAGGGCAGTTTGAGTGCTTGATTGAAGATTAAGTTCCAGAGTAGTGGGCCTAACACACTGCCTTGGGGCAACCCATATTTATGTTTTTGTGAATTGTTTTTGTTCCTAATTGTAGTTTAACTTTCCTGTCGCATAGATAATGAAGTAGAGTTAGCAGTAGGGGTTTGTTGTCGGTTATTAATACTTCTAGGCTTTTATAAACGGCTGGGTGCCAGCAGTTGTCAAAAGCTCCTTTTATGTCGATGCCTATGACCAAGACATGCTGGTTTTGACGGAGACTTGTGTTTATTTTAGACAAAGCATAATTTATTGCATGTTCTGTTGAGAACCTTTTTCTGAACCCGAATTGGCGATCGTCAAAGTGATTAGTTTTATTTATGTAATGACTGATTTCGTTGTGAAGTAGTTTTTCATAGATCTTGCTAAGGGTATTTAAGAGGCAGATAGGACGATAGGATTTTGGATCTTTATGGTCTTTGTTTGGCTTTTGCAGAAGTATTACATTAGCTTCACCCCAGGGTTTTGGAAAGTAGGCAAGAGAAGAAATTTTGTGAAATAGTAGTGGAAAGAGTTCTGGGAGATGGTGATGTATAAGTTTTACCACTTTGTTTGTGATATTATCAGGTCCAGAGGCTTTGCCATTTACTAATTTTTTTATAATGTTGTTTAAAGGTGTCAGATCTATTTTCAGTGAGTATTTTTTTTCGAGATCTTGTAAATTATTTTTCTGGTAACAGAAGTGAGTCCGCAGTTTAGTATGTTCTGAGTTATCTGAGATGATGGGGTCATTAGGAAATAAGGAAGAGATGCAGTAGTTTAAATTCTCATAAGGGTCGATTATAATAGTGCCATCCTCTTTTGTAAGAGGAGGTACTGTATTTGTGCGCTTAAGTTTCTGAAAAGCTATTTTATAACTAAGCCCCCAAGGTTTGATGTTTTCTGAGCAAAAAGTTCTCCATGAGTTAACTTTTGCCTGACCAATTTTGTATCTTAAGATTTTTCTGTATGTATTGTAAACTGTTTTACGATTCTCTCTGATTGTAGGATTTTTACACCTTTGATATAGGCAGCGAAATTTTTTGGTTAAGCGACTAAAAAGTTTGATGTCTGAATTCCACCAGTAATTTGTTTTGTTTATTTCTTTATATAAGGTATTTTTTTCAGTTAATTGGTTTATATATTCAGAGAATTGTGTAATCCAGAGATCACAAGACCTATGGTCATGTATGTTTTTACAGTTATGAAGAAGGGAGTTGCAATCAGTATTTAGTTGAGCAAGAACGTTGTTGTAGTTTATACCCTTTATTATTTTTAAGTTTGGTGAAAGAGTGGTGGCTAATTTAAAAGAGACATATTCGTGATCAGAGAGGGATTTACCCTCAAGAACTATCAAGTCAGTTATGCTTGTGGCAACACTTTGTGTGGCAATAACGAGATCAATTACACTATTCCTATTTGCGTTTTTGAAAGTAAATTTATTTTTTTCGTTGAGTACAAATAAATGATGGGTTGTTAGAAATTCAAGAAATAGTTTAGATTTATGACCTGAGTCCTTGATGTCCCATAGTTTTGATCTCACGTTTGCATCTCCAGTTATTAATATTTTTTTGAAAGAGAAGCTAGACAGTAAGTTTCCTATTGATGTTAAGTAAGAATTGATTGTTTTATTTGGGGAAAAATATAGGTTTATTATGAGGATGTCGTCTAATAGTATGGCAATATAGTTTTCATTATTTTTTATTTCTTGATACTGTAAGTTGGCAGCAGTGCAAATGGCTACAAAGTTATTTTTAATTATGTTATAGTTTGAGAAGCCTGCGAGATTGTTGTTTTTAAAGTAGGGTTCAGTAATTAAGATTAAGTTATAGTTATTTTTAAGTGCATAGTTATATAGTGTGGCCCGAGCTGTCACACAGTGGTTTACATTGTTTAGAATTATGTTAATGTGTTTGTTCATAAGTGTAATTTATGTGTTTTTTGAGAAATTCTTTATTTTTGATTATGATTGGGCACTTAAAGCTATTTGGGTGGTGACTGTAATTTGCATTGTGTGTGTCTGTGTTGGTTTCGTTTTTTTTATGTATATTAGAGTTTAAACAGTTTGTACATAACCCGCTTTTTAATGTGCTGTTGATGAGCTCGATGTCTTCCTGATTTTGTCTGCAGTCTGCTGCTTTATGGCCAATCTTCCAGCATTTGAAACATTGTCTTATGCTGATGTACTCGTAGACTCTGCAACGTGTCCATCCTATGTTTATAGTATTTGGATCCATGAGTAAATTGAAAGCCTTAGGGGTAACTTCACATGTTGCACAGGTGGTTTTTCCTTTTATTATTTTGGTGTAGAGAGGATTATCGCCAGTTTTTGATGAGACAGCTTCACTTATTTCGTCATTAGTGGTCTCATCTGAGAAGCCAGTAATAGTGATTTGTGGATTGTGAGGACATCGCTCCAGTGCTGTTAGGTTGGGACACTTTTCTTCTATCTGGTTTTTTATTTTTTGAGCTTCCTCTTTAGTTGCACATCCCACAACAACATTGCCTGTGTTGAGTTTTTTAAACGATCTGATGTTAACGCCAATTTTTGCAGGATTGATATTGCTTTTCAATGATGATTCTGGGTTGCTGTCGTTATTTTTGCCTTTGACCATGATGTAGGTTAGAGGAGGCCGGTTGATTTTTGTCTCTTTTTTATTGGAATTGGTGATATCAGCATAGCTTTTTTTGGGGAGGTCTTTTTTAAGTAACTCATTTTCCTTTCTAAGTTGAGCAATTTCTTTTTTTAGTACTGTGATGTCTTCCCTTTCCTGTAGAAGCATGTCCAATTTATTTTTGATTATGGTTACTTCTTCACGAAGAAGTTGAATAGTCTGATCTGCAAGGTTATCATGAGTGAGTTTATTCTTGCTAGCGTTTATTTGGCATCCACTGCAGGTAAAGTCTGAGGTGTATGGTGGTAAACACCGCAGGTGTGATCTGATCCCGCAGTCATTGCTGCAAAGGATGTATTTCTGTTTGCCAAAAAATTGAAGTGAACACTCCGAGCAAAGGTCACTTGATGGGGCCATTTATACCCACAAGCGAGCTGCAGCTCAGCAGTGTCAAATATATGCAAATATACTATCACACTATAACTACTTCAAGTGCAACTTCAGGCAGCAAGTATAGTAACCCAGAAATAAAAAAAAAAAAAAAAAAAAAAGTTTTCATAAAAACGACACGACGACAGGCGACAGGCGACGTGCGACAGGCGACACGACGACAGGCGACACGGCGACAAGTCGACTTTGAGTAATGCTGCCCAATGGACAGTAGGAAGCCAAATTACTTTCCAAAAATTTATTTTGCAGAAGTTTCGCACAGATTAAACAATAAAAATATTGAAATAAAACAGAAAACTGAAGTATTAACTTGTAAAAGGTTAAAGAAACATAACAGCGGAATAAAAACTCACCTTTTTGCCACAAAAAAGGGCAGAAACGTGTCCATCAAACACTTTAAATTCACACTTAGAGATAGAGCAAAAAACAAAATGCACATTCGAACAAAACCGAAAGAATCTGAATAATAAGAGTAATAACAATAATAATAATAAGAGTAATAACAATAATAATAATAAGAGTAATAACAATAATAATAATAAATAAAAATACAACATATTAATTCCACAGACTAAAACCGCAGTGGCATCCCTGGATAAAGTTAAAAATTTTAACTGAACAACGGCTAATATCGTTACATTTGGCATCCCTGGTGGGGAATAAAATATAATGCCGAAAAACAACTAGTACCATTACAGTATGTATCCCTCTTATATTGGAAATGATGAAACAGTGTTCCCAAACTTCAATCGAATTTTTTTTGCATGTTGTGTTATAGGCATAAGCCGGGTTTCTTTGGAGCCGGTCACACACATATATATATATATATATATATATTAGTGACTCACAATCTCCTTATCCTGTCGGATGCTCAAAGCGTGCTGCAGACTATCACATCTCCTCTCCCTTCTCACTCAACCGTCTGCATCATTCTCCTTATTCGTTCCTTAATTCACGATCTTTTTCTTCCCCACTTTATCCAAACGGATTTCCTTTGGATTCCTTGCCATTTCGGAATCGAGGAAAATGAGTTGGTTGACTCATTCGCTCGATTATCTTTCTCTTCTGGTAGGTTTCTTCCTGCCTTCTCAGCTTCTAATATTACCCTTCTGTCTGCAGCTGCTCATTCCAAACTGTGGTCTGACTCCTACGTCTCCTCATTCTCCAACCCGAACTCCCTTTTCCTGCCTATTCAACCTTCCCTTCCACGTTTTCCATGGTTTATTCACTTTCCTTCTATGCGCCGTTCTAATCTCTCTGCGATTTGCCGCTTGCATTTTGGGCATAGTTTGCTCCCTTCCTCATTGTTCCGTTATTCTCTTGTGCCTTCTCCTTATTGTCGACTGCACCCTCCTGGCGATCAATGTATTTCTGATCCCGATCATATAATGTTCAGTTGTTGGTCGCTTTCAACTGAACAAGCTTCTTTTTATTCCTTCCTATTACAAACCGGTATTCCCGGTCCATACTGTGCTTCATTCATTCTCTCCCTTTCTTCTCCTTCGGTTATTCTAGCTCTTGATTCCTTTCTGTTGGCTATCTCTGATCGTGTAAGGATCTGAGTCTCTCTTTTCTCTCTGTTCCGCTGTTCTTGAGCCAATGTCCATGTTGACGAACCCATTTAAAAAAAAAAAAAAAACAAAAAAAAAACAACATATTAGTGACTATGTCACTTTTAGCCCGGAACACGCTACACTTTTTGTCCCATGATTACGTTCCGTTATTTTATATAAGATAACAAAAGTTGAATGATATGTTGTACAATTTCTAAGGTTTTTAAAAAAAAATAAAAGACAGGTAAAAATGATGGAGTCAATTGAAAACAATTATTCTAAAAGATTTTTAGAAGAAAAAAGATTAGCGATCCCTGTGGGCTTGTTTTCTATTGAGTCTCGAAGGGCTACGTTTTTATATATGAAATATATTATATCTTATTTTAAAATTAAATTTTTATTTTTCGTAACATTCTTAAAAATCATTAAGCCCACAGTTGAATCATGGTGGCGACCGGAAAGATCATTCCACTTTAAGATCCTCAGATGGTTGCGAATCGGCCACATCGCTATCTCCCATAAACACATAATCGATAAAACGCTGCTTCCGGCTATGTGTCCTTTTTATGGCCAGACATGCGTACCGACAGTTTCTCATATACTGCATACCTGTCGAAAGTTTACTGCGTTACGAAAACAACTTGGCCTACTGGGTAACATAAAGCAGATCCTCTCAAATGAGGCAATTTTCATCACCAGAGTTATTGCCTTCATTAGATTGAACGGCTTAGCTCAGAATATATAAATAATCCTCCATGTTTGCGTTGCAGTGACTCCAGTAGTTCCACACAGCACATACAATTTAAAGAGGGAAGAAAAGAGCGGTTTTCTTACATTTGACCGTATTAGTGGGAAAAAAAACCATCGTAATAGCTTACATTTTAATTAATATCTGTAACTTATTTGTCCGTTATAATTCATTTTATGTAATATTTCTGATATTAATTTTCTTCTTTGGCGCGTTTTAATATTCACTTTTTTTCTTTAAACATTATCTAAAAATCTGGTAAAGATGATCGAATAAGAAACAGCTTTATATAATTTTATACATGTTAGGTAATAGTAAATAGTAATTCCGTGTTACTTTGATTTCGAAATGTCATTTTTGTAATTGAAGTGATTGTATGTAGAATTTTTATTATTCATGATTTGCGAATTTATGAACAGTTACGGGAAATGTATAAACAAACTAAATATCAGAGAAAAAATGTAGTACTTTTGTAAATTGACAGAAAAGAATTGATTAGTTTTTGTGTATCATTTCCAAAACAAATGATAAATAACTTGAAAATGGACATGAGGTTGTACCGAACCACATTCCATGTAGTACCAACAACTGAGGTCATTTGAGAGCAGTATTATTTCTGGATGTTTGTTAGAAAGTATCTGGAATCTGCTCCTGTTGCAGAAACCAATGAGCGCAACGGCTCTAGTGGCAGAACCAATGGTATCAGTTTGACTTTCCCATTTACGCGACACAATGCAGAGACTTCATTTCTATATTTAAATGCCTTACAATGTGGACAAGAAAAGTTCATAAACGTAAAATAATCGCTCTAAATCAAAAAATATTTAAGTTGCGATTAATTGTTCATAAAAAATGTTTAGTTCGATAAAAAATTTTATCATAATTATTCTCGGTCTTGCTTACTTCGTCCCAGATACCGGAGTATAGCATTTTGTTCCCCCAAATACAATTAGTATGAGTAGTTGTAACTGATGCCAAAAGTTGAACTGACGGTAAGTATACGGTAGAACAGCGCGATTAATTTTATTCGTTATGGAAATTTCAATCAGTTTTGTTTTATTCTTGGGTTACGGTTTTAAACGATCAGGTATGGGCAGGTACAGGTGGATTTCATATTCTAACGGTAGCATACCAGCAACAGCAGTAAAGGCTGGTCATGATAAAGATAAATCACCTCTGTACGCTGGAAGAGCAGCTATGCATAAAATTCTGTTGCCAGCTAAAATATCTGGTGCTAATTTAGTTGCCTATGTCTCATACAATGGAAAGGAGTACAATACAACCAACTATGAGGTATTTATAATTTATTTAAGTTCGTTAAACAACTGCTATTCGATTTCCTTTTTTTTTTTTATTCAATTAAATATACTTGAATATGTTTCGATTTTTAAAGAAGTCCAGTGTCTGTTTATTCGAGTCATTCGGTAAATGTTCTTTCTATGAAGCGCAATTAAATGTCAAACCCGCTGCATAAGTATGGTGGAAATTAAAAAAATCTAAAAAATCGAGTGTTACAATTGACTGCTTTCGTGTGTTTCTCTTCTTTTTTGTGTTTGGTTTGAAACTAAACCACCTGGTCAAGGTAACAAAAGTAGTACACGTCTTATTTAATAATATAGTACAGACGATATGTATACGAGCCGGAACTATTTTTTTTAAAAGATCTTCAAAGTACTAGTATAGAGTGGATCGTTTCAAAATGATTGGTTCCAAAAAGATTTTTAAAAGTCGTTTCTTTCGAACTAACTTTTATTGCAGTGCTTTAATTCACTAGTTCATTTGATGAAAATTCTGCTTGACTTAAAGTTTGCAATAAAATTATATGAAGTGCAAGGTAGTATACAAAATTTTATTTATTACTCACTTGTACACTCTGTTTTTCGCTCTGAAAACTAAATATTTCCGACAATAATATAATTACACAGATTTTCACACTTAAGATTAACCTGCTGACCGTTTATGCATATACAAACGTAAACGCATCCGCGTCTACGGTATCATCCACATATTTATAGATCATTTTATTGATCCTAACCCCTGTCGCCCTGCACATAGTATAGGAGAAAGCTTGTCTATTTTCACCCATGCGATCAATAATGCAGCCCGAGCAATGATTCCGTCAACATCTAATTACCAACGCCGATGCGATCCATGGTGGTGTTCAGAAATTAAGTATACAATAAGTCAAAGGGAAAGTTCAAGACAACAAGGTCGCAGCAAGACTTAATTGATTTAAAAAAAAAAACGGAGCTAAAGTCCGCCTGCCTAGACGGATAAAAAAGTGGGAATCTTGAGTAGCTTTTGTTTCTTCGATCTCAAAGGGCACACCGAGTGCTACAATGCGGAAGAAAATAAAGGCGCTGAATGGTAACCCCAGTTCCATTCCGACCTCCCTCCTCACTTATAAACGGGACACTGGTGGCAAATGAATCCGAGGTGGCGGGTGCTTTTGCGCTCCACTTTACAAATGTTTCCTCGTTTGCCACGTACAATCCTAACTTTCCTCGCACAAAAAACATCAGTGGAAAGTGAACCAATATCTTTCCTTTCCGAGAAAGATGAAGCTTTGAACCTTCCATTCTCAATAGATGAATTGGACTTCCAACTAAATAAGACTAAAAACACTGCATCGAGTGCGGAGTCAATTCACCCGCTCATGCTGAAACATTTTTCTCCATCCGCAAAAAGTATCTTACCGCATATTTCTAATCAAATCTGGTCCTCATCATCCATCCTTAGCTCCTGGAAAACTGCTTTAATAATCCCTGTTCTTAAATCAAACAAAGATATTTTCCTTCCTTAAATTACAGGACAATTTCTTTAATATCGGTCCTTTCAAAATCTCTGAAAAAAATGGTGAATAGGCGTCTCTATTCCGTCATAAACACTTTGAAGATTCCATGCTGTAATCTAAGTCGGTGGCCGTACATCAAAATCTGAAGTTATACACCTTCTCAGCCTGCAGAGGCAGATACTTACAGCCCAAAATACTATCCACAACTATCTTTCTAATAGGGCGATCTGAGTAAGGATTGGCTCTTAAACTTCTTCTTCCTTCCTCAACGAAAATGATATACCGCAAGGCTCAGCGCTGAGCGTAACATTGTCTATACTATATATAAACGACATGACAGATTGTGTATGGTGGCCACTTATAGCCCGCTTATTTATTGATAATCTTAATATATCTCTTCCTTCTAACCATCCGTCCAATCCAAGATCAATCCTTCAATCAACAATCAATAACTTGGAAATATGAACTCATAACAATGGCCTGGAATTCTCTCCAACAAAATCCGTCTGTGTGAAATTTCACAAGAGACACCTCTGTCATCCCGATTCCGACCTAACTCTTTTCCTAAGAAATTCACCACTCCCGTTTCTCCACACAGCTAAATTCTTGGGTCTTGTGTTCGATGAAAAATTGTACTGGTTACATCACATTCACCATCTTAAGAATAAGTGCATGAAGTCCTTGAAAATATACTAAAATGTCTGTCAAATCCGAAATACAACATAGATCTTAATCTCCTGCTGACTGTGTACAAATTTCTCACTGTAAGTAAATTGACGTATGGGTGCCAAGTTTATTCCTCGTCAAACAAAGCACTCCTTAAATCACTTGACACAATCAATCACACTGCTATACGCAGTATCTTGGGAGCGCATAGGACGTCGTCATCGTTGGAAACCTGTTCACTAACGGGCATCCCAAACCTTAACGGTTATTTGGAACTCCTATGAATTCAGAGATTCATTTTACTGGTACCAAGCTAAGTAGCACCGCAGCGAAAATTCAGAAATCTTATTACCGTCCTTTCCAAACGATCCCCTCCCCAGTGTACTATCCCTCCTTAAGGAAAGAGGAATTCACTGGAACCCTAACCTTGCACATCAGTACATTAAACTCCCCTGGGAGTATATTCAGATTATTGCGGACTTATCCTTCTGAGTGATCGCTCGGAGCAGGATGTCACACTGCCGTCTCAGTATGTGGCGGAAAAAATTCACCTTTTTCCCAGCTACAGTCAACTGTACACAGAAGGTGCCAAATTAATCCCATTTATAGGATTCGCGCCGGCGGCGTTGTTTGTGTAGTTCAGCTCCACGTTTTCTGTTCAGTGTTGGAGGGGAACTGTATGGTATTTTTTTCTGCTTGAAGGAAAGCTGCAGTTTTACCCCAACACGAAATGCATTTCTAATCACAAATTCCTTCAATCGATTAGGACACTCCAGACACTAAAAACTTCACACATCCTGTCTCTAGAAATAAAGCACATCATTAACCTGCTTTCTGGAGGTAACGTTTTTGTGGGTCTTGAGTCATGCCGGGAGTCCCGGGGAACAAACGGATGAATTTGGCCGCTAAAGCAGCAGCATATAGCCTAATGCCCAAAGTCACCACCCACCCTCAGCTGGAGCTACCCTTTTTTCAGCAACCTTAAGCAGAGACATGAGAAACTACGTGGTCGACTCTCACATCATGACTGTGATTCATGAAGGTAAGAACTGGGCTTTGGTGGCCACCGATATCCATGTCCTACAGATAGTTTGCAGCATTGACTAGACTCCGCATAGGACACACAACAATATACCACATATATTTCCTGGAAGGAATATCTACCTCCTTCGCCTGTTACATATAAAATTACTCCATTTCACCAACTGCTAAGCACATTCTGCAACATTCCTGCCTGCAGGCATCTCCAACTTACTGTCCGTTGTGTTGTCAAATGAACCAAAACAGGTCCAGAATATGCTACACTATATTAGAGCGGTTAACCTATTAAAATACTTCCTATCTTGCACTGATCCATGTGCTGTAATAATTTCAGAAATTTCACACAGCACATGGACCATATATGTATATATACATATATAAAATAAATAAATAAAAGAAAAAAAATTATTTGCAAGCGGATTTAATAACTATGAATAAATTTTGTCTCTCGCTTCTCCTTCTTTTACGCACATATCCACATGCAGATGATCATGCATACAATTAATTTTATGAGTTCTAACTGGCGTTTTGAACGACTGCTGACAAACTAAAGTTAGTTTTTGTCTACTTCAAATAACGCCACTAATCCAACTACAGGACCGGTTTGTTTATTATATATATTTCCCCATACTTCACAGCATATTACCCTCCTCTTATCATACTCACTTCTCAATTTCGTTGTTCACGAATTGTAATTATTATCTTTAAACATTTTTGCATTTGATATTTCGTTTACTATTTCTCTTTTCTTTATTTCTTTAGGTAGTTCATATTGTGTATAGTTGACGCTAAGTGTCTGCTTATTCGTCTATCATGCTTAAATGAAAATATTCTGTTCAGAACGCCATTGTTTTTATGTGAAAGTAGTGCATGTGAGCTTCTATTCCTTGCCTTCTTTATTTTCAACTAGGATGTTAGTTAGTTGCCCGTTCCTTCAGGGGAATGTTACGTAATGATATTTTTATTCATTCATTCCTAATTATATTATAGTTAAAATATTTAAATGACTATATTTTATTGTACTACAATACATTTCCGACAAGAAAAACTTCAAAATGATCAATTTTTCTTGGTACTTTATGATGAATTTTTTTTTCTTCTTTTTTAAGTACAATCAGCACGTTTATCGGACAGAATTCGTCTAAGCCTGTTTCACACTGCTTGATATCAATTTTCCTGAATATTTTTTCTTCATTTCTTTCTATTTTTACTTCCCAAAGTTATGGTTCTGTATGCCTCATTATTTATATTTCTACTTATAGCCCTTCTTCTAATTATTTGATTATTTCTAAATGCTATCTGGGCTATTTATTCAGTAGGTAGAAAACCTATGTTCTAGCAGAATAGCCAATCAGGAGCCAGTATTTAGTCTCGTGAACATGTCTCCATTAAGCCAACTAATCAAGACTCAAGACTTAATCAAATGACAATGCTCTTTTCACAGCAAACCCACCAATAACACTTCAACACTGTGTTACTATGTTCAACTCCAATTACACTCTTCTACTCACCACATCTTAATCGTTACAAACCTAAATTCATATATCCCAACGCTTGCACACCACAAATATATCTACTGCATTCTCAGTAGATACCTGCACACAAAGACCCTCACTCAGATACAGCAATCTATGCTTGTGTTATTCCATGTGTGTTGATGATACATTTGTGATTGCCTAACCGATTTAATAATTTGTGCTAACCTGTACTAGATATTTATGACTGTGTATGCTTTGAGAATATGTTTTACTATTTTTCTACCCACTACTAACCCTTTTAACTCTAATATCGAAGCTGCTGTTTTTTGTGCATGTTTTTATATGTGTGTTGATGATACATCTACTACTGCCAAACCAATGTAATCATTTTCTAACACGCTATGTGTTTGATGATACATTTATAATCGCCTAACTGATGAAATAATTTATGCTAACCGATACTAGCTGCCCATGTTTATGTATGTTTTGAGAATATGATTCACTGTTGACCAAACACCTTTAAACTTCGCGAACTCCTACTAAATCTGCTGTTTGCATATGTATGCACTGGAAAGCGCTTTATTATATCTGTAAATAGCCAATGCTAACATAACTTGCTAACCCAATATCCTTCATGCTTGTTCCATCAAATATGTCTCCAAGAATGACTTAATATGTTGATTAATTGAAATTAGGATATTCTTTACCATACCATTTCTTGTTTGTGTGTATATAATTTGATGTATATCCAACCGCGATAATTGTAATAACAACATATATGTCGGTATATATCTCAGCTTATAGATGTTTTTATTTTTTGTATGTATTCACATCCATCCAACTAGAATAACCACAGTACTAACCCATCATGGTGGCTTAATCTTGTTATAGCCCATATGTTTCTTTTGTGATGCTTTGCATATGAGTAATCAAAGGGAATGCTTGATAAAACTGATTAGACGACTAACCTGTGTTGCTATAAAATTATTTTAATTGTTGCAAAGGATGTGTTCGATGTAGATTCTTTTATGGGTTGCTTTTGATGATTGAGTCTACCATTTAATAATGCACGGCTCTATCAATTTATCATTGAATGAAGAACCAAAACCCTCCAACACATTAACATATGTGTGTAGTTGATATGTTTTATGCATTTTGATACAATGTACATGTGTTATAGCTTGATAGTGTGCATATAATAATGTAACAATGATGGTATTGATGTCTATACTTATGTGACCATGTATGCGCATGTGCGCACTTTCTAATGCAATGAAGCAATATCTATACTTCTAAATTGTCAACCATAACAGATACAACCCAGGTAATATACACCAGTTTAGTATAGATTAAAATTAGAAAATCAAACCAACTGTATAGATCAAAATGATGATGGAGCTCACATTCTGCCTCTCACCCCTAATTTTTATTATTTGACGGACATAATCACACTTCTGGGAATTCCATAATAAACATATTCCCATCCAAACAAGACCACCATCACAATAACTCACCTAAGTTGCTGTACCACCACTTGCTATACAAACACTAGATCAAAAGCCTAATAATTTTTCTATAGTGCAACTCCAAACATCACAAACAGGGATTAAGATAAATATGGTATCCTAAAAAGAAGAGCTCAATTTAAACTAAACGCACTCTTTTCATACACATTACACCATTTAGGGCTAAAATACTCACATTTTAGTACAAAATATTAAATTTTAAAGGAAAACATCCGTTTTTATACAAAAGTATCCTCATTTTATGTATAAAAATAACAATTTTATGGCAAAATATAACAATTTGGTATAAATTCTATCATTTTAGATAGAAAGCTCCGAATTTTAATGAAAAATTCCCCATCCTAGGGAAAAGCACCAAATTTTTACTACATGCACACTATTTAATCAGAAATAACATCACTTCTATACACTATGACTAAGTTTATACCAAATATTTTAAGCTCCCACACATTCTTAGTTCTAACAAATTAAAAAATAAAAAGAATTTTTAATAGAAAATGATATTACGCAGTGAAAATAAAATATACATTGTGTAATATTACACTTATTAATAATCCATAGCTCCATATATCATGCAATATACATATTCTTGTCTAATATATACACTCTTAGTTCGGTTAAAGTAACATTAAAATTTTTAAAGAATTTATTATATATATCGAGTTTCCATAAGCTATTGTATCTTCATTATTACTTCATATTATTCTTTTATCATCATTACCACTAAATACTACTTTATTCTGCTGCAGGGTATATAGTATCTGCATATGAATGTGAATATTGTAATACATCTTATAATTATCTCTTAATTTACCATGCACACCATTCACATAATTATAATAATCAATTAAATGATGTTCTTTTTGTTTTTTTTTTATACTTTTTTATTGGGCTTGTCAGGTATGGACGATTACCCATCAAGAAGGAAGAACATAGGACAAAAGGAAACTGAGGACACTAAGAAAGTTATTCGGAGAAGGTGGAGACGGCCAAAACTGCTATTGAGAGACAGCAAGGGATTCAAAAAAGATCGGTACTAGAACTTGTGCAATTAGCAGTCCAAAGGGAAATAAATTTGTAGACGAAAAAATATACAGGATACCTTAAGGGAAAGGAAAGCTCTCATGTCTTGTTAGCTGTTATATCTGATTATAATATATTATATATATTTAAACTAAATGAGTGGTCGACCAGTATAAAAAGAAAAGTATTTCTATCCATTTCTGCGATTGTTAGGCAGCGCCCACAAAAAGATCCTCATCAACAATATGGCCGTAACTGCAATGCAGTGCCCACAGTGCCTGATGAGGCAAGAAACAAGGCATCGCTATTCGCCTATGGTTGTGACTGCAAAGCAGTGCTCACAATTCCCATCCAGAAAAGCAAAATGATTGATTATCCATTATTCAAACAGCATCTGCGGACGATGAGCTTACGATATATTAAGGATAAATAGGAAAGATGCTCCACAATGGAAGGGGCCAGCATGATCGCCAAATAGCATAGCATTCATACTAACTCTGGAAGATCCGCACCACCTTGGCCCAGTACCACTATGGCCACCAATCAAGCAAAGAGGCCTACAATGTACCAAGTGAAGGCAGCGGGGGTACCAAAATATTAAGATAAGCAAAGGATGAGGGATTTGCTTAAATGTTTATACGGTCGTGGATTAAAGACAAAATTTTAGCAATAGCAGGGACAACAGACAGTGAGGGAAAGGCGAGAATTAATTGAGCACAGTACGGCGTGGGAATATTAAGGGATAGTAGATCTGAGTATAGTACCAATCTTTCGGAAGACAAAGATGCACACTCAAAGAAAATGTGATCAGCGTCACAATCGAGTGTGTTATCTACACATAATGGACAGAGGGAAGGGAACTAATAGAAAACTGATAAAGAGAAGCAGGGAGACAACTGTGACCAAAGCGAAGGCGACAAAGAGAGGATATAGTAGAACGACGAAGGTGTGGGAAGTCTAGGAACCAAAAGTGTGAGGGTGGAAAAGATTGAATAGACAAATATAAGGACCGCAGATTTGTAAAGGAAGGATCATACAAAGATGTCCAATTTAAAAATTGAATTTTTTTGCTATAGTTAGTAATTTGGAGGAGGGAAATTGTTGGACAAGACACCCGGAAACAAAAGCCAAACGAGCAAGGTAGTCAGCCTTCGCATTACCATGAATCCCAGTATGACTGGGGACCTATAGCAATCTTATATGTAATGAATGTGAGCGAGAGAGAACGAAAATTAAGGATCGAATATGTAAGTGGAGTTTATATGTTAAAGTCGGTTTTTCGTGCGTTGATTGCTGTCTTCGATTCTCTCGCGTTATCAGTTTAATCACACCAGATAACTCGGTGAGATCGTTCATTGTTCTTTTTCTCTTATCTCTCTACCGTTTATATTTCGATTTATTTCTTCTCCGCCTAATTTTACTCGACCAGTGGTCATTATTATTTTACGTTACTATTATTTATTTAGTTAGCAGTATATTTCATTTCTAGATTTTTTTTTTTTTTTTCTCCCTTTTCTTTTGTTTTGTGTCTCCAATTCTTATATATTACTGTAGATGAGCGTGTCCAAGGGGGGCCGCACAGCGGCCTCCTCTACTGGGCTTAAGCCCTCTAAAACCGATCTGTCGTTGAATTTAATGGAGGTTGCTGATGCTCCTCCAAAACGTAAACCGTCGAGCCCACTATCCCCTGTGGCGACACTGCCCTCAAAAGACTTGCGATTGTCGCAGTCTAACTCTTCCGAGTCTAATAACAGTTCTTCTAGCAGCGATGAACATAATGGAAATAGGGTTAATAATAGTAATGTCAACATTACTCAGAATACACTTCTAAATAATAACATTGTTACTAAGAGTAGCGATCTCGTTAATGAAATTTTCGAATCTAATAACAATATCGCCAATAATAATAATAATAATACTTCAACAAACGTCATCAATAAGGATGGAGATAATCCCAATATTAGCGAAAGCAATAGGAGTCCTAATCCTTCTGAGACGTATCCTCAAAACCACCCGGGTCCTTATTCAGTTATAGTCGAGCACACCTCGGCTGACGCTAATATAGGTAATTACCACCCCCTGGCTTTGGCCAAACTTCTTAGTTCCGTTTCTTCTTTTTTTACAGATATTACTCTGCGAGGAAAAAATCGCGTTGCTGTCGTTTTCTCTTCTTCTTCTGCAGCCAACTCTTACCTTAAAAATCTGAATTTTCTTACTAAGCATAATCTTAAAGCATTTATCCCTGTTACCTCATTATATAGGTTAGGTGTGATCTCAGGTATTCATCCTTCCTTCTCTGAAAATGACATTTTAGAAGGGCCTAGAATCACCTGATGTCCCGGTAATCTCAGTCAGAAGAATCCTGCGCACTGCCGAAGGCAAGAAGGTTCCAACGAATTCGGTTGAACTTAAGTTCTCCAAAACCGTCCTTCCTAACTTCATTTCCATCTTTAAACTTCGTTTTCCTGTCTCTCCGAGTGTTAAACCTCCAATGCAGTGTGCTAAGTGTTTCCTGTTCGGACATATTGCTAGACACTGCCGGAGTTCTTCAGTTGTTTGTTCCCATTGTTCCCAAAAACATTCCGTCTCAGAATGTATTGATCTTCATAACCCCCCGTTATGCCGAAACTGCAAGAGCGCACATTGTTCCAACGACCGTAGTTTTCCGGAATGGACTAAACAAAGGGACATCAAAAAAATAATGTCCTTTGAAAACGTTTCCTTTCAGGAAGCTTCAGTCATTAGAAGCAATTCTTATTCTACACAAGCTTTCTCATATGCCAACCGAGCCGCTATCTCTCCTTCTAAAGCTAGTGTTCCTCTCAATATTTCTGTCCCTAATCCACAACTTCCCCCCAAGTCCCTCACTTTTCGTAAACAGAACAAATCGAAAGCGCCTCATAAATCTATTCCTCAATTTCCTCCTTTCCCTTCCAATCAAATTCCGTTCCCGTCTAAGGGCTGGGCTCTCACTCAACATAACTCAAACGACAATTCCTCCTACGCTGACTTAAATATAGCCTTACCTTCCTCATCCTCGGACGGGATACCGACCAATGCGTCGGGTTCATCCCCATCCGCCATCAATAACCTATCCGCAGCAATTTTAGAACTGCTTTCTTCCCACAATATAACTTCCTCTCCTAACTTTGTCACATCTCTTTCTGCATTTCTCTCTAGTAACTTACATTTCTGCTAATTCGTATTTTACTTTCTTCCCTGTTGTATCCCTCTGGATTATTGTTATGTTTTGTTATCGAGCAACCCACAGTATTATAGGTATTTCTTCCGCACTTTTTCTCCGCTATGGCACTTTGGTCGGGAGAACCGCTGTGGGATGGCCTAACCCCATCTTCGCACAGTCGAGCCTCTCGAGGATAGCCATTGTAAAGCTAATCGCATTCGATTATGCTTATAGGACAAGTTACCAGAAATATAGGCTCATCAAGAATAGCACTCGTTTGGAGAATTTCTCCATGGTAGCTATTAATCGCATTTATAACGATTTGCCTTTCTGGGCGGCGATTCTATTAACCAACCGCGTATGCGTTCCGCTACGTCTTCGACTAGCAACCGAAAATAGGGATCGTTATGCTGTACTGTGGATTGTCTTGTGGTGCAAACTGACAGTAACTTCCAAGATCGAGGTCAAGGCCTCTAACCTTTGGTATGTCTCTCCTGAATATACTCTTTGCTAGATTGCTGCGGATTCATTTTTCCATTATCTGTATTGTTTCTGCCCTAGTCCTGTTGGCTGCATGGTTCGCCTTTGTCAATTGGCTTCTGCTTCTTGCGTTGGCGTTCTGGTCCAGCCATTCGTCTCATCCTACGAATTCTTTTCATGTCTCATAAGTTGAATATTCTTCAATGGAATTGTCGGAGCCTGAGAGCCAACAAACAGGCCTTGGAAGGGATTCTTGACTCTTACTTCATCCATATTGCTCTGTTGTCCGAAACTTAGCTTACTGAGTCCATGAGTATATCCATTCGTGGATTTAAGTTAATCCGTTCTGATCGGGTGGATGGATATGGAGGCGCCGCCATATTGATAAGGAATGATATTTATTTTCACGTTCACGATCACTCCGCTTATTTTCCTTCTGACGTTCGGTCACCAAACCTGGTGCATATCTCTGTTCCTAATATTCATCCTCAACCAGTCCATATTATCTCAACATACGTCCCTCCGCATTTTGATCTCCACAATTTTCCTTTTACATTATTGTCCAATTTTCTTTCTTTTCCCTTTATTTTTGGTGGTGACTGGAACGCTCACTCTCCTCTATGGGGCTCGGTTGGTTATAACTGTAATGGTCGTGTTCTTGAAAATTTCATCTCTAACAATAGCTTCGTTATTCTGAATGATCATTCTCCGACGTTCTTTAGAGGCGCGCAGACTTGCAGTTCGGTTGACATTTCCTTCACTTCTCCCAACTTCGGTCTCAGCTATCATTAAAGAACCTTGCAGGGTACCTTCGGTAGTGACCATGTTCCAATTATTCTTTCCTTTCACGATCTTCGTCCTCCTCCTGATCCCAGTTGTTCCAGAGTTTCCCATGCTTCCAAATGGTCCCTAACCAAAGTTGATTGGGATAAATTTCGGGCTGGAGTCGATTCCGCCCTCCCCAACATACATTCCCAAACAGATCCTGTTCTTCAATACAACAGGTTCATCGACTCGATTACCTCGGCGTTGTCGGCCTCTTCTCCTCCTATCCGCTTCTCTAAAAAGAACCCTAATCTTCTTGCTTCTTCCCTATGGTGGAACAACGATTGTTCGGTCGCTTTTAGAGACAGTTCTTTGAAGTTCAGGGCCTTCCGTTCCTGCTCTTCCTTCGATAATTTCATAGCTTATAGGGAGGCCAATGCTAAGGCCAGATTTATTCTCAAAAAGAGCAAAAAAAACGCGTGGAAGAAATTCTGTTCATCATTCTCTAGATCCACCTCCCTCTCTCATCTTTGGAAAATGGCGAAAGCCTTTCAGTCCCCACGGTCCGAACGTCCCTCCTATTACAACCTTCCTTCGGAGAAGCTCATCTCTTTTCTGGACTCAATTGCTCCCTTATATGTTCCATCCTTGGAGGAAATATGCCCTCCGGCGTTCCCACCTACATCCTCTATGCACGTTCTGTCTTCCGATTTTAACATCAATGAACTATATTCTTCCTTAAAGAATTCCTCCTCCTCCTCTAGTCCGGGAGTAGACGGCATTCCTTTCCTGGTTATTAAGAGCTTATCAATCTCCGCACTGAATACTTTGCTTTCTATCTACAACTCCTTCTTGCATACCTGTACTATGCCACCAATTTGGAACTCCTTTATTGTTATTCCTATTCCAAAAAAGAATCCTAATTCTTTCCGTCCTATTTCCTTGGCTTCGTGTTTTAGAAAATTGTTTGAACAAATGATTAATAAACGCCTAGTCTGGTGGTTGGAATTCAACAATATTCTTCCTAGTAACATGTTCGGTTTCCATACGGGACTGGGAACGGCGGACTGTTTATCGTTGTTTTTATCTGACGTGTACAAATCTCTTATTCGCAAAGAATACACTGTTTCTGCTTTCCTTGATGTTACCTCCGCATTCGATCATGTTCACTTACCTTCTCTTCTACATAAAATGTGTTCCATTAATATTCCTTTACAGGTCGCTTCCTTAATTCTCAAGATTTTCTACAATAGATCAATTCAGCTTTCCACTCCCTTCTTCTCAGAGTCTAGAGTGGTCTTTCGGGGTCTTCCGCAAGGATCATGTCTTAGCCCTACTCTCTTTAACATCTATTTCCATAGCCTAGCTACTCTTCAGATATCATCTACTTCCTTATTCTTTGCCGATGATATACTCATCTACTCTTCCTCAGTTAATCTTTCTTCCGCCGTCGTGGAGCTTAACAACTCTCTTTTCTCTCTGGATAATGCGTTATCCGATTTTCACCTTTTTACTTCTCCTGAGAAATCAGCAGCTATGGTTTTTACTTATCGTCCTTATAGTCGTTCCTCAGTCAACCTATCCGTGTGCCATCTTCCTATTCCTTTAGTTAGTTCTGTCTCCTACCTTGGCATTGTTCTTAGCAGTAACTTGTCCTTTCACCATCACATAAATTATCTCTATACGTCGGCTCTCAAGAGGATTAATTGGTTGAAGGCTCTCTCCTCCCGTAATTGGAGTGGGGATCCTTATATCCTTCTGATGCTATACAGGGCCACTATCCTTTCTAAATTCGATTATTGCTCGTTCCTGTACGCCAGTGCTCCTAAATATCTTCTCCTTAAACTTGATAAAATCCATAATATGTGTCTCCGTCTTTGTATCGGTGCTTTGAACTCCTCTCCTATTGCAGCCATCTTGGCAGAAACTGGTTCCTGTCCTTCATTCATCCGAAAACTTTATCTAGGTGAACGATTTCTGATTAAACGTCTTCATATTTCCAATTCCTACTTGCTTAATTCCTACTGGTTTATATTCAACAACTGGCGTTTCTCTCCTCGTAAAACCCCAATCCTTTCCTTGATTTCTTCACGACTCAGGGCCTTCTCTCCTTTTGTTCTATCCTACAACAAATGCCCTTATTTTACCTATAATTTCCTAGATTTTATTTACTCACCCAGTTTACTTTTTCTTCCTTCGTATGTCAAGTTTCTTCCCTCTCCTGCTGCTCATAACGAATTTAACTATGTTTTATCCTCGCTCTTTCCTTCTTATACCTTAATTTTTGCAGATGGCTCAAAGTCAGCTTTGGGGGTTGGAGCGGCTTTTACTTTGCCGGATTTCGGCTATTCTGAGTCGTTCAAACTCCCCTCGTTCTCCTCCATATTCCTAGCCGAATCTATTGCGATCTTACAGGCAATCCTTTTTTAGGCCTCCTCTAACAATATATCCAAGGTTCTCTTATCTTCTGATTCAAAAGGCGTTTTACAAGCCATTGTTACTCCCTTTCCTAAACCATCCGCTGATCCTATCGTGCTTCACATACGTTCCTTAATTTCACATCTATTTCATTCCCGTTCTGTCCGTATTGATCTATTGTGGATTCCTAGTCATTGTGGAATTTCGGGCAACGAGTTAGTCGACTCGTTGGCACGTTCGGCTGCTTTAAACGGTCGCTTTATTAGGCATTTCCCAGCTCAAAGTCTTCTTACTCTTTCCTTGCGTTGCCATCGTGACTGTTGGTCTGATCTCTATCATTCTTCTTTTTCCAATTCTGCTTCCTTTTACGTATCCATACAACCCACTCCTCCTCTTTTTCCGTGGTTTCTTGATTTCCCCAACATGAGGCGGTCAACTATTTCATCCATAATTAGACTTCGGTTAAACCACAGCTTGCTTCCTGCTTCGCTCTTTCGTTTCTCCATTACTCAGTCTCCTCTTTGTCCATTTGATCCGTCAGAAGCAAACTTCGTTTGTGATGCGAACCACATTTTACTTGAATGTCCTTCCATTTCTTCAGAACGCGCGATACTTTATTCCGGTCTTTTGCGTCTTGGCCTCCCTACGCCCTACAGCGATCACAGCATCCTTTCTTTTCCGTCTCCTTTGGTTATTCCTTTGTTAGCTTCTTTCGTATGTTCCATTTGTAATATTTTTCCTTTATAATTATTAATACTATCATACCATTGAAGTGAGTAACGTCCTTAGCTGACATGCTCAAAAAAATAAAAAAAAAAAAAATAAGATGACTGGGTCCGAAGAAGGATGAATATAAGGAGAGGAAATACAATCAAGAACGCTTCTGGAGTTAAATATCAAAAGAAAATTTGTTTGGACTGTAAGAGAACTAGTGAATCAATGGCGCGTAGAATTGCAAACGACTCTGCGTAGTAAATAGAGCTGAATGATGGTAATTGAAATACATTTGAGTGGTTAAGCGCAGGAATGAAAATCAATGCAGCCACACCGTGGGCCATTTTAGATCCATCAGTATAGACGAGTATATGGACGGGGAACGCCTATGTTACTAACTGGTTAAATTCGTTAATAGATGATGAGGGGGAAGAAACTTTAAACCAGGAGGCAAGGAGAACAGAGTCGGAGGATGAAGAAGGTCCAAAAAATTGAAGTGAAAATATGGGAGTTTATTAAAAGAAATAACAAAAGGTGCAAACTTAAATAGACGAGCGAAAACCTGTGAGAGAATGGGGATATTACTGGAGGCAAAACGCTAATCCTGTAGTAAGGAATAGTATGAATAAATAAGATTATTTGAGGAAATAGGAAGGCGCTTAATCAGGAACCTTTAGGCAAGAGAGTATCTACGAGGATAGAGGGGAGGAACACCAAACTTAGCCAGAATCGCCGGAATAGGGCTGGAATTTAAAACAGCAAGACATAAGCTTAGGGCTGCATTCTGGACTGTATTCAGTTTGGAGAGAGGAGACTGGGATGCGTTGCCGTAAAGAAAACTACTGTAATCAAACTTAGAGTGGATAATAGACTTATAGAGTATGAGGAGTACTACAGGATCTCTACCCCAATTGGAAGACGACAAAGCCTTTAAGATATTTAACCGTTTTAGTGTACATGAGTGAAGATAATTTATATGTTCTGAGAAGGATAGTCGGCTATTGAGATAGATTCTCAAACATCAGAAGGAGGTAACAAAAGTTAGACGCAGGTTATTGATCGATACGTTGATTAATGCTGGATTTTAGGGGTGGTAAGTAAAAATAGTACATGAGGATTTTAAAGGAGCAATCATAAGATGGATTTCTAATAAGGAACTTTCCAGAATATTAAGGACTCCTGCAGCGTGTGACGAGCTTCTGGGATATTAGAAGCAGTTGTATGAAGGAGTATATCATCAGCAAAGAACAGAGAGGAAGAAGGTATAGGAAGTGAAGCGATGTTTAGAGTATATATATTAAAGAGAGTAGGGCTAAGACAAGACCCCTGTGGGAGACCTTGGAAAACTTTTCATATAATTGACTCATTGGATGAACTTAAATGAATGGTTCTATTTTGAAAGAGATTCATAATTAGGAAGGTGAAATGAGGAGGTAAATTAATAAAGAACATTTTATTTTGGAGAGTTGGAAGATGAACGCTGTCAAAGGCACTTGAGACATCAACAAAAGCGGCCAGAGTAAAGCTTTTTTGGATGAATGATTTGTATATATAGTATAGGAAAGAGGCAACACAACCAAAAGGACCACGACCAGGACGAAATCCATACATATTATTAGGGAGTACCTTATTATTCTCCAACCACCAAACAAGACGTTTGTTTAACATGGATTCGAATAGTTTTCTAAGACAGCTAGCAAGGGAAATACAGAAAAAAGCCGAAGAGTCTTTATCCTTTGGAATAGGGACAATTATGAAGGAGTTCCATGTGGGAGGAGTACAGCCAGAGAAGAGGATAGAGTTAAAAATGTTTAAGAGGATTCCATAGAATTGTTTAGGAAAGTTTTTAAGAACGGAATAAGGGATTCCGTTTAAGCCTGGAGATGAGTTTATTAAGTTCTTTCTTAATTATAGAAGACTGTACTTTTAATTTCTCTATTATCTACAATACTTATAGAATACATTGTCAGGCGCAATACAACAAATGCGCTAATTGGAATAATATTTAATTCATTCTTAAATACATGGAATTTCTTTTTATTTTCTACTGAATAGCATGAATGACTATTTGGATAATCACTTGTATCAAAATACTGAACATTATCTTTAATGTCTTTATAAAAATCAAGTGATTTAAGTTAATAAATAAGTGAATCAGTATTACAATATAAAAGATTAATATTCTTGTATATTTTACACATTACATTATAATGAAAACCAAACATTTTTACTTTGCTAATGTCCAAAATAAACATTCAAATATAAATGGGTTTATTAAATTTAATTGTTGAAGGATTTAAATAATGTACTGCAACCAAAAATGGGTCTCTCGCTAAATATTTTTCTATCCTTAAAATTACTTTTACTAACCAGTTTGGTAAAATTTACTTTATTAGTAATAAGTTGCATATTAATTCTATGCCTAATGTTTTCTATCATTTTAACAAAAAACACTATTATCCATAAGCTTCCAATAGTTCTTCTCGAAATCTTTAGTTGCATGTTTCCATTGTAGAGTGTTCAAATCAATGTACAGCTTCAACCATGCCCACTGATTGAAACAAATAACTACATGCACACACAGCAGTTTTAACCTTAATGCAATTGCTTGTTTTAAATTTATATAGTGAATAACATAACTTTACTTATTTTCTAATGTGTTAACTAATTTCATACATTTTCTAACCAATTTGGCCTCAGGACATAGAGGTAACTCATTATGCAGTAAATGTAAATTTGAAGGATACTCTAAATCAACCTTGAGTACATATCCGGTGGACCCTTCATCAGCTTTCTCCACAATATTTAATTCTTCTATCTCATTTTGAATAAGCCATCTGAAACCATTCATAGGAACAGGTCCACTTATAACCCAACCATAGAGGTGATTCACATCCAAATATGCTATGAAAGTGTTATCTTCACCATTGATACTACCATTATCATCACTGCTAGAACTATTATTTCAGTTATTGATGTATGAATTTTCTGTCTTGGCATAATGTTTCATACATTAACACATACCACCATCTATTCCAGCTTCAAAGAATAAAATCACATCATAATCAGTTAGAAGCTCCAATTCAACCTTTGTTAACTTTAAAATTGCCTGGAAAGCTTTTCTGGGGGCTGTAAAACTCCATGCGAGATCTAATTTGTATATGTTATAACAGACACTGCTAAAGTTTTCAAAAATAACTGCCAGTAGAGGCACATCTATCTTTAAATATATATCACCATACTCCCAAAGTGTTTGAACATTTAATGTATTCCACACATTCAGTGCATGTGAGTTCTCTTCTTTACAAACATGTTATTTTGTTAATGAATTGTAGAAATACTCCTTTGCTGGCAAACTTGTTTCATTCAATTTTTCTCATGATGACACATATGAATAACGGAAAACTTTTTTTCTATGAAATAAATGAAGCAGTGATGATAATGGTAGTATCAATGGTGACTTTCATAGCATATTTGGATGTGAATCACTTCTATGGTTGGGCAATAAGTGGACCTGTTCCTATGAATGGTTTCAGATAGCTTATTCAAAATGAGATAGAAGAATTAAATATTGTGGAAATAGCTGATGAAGGGTCTGTTACGATATTTTCTAATAATTCGTTTTATTTTGTTATATAATTTTAATGCATGTGTAACGCCCGATTTTCGAACCGCCATTTTTTGGTTACCGCCGTTGATCGGCTAAGGCAGCCAAGGTCGATATACCCCTTGCCTATTCGTTCCGTGCCGTCTCCAGGCATGTGAAACCACGTGTTTGTCTGTTTTGCCGACCATAGTGTTTACTGCTCTATTTTCGGTATTCGTTGTTTTTCGCTTCCGCACGTTGTCGTTGCTCGCATTGGCTCGTCGCTTGTTTTTTATTATTAAATCGTTCGCTTCGCTAATGTTTGTTCAACATCGAGCCATGAATAAAACCTTTAACATCTTAATTTATTAATTTCAAAATAATCGTATTCAATTCCTCAACATGGTCCTCCGGGCCGGATATATTACGCCGGTTTGTTTTTCTCGTTAACATTCGATGTTTGACTGCGTTTAGCTTATAGTCAAATAAATTATTCGTTCGCTCCATTCGTCACGGAACTTCAACTGTTCCATCGTTAACATGTCGGAAAACAAATGGAAACGTGCTACTCTGAAACTCAACCTCGCTAGGTTAAGAGATCAAATGGCTGATCTCAACTCGAAACAACCTCTCGACATCGAAAGTTTGAGTAAATTGGAAGCTATGTTGAACGCTTATCGGGATTTGAAATCCAAATTCGAGATTCAGACTAATGACACCATAGATGCGCTCGGTGAAAATGCCGATAACTATATCACCAAAGCTGAAAACTACGTGAAGGAAGTCTGTGAAATCAGCGATGTCGCGTTTCATTATGAAGCGGTCATTAAAACTTGCCATCAGAAATTGCTGAAGGAAGATCAACGTCAATCACTTATTTCGTCCAACCCTGAACTCAACGCGTCTTGTCATAACTCATCAACTCAACCGAAGTTGGAAAGAATAGCCGTACCTTCGTTCGATGGCAATATTTTGAACTTTCAGAATTTTAAAGGTTTGTTCGAGAATTTAATTCATAAAAACGATGAACTTTCTAACGTGCAAAAACTTTATTACCTTAAACAAGCATTAATCGGTAATGCTAAGGATTACATTCGTGATTTCAAACTTGATGATAGAGCTTACTCGGAAGCTTGGTCGCATCTGCTTTCTCGTTTTGATAATAAACGCGCGGTGGTCAAGGCCCTTTTCCGTAATCTATACAATTTAGAGTCGATTAAAACCGAAAATCAAATTCGTAGTCTCTTAGATAAAGTCGAAATAATAATTCGCGGTCTTAAAGCCTCAGGTGAAATTATCGATGAAACGTTCTCAAAATTTGTAACGTACATTGTGTCCAGTAAACTTGATTCCAAAACTTCTCGGGATTGGGAAAATTCTGCGACTTCGACCGATTCGCACCCAAACTTCGATGAATTGCGGAATTTTTTGCAAATTCGGTCTTTTAATGTCGACGATCGTTCGGTAGAAATAACTAATTCGTCGAAACCTAGCAAAGGCTCGAAGCCAGTGTTCGATACGGTTGAAAAAAAATCGTTCGTTGCAAATTCGGGCAAATTAAAATGTGTCGTGTGCCAAGAAGGCCATTTTTTGAATCAGTGCAAATTATTCGGGTATAAAAATGTAACTGATCATTTTCAAATCGTGAAAAAAAATAAATTGTGTATAAAATGTTTTAATCCGTTTCACGTCGTTGCGGAGTGCAAACGCTCAAATTGTCGGTACTGCGATGGCAATCATCATTCCATGCTGCATCGGAATAATTCATTGTCAGAGCAAATTACGATCCCGAAACAAGCTTCAAAACCGGAGTCTCAACCACCACCCACTAATCCGAACTCGATTGTAGCTAAAACGACGATGTGTGCTGTCGATGCAATTCACAAAATGGTATTCTTGTCAACAGCGGTTGTGAAGGTGAAAACTGCCTCAGGTACTGTACTCGCTCGTTTATTATTTGATCAAGCGTCCGAAACTACGTTAATTCGTCGTGACTTTTGCAAGCGTATTAAACTCCCGCTTGCGAAAAATGAAAATCCAACCGTTCTTGTCGGTATTAACGACAATTCGACCACTCTTGATTCAGTAACTCAATTTGTTTTGCAATCTCGTTGTTCAAAATTTTCTATCGCTGTCGAAGCGGAAGTAATCGGCAAAATCCCGTACACGGTAGCGCGCAGCAACCTTGATAACGTAATGCGATATTTCCCTAAGTTTAATTTCGCTGAATCGAACGATCTCCCTTACAACGACGTAGATATAGTCCTCGGCGCCGAATATGTCGAATATATTTTAGAAGATCAAAGACACTTTTTCGTCGAGGGTATTTGTTTACGAAACTCTAAATTTGGTTATGTTATCTCAGGCTCGCACAAATCGTCCTTTCTCGCTACCAAGTCGTATTGCGGACTCTCGAAGGTAGACATCGACGCTCAACTCAAACGTTTTTTCGAAATCGAGGATGCCGGTGAGGAGTCGTCTTCCAAGAACGAAGAAATTTTATTCGAACACAAAATGATTGAGGAACATTTTGAAACAATTCATGAACGTCTCGAAAATGGTATTTTTCAACTTCGTTTACCAATTAAGTCTAGTATCGTAAATTTAAATGGTTCATTTTATAAGGCTAAGTCGATGTTAGTCAAATCGGAAAGAAAACGGTCGCCTATTATTCGAGCCGCGTATCGTGATTTTATGTTAAAATGTGAAGAACTAGGTCATATGAGAAAACTTTCTAACTCCGAAATTGTCGCTAACTCGTACTATATTCCTCACCACATCGTTAGTAAGCTCAGCAGTACAACAACTAAATACCGCGTCGTCTTTAATGCATCCGCTATCGATGAATCTGGTACTTCACTAAATGATCACCTTTTAACTGGTCCAATGCTACAACCTGAATTGTTCGATGTGATAATCAAATTTCGCTCTCATCGCGTCGCATTTTGTGCAGATATCGAGATGATGTATCGACAAATCTTAATTCACCCAGATGACAGAAAGTACCAACGTATTGTTTGGAGATCTGATCCTTCAAAATCCGTTAACCACTACGAACTTAATACGGTGACATATGGTACTGGTTCCGCGTCGTACCTTGCAACCAAATGTCTTCAAACTATCGCTCGTTTGCTTGAAACTTCGTATCCAAACGCCGCTGATGTGATCAACTCAAACTTCTATATGGATGATCTTATGACCGGAGCTGATTCCGTCGAAGAAGCTCTACAATTGCAACAACTCGTACACGCAACTTTGCTATCAGCTAATTTTCCGCTGAGGAAGTATCAAAGTAACTCGGTAAATTTTTTAAGTCATATTGATCCGTCGCTAATTGAAACATTAACCGCTAGATTGTTAGGATCAGAATCCTTTGTTTTTGTATTAGGCTTAATGTGGCGCCCACAATCCGATGTTTTTAATGTATCTATAAATTTAGCCCCGTTACCTAGTCCAATTACTAAACGCGCAATGTTATCCGATATTTCTCGTATTTTTGATGTTCTCGGCATGTTATCTCCGATCACAATTAGAGCCAAAATTTTAATGCAAGATTTATGGCGTGAAGGACTCGATTGGAATGATCCTATTAGTGGCGAACTCGAACGTGAATTTTCGTCTTACCGTAGAAATTTAGGATCGTTATCGAATTATTTTATTCCACGCTGTTACAGTTTTTCAAGTAACGTAATTTCTCGCCAACTAATCGGTTTTTGCGACGCCTCACCCAAGGCCTATTGTGCCGTTCTATTTATGCGTGTCGTTGATGACCAGAACAACGTAACAATTTCGTTCGTCTGCGCTAAAACTCGAATAGCACCAATTAAAGCGTTAACTATTCCTCGTTTAGAACTGCAGTCAGCAGTTGTTTTATCGCAACTTTTAGTTCGTGTGTCACACAACTTAAAAATCGAATCGTGTAATATTTTTGCGTTTTCAGATTCCCAAATTGTACTTAGTTGGCTGAATCATTCGGTAGATCGATTGAAACAGTACGTACGTAATCGCGTCATTAAAATCATAAAACTGGTTTCAAAGGAACGTTGGTTTTATGTCGAAACTAGTTGTAATCCTGCGGATTTAGCCACACGCGGTTTATCTGTGAAACAATTTATAAATAATAAAGTATGGTCGAATGGCCCAAGCTGGCTCCTAAATAATTTTGATAGTCACATTTCGAGGAATTTTTCCATTTCTATTAACGTACCAGAAATTCGTACAGACAAGGTCAGCTTTAACATAAAAAGGACTGATATACTCGTATTTTTATCCATTCTACATAAATATTCATCCCTTAACAAATGTATTAACATATTCGCTTACGTTTGTCGGTATTTTAATAATCTACGTAAAATGCCTAAAACTTTCGGACTTTTAACTGTTGACGAACGTAATTTCGCAATGAACCAATTAATCCACTTTTCCCAACTCGAATTTTTTAACAATGAATATCACTCTTTATTAAACAAAATTCCATTAAATAATCACAGTAAACTATTTGCCCTTAACGTATTTTTAGACAACAATAATTTAATTCGTGTTGGCGGTCGTATATCCGCTTCGAATTTTTCGTATGATACTAAGTTTCCTATCTTAATGTCACATAATTCTCGTTTCGTCGAACTTTATATTTCGTATGTTCATAACTTATACTATCACTCTTCGAAATCGTTTCTCGTCAACTTTGTTCGTAGTAGATTTTGGATCATCGGCGGATTGATCCCCTTAGTGAAGAAAATCCTCTTCAAATGCATACCCTGCACTCGTGCAAACGCTATTACGGTCCAACAATTTATGGGCGATTTGCCCGTTGAACGAACGTCGATCTCTCGTCCGTTTACGACTACTGGTGTCGATTTATCTAGATTCTACCAGATTAAGTGCACCAACTATCGATTCACTAAGCACAATAAAGTTTATATCGCCTTCTTTGTTTGCTTTGTAACTCGCGCGGTTCATATTGAACTCGTAACCGATCTAACTACAGAATCGTTTCTCATGGCACTCGAACGCTTCGTTAGTCGTCGAGGGTTACCCCACACGATTTATTCGGACAACGCGTCAAATTTCGCTGGAACCAGCAACTTGCTGGAACAATCCAAAATCGTTAACTTTGCAGGTTCGAAATCAATCCGATGGAAATTCATCGCTCCGCGCAGCCCTCATCAAGGTGGACTGTGGGAAGCTGCAGTCAAGTCCGGAAAAGCGTGTCTACGCAAGGCTATTGGAGCTCAGATACTGAATGCCGATGAACTTAGCACAGTCCTAACCAGAGTCGAAGCCATCTTAAATTCACAGACTCCGTGGCAGAACCACTAACGCCAGGTCATTTCTTAGTAGGCAGTTTATTGTTAGAAAATCCAATTAACGATAATATGTCAATAACTATGCTCGCTCGTTATCGATTAATAAGAGCTACCGTCGACTCATTCTGGCAGTCGTGGCGTAGTTCATATCTGAACCAGCTACAAACTCGAAATAAGTGGAAACGGCCTCAACAAAATCTCAAAGTCGATGATGTTGTCTTGATCAGCTCTCCTAACAGTCCGACGATGGAATGGCCGATGGGCGTTGTCGTTGCCACCTATCCAGATTCCAACGGACGAGTTCGCGTAGTGGAGATCAGAACTTCCTCTGGAATATTTCGTCGAGCAGTTCAACAACTCGTAAGACTTCCAGTCGATTGATATGTTTTTTTTAATTTTCTTTTTTTTGTTTATATTAATATTCGTTTACAACATAGTCTCCCTTGTAAAAAATTTCACTCAACTCGTCGTTCTCCCATGAACCCCATTTGTTCATGGGGGGGAGTTTGTTACGATATTTTCTAATAATTCGTTTTATTTTGTTATTTAATTTTAATGCATGTGTAACGCCCGATTTTCGAACCGCCGTTGATCGGCTAAGGCAGCCAAGGTCGATATACCCCTTGCCTATTCGTTCCGTGCCGTCTCCAGGCATGTGAAACCACGTGTTTGTCTGTTTTGCCGACCATAGTGTTTACTGCTCTATTTTCGGTATTCGTTGTTTTTCGCTTCCGCACGTTGTCGTTGCTCGCATTGGCTCGTAGCTTGTTTTTTATTACTAAATCGTTCGCTTCGCTAATGTTTGTTCAACATCGAGCCATGAATAAAACCTTTAACATCTTAATTTATTAATTTCAAAATAATCGTATTCAATTCCTCAACAGGGTCCAGCGGATATGTACTCAAGGTTGATTTAGAGTATCCTTCAAATTTACATTTACTGCATAATGAGTTACCTCTATGTCCTGAGGCCAAATTGGTTAGAAAATGTATGAAATTAGTTAACACATTAGAAAATAAGTACAGTTATGTTATTCACTATATAAATTTAAAACAAGCAATTGCATTAAGGTTAAAACTGCTGTGTGTGCATGTAGTTATTTGTTTCAATCAGTGGGCATGGTTGAAGCTGTACATTGATTTGAACACTCTACAATGGAAACATGCAACTAAAGATTTCGAGAAGAACTATTGGAAGCTTATGGATAATAGTGTTTTTTGTTAAAATGATAGAAAACATTAGGCATAGAATTAATATGCAACTTATTACTAATAAAGTAAATTTTACCAAACTGGTTAGTAAAAGTAATTTTAAGGATAGAAAAATATTTAGCGAGAGACCCATTTTTGGTTGCAGTACATTATTTAAATCCTTCAACAATTAAATTTAATAAACCCATTTATATTTGAATGTTTATTTTGGACATTAGCAAAGTAAAAATGTTTGGTTTTCATTATAATGTAATGTGTAAAATATACAAGAATATTAATCTTTTATATTGTAATACTGATTCACTTATTTATTAACTTAAATCACTTGATTTTTATAAAGACATTAAAGATAATGTTCAGTATTTTGATACAAGTGATTATCCAAATAGTCATTCATGCTATTCAGTAGAAAATAAAAAGAAATTCCATGTATTTAAGAATGAATTAAATATTATTCCAATTAGCGCATTTGTTGTATTGCGCCTGACAATGTATTCTATAAGTATTGTAGATAATAGAGAAATTAAAAAATGTAAAGGTGTACAGTCTTCTATAGTTAAGAAAGAACTTAATTTAATTGATTATTATAATTATGTGAATGGTGTGTGTGGTAAATTAAAGGATAATTGTAAGATGTATATTACAATATTCAAAGTCATAAGCAGATACTATATACCCTGCAGCAAAATAAAGTAGTACTTAGTGGTAATAATGATAAAAGAATAATATGTAGTAATAATGAAGATACAATAGCTTATGGAAACTCGATATATATAATAAATTCTTTAAAAATTTTAATGTTACTTTAGCCGAACTAAGAGTGTGAATATTAGACAAGAATATGTATACTGCATGATATATGGAGCTATGTATTATTATTAAGTGTAATATTAGACAATGTATATTTTATTTTCACTGTGTAATATGACTATATTGAAATAAATCAGTGTAAAGTTGTTACTTGCTGTGTTCGTATTTTGTGATAATATTTCATTATCTTGATCGCGCGCGTCATATTATCTACTTTTCTCTAATAAATATTATCGCTCGTGTGTGGTATTTACCTAACGGTAAATATGCCGCTACAATGGTCTCCGCCGGCCACACCTGCTCCTCCATCTCGTCAGCTGCATGCAGCTGCCACTGAGGCCTTATCTTGAAACCAGTTAAGCAACAATATACCGCCGCTTATCAGCAATACGGTGAGTTTGTTCCAATATCATTTTGTAACGCTAACAACAACAATATCGATTTTTGTGCTATCAACACCGCTAACGTTATACAATTAATACCAACCACACATAACACTCAGCATGCCTATGCACCTATTATGTCTCCTATTCTGATACATGAGACCTACTCACCTCATCTTGAAGAGACTAATCATACATACGAAAATGATCACAGCTGGCAAGTTGTGCAAACCAGAAAAAGACCTAGGGCTTTCGTGAAAAGTATCTCGACTGACAGTTCTGATCCTAATGTAAGCAAAAAGAGTAGTAACAGATTTGCTGCACTAGCAGTTGAAGACAGTGCAGGAGAAGAAGACACCAACGTGCAGGAAGTAAGGAGAGAACTAAAACCACCGCAAATAACAATTTATGGTGTCAACGATTACAATAAAATGATTAAGGATATTTCAAATATTATTCCTTCTAATATATCCACTGTCGATGTCTAGGCGACAAAAGAGTACAAGTTAAAATAGATGATGTTAATAATTACTGTGCTCTAGTAAAGTATCTAAACAGAGAAGGTATTGAGCATCATACTTATCAAATTAAAACAGAAAGGTGTTTTCGAATTACAATCAGGCATTTACATTACTCCGTCAGTAAAGAGGACATTAAGTCAGCACTTGAAGAAAATGGCCATACAGTAAGACATATAACTAACATCAAGCATAGAGTAAACAAGCAACCACTACCTCTCTTTTTCATTGATTTAGAGCCACAAGCGAATAATGCAGACATGTATGTATAAATTAGAAACACTTTTATACACTAAAATAAAAGTGGAAGCCCCACATAAAAAAGATACAATCCCACAATGTTTCCAATGTCAAAATTATGGCCACACAAAATCCTACTGTAACCGTGCATTCGTCTGTGTAAAGTGCGATGGAAGCCATAACTTCTTAAATTGTAATAAGAAATCTAATGAACCGCCGAAATGTGCAAATTGCGAGGGAAATCGCCCCTCCAACTATAAAGGTTGCGCAGTCTATAAAAAATTACAATCTCTATGGACAGCTACCAAAGTGGGGTTGAACTACAATGGGAAAACTCAAACACCAATGGCTTCTGCTGCAGGTATCCAACAGCAGTTGCCCCCTGGCAGTACAACAGACTCAAATCTGCTGAGACCCACTTACTCGCAAATATTAAGTAACCGGCGTCAATGTTCGCAAAGCAATTCTCAGGTCTACAACATAAATAATGATAATATTGCTATTACACTTCAGACATTCCTAGTTGAAATAAAGACATTATTTAAAGATATGATGCAGCAACAAAGTCAATTGTTAAATAATCTGTCAAACACTATCATGTCAGCTTTAATTAATAAGAAATGACTTGCTTAAAAATTGTAACGTGGAACGCTAATGGCATACTCAACCACATTCCAGAATTACAAATGTATCTTATACAAAACGATATTGATATACTTCTGCTATCTGAAACGCATCTTGTGCACACGAAACATGCTCCAATTGTAGGCTACGAGTCGTAGTACACCAATCATCCTGATGGCATGGCCCGTGGAGAGGAACTGGAGTCATCATAAAAAGAAATATAAAACATCACAAATTAGAGAAATATGCACAAAACCATCTACAAGCAACTAGTGTGGCGCTAAATTGTATACTAAATAAACCTTTCATCGTATCAGCAGTTTATTGTCCACCAAAGCATCGCATAACACAAAGCCAATTCAGTGCTTTTTTAAGCACCCTCGATCCTACCTATATAGCTGGTGGCGATTTCAATGCCAAGAACACATATTGGGGATCTAGGCTTACTTTGCCGAGAGGTAAGCAATTAAAACTGGCAATAGATGGTAATAACAGCACGGTTATATCTCCTGGCACTTCTACTTATTGGCCAACTGATCCAATGAAAGTACCAGACTTACTGGACTTCTTCATAACCAGAGGACTACCAGGAAACTTCATTGATATAAAATCAGACAATGACTTATTTTCCGATCACTCACCAGTGCGACTAACACTAAGCAGTAACATTATCACGAAACTCTGTAGACCAAAGATCTTTACAAAGCATACAAATTGGGATTTACTTCGTAACCAGCTGGAGGAAAAAATCAATTTAAAAATACCGTTAAAATGCAAGAAGCATATCGAAAGCTCTATTGAATACTTTAATAATCTCGTGCAACAGGCGGCTTGGCTGGCTACACCAAATAAAGATAAAAGTGTATACAAACCATCTGTTTACTATCCTGCAGAAATAAAATGTGAAGTAAATCTCAAGAGACAGCTAAGAAAAAGATGACAAAGATATCGATTTCCTTCTGACAAAGCAACACTGAACTACCAAACAAAAAGAGTTAAAAAGTTATTGCAAAACTTAAAAAATTAATCCTTTAAAGAGCACTTATCTACTCTGTCTCCCTTACCGCATAATGACTATTCTCTATGGAAAGCAGTACGCAATTTGAAGAAACCTAAAGAAACAGCACATCCAATTAGAAAACCAAATGGAAGCTGGGCTCAATCTGACTTTGAGAAAGCTGAAGAATTTGGTAAACACTTAGCCAATACTTTCAAACCGAACTGCGGTAATATGAGTTCCCCTCCTAGGACAGACAACACCGATATGTCTCAACCAATCAGGCTAACATCCCCTGCAGAAATCAAAAAGGTCATAAACTTGATGAATCCTCCCAGATTTAATCTCAGCGAAAGTATTAAAAGAACTGCCAAGAAAAGGATTGGTATTATTAACCTACATTATTAATGCCATAATACGACTTCAATATGTTCCCATTCAGTTAAAATTCTCGCAAATTATAATTGTCAAGAAACCATCCAAACTGCCAACCGAACTGACGTCGTACAGACCAATCTCCTTGTTACCGATGCTCTCTAAGATATTCGAAAAAATCATGCTCAAGCGACTGATGCCTATAGTTGAAGGGAAAAAAATAATACCAGACCACTAATTTGGTTTTAGAGCTAAACACAGAACCATTGAACAAGTACACCACATTACTGATAAGATAGTAACATCTCTAGAGCAGAAAAAAGTTTGTGACGTCATATTCTTGGATGTTAGCCAGGCATTCGATAAAGTTTGGCACGATGGACTACTTTACAAAATAAAATGCCAATTTCCTCTTCAGGTATTCAAAATCCTCGAATCTTATCTTAGTGAAAGATTCTTTTTGGTCAAATACGGTGATGAAGAATCACAAATATTTCCGATAGAAGCAGGAGTGCCTCAGAGCAGTGTATTAGGGCCGTTGCTGTACCTTATATACACTGCTGATATTCCTACCCTGACAGACGTGGAAGTTGCTACCTTTGCTGACGATACGGCTATTTTGTGCTCAGAGGAGTGTCCAGTAAAGACAAATGAGTCTTTACAACGGTCGATCGATAGGCTGTCTAACTGGTTTATGGAATGGCGTATCAAGGTAAATGAAAGTAAATCGACGCACGTAACCTTCACTAATCGGAGAGTAAACAAACTTAAGGTACCAATGAACGGCAGAATAATACCACTTAAAGATGAAGCCAAATATCTGGGTTTATACCTGGATAAACGGTTAACGTGGAAAAAACATATAATAGTAAAGCGTAACGCAATAAGCATTAAAGCCAGGCAGATGTTATGGCTCTTAGGGAAGAAGTCGGAACTAGCACTGGAAAACAAGCTACTGCTGTACAACCAAGTTATTAAACCAGTCTGGCAATACGGTTGTCAACTGTGGGGCTGTTCGAAGAAGAGTAACATAGCAATCATCCAAAGGCTGCAAAACAAACTGCACCATGGTACATAACCAATGAAGCTCTACATAAGGACCTAAAAATAAATTACGTGAAGGACGAAATCGTACGAGCAGCAAAACAGTATGCTGCAAGACTGGGGTCACACCCCAATGCTATGGCAGCCGCATTGTTAAATAATTCTGCTGATACTCGCAGACTGAAGAGGACATTAGTGATGAACATAATATAAACTGTATCTGGTACATATGTTAAGTGAGGCCCTGTCACTGGACAGGGCTCTTCAGCAAGCCATTTTTACTAAAATATTAAATTTACTAAATAGCCCATAGTGCTAGTTGTAAATTAACAAAAAAAAAAAACTGTTTAATATAATTTTCTATTAAAAATTATTTTTATTTTTTTAATTTGTTAGAACTAAGAATGTGTGGGAGCTTAAAATATTTGGTATAAACTTAGTCATAGTGTATAGAAGTGATGTTATTTCTGATTAAATAGTGTGCATGTAGTAAAAATTTGGTGCTTTTCCCTAGGATGGGGAATTTTTCATTAAAATTCGGAGCTTTCTATCTAAAATGATAGAATTTATACCAAATTGTTATATTTTGCCATAAAATTGTTATTTTTATACATAAAATGAGGATACTTTTGTATAAAAACGGATGTTTTCCTTTAAAATTTAATATTTTGTACTAAAATGTGAGTATTTTAGCCCTAAATGGTGTAATGTGTATGAAAAGAGTGCGTTTAGTTTAAATTGAGCTCTTCTTTTTAGGATACCATATTTATCTTAATCCCTGTTTGTGATGTTTGGAGTTGCACTATAGAAAAATTATTAGGCTTTTGATCTAGTGTTTGTATAGCAAGTGGTGGTACAGCAACTTAGGTGAGTTATTGTGATGGTGGTCTTGTTTGGATGGGAATATGTTTATTATGGAATTCCCAGAAGTGTGATTATGTCCGTCAAATAATAAAAATTAGGGGTGAGAGGCAGAATGTGAGCTCCATCATCATTTTGATCTATACAGTTGGTTTGATTTTCTAATTTTAATCTATACTAAACTGGTGTATATTACCTGGGTTGTATCTGTTATGGTTGACAATTTAGAAGTATAGATATTGCTTCATTGCATTAGAAAGTGCGCACATGCGCATACATGGTCACATAAGTATAGACATCAATACCATCATTGTTACATTATTATATGCACACTATCAAGCTATAACACATGTACATTGTATCAAAATGCATAAAACATATCAACTACACACATATGTTAATGTGTTGGAGGGTTTTGGTTCTTCATTCAATGATAAATTGATAGAGCCGTGCATTATTAAATGGTAGACTCAATCATCAAAAGCAACCCATAAAAGAATCTACATCGAACACATCCTTTGCAACAATTAAAATAATTTTATAGCAACACAGGTTAGTCGTCTAATCAGTTTTATCAAGCATTCCCTTTGATTACTCATATGCAAAGCATCACAAAAGAAACATATGGGCTATAACAAGATTAAGCCACCATGATGGGTTAGTACTGTGGTTATTCTAGTTGGATGGATGTGAATACATACAAAAAATAAAAACATCTATAAGCTGAGATATATACCGACATATATGTTGTTATTACAATTATCGCGGTTGGATATACATCAAATTATATACACACAAACAAGAAATGGTATGGTAAAGAATATCCTAATTTCAATTAATCAACATATTAAGTCATTCTTGGAGACATATTTGATGGAACAAGCATGAAGGATATTGGGTTAGCAAGTTATGTTAGCATTGGCTATTTACAGATATAATAAAGCGCTTTCCAGTGCATACATATGCAAACAGCAGATTTAGTAGGAGTTCGCGAAGTTTAAAGGTGTTTGGTCAACAGTGAATCATATTCTCAAAACATACATAAACATGGGCAGCTAGTATCGGTTAGCATAAATTATTACATCAGTTAAGCGATTATAAATGTATCATCAAACACATAGCGTGTTAGAAAATGATTACATTGGTTTGGCAGTAGTAGATGTATCATCAACACACATATAAAAACATGCACAAAAAACAGCAGCTTCGATATTAGAGTTAAAAGGGTTAGTAGTGGGTAGAAAAATAGTAAAACATATTCTCAAAGCATACACAGTCATAAATATCTAGTACAGGTTAGCACAAATTATTACATTAGTTAGGCAATCACAAATGTATCATCAACACGCATGCAATCATACGAAATTACAAAGTAACTCAGTAGGTGTTAGAAAAATTTAGAGGTGGCTAGTTAAAACCTTTCCTCTAGTCTGTGTTTTTGTTGGGTGATGCTACTTAGTGAGGTACCTCATATACAGGCGTCTATAGAGAAAGTAGGCTTAATTAAGAATAGTTATTATGGTGAGGTATCTTCATGTACCACAATAATACTGGTGTGACACTAGTGCGCTTGCATATCTTTATTTCCTAGAGACTTCATTGTAAGGGTGTAGTTCCTTGTACTACTCCAATACTAATGCATCATTAACACTTTTCGTTAATTTTGCACTGTAGAGGTTTCATTATATGGGATGTAGTTCCTTGTACTGCCACAACACTAATGTGACGCTAGCGCTCCTGTATCCCCCAGTGGCGAAATTTAGAACTGTGTCTTAGAACGCAGGTTTTCTATCTGTTTTATTCTTTTTTTCATATTCACTTCTGCGACCTGGCTTTTATCTGTGATTGCGGTCGGTTGTGTTCTATGTTTTCGTGTTTCTAGTAATATATCGCGTTATCATCTATAAAAGCAGATTGGTTCGATAAAACCAATATATTTTTCGTATATTGTACGGTTTTCGTAAATTATTATTCCCCTTGTCTCTGATAATTAGACATACATACACACACACGTGCGAACCACTGTTGTCGCTGATATGACGAAAACAGTGGCTGCGCCAGTTTACACAGCGGGACCAGTGTATCATGTGGCTGGCGCTCACACGCAACACAGCGAGATGCTGTCGAACGCTACTACACATGTCATTCAACCGGCTAGATTTACACTACCGTTTACAACACCGTCTAATGTACCAGTGTCGCCGACACATATGCCCTATTCGCAGCTACTACTCGTCTACCCGCCGGCTGAAGATATACCTTATTCACAGCCAAATAATATTTGTACTGAAAATCAAAGCAGCAACTACAGCCAGCACTTCCCAGCCTTGCCACAAACAAGCGTACAGCGAATAAATGAATATGATAGCGACGAGGAGGTAGAGATGTGTCAGAATGAAAGTGATAAGAATAACTGGCAAAAAGTTAAATCTAAAAGAGGGAAAAAACGGCAGTTCATCGCTACTAATAATGGTATAAGCAAACATGTTAAAATGACTCGAAATAGATATGAGGCCCTTTCAACAGATGAGGAAAGTAGCATTAACGAAGAAAATAATGTCGGTAATACAGCAAAAAGAACCTCCTAAGCTGCCCCTAAGCCACCGCCTATATTTGTGCACGGGGTCCAAGATTTCAAAAAAATGCAAGAAAATATCGAGCGCATAATTAATAAAACGGACTATTACGCGAAATCATTGGCTGATAGAGTAGTTAAGATAAATGTACTTACTCCGGAAGAATATCGTAAACTAACACGGGAATTTAGAAAACAAAAAGTTATATTCCACACCTACCAAATGAAACAGGAACGTGCTTATAAAGCAGTTATAAGGCACTTGCATCATTCTATCGACCCAACTGATATTCAAGGAGAACTACAGTTGCACGGTTTTCAGGTTCGTAACATTCATAATGTAAAACAGCATCAAACAAAAAAACCGCTGCCGTTATTCTTTGTAGATCTTGAACCAACTGAAAATTGTAGGCAAATTTTTAATTTAAAATCACTTTGTAATACAATAATTAAAGTCGAATCGCCAAATAAAAAAGCATCTATCCCGCAATGTCAAAACTGCCAACAATGGGGTCATACTAAAGCCTATTGTACAAGAGCGCCACTTTGTGTTAAGTGCGGTGAAGGACACAAAACTTATGAATGCAAAAAGGACCCAAAATCGCCAGCTACGTGCGGTTTGTGTGGGGAATCCCATCCTGCGAATTATAGAGGTTGCGAAATATATCAGCGATTAGTACAAAGCAAAACTGATGTTAAAAATAAAATTATTCAACCTAATAAGCACAGTTATCTGCGGCCAACTATAAGTTATTCACAAATATTAAAACCGGGCGCTATAAGTCAACAGAACAATATCACGACGAACACAAATCATTCTAAAAGTTCCGGTCAAACCTTTAATATAAATCAAACACCAAAACAATTTGAGGAAAAGAAACAACAGACTTCTTCAGTGAATCTAACAGAATTCCTTATGGAATTTAAGGCAATGTTTCGTCAATTAACTGAACAAAACAGCATGGTTCTATCCATGCTAATCATGTTAGTGCAAAAAATTATTAACTAATGCCTGGCTATATAAGAATAGCTCAGTGGAATGCAAATGGTTTAAAAAATCATAAGGCTGAACTCGAATTATTCTTAAATTCAAACTTGATAGACGTAATCTTAGTCGCTGAAACCCACCTCACTGATAAAGATTATTTCAAAATAAACAACTATATAACATATTCTTGTTCTCACCCTTCGGGGAAATCACAGGGTGGTTCAGCAATATTAATAAAATCTAATATTATACATTACGAACTAAATAATTTTAGGGAGGAGTACCTGCAGGGGACTAGTATTAGCATACAGACGAAGGGTGGTCAGCTTGTGTTGTCAGCTGCATACTGTTCTCCGCGACATAAAATAACAGCAGACCAGTTCAGTAAATACATACAGAGCCTAGGAAATAAATTGCTATCAGGTGCGGATTGGAATGCCAAGCATACAGCGTGGGGCTCCAGGGTAACTAATACCAGGGGACGTGTGTTCAAACAAGCGCTGGAAAGTCACAATGCTAACTACATATCAACAAGAGAACCAACGTATTGGCCAACTGATAATCGTAAAATACCAGACCTTTTAGATTTTTTTATTACAAAAGGCATTGCCAGTTATTATGCAGAAATAAATTCTTCTTTCGATCTTTTCTCAGACCATTCTTCAATTGTTTTAACCCTTGGTGATTCAGTAATATGCAGAGAAAAACCGATATATTTGTATAATCATAAAACAGACTGAGATTCTTTCGAGGAATACTTAGACTCAAAATTAGATCTGAAAATCCCATTAAAAAGCCAAACTGACATCGAGAATGCCGTGGAATATATAACTAGGGAGATTCAAACAGCAGCAACTTTGAATACTCCTTCTATTGATATATACCAAAAAAGAAAAAATTATCCTATTTTGGTTCGCCAGCTTGTTTTAGAAAAGAGAAAGCTTAGGCGAAAATGGTTTCAGACAGGAAATCCATCAGACAAAAAACAACTTAATAATAAAACCAAAGAACTCAAAAAATTATTAGCAGAAATTAAAAATAAAACTTTTAATAATTACTTACTTAAACTCTCGGCATTAGCGGCGGATGATTATTCTTTGTGGAAGTGTACAAAAAACATTAAACAACCAAAAAATTGCATTCCTCCGATAAAACATGGCAACGGGTCTTGGGCGAAAAATCAAAAGCAAAAGGCGAATTTATTTGCCACCTACTTGGCAACAGTTTTTAAGCCGAAATTAACGGCTGCTACGGACAAAGAAGTCGATGACTTTTTAAAAAGTCCTGGCCAGTTATCCTCTCCTATCAAGTCAGCGTCACCTCAAGAGGTGAAAAACATACTTAAAACGCTGAAAAGGAGAAAGAGTCCCGGTTTTGATTTAATAACCGCGGAACTACTGAATAGACTTCCACGGAAGGCTGTAATGTTGCTGACATTTATATGTAACGCAATACTTCGCCTACATTATTTTCCGGTGCAATGGAAGTTTGCGCAAATTTTTATGATTGCGAAACCGGGCAAAAATCCGCATGCTGTTACGTCTTATCGTCCCATTTCCTTGTTGCCTGTTATGTCGAAGGTAATGGAGAAATTGGTATTAAATAGATTGCAGCCATACCTATATAATATAATTCCACAACATCAATTCGGTTTCTTAAAACAGCACTCCACGGTGGATCAGCTGCACAGAGTGGTAAGTGTAATAGAAAAAAGTTTAGAAACAAAAAATGTGTGTACCGCGGCATTTCTGGATGTCCAACAGGCTTTTGATAAAGTTTGGCATAATGGTCTATTATATAAATTAAAAATTTTGTTACCAACTAGGTTATATCTCTCGTTGAGTTCATATCTGCATAACCGATATTTCCAGGTGCGCTATGAACACACGTTTTCAGAACTATATCCAGTTCAAGCAGGAGTGCCCCAGGGATCAGTTCTGGGACCCACGCTGTACTTGATCCTGTACCGGAAAATGTTCAGGTAGCTACATTTGCTGACGACACGGCATTACTTGCGTCACATTCAGATCCGAAGATAGCAAACGACAATCTTCAGAAGGCCCTTATCGAAGCAGAAAGCTGGTTTAAAAAGTGGAAAATTCAGATCAACGAAAGTAAATCGGTAAACATTCATTTCACGAATAGAAAAGTCATAACCCCAACTATTAGGATAAATGGACTGGAATTGCCCGTGAGAACAACAGTTAAGTACTTGGGATTACACCTAGATAGTCGTTTAACATGGAAGCAGCATATTCAAACAAAGAAAAGAGAAATAGACATTCGTGTTAAAAAAATGTACTGGCTTCTAGGAAGAAATAGCGTTTTAAGTATTGATAATAAACGTTTGATATACACAAGTATCTTGAAGCCTATTTGGACCTACGGAGTACAGCTTTGGGGTTGTGCTAAACCTACAAATCTGAAGATAATACAGACCGCGCAGAATAAAATCCTTAGGCTCGTAACCAAGGCGCCATGGTATGTATCAAATCAAACTTTGCATCAAGATTTAGGGATAGAGTATGTTGCAGATGTTATTAAAACTCATGCCCGAAGACACGCAGAAAGACTTGAAAGTCATCCGAATAAACTTGCTGCTGGACTGCTACATACTGCTAATGATAGGAGGTGGCTGAAGCGTAAGAAACCTCATGACCTTGTTTAAGGTAAAGTTTATCGGGTAGGTACTGTTGGGTACTTCTCCCTTCATGCTAAATATTTCCCTGTTAAGAATATTGCTAAATGGCCTAGATGGCCAGTTTGTAATACAATAACAATTTAAAAAAAAAAAAAAAAAAAAACTGCGACCTTTTTGTTCTTTATGTACATTTTTTTATTTATAAAAAATGATCTTGCTTCATTCTGATATTGATTAGCTTTGGGTCCTCATATATGGACATAAAAGAAAACCTAATGGCAGATTTTATGATTTGTTTAACTATAATACTAAAATTTTTGTTTCCAATATTCTACCACGATATAAAAAATTCCATTCTAGATTTTGGTCGGATATCTGAGTTTCATCATTTTCCTGCAATGTCTCCCTCCATCTGACCATCAATATTTTTTGGTGCTCTACGTACTGGACATTTTATTCTTTACTCCCATTTACTACCACTTGAATTTCCTACTTCTTATTTTGCTTCATGTATTATATCTTTTTCTGTTCCTCTCTCTGTCATTCTAACTCTTAGTGAATTTATATCAATTTCTAGCAAAATTTCTTGTTGATTCTTTTCCGTCCATATTGGTTCTAGATAGTTGTCCTTAGTTTTGGTATGAAAAAAAAAAAAAAAATAGAAAAGAATCAGTACTCTAAAAAAACAGATAAAATTCATTATCGTTGTTAATTATAATAGATACTAATGTAACTTATAAATCTATGTTGTTTATTCTCTCACTAAAGGAGCAGAAAGATATTTGTAAAATTCAAATATTTGAATAAAATGAAAATAAAACATAACTCACGAGTTATAAGAATGCTCAACGATAATAAAAATATCTAATATTATTTCAGCTAATCGATGATTAAAAGATTAAAGGACAATTTATAGCTGAGGTATTAATAATTTTTTGATATATTAAATTTGTATTTTGAGTTGTTCTAAAATTTATGAAATAACAGAAACACTAAAATAAATATTATTTACAAGTAATCCGATAAGGATGATGTATTCAAGTTATATAATAATAAAAATGAATAATAATTTGTTTTTTTAAATTCACTTCTGTCCTTCAGGAAAAATAAGATATGTTTATGGATCAATGAAAATAAATGAAAAAATGTATTTAAACAAATTTTCCTGATCTATCGAATTTGAAATTTGGTGATCAGTAAATTTTTAAGTAGGGATTGTTACATATTTTTAGTCAATTGCAAAAAATTACTCTACAATTAAAAATTTTTCAGTTTTTTTATAAATTTCTCATATTCAAGAATAGATATATGTATTATCTGTATTTTCCCCTAAATATAAATGAATAAAATAAAATAAATAAACACGTGATAATGAATAATTAAATATTGTACTTTTTCAAAACGTTTGTGGAATGACTTAATTGGGGAGTTTACAATCGTAGTGAAGTTACTAAAAGTTTTAAAATATGTCTATTATTTTAATTGCTGCTTAAGTGAGTTTTTTTTATTTTTTAATTTAATAAACATCAATTTTCTATAAATATTGGACGATGACATTGTTTTGAGTTTAAAATTACTACATTTCTCTTCATTTTCACTAGGTTTTATGCAGTAACACTGTTTCTTGGAGTTCCGCTGAAGCAGGACATATATATTCTAACGCTGTACCTATGGGTAAGGCTGGTGATGGCGAAATATTATATATGGGACGAGTTAAATATGGTGATGCTTTAATTCCGGGAAAGGTAAATAAAGACCGCCGAAAAACAATTTAAATTCTTAGCAGTAGCTTGGCGAGATAAAAAATAACCGTGAACATGAAGTCGCCGTGTAGTTTTGTATTTTTTAATTTCCGGTTAAATGACGAAAATTAGTTCGCTCACGCGTACTACACTTATGTAGCACCATTTCAGCGCAATCTGTCTTCTCATGAAAGATTGCCCTTTATTGAGCAAAATGTATTTTCAGCATTAAACCAAAAAGTACATACCTGATTTTTTCCCCTGCTACCATGACGGCGTCACAGTGGCTGTTTATTCTAATTATGGAATATCAAATAAGAAGATTACATTAATCAATAAAAACCATTCAGGTTGCCTAATTATATAATAGCAATAAAGATGAATATGGTGTAATCGACATTATCGGGCGATTACACCATATCCATCTTAAGTTACCCAAACCATCCAAAACCACAGCATATACAGTCCATCAAACGCATTAAACAGAGACGGTACCCTCGCTGCCCAAGGCTACTTCAAATTTCAAAATGAATTTACACTGGACATCACGAATTATCTACTTAAGCACATGCCTTCCGCCGATCCACCATGGAGTCCAAACCACCATGAAGGCACCATTTTCATCATGATCTTTAATCATCTTCCCAAACTATCAACCAATGCCGCTGTACCAGTGTTACACCCGAGCGAACTGAAAAAATACGCAAAATCCAAAATAATGTCTGATTAAGAGATTGAGTGGAACAGCAGCCATTCGAACAAATTACTGACAATCAAATGGACGATTACTGACTGGACTTACATTATACACAAAGCTGCATCAAACTGGGATATCGAATCAACCTTGAACAGAATCTATCTAGGTCGTACTCTAACAACCCATGCATACCTGCTGGACCACTAGGAGCCTCCAGCCTGCACTCAATGCAACTGCCAGATCACAGTCAAACACATCATCACTGAATGCTCCATCTACAGTGCCGAACGCCAACAATCCACACTTAGAAACGATCACTCCGCGAATTTAAACATAAATAACTTATGCAGACTAATTAAATTTATAAATATTACAAACCTTAAAATAATGTAAATAACCTCATCCGGGGTGATAACCCCTGCCCTGGCAATATGTACCTTGTTAATAATAAAATAAAAAATAAAATAAATAATAAAAATATACATTTTAGAGAGGAGCAGCACCTTGGAAACAGAAAGGACAACTCATAGGAGGTGGAGCTTTTTGCAAAAACAGTTATGCAATAAGTCTGTGTGATGCGTGTGTAAGCGGCTAAGGGAACAAAAATTCGGTCCACTATAGTTCAATTGAAAGTTTAATGAGGACCAATGGGCTTTTCTCGAGTACGTGATGTTATTAAAAATTATGTTTGCTATATAAGGAGGGGGAGGGCTGTTATTAGGCAAGGGACAGTATAATGCCGCTCGGGTGGACATATCAACAGGTTCATTTCCAGGAATCCCAGCATGGCTGGGGGCCCAGAAAAAGGAAATGGAGCACTCTCTCTTAATAAGTTTGCATAATGCCTGCTGGTTAGAATTGCTAAAGGATGTTTGGTGAGAGCATTAGAGATTGTCGATAGCGCCGCAGATGAATCAGATACCAACAGGGCTTTCAGTGATGTAGGCTCTGCAGAAAGAAAATAGTTCAAACAAAAAAACACCTCATATATTTCAGCATCCAGTATGGAACAATTTTCATTCAGTCAAATGCTTCGGATCAAAACTCAGGCTTCAAAGGAACAGGTGGTTGATGATAAAGTAGCCTCCCGGGGTGGCTTTGACAGCATCCGTGAAGAAAATAAGGTGATTAGGGTACTTTTGATTTGTCGCTGCTGTGAACTGAACAATATTCCGATGGAGGAGTTTATTATACTTCATCAGGGGAAAATCAACATCATTATTCAAAGGGACCAACGGCGGGATCACAATGTTAGGTGCCAGATCGGGCAAGGAAATTACGCTCACATTGTGCTGCGATAAGAGGGCTAGGACTTCTGGGAGAGGGTCATTAGAGAAATCTGGGATAATGGTGAAAGCATTTATGTGGATAGGGAAGGAGTGATTACAAGAGAAAAGAACGAGGGTGCCATGGTTACAATAAACTGTTTTGAAATACTCTAATGGGGGGGGCGCCTAACAAGGCACACAAACTCACCGACGGCTAGGTTCCATGTGCGTATAGTATCGTGAAGGGCCGAGTGGTGTACTAAATCGAGAGATTTAAGTAGGGGTAAAATAATTATTCCAATAAGTTTTGACAAAAGCAAAGCATTGATACGAATAAATAGTAGTCTAAAAACCCGGGGACTGGACGGTCCGCTAATGCCAACAGCAAAAGGCAGTCCACACCGGTAAACTGAACCTCGAACTGCGTGCAGAGGGCTGAAACTAATCTAGGTAATCCAATTTTATGCTCCAACGCCGAAAATTCATCCAAGTTTCTCCAAAATTTCCCTAAAATTCCCCCGTACGCGTCCCGCTCATTTCTGATAAACCGAACCGATTATTAATTAACATAAGTATATTAATTAAAGTCTGAAAGTAACCCGAGCCTCCCGCGATTTTTCAAAATCCCAGGGCTAAGTATAATAATTCCAAAATGTAACCTCAATATATTATTTAAAACGTAAAACTAACCCAACACCTCACACATGTATATTTCGTTCCCACGCTCGCTCTGGTAGTCGCCGCGAAAGCACACGCGCCGTTTCCACGCATACTTCAATCTCCGCCGCCGAAGGGCATACGCCGTTCTCACGCAGACGCGCTCCGTTCCCAATACCGCATTTTTTATTGATATTTCAAAGTCTAAGTATATATTATTATTCATACACTGCTCAATTTTTTAAGGATCTTTCGTGTTTTTACAAGCATAGACGCACCCGCGGCGAAAAATTCTCCGACCATATCGTTGCATGTAATCATCGCCACGTTATAGTATTTTTTTTAATTATTGTTTTTTTTTTTTTTAAATAATAACCCAATCCCCGCTCTGTTATCTAAACCTATCCGGTTATCCAAAACATTTACAGATTAACAAATCAATTATTTCTATACTCAAAAACGATACTTAGTCTCCTTTACCCATTCCACCCACATTTCTGGTCGATTATAATATATATTATTTATTTTTGTTATCCTCCGATCATCTTATACACTATGGTAGCTAAACATCCCATCCTGCACATATCGCTACAGCGGTTTTAATACATTCTATTTACTTTTATTATGACCACAAAAACCCCGATCGATGCTCCTGCAACCTCAATCATTTCATATTTGAACGGTAATTATTTTTTCTATGTTCGCCGTCAATGCACATAATCAATTCCCTCACATGCTTACACCGCTGCGATACCCACCGCGATATCACATCTAGCACACATCTTCTGCTTTTAACTTTTTTCAACTCCAAATAGTATGGAATTATCGTAAGTATATTTTTTACGCTTCCGATCATTTCTTCTGACTGTCCATAATTTTTTTTTCTACGGTTTTAAAAATAAATCCGACAAAGTCTTCATCAATATGATTGTACACAACATATTTCCTCACACTCAAATGCTACCGTTAGTTCTCACATCATTCATAATAATTTTTCATGTCTAAGTATTACTTTTTTTTTTTTATAAGATTGTATATGAGGGTTTTCATGCGCCGTGTTTAACTACTGGGGCTATTACAGCACATGGAGCCTACTTAAGGGGATTAAACGCGATAGTACAGATCGCTGCTCCGCATGTAAGCTAATACAGCTGCGACTGCGGGCGGAGCATTTGACAGTATCTTAGAATTAGAGGAAGTGGGGAAGTGAATGGATCGTGGTACTGCAAAAGAGGGACATTCGAGAAGTAGGTGATAGGTGGATGGGGCGCTCGGTTGACTACAAAAGGGGCAGACATTTGGGGGTACCTGGCTCGTGAATATGTAACCGTGCGAGAGGGTTGTATGTCCTATTCGGAGACGATTCAGGACAGAAAAATCTCTGCGGGAAACTCCGTCTGTGGGCCACCAAGGCTCCGTGGTTGTTTTTATGCTTCGGAGAAACGTACTTGAAGATCTCCATTCCTGTTGCCATTCTTCTCCAGTTTGCTGCATAAATAAATGAGCCAATGTAGGGGGAAGAGGGGGGTTGTGTGGCATTGGAGAGAACAATGTCGCCTGAGCTGCTCGATTGACACGCTCATTGCCTGGAATCCCAACATGAGCCGGCACCCATAGGAAGGACATTTCGAAGTTTAAATGTGATAACCTGTATAATAGGTAATGGACCTTCCTTACCAAAGGGTTGTTGGATTTAATCCCCGAGATGAGTTGAAGGGAGTTTAGAGAGTCAGTTATGAGTAGGGCCTTTTGGGACTGGGGGTTGCTATCGGTATAGTGTTGGATGCAAAAGACCATCGCGTATATTTCAGCGTCCAGTGCTGTACAGCAATCGTGCAGTCTAACTGACTCTGCTGCCCCTGAGACTTCGAAGGAGCATGCCGCCGGTGACTGATAACCTATTGCCTTCGCTCCATCTGTGTAGAGGCATGCACAATCTGTGTAGCTCGCTATGATATTTGTTGCTTTTTGTGCTATGTTTGAGGGGTATTGTGCTTTGTTAAATTTTGTCAGCGATATGTTGATGTTTGTGATTGGCTGACTCCAAGGTGGTGCGGTTGCTGCGAAGTCTGGCAGAGTTCTTGGGATTGAAAAGATTTGGAAACGACCCATAACCGAAAAAAGTTCGGGCACTGGGTCATTCCCAAACCCCATATTAGGAGATATTGTCGGGGTTTTGGTACTACTAAGGAGGGTGCTCAATTCTTTAAAGTTATAGTACTTCCTATAGTAGGACAGCGGGGGACAACCTGCCAGTGCATACAAACTTATAGAAGAGGGATGAGCAGAAAGGATAGATAGGAAGGCAGCAGAATGTATAGGATCTAAGGATCTTAGCACACTTTTAGCGGCTGAGGAGTACACCTGGCACCCGTAATTGATTCCAGTAACACTAATAATAATAGAAATAGTAGAAATAATTATAATAATAGTAAAGATACTCTATTGATCTCGACCGATCATCCAGGACCTTTCACCGTTCACATCGAAAGCTGTTCCTCGGATAAAAATCTAGGCAACCTTCATCCTTTAGCACTTGCCAGGCTGATCAATTTCTTTTCCTTTTCCCCCACGAGCATTGTCCCTCAAGGTATCCCTCCGTCTCCTCCGCTAATTCCTTTCTGTCTCATCCTAATTTTTTTGCGTCGCATAATATCAAAGCGTCCATTCCAAAGTCTGTGTTATTCAGAATGGGCATTATTTCCGGTATTCATCCGTCCTTTTCTGAAGATGAAATCTTGGAAAGAATCCACTCTACTATTTCTATCGCCTCTATCCGCCATATAGATCGTTTTTCTGAACGTAAAAAAGTTCCGACTGGTTCTGTTGAAATTAAATTTCATAAAACTTCTCTCCCAGAGCACGTTACGGTATTTAAAATTCGATTCCTTGTTTCTCCCAGCGTTCTTCTACCTACGCAGTGCTCTAAATGCTTCCTTTTTGGACACATCGCGAAGCACTGCCGTAGTTCCTATACCATCTGCTCCCAGTGTTCTTCGAGGCACTGAGTCTCGGAATGCAGCAGTCTACAGCTTCCTCCCACTTGCCGTAATTGCAAAGGTGCCCACAGTGCTAATGATCGAGCTTGTCCCGAGTGGCTCAAACAAAAAGAAATCAAACGAATTATAGCATTTGAAAATATCACATTCCAAGAGGCTTCTCAATTTAAAAAAAGAAATTTAGTCTCTCAGGCTTTTTCGTATGCCGACCGTGCCTCATCTTCCACTTCTTCCATTAATACTTCTTCCATTCCTCCGTTGGTTGCTCTCTCTCACTTCCGACCCAAATCTCCTACCTTTCATAAATCCCGTAATTCCAAACCTTTTCATAATTCTTCTCCTCAATTCCCCCCACTCCCATCTAATCGTCTCCCAACCCCCTCTAATGGTTGGGCTCTTAACAAAATACTCACCTTCCCCCAAATCCTGTTATTCCCGTCTCCTTATGTACTCCTAATTCCTCTTCCGCTACTCTTTCGCCTTTAATTAAGGATATTTCGGTAGCCATCATTGATCTACTCTCTTCAAACAATATTGCTCCCTCTACATCCTTTGTTGACTCCCTTTCTTGTTTCTTGACGAATAATATCCGTTTTAATTAATTCCCTCTTCCTATACTGTACGAAAAAAAAATTTTAATTAATTAATTAAAAAAAAAGAAAAAAAAAATGGAAATAAAAATCGAGTGCTTCATTATGTTATTTTCTGTCCCCTGCTTCTTTTCTTTCTTTTACATTTTTTCCTTTTCGTGTAATCTTCTTTATAATATTCAGTGCGAAGCATTTTAATCAGTTGGTTAACGATTTTATCGTAATAATTATCTTCATTTATGCTTATGTAGAACTGGTTTCAACCTCTAACGGGCATTGGTGTATATTCTATATACATTTTCTTCGGGAATGGGTTCATGTTGAGTTGATATACTCAATCTCTGAACTGAGTTCCATTCCTATCACTCTCCGTACACACCTTTGCTGTTTTAACTGCACTATGATGAATTTGTCGATGTTGTATAGCGCAGGCTATGTACCACGCCTATATATGAAGTACAACTTCAGTTCCACTGGCTGCTTCGGTTCTGCACAAATATTGCTTACTCCTTTTTCTTCTATCCTAAAATTATTGTATATCTTCTTCTGCACTATGCTCTTTGTTTTTCCTTTTGACTTAACAGCCTGGAATTACTTCCTCCTGTTTTGTAACTGTTGTTCTTTATTTTTCTTTTCTCCGTTTCTTACTCATTTTAGTTACTTCTATACAAATGCATCTCATTGTCTGCTCTTATAGTCTTTTCCCCTGCTTCTCCCCAATTCACTTATGCCTTATTCTTTTACTGTTTTGTTATGATGGCTGCGCTAAATATTCTACAGTGGAATTGCCACAGTCTAAGACCCAATAAAAACTCATTAGAGGGGTTATTGGATCTATATAATGTCAATGTTGCTCTCCTCTCCGAAACGTGGCTTCGGTCGGACATAAATTTCAATATTAGAGGTTTCAGGGTAGTTAGATGTGATCGCGATGACGGTTATGGTGGTTCTGCAATCCTGATTAGAAATGACATTCCATTCTGCTTTTATGATATCTCTCTTAATCTTCCTTCTTGTCCTAATTTACCTAACATTGTTCACATCTCCATTCAGCCTCTCTCTGTACGTCCTATTAGCATTGTTTCTATCTATGTTCTTCCTAGTTTCGATCTTCGCCTTTTCTCCTTCTCATCGTTTTTTAATTCTATTCCGCATCCTTTTATTATCGGTGGTGACTGGAATGCGCATTCTCCTTTTTGGGGCTGTGCATCCTACAATTCCCAACGGTTCTATCCTTGAGAATGCCATTCTTTCAGATAATCTAGTTCTCCTCAACGATCTCTCCCCCACATACTACAGGAATGCTTCCATTTCTAGTTCCCTCGATCTAACCTTTTCTTCTTCGTCTATTGGTCTTAATTATAATTGGAAGACCCTTATGGGCTCTTATGGCAGTGACCACATTCCTATCCTAATAACTCCTGTCAGTTTTCCTCCTCCCTCTGATTCCAATTATACCAATTCTCCAGGATGGAATCTTTCCAAAACTAGCTGGCCTCTATTTCGCTCCTTAGTTGACTCGTCTCTCCCTCTCCTTCAACTGGATCACGATCCGGTATCTCTCTATAATTCCTTTTTATATTCCTTAACTTCTGCTCTTTCTTTATCTTCTCCGCCCCGCCATACGTCATCTTCTGTACACCGCAGTAAGGCTTCTTCACTTTGGTGGAACAAGAAATGCGACACTGCCTTTAATATCAGTCGCGAAACCTTTAGAACCTTCCGTTCTAACCCTACGACTGAAAATTTTCTCGCTCACAAACGGGCAAATGCGAGAGCTAGGTTTATATTGAAATCCACGAAGAAGTCCTCTTCGAAAAATTTCTGTGCCAAGTTCTCTAGAACTACTCCTCTTTCGCAGATTTGGAAAATGGCCAGAACTTTCAAATTCCCATCCTCTTCTCGCCCCTCCAACTTCAGTATTCCCATCGATAGCCTTTTTCCTTTTATTGATTCCGTCGCTCCAGCTTATGTTCCTTCTTTTGATGAATTATACTCTTCTTTTCCCGAAAATTCTCCTCCTCACTTCCTAACTTCGGCTTTCAATTTTAATGAATTAAAGTCTGTTCTCTCCAAATCGTCCAGCCCTACTCCAGGACTTGACGGTATACCCTATCTCGCTCTTAAAAACCTTTCTGAACAATTTCTCAGTTTTCCTCTTAGTCTTTTCAATTCCTTCCTTTCAAAGGGTATAACTCCTTCCGCCTGGAATTCTTTTATCGTCATTCCCATTCCTAAGAAAAATTCTTCCCTATGTCCTATTTCCCTGGCATCCTGTATTAGAAAACTATTTGAGGGTATGCTCAACAAGCGCCTTGTTTGGTTCCTAGAGCACAATAATATATTCGCTATTAATATGTTCGGCTTTCGGCATAGTATTGGCTCTTCTGATTGTGTTAGTCTTTTCGTTTCTCACGTCTTTTATCCAAAAACATTTCACCCTAGCTTCCTTTATTGATGTTTCCTCTGCTTTTGATAATGTTCATCTTCCCACTCTAAGAGATAAAATGACGGCAATTAATATCCCAATTAAATTTTCTTCCCTTATTATCAATCTCATGTCAAATCGTTCTATCTTCTCCTCTCCATCTCTTAACGCTCCTAGAAAGGTTTTCCAAGGTCTTCTTCAGGGTTCCTCCCTCAGTCCTACACTTTTTAACATCTATACTATCAGTATAGCTTTTCTTCGTTTAAATTCCTATTCTTTATTCTTTTCGGACGACATTCTCCTGTTTTCCTCGTCTGAGGATGTTTTAGCAGCCTATGAAGCACTCAATTCGTCGCTCATTGTGCTGGAACATTCTCCCTCCTTAATTAATCTTTCAATTTCTCCCTCTAAGTCTTCTTATACTATTTTTACCCTCCGTCCCTATAACCCTGCTTGGTCAACCTATCCTTAAACAATGTATCTCTTTACCGTGTTAATTGCTTTTGTTATCTCGGTGTCTTTCTTGACAGTCGTTTGTTCTTCTCCGAACACATCAAAAATATCTTTTTGCTTCCACTATTAAACGGTTAAACTTGCTGAAAGCCCTGTCGCCAACTAAATGGGGTGGCGATCCCTATATTCTTATTTCTCTTTACAAATCTATTATCCGTTCCAAATTTGATTATTGTTCTTTTATTTATGGTAGTGCGTCCAAGACACGTCTTTCCAAACTAGATGTAATTCAAAATTCTTGCCTTCGTCTCTGTCTTGGCGCTCTTAAATCCTCTCCAACCGCTGCTATTCTTGCTGAATTCAATTCGTCACCCCTATCCATTCGCAGATCTTATTTAGGCTATCGTTTCCTTGTTAAACGTCTTCCTCTCGCATCCTCTACCCTTGTTCAGTCTTACCTTTCGATTTATAACAGCTGGCGCTTCACTCCCAGCAAAACCCCTATTCTGGCTTTTATTTCACATCGTCTTGGTTCATTTTGGCCGTATATTATCTCGTTCAATAATCTCCCTTATTTTTCCTTCGAATTCGCTGACATCTGTCATCCTCCTATGGTATTTATCCTCCCCTCATTTTCAAAATATCTCCGCCAAGCCGTAATTAAACAGGTATTCTACATCACTATCAATTCCCTATTTCCCTCTCATGTTACCATTTACACGGATGGTTCGAGGGGGCCTGGTGGTGTTGGTGCTTCTTTCATCCTTCCTGATTTTAACCTCTCAGAATCTTTTCGCCTTCCTTATTTCTGATCCATATTTACAGCCGAGTTGTTGGCTATCCTTCGCTCTATTATTTTCATTTCCTCGAATCAATTTTCCTCTAAATTTTTAATTATCTCTGACTCTTTGAGCGCCCTTCAGGCCATATCCTTTCCCCTTCCTGATCATTCGTGTGACTTTGTTATCCTCCGTATACGTTCACTCATTCACAATCTTTCCTATCTCCATTCAGTCAATATTGATCTGCTGTGGGTACCTGGCCACTCGGGCATATTATTCCTTGGATCGGGCTGCTGCTGCTTCCTCTCGTCTTTTTTTTTTTTAAATTCCATCCGATAACCTTCTATTAATTTGTAAAAGCTTTCATATCCGATTTTGGTCGGGCACCTATGTTTCTTCTTTTTCCAACAGTTGTTCCTTTTACCTGTCAGTCCAGCCTACTCTTCCTTCATATTCATGGTTTCTTTTGCGTCCCTCCCTTCGTCGTTCTGATGTTGTTTCCATTGTTCGCATGCGCTTTGGCCATTCTTTGCTGCCTTCCTCCAGATTTCGTTTCTCCTTGATTTCTTCTCCACACTGCCCTCTCCATCGGGATGATGCAATTATTTGCGACGCCGATCATGTGTTCTTCCAGTGTTCATCCCTCTCCGTGGAGCGTTTTGTCTTATATTCTTATTTGCTTAAGCTTGGACTTCCTACCCCTTATTGTGCTTCCTATATCCTGTCCTTCCCTTCCCCACTAATTATTCCTGCTATTTGTTCCTTTTCAGTTAAAATTTCTGATCGGATCAAAATATAACCGACTTCTTTCCTTACCTTTTGTTTCTGGGTAAAGGTCCTTGGTTGATGAGCCCAAAAAAAAAAAAAAAACTTCGTTCGTTTCGTATGTCGTCTCGAAAAACGCTCTTTTGCGTTTCGTCATTTTGTATGTTTGTCAGTTTTTTTTTTTCGCAGTCTATTTTATATTTGCCCCTTTTAATGGTTTCGGAAACAGTCAACTTTTTTGACTTTTAGTCAATATAGAGTATTTCATCATATTTCGCTAATAAACTATTTATTAATTGACCGGTGGTACATTGTGTTAAACATCGTTCGAAAACATTTTGGTCCTTCTTAACATTAAACGGTTAGTGGCGGTAGTTTTAAAGTTAGGGTATAGACGGATTCGATAACTTGACTTTCAAAAAGTGCTCACATTGTAAGCCAATTTTGAAGAATAAACGATTTGAATTTGAATTTGAATGAATAATAATAATAATTTCTTTACAAAAATTAATGATATTCTATCAAAAACATAAATGTAAAAATGGGAGCCAAGTTCAATATTAAGAATATTCGTAGTTATCGACTTCGCCGACAAAAGAATTGAGATCTAAATGGGTGCCAAGTTCTATAGATGATCTTGAAATTTATTTTTAAGAACATACAACATTCTAAAATAAATTTGAAACACAATTTCTTATTTTTTTCATGGAACAACAATGTTTGCTATTTAAAAATATAACTTCTTAAATTTGAACAGTCGAATTATTTACACAAAGCAGATATTTAGGATAAATTAAAGCTCACGATTTGACTTGGCTAGTTTTTACCGGCAAACCAGATTATTAGAAGAGTAAGATATGTTGACCTTACAATATGAAAACAACTTCAACAGTTTCCCCTTCACTATGATTTTATGCAGACAATTGTGGCTAATGTTAAACATTTACGACCATGGTTATCTGTAACCTTTTTCCTAATTAATTATTATGTATCTTTCATTAGTTGGAATTATTCCTATATCAACTGGTTAGTGGTCAAATGGTTTAATATTTAACTAAAGCCGGGCCAAAAAAAAATTAATAAATAAAAAATTGTGTATAACATAAAGAAGATAAGTTGATTAGCCAAATATAAGATAACTTGTATGTGAAAACTAGCCAAGTCTTTTTTTTTTTTTTTTTTTTTTAACCCCCCTTTGGGCATATCAACAAAGGATCTTCGCCCAGAAACGAAAGGAAGGAGAAGGATCAGTTAAATGTCGATTCGGTCAGCTATTGATAAGATAAAGGAACTGAGGATAGGAACAACTGAGATCGACGGAAACGATAAGATATACAAGGCACAATAAGGAGTAGGGAGTTTGAGTGACAGCAGATTGGAATACAAAGAGGTACGTTCGTTCACGAGGGATGGACATTCAAAGAGGATATGGTCAGGATCACAGACGGCTACGTCGTCAGGATGAAGAGAGCAATAAGGGGAAAGAGCGAGATGAAAACGAAAGCGTGAGGAAGGAAGAAGAGTATGATTCAGACGTAAACGGATAATAGGGACAATAACGGAGTGGTGAAGCGAAGGAAAATCGTAAAACCAAGGCCGCGTGGGAAGATTAGGTTGGATGGAAAAATAAAAGGAAGGATGATTAGAAAAGGAGGAAGCGTAAAAATCTGACCAAAATCTAACATGAAACTTTTTGCACAATGGGAGTAAATTCGAAACGGGAATTTTAGAGAAAAAAAAGTGGGAGGATACAGCAATCTGAGCCAAGGAATCTGCCATTTCGTTACCCTCTATCCCCATATGACTGGGGACCCAGAGCATTTCAATGCGGATAGCGTGAAGTGAGAAGAGAGTGTGAATGAGAGAGCGAATACGGTGGATGAAAAGGTCAGAGGAGTGAGAGGGGAAATGAGAGGAAATAGCTTTAAGAACACACATGGAGTCGGAGATAATTAAAAATTTAGAAGAAGAACGATGTGAGGAAATATGGATTATGGCACGTAAAATGGCCATTAACTCGGCCGTAAAGATAGTACAAAAGGAAGGGAGACGAAAAGATTCAGAGAAATTAATGCTCGGAATGATGAAAGAAGCTCCAACTCCATTAGGCCCCTTCGAACCATCCGTAAAAATAGCAATATGGGAAGGAAAACGGGATTCGATATAACTATGGAATTCCTGTATAACTGTTGGATAGGAAAGGGATTTGGAGGAAAAAGGAAAGTAGAATACATTGGGAGGATTGGAGAGATCTGCAAAATTGAAAGAAAAGTAAGGGAGATTGTTATAAGAAATTGTGCAGGATAAAAAGGAATTTAGCCGCAAAGCAATGTGGGCTAGAATAGGAATTTTCTTGGGAGTAAAACGCCAGTTTTGCAGAATAGAAAGATATGAAGGAATAAGTTTGGAGGATGATAACGGTAAGCGTTTACACAAGAAACGATAACCTAAATAGGATCTGCGAATGAAAAGGGGAGGCGAGTTAGACTCAGCGAGAACTGCTGGTACTCGAGAAGATCTAAGAACACCAAGGCAAAGACGAATACAAGAATTTTGAATTATATCCAGCTTGGAAAGAAGTGATTTTGAGGCAGAGCCCTAGATAAAGGAACAGTAGTCGAATTTGGAACGGATAATCGAATTGTACAAGGAAATAAGGAGAAAGGGATCGCCTCCCCATTTTGTTGGAGAAAAAGCTTTCAGTAAGTTTAGTCTTTTAAGGGCAGAAGAGGAAAGGAAATTAATATGTTCATAAAAGGAGAGACGACTGTTGAGAAATACACCGAGATAGCAGAAGCATTCCCTACGAGGGATAAGATTGGAGTTTAAGGATACAGAGACTAAAGCGGGATTAAAAGGACGAAGAGAAAAGACAATACAAGAGGATTTTAAAGGGGAAATAGAAAGGTTCAAAGAGGAAAGTGATTGTTCCAAAGTAGCTAGAGACGAATTAACACTTTCGTTAGCATCTACGATATCACGGGATGAGGAAAAGAGAAGAATGTCATCGGCAAAAAATAAGGAAGAGGAGTTCATAGAAAGAGAAGCAACAGAAATAGTATAAATATTAAAAAGAGTAGGACTAAGGCAGGATCCTTGTGGAAGACCACGTGAAACAACTCTTGTAACCTCGAACGAAGAAGAAGACAGGAGAATAGTACGATTTAACATCAAGTTAACAATGAGGGAACAAAAATGAGTCGGGATGTTAATTGCTATCATTCTATCTCGAAGAGTAGGGAGATGGACATTATCAAAAGCACTGGAAACATCGATAAAAGTAGCTAGAGTGTACTGTTTATCGATGAAAGATTTATAGATATAGGAAACAAACAGACTGACGCAGTCAGTAGGACCTAAGCCTGGACGGAAACCAAACATAGAAGGAAAAACATTATTGTGTTCGAGCCACCAGACCAGGCGCTTGTTAAGCATGCCCTCAAACAGTTTTCTCAGACACGATGCTAGGGAGATCGGACGAAGAGAGGAGTTTTTCTTAGGGATAGGAATGATAATAAAGGTATTCCAGGCAGGAGGTGTGACTCCTCTGGACAAAAAGGAGTTGAATATACAAAGAAGGGTTCGGAGAGCAAGATCGGATAACTTTTTTAGGACAAAGAAGGGAATACCATCACGACCTGGAGTGGGGCTGGAAGATTTTTTGAGAATGGATTTTAATTCATTAATATTAAACGCAGAGGAAAGAGAATGAGAATTATGGTTTTCCGTAACAGGAAACGGGCAGGATTCATCAACGTTAGGAACATAAGCAGGAGCAACAGCATCAAGAAAAGAAGACAAACTGTCGGAGGAAATAGTATGGATAGAAGGACGTTCAGAAGAAGGGAATTTGAAAGCTCTGGCCATTTTCCAGATATGATTGAGAGGAGTAGTTCTCGAAAAAGATGAACAGAAATTTTTCCAAGAGGATTTCTTAGACGATTTTAGAATAAACCTAGCCCTTGCATTGGCCCTTTTGTGGGCAAGAAAGTTTTCGCATGTAGGATTTGATCGGAAAATTCTAAATGTAGCGCGACTATGATCGAAAGCGGCATTGCATTCTTCGTTCCACCAGAGGGACGATGCTGATCCACGATGGCCTGACGATGACGGTTTACGGGAAGGAGAAGACAGCGATAGAGTATTTGTAATCGAATTTAGGAATAGATGGTAATGGAGTACAGGATCAGAGCCATCTAGAAGTTTAGGAAGCGTAGAATCAACTAAGGAGTGGAACAAAGCCCAATTAGTTTTCGATAGGTTCCATCGAAGGTAATTGAGAGGTTTAAAGCAAGGAGAAGAAGGAGGATTCTGGGGGGGGTAATTAGAATAGGAATATGATCACTACCATAGGAGCCCATGAGAGTTGACCAATTTTAATGAAAACCAATAGAAGGAGATGAGAAAGTTAAATCGAGAGTACTATAACTAGATGCGCTCTTGTAATAGGTAGGAGAGAGATCATTAAGAAGGACTAAATCATTAGAAAGAACAAGATTTTCAAGAACAGTACCGTTGTTGTTATGGTTTGAGCAGCCCCATGAGGGCGACCGAGCATTCCAGTCACCCCCAATGATGAACGGATGCGGGATAGACCTGAGGAAAGAAACGAAAGGGAAGTGACGAAGGTCGCAACTAGGGGGAACATAAATAGAAATAATATTAAGCGGACGAGCTGCATTGGAAGGAATGGAAATGTGTATAATATTAGGCTGATTAGGACTAGAAGGGGAATTAAAGGAAACATCATGAGATTTAAATAGAATGCCGTTCCTAATAAGAATAGCAGATCCATCATAACCATCGTCACGATCGCATTTGATTATCTTATACCCACGAAAATTAATATTCATATCCGACCGTAGCCACGTTTCCGAAATGAGAGCAACGTTAATACTATGAATGTCTAACAGACCCTCTAATGCATTTTTGTTGGCTCTAAGGCTGCGACAGTTCCACTGTAAAATATTAAAAGTACCCGGCATAGTAAATTATAAAAGGAAAAGACTTGAGTAGGGAAAGGAAAAAGAAATAAAGAAAAAACAAAAAGAAAGAGGGGGAGGAAAAGGAAGAGAGACGAAGAGAGTGCCAGAAGATAAACAGCAAGGTAGAGTAGAAAAAAAATAATTACAATATAAAAAAGAAAGACAGAAGGAAAGAAACTTTAATGGATGGAGGAAAATTGGGGCTAGCAAGATGAGAGGAAAGTTAATAAGAAAAGGGAAGGAACAAATAAAAACAATTAAACAAAAATAGACTGTTGATGAAAAAAGGACGGCGATGGATGCTAGACTGGAATAAATAAAAGAAAAAATGAAAAGTAAGGAACAGGATTTTAGAGGCAACGGACAAAATGATTCGGAGCCCATTGCAGCTAAGTTGCATAACAGAGCGAAATTCGTAGTCGCTATGATTCTCGATAATTGTCTCAACTTTTCGAGAATATAATGTAAATTACAATAGCGTAAAACAGTGTCAAAGTGCTGCGATCTCAAAAATATTAAGACAAGAGTACAATGCAGAACGACACAAATAAAACCAATATATCTGAGCCCGGCAGTGATTTTAGTCACAGCAGCGTCAGTACATTGAAATGTGAAAAAATAAATTACTACATGTCTGCCTCTGGGCATTACACCTAAGTATCTTAAAATCCGGCAAAAGACAAGAGTACAATGCATCATGATACGAATAAAACCAATATATCTGAGCCCGGCAGTGATTTTAGTCACAGCAGCGTCAGTACATTGAAATGTGAAAAAAGCAACTGCTGCTTGTCCGCCTCTGGGCAATACATTCAGGAGTCTTAAAATCTGGAAAAGGAGGAAATTAATATGAAAGGAAATATTGATAGTAATAATAATAGTGATCATAAAAAGAGAATAGGGAGAAAAAAAAAGACTTGGCTAGTTTTCACATACAAGTTATCTTATATTTGGCTAATCAACTTATCTTCTTTATGTTATACACAATTTTTTATTTATTAATTTTTTTTTGGCCCGGCTTTAGTTAAATATTAAACCATTTGACCACTAACCAGTTGATATAGGAATAATTCCAACTAATGAAAGATACATAATAATTAATTAGGAAAAAGGTTACAGATAACCATGGTCGTAAATGTTTAACATTAGCCACAATTGTCTGCATAAAATCATAGTGAAGGGGAAACTGTTGAAGTTGTTTTCATATTGTAAGGTCAACATATCTTACTCTTCTAATAATCTGGTTTGCCGGTAAAAACTAGCCAAGTCAAATCGTGAGCTTTAATTTATCCTAAATATCTGCTTTGTGTAAATAATTCGACTGTTCAAATTTAAGAAGTTATATTTTTAAATAGTAAACATTGTTGTCTATAATAAAACAAACTTTAATAACAAACAATATAGAACAATAAAATAGATAAATACCTATTTAGAAACGTTTTCGGGCATAACCCATCATCAGCTAAAACTAACTTAAAGGAAACTTAAAACATACTGAAGTGAATATAGGGAATACATGTGTATATATAGTAGATGTAAAGAGGAATAAACATAGCAGGTATAAAAATCAATAGGTTGAAAATGCTAATAATTAATATAAAATATAAAATAAAACAAGAAGACAAAAAGTTAAATTTTTATATTAAACAGTGGATTATTATTATTAGGTGTTTGGTCATTTAAAATATTATTTTTATATTTATTTATATAATAATTTTCTGCAATGTTCATATTATTACCTTTGTGATAAGTGGCCAGGATGGTTACAGTATTTTCTATTGAATTTGGTTTATGTTTATTTTTAATTAAATGTTCTGCATAGGTTGAAAAATAAACATAAACCAAATTCAATAGAAAATACTGTAATCATCCTGGCCACTTATCACAAAGGTAATAATATGAACATTGCAGAAAATTATTACATAAATAAATATAAAAATAATATTTTAAATGACCAAACACCTATTAATAATAATCCACTGTTTAATATAAAAATTTAACTTTTTGTCTTCTTGTTTTATTTTATATTTTATATTAATTATTAGTATTTTCAACCTATTGATTTTTATACCCGCTATGTTTATTCCTCTTTACATCTACTATATATACACATGTATTCCCTATATTCACTTCAGTATGTTTTAAGTTTCCTTTAAGTTAGTTTTAGCTGATGATGGGTTATGCCCGAAAACGTTTCTAAATAGGTATTTATCTATTTTATTGTTCTATATTGTTTGTTATTAAAGTTTGTTTTATTATACAGTTTTAACAAACAGGATGTATCCACCTACATTGTTGTCTATGAAAAAAATAAGAAATTGTGTTTTAAATTTATTTTAGAATGTTGTATGTTCTTGAAAATAAATTTCAAGTTCGTCTATAGAATTTGGCACCCATTTAGATCTTAATTCTTTTGTCGCCGAAGTCGACAACTACAAATATTATTAATATTGAACTTGGCTCCCATTTTTACATATATGTTTTTGATAGGATACTGTTTAATAGGATCCTGAAAGATCAAAAAGTTCCACACGAATGGAAAAAGTCGAATATAATCTTACGTCATAAAAAAGGGAACAAAAACAAGATCGAAAATTACAGCCTGAGTCCTACAATCTCAAAAATCTTCTCGAAGATAACAGCGAGAAGAATTCAAAATATTTCAGACCACCACTTATCAATTGAACAGGCGGGTTTTCGAAAAGGATCCTTCACCATAGACCACTTGTTTGTTATAAATCAACTTATAGAAAAATTAAGAGAACATCAGAAAGGTTTATGTTTAGCTTTTATCGACTATTCTAAAGCATTTGATTCTCTGAAACACATATTTATGTTAAACGCACTCAAAAATCAGGGAGTTCCATTGGTATATCGAAAGATAATAATAGATATGTACACAGATGTTGAATCCCGAATACTCACAGAAAAAACGGGAGAATAATTTTTTATAAGGAAAGGAGTAAAGCAGGGGGACCTTTTATCACCATTATTATTTATATGTGCTCTCGAAGAGGATTTCAGAAACTTAAATTGAGAACAAGAGGGTATCAGGATTAACGGGGAATTTCTAAGTAATCTACAGTTTGCAGATGATTTAATACTTATGTGGGGAAATCTATTGGAGTTAAAAGAATGATAATTGAGTTGAATGAAGCTGGTAAGGAAATCCTTATAAATATGAATAATGGTCGAGTAAATGGAAAATTAAAATTAATCATTTAAAAAGTCAGCAGGTCACCTTCACGCTGAATAGAGGGAACTGCCCTCCCTTATACTTAAATGGGCAAGCGCTCGCTAATTGCAACACCGTTAAATACCTAAGATTGGTACTGGATCGTCGACTTACTTGGGGAGCTCAAGTTGCAAACTGCAGACAAAAAGTCATTGCCAGAATAAAGACGCTAGGGTGTATTTTTAATAGAAAATCTAAGGTCACCCTAAGGTGTAAAAGACTAGTTTACATGGCGGTTGTAGCCCCATGTTGGAGATATGGGCTTGAAGTGTGCGGAACTTCAGCAGTGAGCAGTATCAGAAGACCACAGCAACTGCAGTCATGAATATTAAGGCAGATGGTTAACGCTCCGTATTACGTGTCAAATAAAACCCTCCATGAGGATCTAAACGTTCCGTATGTCAAGGATGTGCACAAAGAACTATATATCAAGTTCTATAATAAGTTGGCAGTTAACGATAACTCGAATATAGCCAGCATGAGGCGGATGAGCCTTCCGGGTTGCACACACCGGAGACTGAGAAGGACATGGTGTAGAGACGTTTTGGCAAACGGATGACTATGGAACGTTTACAACAGCATATATTTCGTCGTGTAGTATTCCGCATAATCGTTTAACGTTACGTATTAATTTAAGATATCATTTATTAATAGTTTAAGTCTGCTATTATGTATCAGAAGGGAAAGGCTGTATATTAACCTTCTCTTTTATTTCTGATTTCTGTACTCTGTCGTTCTTTATAAATTGTTCTTATGCGTATAATTTCATATATTTTTAAAAAATATATTTAAGGGTCCGTTTAGGATTAAAGCCAAAAGTGACATATTTAATAGCTGTGTTGCTCCAGCATTAACATACGGTTCTCAAACATAGGCTACAACAAAAAAAAAGGAAGAGAACAAAATTGAGAGTACTCAAAATGGAATGTTTAAGTATTAAACGTAGGAATAAGATTAGAAACACATTTATCAAAGGAAAATTAAAAAATATAATAAATCTAGTTAACGAATGTAGAAGGAAAAAGTGGGATTGGGCTGTACATGCCGAGAGGTTAATGGATAATAGGTGGACATATAGGATAAAAAACTGGTATGGAACTCACTTAACTTTTTTTATATTAAGGATAAAAGAAGGAGAGGCGGGCAATTTCTGAGATAGGAAGACGAAATAAGGAAATTTTTACATAGCAGACAGTATGAGAGAATTGCTTAGGACCGCAGGGAGTGGGCAAGGTTGAGGGAGGCCTTTGCCTGGGATATGGGCTTTTAGTTTTAGTTAATATATTTGTTTAAAGTAATTTTTAAGGAAATGTACGATGTCGTATTTAATGGGTGTGCATGAGAGTTTAAATGAGTACTCGTTAAGTACTCGTACCATAAATTTGTTTGTTATAAAGGCTAATAATAATAATAATAATGATTGTGTATAATGTATATACTTCTGACAGAGATGTACAACATAAGTAATGTTTTAGTTAATTATATTACACACCATATTTTATAATTGTGTACGCACATGTAATGAATATTAACGTAATAGTACTGGAAATATGTGTAATTTACGGTTTTATAATATTACAAATTGAAGCGTTAGATGGAATAAGGTCCATTTTGAAAACAGCATTTTAAAGTTTCTCTTTTATTTCATTAGTAGACTAATAAAGGTGGAGTTATGAAAATTTAATATGTTATGGTCCCACCAATTTGCTACATTTCAATTTAAAAAGTTCTGAAAAATTCCTACAGGGAGCGTTGCTATAAACGTTTAAAGAAAGCTCCAAAATTGCCCTTCATTCAGAGAATATTTTCCTGACATTCTGCTGGTTTTTTTTCGGGTTCTATATTAGTTGTAAAGTTACACTTTCTTCAGAAAACATCTTTTTGATGTTTCTTCATGCTATTGTTGAGGTAATCGTAATACTTTTTGCAAAAAAATACTTTAATTTTCAAATAGAAATATTCTCAAAAAAAGTTTGTTTTCTAAGCATAACTAATCAAATAAATTTAACAAATTCTTTAAATTTAAAAACTTCTTCTTCAGTTAGGTACTTAAATAAATCTTCTACATCTTTCTTTTTTTTTACTATCGATACCCGAAGCAGGCGCAGGATTTAGCATTAAATTTTTAGAGTTCGTAATATTCGGGTTCCAAAATTTGAATTTGATCCACACTCTTCATTGTAAGATATTGAGATGTATACGAATTCTCCATCGTACTTTGAACGACAATATTGTTGGATTTTAAAAGTAGTTGTAGAATTTTTCGGTTTATTTAAAAAAAGGAACCGGAAGCGTTGTGCTGCGTGATTTCAATTTGGAACTATCGAAAACCACATTGAATGTACATGGTGTCTTTCGGGCTGTAACCAAGTATTCCCATTATGTCCATACATCAACTACACGAGATACCTTTTTGTATTTTTTTCGGAAAAGAGCGAAATTGCGGTCACATTGATTGAAACTATGGCCATGAACGGGATATATGTGCTCAACTTCTACACCAGATATTTTTGATAACCATAAGCAATACATAACCAAATATTTATTCTTATTTTGTGCTTTGCAAGCATTCAAAAATAATATGATTTTTTCATACCATTGTTTGTATGCTTTCATTTAAAAATGAAATAGCGGATGCAGGACCTTTGCAAGCTTCATCTTCTACAAATGCATACATAACTGACTTCGGTGAGTTGTAAAAATGAACGTTGAAAATATCCAGCCAAACCAAGCTTTTATAAAACTGTTCACATATATTGAGGCGAGGTAGTGGAGCATTCTGTGGGTAATCAAATTCTACACATAACACGTCGTCATATGGATCTTCTAAATAATTTCTCTTCAGGGTTTTATAATAATTATACTGCTTCAAATGTACTTGAAATTCTGCTGTAGGTGTCTTGTGAAAATAGCAATACTCCGTGTATAAAAATTGCCCTAGTGCGCTCTATACATCCGATAATGAACTGAAAGTTGGTAGGATGATAAAATAGGAATGGGCGATTCAGAAAATCGATTCTCTCTAAAGAGGGCAATTTGTACACCACTTGAATTGTATAAAGAAATAAATTTATATATTGTCTAGTAATTATGAAATTATAACACAAAACACGATGTTCATTATGGGAGATTTTAACGCGAAAATAAGCAAGAATCATGTAAGTACAGCAACAGGAAAATACCGCTTGGACGATGGCAACGAACGTGGAGAAAGGTTACTGGAATTCGCAGAAACGTATAACCTAAAAGTGTGTAATACCTGGTTCCAACAACATCCTAGAAGGCTGTACACATGGAGCAGCCCAGGAGACACACATAGGAACCAAATCGGCTTTATATTGGTGAATACAAGATATAAAAATATGGTGAAAAACTGTCATACGTATTCTGGAGCTGATTTTAATTCAGATCATAAACTGGTGGCTGCCGGATGCAGAATTGCTCTTAAAATATGTAACAGGCAAGAAAGAACAAAGGCATATAACCTACAAAGCTTACAAGACGAAGATATCGCAAATAAATTCAGAACGGAACTCGACAACAATCTCAATAAAAGAGAAAAATGTGAGTGGAACACATGGAAAGAAGCAGTGGGTACACATCAACTGAAACATCTATACCAAAAAGATTAGTTCAAAAGCAGAAACCTTGGATAACAAAAGAAATAATAACAATTATTGAAGAAAGAAGGAAGCTCACAAATCGAAACAGTAATGAATACACAGAGCTCTGCATAAAAAGATAATTGGGGAATGCACAAAAGCAAAGTCAAAATGGCTGGAACAAAAATGCAGTGAAATATAAGAGCTAGCAAAAAGACACAATAACAGAGAAATGCACGCAAAAATAAAATATATGATGAAGCAATATAAAAAACAGAACACAAGAATATATAGGTTGAAAAATAAAGCGGGTATAATGTGCAGAGGAAGAGAAGATCAGGAAGAAGCGTGGATGGAATACATCACTGACCTGTACAATGATAACACCAGACCACTAAATATTATATGCGAAATGAAAGAAAGAGCCCTAAAAATAGAAATGTGGGAGCTGGAAAATGCAATGAAAACGGCAAGAAATAATAAAACGGCCGGAGAAGATAAGATACCAGCAGAAATATTAAAAAATTTGACATCACGTGGGAAAAGCGAACTTTTAAAATTATTGAATGAAATATATGAAGAAGGTAAATTACCTGAGGACTTCAAATCGCTGGCATTAACACCAATACCCAAAAAAATCCTTCCCAGAAGTGCGAGGAATACAGAACAGTGGCACTTATGAGTCTTACAGCAAAAATATTCTTATCAATAATAAATAGTAGAATTGAACAACGACTGGATGGGAAGCTGGAAGAATCACAGTACGGATTTGTTTCAAAGAAAGGAACTAGAGATTAGCTCTCCTTAAACTAATAGTACAAAGAGCAATAAATCGTAACCGAGATGTAATAGCGTGCTTTGTGGATTACGAAAAAGCGTTCGATAGGATAAAACATAATAAACTCATGAATATACTACAGAAATATAATATAGATAATAATGATCTACAAGTCATCAAAAATCTATACTGGGATCAATCAGCATGGATGAAATTGAACGGCGAGTAATTCGGATACGAAATACAGGATTGAAAGAGGCGTCAGATAGGGATGTCCCTTATCGCCAAGGTTGTTCAATATTTATTTGGAAAAGAAATTAAGAAGGAAGCAAAGTTGGAAAGCACTGGATTCGCAATCAATGGAAAAACTATTGATAATATTAGCTATGCAGATGATAGGGTGCTCATTGCCGGGTCAGTTGATCAATTGCAAAGCATGCTAAATCGAATTAATAAAGCTAGAATTAAGTATGGCATGACGATAAACGCCGAAAAAACAAAGATGATGAGATTCTCCAAAAATGGAAAAAAAAGAAGTAAAAATTAAAATAAATGATACAGTGCTGAAACAAGTAGAAGAATTCCGATACCTGGGTGCCTTATTCACTTCAGATGGCCGAGATAAAAAAAGAAATTAGAGCAAAAATAGGAATGGCCAAACAAGCATTTAATAATTTACAAGCGCTGTTGAAGGACCGGAAGCTTGGAATGCAATTGAAACTAAGGATCAACAACTGCTACGTGATGTCAGTGCTAAAATGCGGAGCAGAAACTTGGACGATGGATGCGGAATGCAGGAAAAAGTTAAATGCATTTGGTATCGTTACGAAGAATGATGAGAATACCATGGACGGCCAAGGTCAAAAATAAAGAAATTCTAAGCAGGTGACAAATTGATTGAATACGATATGGCAAAAAACGTAACCCAGAGAAAAAGGAAATACCTCGCGCATAAGATCTGAGAGGGAGGAATTTTTGTTACAGCGATGCAAGGGAAAATCTAAAGCAACAAGAGGAAGGAGACGAATCGAAGTGATACGACATTGACGGGAAAAAATGCAGCGAACTAATTCAGATGGCAAGGAACCGCGAAATATAGAAATGGTGTGGGCAATCCCCAGATTGGGGCTGCTACTCGATGATGATGATGAACACAAAACGGGCTTATAATAAAATATTTACCTCATCTGATAAAACGTAAAAATACTATTGCTTATTCCCGAGGTTATTATGTTTTACATCATATAATGACGTCACTGTATTAACGAAAACGAAGAAATACAATAATCGGAAATTATCTAAATACATTTGAAAAATTTTTGAAGACGGTTTCGGGCGAGCCAGAAAATTCTCTTTGAAACTTTGCTTTAAACTCATACATAAATAATTGCAACGAGTAATAAAGAAGAGTATCGGCATAAATTTAGTTTTAACTTCTACATAGATTATAGATTATTGCGACGCAATACAAATGTATACGGTAATATTGAATTACTGGCGACCGCTAATAGTTTTACATTTTTAAAATTTGGCAACCTCTGTGACACAACACAAACGAAAATTTTCGATAATTTTAAGAAATAATTTCCTTAAATCTCATGTTAGTGTTTTTATTTGATCTTTATTCTGTATTAAAAATCTAAAATTTAGCAATTTGACTTTTTCGAATGCTTAATCAAAAATTTATTTGCACGTTAATTATTTTATATCAATTTTTATATTCCGTATTTCATTTTTAGATGCAACGTTCTCATGGTGTACTTTACATAACGTCTGATCAAGAAGTAATTCCTTGTATAAAATACGAAATTTTAATTACACTATAAAATTTCCTGGAAAAGTTCAGATTCTTCATTTTATTATTGATATTATTATTATTATTGTTATTATTATTATTATTCATGCAAAATTAATATCCAATAAAAGTTTTACAGTTAACATTGTTATTTCTCGTTTGCTATAATGCACTTTAAGCTATTAACAGGGGGCCATATACATCTCGGTATATTTTATGTTATTTAATACAAATAACATTTTCTGAAAATCTGATGTTTTTGTTTAACACTATGTGTGATAATTAGCGATATTCCTTTAAAATGGCGACTGCTGTCGTATTTAATAATACTATTTTACACAAAATAATTAATCTTTATCTGAATTTCCCTTATATTTTTTGTTTCACTTTAATTTTTGTTGATGTACACGTAGTATTACAATTATATTTTAAAAACTAATAGAGATAGTTGGTGGTATTTTGTGTCGATGCTCCACCTGAGGTGAAATCACACTGCACGCTGAAGGTTACCGTCAACCGCGACTATCCAACGCAAGATTGAGATGAAATGAAGCACTCTCTTCTTTTTCCTTTTAAGTATATATTGTCGCAATATGAAAAAAACAAAAAAAAAAACGAACAAAACAATTTTGCTCAGAACAAGAAATTTTTTAAAGTGCACTTAAAATTGAGAAAATAAAAAAAAATTACAAATTAGTCATATTTGACGAATACAAAAGAAAAAATAGCTTCCCGACTAGCGGAAATACATAAAATCATTCTTAAGCTTACCGTAATAATTACTGATTTGCTATGTTAAGCGTTAATTGTTCACCTCCTTAAAATTATCGCGTAAAACTTAGAATGATTATAGCCATGTTAAAACAACCAATTTGAATGAGTGGTCAACATACGCAAAAAGAATAATCAACAACAAAAAACGGTCCAAAATAAACTCTGATGCGATTGATTCCCACCTATTAATTTTTCTTAATTTTACTCCTCTTACTATTTTCAGGCCTCTTCGTTCTTCTTAACGGAGTTTTTCTAAAACACAGATCACTCTCTGTTTCATTCTTTCCTTAATACCTTACTTCCTAAGTTTCCTCTTTCTTTTCATATCTTATCATTTCATAGTTCTCTTCTTTATTCTATTACTTCTGCTTTTTCACTGTTCTCTCCTTCTTTTCACTCCATATGCTCCTAACGTTTTGTTATGGGGTTTATTCTTTTTAGTGAAACGATAAATGCAGCATGTAACTACAGAGCCGCGCCACTTTCAGATGAATTTCCCTGTTCACAAACGGAATTGTCCAAGAGTTCGGTATATACCTAAAGCCCTAAAGAAGTCCTCCTGGAAAAGCTTCTATTCCCTTTTTTCCAAAACCACTCCTTTTACAAATACTTGGTGAAGCTTTTCAGTTTTCGTACTTTGAATGTTCTTCTAAATCAACACTTCCACGTTAGTGCAAGATTGTTTGTTTAATTTACTGCGCCCGCTTATGATCCTGGATTTGATGAACATTATCTATCCTCTTCCATTTACAAAAAATTGTTCCCCTTTCCGCTTTTAATATCGACGAATTAAAATCTCACCATCAACCCTCGAATCACACTTCAAAGTTTAGTAAAATGCTTACTCTTCGTCCTAAAAGCAGTACAATTATATGCTTAAAGTTATTTTTCAGGTTTGCCGATTATGCAAATTGGCGAAATAAAGAAAAATGGGAAAATAAATTTAACTTCATATTAAATACGAGTATTTCGTAATAGTCACTTTTTAATTTGCTAAAGCCGACTAGCAATGTTTTCCTTAATAGCAGAAAACTTTGTTTAAAAAATATTCTAACAAAGCACTACTCTTAACGAAATATCAAGAAATAAAATTCGATGCAGGTAAAATTTTTGTTCTAAAAATTTGCTTCGATCATATACTACAATTTTATTAATTTCGTGCGGTGCGGGGTCAAACAGGCCCAAAATTAAAACTACGCTATAACCTATAATCAAAATTTAATAACACGGGACAGTTTTGAATTAATACGGCAATGAAAGGAAGTCAATTGTGCATCTGAATAACCAGTTGGACAGTTGCATAAACACGAGCCAATATATGAACGCTGTAATGGCATGTTTTGTTACTGTGAACGCATGGACGTTTTTTTTAAGGGGGCAGCTGACCAGCTGAATATACATATATATAAGTAGTCTAAAAAAGTGGGGACTGGGAAGTCCGCTAATCCAAACCCCAATAACTGTCCTGGAGCCGAAAAGTCATCCCAGACCGGTACTCCGAACCCCTAAACGCGTGCAGTAGCCTGAAACTAACCCAAATAACCTAATTTTATGCTCCGACGCCGAAAATTCACCCAAAATTCCTCCCGTACGCGTCCTGTACATTTCTGATAAACCGAACCGATTATTAATTAACATAAGTAAATTAATTAATGTCCAAAAGTAACCCAAGTCCCAACTCGCCCCTCCCGTCACTATATTATCGCGATTTTTTCAAAATTCAGGGGCTAAGTATGAAAAGTCCAAAATGTACCCCAAGTATGCTATTTGAAACCTGAATCTAACCCAACACATCACACACGTATACACACGCATATATCTAACACAGCATTAGCCTCCGCGGAAGCGCACACACCGATCCCCCGCACGCGTCATCCGTTTACGCTGCCCCAATTCTTTTTTTAATTATTATTTTTTTAACATAATAACCCAATCCCTGCTCTGTTGTCTAAACCTAACCGGTTATCCGAAACATGTACAAATTAACAAATCAATTATTTCTATAGTCCAAAACTAGCCTTAGTCTCCTTTACCCCTTCCGCCCTCTTTTCCGATTGATACCGCTTGTTTAATATCTAATATATCGCATTCTATTTACTTTTACTACGACCATTAAACCCCCGATCGACGCTCCCGACGCCTCCGTCATTTCATATTGACAGGTAATTTTTTTTTTTTGTGACCGCCGTCAATGCACACAATCAATTCTCTCACATGCTTACATTGCGATATTACATCCCACACTTCCTCATTGTGTTTGTGTTGATTGTTCTTTGTTCGCGCGTTCAGTTTCGGTTCTTATCGCTCAATTCTCTTATCAGCGTGTAAAATCGGTCCGCGTTTCTACATTTAATACATCTCTACATACAGAAATTCGGTGAGATTATTCCATTTTTATATACAATTCGTCTAACCTTCGGTGGCGGAAATATTTTTATCCCGAGGTGTCTTGCGCACCAGTGCACATATGTGTGTGGGCGAACACGCATGGAATACAAATATAATTGTTTATCTAGAACATTATGTTACGTACTCCGGTGTCGTCTAGACCTACTTCGCCATTACTAACTAGTAATGTTAATACGTGTCACAAACAACATGACAATATCGAATCAATTGAAGTCGAAACATTCGACGAAGCAAATATTGCTGATTTTTCTGTAACCCCGCTAGTGTTACAAAAATCTGGGAAATCATACTGCATTAAACGGCAGCTTTCTAAATCCAGCTCTGATAGTGAAAACTGTAACAATCAAAAGCAAGAGGGTAACGACAATACGTGGCAACAAGTTCCGAAAGGTGCTAAGCGAGTAAAGCCTGCAAATGAGAATGTGGTGCATACCATCAGAACTAAAAATCGTTTTTCCGTACTGCAGAAGGAAGACGCAAATAAAGAAACAGCTGATGATAATCAAGGAAGCAGATCTCTTAATAGCAAAACAGAAAAACCGCCGCCAATATTCATAGACAATGTCACACACTTCCAACGCATGAAAAATGCTATTGAAAAAGCTATAGAAAATGATGACTACATCTGCCGTACGCTGGCAAACAACAGAGTTAAAGTTAATGTGAAAGACGCATCCAGCTATCGTAACTTAACAAGCTATCTCACTAATCAGAAAATTAGTTTTTATACTTACCAAACAAAAAGCGAAAGATCGTACAGAGTTGTACTCAGGCATCTACATCCGTCAGTAGACGCAAACGATATTATGGTCGCGTTAAATGAGAAAGGATTCCAGGTGCGACAAGTGACAAACATCCGACACCACCTTACTAAAAAAACCTCTACCATTATTTTTCATTGATCTTGAACCGAGGGATATTAACAAAGATATTTATCAACTTAAATATTTACTCAATGTTAAAATCAAAGTTGAGCCACCGCGTAAAAATTTTGAAATACCTCAATGTAAACGATGTCAGCAGTACGGACATACACAACGCTTCTGTAATCGGCCGTTTACGTGTGTTAAATGCGCTGCCACACATCCGACAAACAAATGCTCAAAAACTAAAGAAACTCTTCCCGAATGTGCACTATGTGGAGGTAATCACCCTGCGAATTACAAGGGTTGCACAGTCTATAAAGAACTACAAAAAATGCGTACCAAGCGAAATAACAGCTTACTTGAAAAATCCAACGTCATGGTTAAGATGCTGGAAGAACCTAATCCTCCGATACTCAGACTAGCGCCAGACGCTGCAACTGCAAACAACCCTATAATGAAGACTCAGTCACCTAACCAGCAGTTGAAAACGCAAGATAAATCGTACTCTCAAGCTTTGAAAGGACATCCACCAGCAGTAGTGCAGCAGCAACCAAATGATCCTAACTACGATTGTCTACTGGCTATCTTAACTCGCTTTGAATCATTGCTTGAACAAATGAACAAGCAAAATCAGATTATGATGGAGCTTCTGACTAAGCTCATCACTAAAATAATTCCATAAACAATGAAATCACTACGAATTGCACTCTGGAATGCCAATGGTCTAGCGCAGTGGCGTCTAGAAACAGAATCGTTCCTACGGTCACAGAAGATTGATGTGCTTCTTGTGTCGGAAACGCATTTTACTAACAAATCGTTTTTTAACATAAATGGCTACAGTATGTATCATACTCAGCATCCCGATGGAACTGCACGTGGTGGGAGTGCTATACTAATACGTAAAGGTATTCAACACCACCAGTACAATTCTTACCAACAAGATTATGCTCAGATTACTAGCATTGTTGTGAAAGAGCTAAACTCTTCTCTCATTTTGGCAGCAGTGTACTGTCCGCCCCGACATTTAATAAAAAATGATTTATTTGCTGACTGCTTCCATTATCTGGGAAAAAGATTTATTGCTGGAGGTGATTACAATGCGAAACATACGCTATGGGGATCGAGATTAATCAATCCTAGGGGACGTGAGCTAAAAAAAGCTATGGATTCCTTGCAGCTTAACCATCTCTCATCTGGTAAACCAACCTACTGGCCGACTGATCCTAATAGAGTACCTGACTTACTTGACTTTTTTGTAGTTAAGGGGGTATCGCTACATTACACCGAAGTTGAAGATAGTGCTGATATAGCATCCGATCACTCACCAGTTATCCTTACAATAAGTACGAATATTATAAGGAAAGAAACGCCGCCATTCCTTACTAACAAGCAAACGTGCTGGGAGAACTTCCGAATGCTAGTTGCAAACAACATAAATCTTAGAATTCAGCTTAAAACTATTAACGAATTGGAAGAAACTGTCGATTCTCTCACAAAAACCATTCAAAATGCAGCATGGAATTCTACGCCAGCTGAAACATTAAATGCTGATGTTAATACCAGCTACCCTGTAAAAATTAGGGAGAAAATAGCTGAAAAACGTAGAGCCCGCAGAAAATGGCACAACACCAGGCTTCCCAGTGATAAAACTCTATATAACAGAATAAGTGGGCAATTAAGAAGGCTATTGCAAAATGAAAGAAATAAGAAATTGCAGAGTTTTCTGCAGAGTCTTAGTCCTTCCCACGACAAGCACTACTCCCTTTGGAAAGTAACTAAGAAAGTTAAATGTGCAAAACAGCACAACCCGCCTATCAAAAATGAAGCAGGGCAATGGGCAAGAAGCGATACCGAGAAAGCTAACATTTTTGCACAACACCTAGCAGACGTGTTCCAACCACACTCATCCGATACAAATAGTAAGCATGAGCAAGAGATCTCAGAGTTCTTGGCACATATCCCTGATGACCAACAGTGCATTAAACCTGCATCCCCAAAAGAAGTGTGGCACGAAATTACGGCCTTAAAAACAAACAAAGCTCCAGGACATGATTTAATAACAGCCAAGATTTTAAAAGAGCTTCCGAAGAATGGTATATTGCTCATTACTTACATCTTTAATGCTATCTTCAGACTAAAGCATATGCCAATACAATGGAAAATGGCTCAAATAATTATGGTGCTTAAACCTGGTAAGCCTGCTAATGTCGTCTCGTCATTCAGACCAATATCGCTAATGCCTGTGCTATCCAAAGTCTTCGAAAAATTATTTATGAAAAGAATAATGGGGATTGTTGATCAACTGAAAGCTATACCGGATCACCAATTTGGCTTTAGAACCAAACATTCCACCCTAGATCAAGTCCACAGAATTGTCAACAAAATTGAAGACGACCTTGAAGATAAACGAATTTGCTCTACAGTATTTTTGGATATTTCTCAGGCCTTTGACAAGGTCTGGCATGATGGATTGCTTTTCAAAATCAAAAAGATTCTCCCTTATAATATGTATAAACTAATTTCATCTTATTTAAACGAACGATTTTTCATAGTAAAAGTTCAGGAAGAAGAATCTAAACTACACCCGGTGTGCGCTGGAGTCCCGCAGGGCAGTGTTCTGGGTCCGCTGTTTTACATACTTTATACAGCTGACCTTCCGATTACCAGTAACACACTAACTGCAACATTCGCAGATGATACCGCTGTATTAGCTTCGGATACTTCTGTAAACCTTGCTACAAGAAATTTGCAGAATTCTCTAGATCAAATATATAACTGGACAAAAAAGTGGAAAATAAGTATAAATGAAAACAAATCAGCCCACGTAGTATTCACAAATCGAAAAATGATCAGTGCCCCAGTCGCAATAAATCATAAGCAAATACCAACTCTGAGTGGGACCAAATATTTGGGCATGTTACTTGATCAGAGACTAACATGGAAACAGCACATCATCTCTAAAAAGAAAGAGATCAATCGTTTAATAGCTTCCATGTATTGGCTTATTGGAAGAAACTCGGCATTAACAATAGATAACAAATTATTAATCTACAATGCAATTATCAAACCAACCTGGAGCTATGGAGCTCAGTTATGGGGTTGTGCAAAAACTTCTCACATAAAAATTATTCAAAAATGCCAGAATAAAATACTTCGTCTAATAACGAATGCGCCCTGGTTCGTAAGAAATGATGACTTGCATAAGGACCTATGCGTTCCTACCGTAATAGCAGAAATCAGACGATATGCACTCCGCCATATAGATAGATTACATAGGCATCCAAATACAGAAGCAATGGCGATATTAGATAACGTACACAACACAAGAAGGCTGAAACGAAATAATCTGAACGATATTATTTAGTTATCATTTTATTTATATTCTTTTGAGGTTTCTGTCACCGGATGGATAGCCTCTTCACGTTATATATATTTCTCCTTTTATCATAATTACTGGATAGTCCATGAGGACTAGTTGTAATTTGTTATAATAAATAAAAAAAAAAAAAAAAAAAAAAAAAAAAAAAAACATCCCACACACACTACTGCTAGTTTTCCTGTCGTTGAGACTATTTTTTTTTTTCAAGTCTAACTATTATAGAATTAGCCTAAGTATATTTTCTTCACTTCCGATCAATTATTCCGACCGTTCGTAATATTTTTATTTTTCTCCGGTTCTAAAAATAAATCTTACAATATCTTCACCGCTATGAATGCCCACCGTCCATTCCCACACACTCATCTGCTGCCGTTAGTTCCCATATCGTTCATAATAATTTTTTCGAGTCTAACTGTTATGGAATTATCCTAATTATATTATTTTTTTTTTTGCTTCCGAACATTTCTTCCCACAGTACATTATTTTTATTTTTCTCCGATTCTAAAAATAAATCCTACAATGTTTTCATTGTATGAATGCGTACACATCCTCTGCAGTTAGTTTCCATATCGTTCATAATAGTTTTTTTAAACTCCAAGTATTATGGAATTAACCTAAAATATTTTTTTTCCCTCCAAAGGTTTTTTCCAAAAGTACTTAGTATTCATAAATTTATATCGAGTACAGTTTTATTTAACACGATTTCAAACTCCCTACTTCTCCTTTCCACCCTACACAAATTACAAATCTTTCGTATTATTTTTCATGACTACATCCACCCGAAACTATAGTGGAAGCACACACGCCGTTCCCACGCACGCGTCTGCTAACGATGATTTCCACACCATTCATAGTAATTTTTTCCGAGTCTATTACTTCAAAATTATTTTATTTTTCAAACTCCAATTATTTTTGCAGATCTTTTCGCGTTATGTTTTATGATACGGCCTCTTATCCAAGCTGACAACAGCTGGTATAATTGGAAACAGGGCCAAGTATCTGAATAATTTTTTAACAAACAGAACGTTCCATGTTAAGATTGGTTCGTCAACATCGAGCACCATTCAAACTGAGAATGGCTTACCACAAGGATCTGCCCTTAGTGCAACCTTGTTTATTTTTTATATCAATGATATAAATGATTGTATTGCTCCGCCTGTAAACGCCCGGCTCTAGTTTGACGACTTGAACATTTCTCTGTTCTCCAGTTTTCCAGCAAATGCTCAAAAAATCTTGCAAAAAACTATTTCAAAACTACAATCCTGGTGTAACAATAATGGTCTTGTGTTTTCTCCATCTAAGTCTATCTGTGTTGATTTCTATAGGGGACGTTAAAACTCTTCCAGCATCCGCCTCAATCTAGAAAATTCCTCACTTCATTTCCACTCAACTGCTACTTTCCTTGGAACACTATTCGATCATAAGCTAACTTGGCGATCTCACATATCCAAATGTACCTCCGAAAACTCTCCTCTCCATATACAAATCCTTAGTTATTTCCAGAATAAACTACGGGTCCCAGGCGTTTTCGTCAGCCAGTCCTTCTTTACTTAAATCCCTTGATTCAATACACCACACAGCGCTCCGCACGATACTTGGCGCACATAGAACTTCACCGTCTGTAAGTTTGTGTGCCTTGTTAGGCACTCCCCCACTTAAGTATTTTCGAACCTTTTATTACCACCGTGAGACCCTCGCTCTTTTCTCTAGTAAACGTGCCTGTCCCATTGACACAAATGACCTCCCCAACACCCCAGAGTTCCCTAATGACCCTCTCCCAGAAATCCTGGCCCTCCTATCGCAGTACAACGTGAGCGTAATTCCTTTCCCTAACCTAGCTCCTAACACCGTGATTCCACCGTGGTCCCCTTTAAACATTGATGTTAATTTTTCCCTGATGAAGTACAATAAACCCCTAAACCCGAATATCGTTCAGTTGACAGCAGTAACAATACAAAAATACCCCGACCACCTCATTTTCTACACAGATGCTAACAAGGCTACCCCAGAGGCTACTTCATCCCCAACCGCCTGTTCCTCTGAAGTCTGCAACGTGATTCGAAGCATTCGACTGAATGACAATTGCTCGGTACTGGATGCTGAAATATGCGCAGTATTTTTCTGTTTGGAATATTTTCTTTCTACAGAGCCTACATCACAGAAAGCCCTGCTGGTATCTGATTCATCCGCGGCTTTATTGACAATCTCTAATCCCCTCGCCAAACATTCTGTAGCAATTCGGACCCAGCAGGTATTATACGAACTTATTAAGAGACAGTGCTCCGTATCCTTTCTGTGGGTGCCCAGCCATGCTGGGATGCCAGGAATTGAACGCGTCAATACATCCGCCCGAGCATAAATATATTGCCCCTTGCCTAGTAACAGCCCTCCTTCACCTTATCTCTCGAGTATAATCTTCAATAACCTCACGTCCTCATGGAAAACCCATTGGTCCTCGTATCAGACTTTCTGGAGGTTAATTAAACCCTTAACGGAACCATGGTGGCCAGAAAAAAGCATTTCCTGCAGAGATTTCTGTGCACTTAGCCGCTTGCGCACAGGCCATACGGCCATGTCGCATAATTTTATTTTGCAAAGAACCCCCTCTCCTATGAATTGTCCTTTCTGTGACCAAGATGTTGCTCCCTCAACTCCTCACATACTGTGCGACTGTCCAGCACTGTCACCTCACCGGCCCCCTTCAATTAATAACAAAACAGTCACCAACATTCTTGAGAATTCTCCCAATGCAATTTTATCTGTAACACAATTTATCAGAACTAGCGGAATAAGCAGATATCTATAAAAACAAACTGCGCATCTTCGTACTGTAATAGCCACAGCAGTTAAACACGGTACAGGATGTTGCCTTCTCAAAAAAAAAAAAAAAAAAAAAAAAGTTTTATTTTTTTTGTTTAAGACTCAATCAACCCTCCACTGTCGCGAAAGTATCCCGAGACTTCTCACGCACGTTCACCATTATACATTATCAAAATGAATCGAAATTTATAATCAATGAAGACAATTTACTGATGGTATATACTTTTTATATTTTTTCCCCGTGGTCCTCGATCGCCACATCCGTCACAAAAGCACACAAGTCGTTCCTACACATATTTACATCGTCACGACTACACAACACTATATCTGTGCATGTTATACATTCCTATTATGTATTTTCAAAATCGAACCGAGTCTCAATATTTTTCACTTTACACGGTTCTAAAAATTTCTTTCAAAACCTGATTTGTGTTAATGTGAAATAAGTTGATTGTTCGCGTTCGCGTTAATGTCGGTTCCGTTATCAGTCTACTGATAAGAAGAAGCTTACGGTGAGGCCGATTTATTTTATTTCATTGTATACTATAATCTAACTCGTTTGCACATATTTCCACTAGCGCGGTTTTATCTAAACCGCCGCGCGTCATCTCCGTACTCTGACTCGTGCCTAGACGCACGATGTCGACTAAATCAAAGAAAGACACTAAACTTGATGTTAGCAAACCGATAAGCCAAAAAATAGCAAACAAGTCTGCGACAAGCAGACCAGGCCCCGTTAATACGCCTAAACAATCTAACAACGAGCCAAGAGCAAACGTATCTGTTCATTCCGCACCTGTACCGCCCGATACTGATACGATGCTCAACCCAATTAGTCAACAACTGCATCCCACCTCCTACGCAACAGTCGCGAACAAAGAACCAGTGCTGGACAAAACACACGTAATAGTAATCCCTACCATCGACGGTGTTAAACAAAACGAGTATGTAGAAAAAGTCACCGAATTTGTCAACCCTCATCACATCAAAGCAGCCTACCGTATGCCGAATCAAAGATTTTGCATCTTCTTTACGTCTAAGCAAATAGTTGATGACATCATCGAGCAGAACAGAGTTATAACAATCAATAACCAGTCAACTAGTATCCGACGCTTGATCAACCCAGCTAAGCGCATCATAATTTCTCATGTCTGCCCCAGTATCCCTACCGCCGTGATTGAAGAGGAGCTAAGGAGACACAACATAGCGCCGTTATCGCCTATCACCACTATCCGAGCAGGCTTTGCATCACCCGCGCTAGCACATATCCTAACCAACAAAAAACAATTCTACATTGCTCCCGATGCAGCCACGCTTATACCAGACAGTTTAGTTATCACTCATGACAATACCAAATATCGGATATTTCTAGCCGAAGAAGGCTCCGTGTGCTATCGATGTAAGCAGAAGGGCCACCTGGCAGCTCACTGTGCAGCCACAGAAACGAGTGACAAAAGCCTCCCAAATGCGGACAACACCAAGGCTTCCTTTATAATGGATGGAGCCAAAGGAGAAGAACGGATGGACATTCAGTCAACGGAAGACTGCAACTTCATAACTCCCTCTGCCACAGTTTTCAAACGAGCAATTTCTTCCTCCACCTCTTCCTCATCAATCGATACCACCTCCATTACAAAATCGGAGAAACTGCCTCCGAAATCTAAAAAGATAAGAACAACTGAAGACAAAACTGACCAATTATTAGAGACGATCAAAGCAGCAAAAGAGGAAATGGAGAAAAATGCGGGCCGCTACGAAATCACACCTGACCAGTTCGAAGATATAATGTTTGCGATCCTCACGGAAACTAATTACATTGAGGCAGTCTCACAAATGAACTTTGATCCAATACAGCTCTCCAATTCGTTGCCTGTCCTAAAAAAATTTATCGTAGGGCAAGGGATCAAGAACAAATTGTCCAGGTTGATTAAGGCGATACGTGGCGGTGCTACCGACTCGGAAACTGAGTCAGTGAACCATGAATAAAATTTTGCAATGGAATATAAACGGTGCTCTCTTGCACCTAGCTGAGCTTAAAACGCTAATAGCACAGCACCAGCCACCAGTAATCTGTATTCAGGAAACTCATCTGAAGGCTAACCAAGGGCTTACTATACGCAACTACAAATCATTCAGATTTGACGATACCTCGCACCTGATCGCAGCTGGTGGGGTACTAACACTAGTCCACAATTTCATTCCTCAGGCAGTCCAGCTTCCAATCAGCGCTGAAATCCAAGCAGTCGTGGTCTCAATAACAATTCCTACAATCCACCGCAAACCCATCGCAGTATGTAACGTTTACATCCCACCCAACCAACAAACCAACAAACCTCGAAACAGGAGTTCGAGAATATTAAAAAACAACTACCAAAGCCATTCATCCTGCTCGGCGACTTCAACGCTCATAGCCATACGTGGGGCTCCAGACGTCAAGATTCCAGAGGTAACCAAATTGAGCATCTGCTCATCAACCATGATATAGCTCTACTAAACAATCAAAACCAACCAACGCACTTTGACTCAAAAACAGGACTTTTTTCCGCGATCGACCTCACGCTGATCTCAACCGACCTTATAAATGAGGTGGTTTGGCAGTGCCACAATGATCTGTGCGATAGCGATCACTACCCCATCTTCCTCTCATATAAAGCATCCAGCTACCAGCCTTCTCGATATCAGAGATGGAAAATAAGTGAAGCCAACTGGACAATGTTCACGAACAGCACCATGATTCACGCCGGTCATAGGGACAATGTAGAGGAGGATATCGAGTTCCTAACTACTGTCATAATCCAAGCTGGACGTAAGGCTATACCTGTCTCTTCAGGTAATCCTTGCGCAAGAAAACGTGTGCCCTGGTGGAACAGTAATATCTCAAAGGCAATCGACCGCCGAAAAAAAGTGCTAAGAACACTCAAAAGACGAAACTCATTAGCTAACCTGATTGAGTATCGTAAACGTCGAGCATACGCACGCACCCTCATAAGAGCAGCCAAAAAGAAGTGCTGGCAAGTTCTTACTTCCTCCATCAACCAATTTTCGTCGATCCCAGCAGTGTAGAGGAAGATCCGGCTGATTGAGGGGAAGAACCACCAAACAGCTGTTTCCGCTTTATCCAAGGAAGATTCCCTCATTAACAATACCACCGAGATGGCTGACCTGTTGGACTCTCATTTCTCGGCTGTGTCATCCAACTCCAGCTATGACACAGAATTCCTACAACTCAAGCAAAAGATGGAAGCCGTCCCAATTCCCTTCGACTCCTGCGATGATGAAAGCTACAACTGCCCAATTCAGCTAGGCGAGCTGGAACACTGCATCCAGTATAATATCCGGGACTCTTCACCAGGACCAGACGATATCCATCCAATCATGTTGAAACACCTCCACGAATCGGCTAAATTATACCTGCTCCATATCCTGAACAAGCTATGGAACATGGGAATTTTCCCTACAAATTGGAAAATAGCCACTATTATCCCTATACTGAAGAAGGGGAAAAGTAAAACGGAAGCGAATAGCTACCGACCCATTGCGTTAACTAGCATTCTGGGGAAATTATTGGAAAAAGTTATCCAAAAGAGACTAACTTGGACCTTGGAAATAAACAACATATTCCTTCCAAATCAATATGGTTTCCACAAACATCGCTCAGCATTGCAGGCTATCCTAGATCTACAACTGAAGGCCCAAAAAGCACTCAGAAACCGCACACATTTATATGCGGTTTTCTTTGACCTACAAAAGGCGTACGACACGGTATGGAGGTATCAGGCACTTTCCAACTTATATAAAGCAGGAATCCGAGGCCGCATGGCCAGATTGATCCAGAACTTCCTAACCAACAGGCAAATTAAAGTCCGATTAGGCAACACCTTTTCGCGGTTGTTCCAGGTGGAGAATGGCGTACCCCAAGGATGCATCCTTAGTGTAACACTTTTCTTGTTGGCCATCAACGACATCAGACGAGCCATCCGACCGCCGATACATTTCAGCCTGTTTGCAGATGATCTGACAATAACCCTTCAATCGTCGTCGCCAATCAGAGCAAGCGTAATCTTGCAACGGTGCATCAACGAAATAGCTGAATGGGCATCAACGCGAGGATTCAAATTTTCTGCGGAAAAAACGATTTGTATGGACTTCCACCGAACCACCAAGTGCAGCCAGCACCCTGAAATTTCCCTCTACAACTCTGACCTTCAGTTCCAGGACACAGTGCGCTACCTTGGAGTAACGTTCGATAGCAAACTGATGTGGAATGCACACATCAAGAGCCTTAAGAAGTCTACCATAAAAGCCCTGGACGTGCTAAAGAAAGTTAACAATAGACGCAGTGGAGGCGATCGAACAATGCTATTATTGCTATACAAAGCGCTTATTCGCTCTAAACTAGATTACGGCTGCCTGGCGTTTGGCTCCGCGGCCCAGGATCTACTGGCGTCTCTGGATGTCATCCAACACTCAGCCATCCGAATAGCCACCGGTGCGTTCTACACCAGCCCCACAGCTAGTCTCAACAGCGAGTCCAGCCTACTTCCTTTGTGCTTCCGAAGGCAAATCCTGGCAGCCAATTTCCTTACTTCTACCCTTACAACCCCAAACCTCCCATTTAATGAACTTCTGTATGACTCTCCAAGCCATAGCCAAATTTCGTCAAGCAGTCCCAGCTACTCTACCAACCTCAAAAACCGTTTTGAATCTGCAGTCCCTCAATTTTGTAAATTCATTCGAAACCCCCCGCTTTGCCCAATACATACTGACCCTCCTCCTTGGCTTCTCCAATCCCTTCACATGAATCTGAACCTGACACGGCTAACGAAATCTACCAATCCCCCCCATGTACTGGTCCAGTATATCAAACTGGAAATTTCCAAATATAGTGGCGCGGTGTGCTGTTTTACGGATGGCTCAAAATCTGGAGGCCGTGTGGGGTCTGCCTTCTCAGTTCCCCCCGCCACCCATCGCTTCCGTCTTTCCAAGGTGTGTTCCATATTCTCAGCCGAATCATTTGCCATTTTCAAGTGCTTGGAATTCCTAACAGCTGCTCCACCTCACTCCAAATACCTTATCCTCTCCGACTCGCTCTCTGTCCTAAAGGCACTTTGTAACTGTCACACCGACAACGCGCTGTTACAACGCATATTACTTCTCCATGACCTCCTTAGCAAATCCCATTTTTATGTGGATCCCCAGCCATGTTCGCTTGCCGGGCAATGAGGCCATTGACCGAGCTGCTAAAGAGGCCTCCACACTCCCTCTCCTCACCTCCCGGTTTGTTTCCTCTAACGATACCAAGCAATTCCTGAGATCACGCATAACCAAATCTTGGGTCCGTGCATGGAAGTCCAACCATCAAAATCAACTCCTCCCCGTAAAACCTAATCCTCTATCACACATATCCTCTCCGTTCCGATCAAGAAAGAATAATATTATTCTTACCAGACTCCGCATATCCCACACAAATCTTACCCACTCTTACCTTCTACAACGCATGGACCCTCCTCTCTGTCCCTTTTGCCTAACAGCTCAACTCCTTATCCCCCATATTCTAACATCCTGCCAGGCACTTACAGCACTCAGAACCCAGCACAGCCTTCCCGCCTCCTTACCTCAGCTCCTATCTCAATCTTCCTCACATATCCATAGTGTTTTCCGGTTCCTGCAGTCGCTTAAGCTATTAAATCTCATCTAGACTCTAGCCAGCCCTTGGGTGCATATGGCCCGTTAGTGCAGCCTGCGCCCGATCAATCGTATAATAATAATAATAATAATAATAATAATAATAATAAAAATTTCTTCTTCTCTCCTTTTACCATCCCGGACTAAATTAACAACCGTTCATAATGTTATTTTTATTTGTTTATTCTCAAATACTTATACACGCATACACATCCGTTAGCACTGTTTACCATATCATTCATATTAATGTATTACAGATTTTTAGGCTTCCAATCATTTTACCGTTCATAAGTTTTTATTTTTAAGCAAATCAGTCGTCGTGAATCCCCAACATCCGTTCTGCACACATGTTTCTACGCCTTTGTCACTGTATCCGTCCGTTATTCCACTTTCATTTATTTTATTCATTTGTTATTTTTTTCTATCAAAAGCCTGAATCTTACCTTTAACCTCTTTACCTTTCATTGTGCTTAGTATGTAATACTTTTCTGAACTTATATATTGTAGAATTTAATTAATCGATATATTTTATTTTTCAATCGACAAAATTATTTAAAATCTTTCATAATCATATTTTTATACAAATACACCTATGGTTTTAATATTTTTTTAAATTTCGTAAATTATTTTTCCGCAATATACACGAATTCGTCTATAAAGTGTTGGTGGTCAATTGTATAGAGCGACAGATAGAAAAACCCTGTTAGTTTACAAACCACAGCATGTTCGAAGAAAAAAAAACACGCTAGCACGACCAGATCAGGGTGCAACGTGCGAGTGAGAGACTGCATGCATGTATGTGTGTGCGATAAAGGAATATATTCTCCAGGTCCAAAAGAATACTGTTTTCTTTTCCAGGTAACGAGCAGTAACATTTTTTTCTCTGTGTTATAAAATTAGCCCGAGTATATTTTTTTTTCTTTCATTGCGCTAAAAATTTTTCAAATCTTTTTTGTAATATGCTGTGCAGACAAATGTACGCCGCAGACACTTCTCGCTTCATTACCACAGATATATCGGACGTTCATTGACACTATTCTTATCATAATATAGTTTTTTCAGGAAATCGTAGAAAATAGCTCTTCGCTCCGTTCATACTATGTAATCTATTTCCAAAATTCAAATCGTGCCTAATTATTTTAGAATCGGCTTAAATATATTTTATTATTTTATTTATTTAATGTAATGAATAATCTTTTTTCATCCTGTTTGTTAAATATATAAAATAGTAAGTTAATAATAACAAATATAATTAACAATTATAACAAACTAATAAGATAAAATTTTCTTACTTAGTAACGTTTTCGGGCATAACCCATAATCAGCTAAACCAATATGTGAACAGATACAAATTCTTAATCACGGATCTTTCAATATCGGGCGCTTAGTTCGACATGCTTTTAGAAATGAGAGCTTGGTCACGCGGTGGGTAAATTTCACAACAACATTTGCATGCGATTGCCCGCTAAACTTAGGCAGTCGGTGGCACACACTCAGGTCACTATTTATCAGCTCAGTGCCAGCAGCTGTGGCGATCTTCGCGACGATGTCGTATAAGTTTTCGTTGGGCAACTGCGGCACGTTGCGTATTATTAGATTATCCTTGAGCGTGTACTGCTCTAGTCCTGCGACACGATCACGCAGCAGTCCGTTCGTCAGCTGCAGCTGGTCGTTTTCGGCGCGCAACTGATCTACCGACAAGTGTACACTCTCGAGCTTATCGTGCAACGCGGCTATCTCGCTCCGAATAGTCAGCAACAGTTGCTCTGTGCTCGGCTTGCTACTGCTGCACTCATCTTTATCACCGCTGCCTCCTTTCGTAGTTTCGCCGCGGCACTCAGGACACTTCCACGCGTCTTTCTTCTGGCTGCCCTTTTGGCGCCAAGTCGACGCCGCTACACCACTGCACTGAAAGTGTAACTGAGCAGAACAGGCACCACACACTGCATAATCTCCCGCTGCAGGTAGCGCTTCGCTACATTTTCGACACGACACCATCTTTAATATTTTACTAACGAAAATGTTTCAAATGAACGCGCAAAAATTTACTTACTGTTTTCTTTGATTACTCGAGTGACTGTATAGGTATCCAGGCAGTAATTACATATTTGAAAACCGCTTAAGAAGACAGATATGAATATTGCAATTTAACAAATGATACTTTTAATAAACTTTGAATAAAAGACCTTGATCGCAGAGAAAAGCAAACACGTTCAACCAGAACAATAATAATAATAATAATAATAATAATAATACGAATAATATTAGTAATAACAATAATAATAATAATAGCGTCATTAAAGAAAATTTGTTGTTTGCCTCTGATCATCCAGGTCCTTACACCGCTTATGTTGAAGGTTGTTCTTCAGAGGAGAACCTCGGCAATCTTCATCCTTTGGCCCTTGCCAGGCTAATTTACTCTGTATCCTGTTCCCTTACGAGCATTGTCCCTCAAGGTAAGGGCCGTGTCTCAGTTAAATTTCCTTCGGTTTCTTCCACAAATTCTTTTCTGGCGCAGCCCAATTTCTTCGCATCGCACAATATTAAAGCGTACATCCCCAACGGTGTTCTTTTTAGAATGGGCATCATTTCAGGCGTTCATCCGTCCTTCTCCGAGGGGGAAATTGCTGAAGGAATTGAGTCCTCAATCCCTATTGCCTCAATTCGCCGAATTTACCGTTCTTCCGAAGATTACAAAATTCCTACCCGCTCAGTCGAGATCAAATTCCATAAAACTACCCTTCCCGAATTTGTCTCAATTTACAGATTACATTTTCCCGTTTCCCCCAGTGTCCCTTTACCTACGCAGTGTTCAAAATGTTTTTTTTTTGGTCACATTTCAAAGCACTGCCGTAGTTCTTCGTATATCTATTCTCACTGTGCTTCCAAGCACCCAGCTCCAGAATTCAGTTGCCTACAAGTTCCTCCCACCAGCTGAAATTGCAAAGGCTCTCACTGTGCCTATGATTGGTCTTGCCCTGAGTGGATTAAGCAGGAAGAAATAAAACGCATTATGGCTTTCGAGAATATCTCTTTTCAAGAAGCCTCACTTATCAAAAAGAACAGCTTAGCTACTCATGCCTTTTCGTTTGCTGACCGAGCCTCCTTGCCTTCCTCTTCCCACAATTATATTACTAAATCTCCATCATCACTCCCCTCTCTTCTTTCTAACTCTCTTTCTCGTCCCAAATCACCTACATTCCACAAAAAAAACGGTTCTCTAAACCTATCTACGATTCCTCTCTCCAATTCCCCCCTCTTCCATCTAATCGTATTCCTTCTCCATCTAATGGATGGGCTCTCAATAAATCCGTTCCTTCTTTGCCTAATTCTACTTCAGAAAGTTGTCTTCCCGCAAATCTTACTAATATCAATCCTGTATCCTCAGCTCCTCTAAACTCTTCCTCTTCGGATCTTTCTCCCTTAATTAATAATATTTCAACAGCGGTTCTAGAGCTTCTTTCTTTAAACAACATTGCTTCCTCCTCATCCTTTGCTGATTCTCTTTCTCGTTTCCTCTCTAATAATATATGTTTTTAATAATTCCTCTCCTAATAACAAGGAAAAATTAAATAGGACTAAAAAGGAGTAGAAGTGATAAGATTCAGGGCAGAATTTTCTCTATTTTCTTCTTTTGTTCTTCCCCCTTCCCCCTCTCTTTTCCCCTATTCTCTTGCTTAATCTCTTTCCAATTGCGCAGTATGATTCATCCAAGTCAGTTGCCCATTGACTCAGGTTGAAGCACGGCTTTCTCCTGTTTTATATTTTCTTTTATTATTAAAAGGGCCGTTGCTGTAGTGGCCATACCCACTATTGAGCACTGGTACCTTTTATCTTCTTATTATTTTTTCGAATGGGCTCATGCCAAGTTGACGTACTCAATCTTTGGGCTGAGTTCCATTCGGAGTTGCTTTTTTTCTCACTTTTACTGTTACATTTATACAGTTGTGAGACTAGCTGGCGTGTATAGCTATGGCTTCGTAACACCCAGCTCCAGTTTTAAGCGCAATAGTCTAACTACAACTGACTTTACTTTATTTATTTAGATGTTTTCATACCTAATTCCTGTTTCTCTAAAATCTCCATATATCTCCTTCATTTCTGATCCCAATTGTGTTTTATCATCTCCCTTTCTATTACGCTCCGTTTCCCCCTATAATCTAGCTGCCCTGACTCACTTCCTCCTGTATTCTAATTATTATAGTCGATTGTTCCTTTCTTCTCTATCCACCTATCTTTGCTATTTTAGTATAAATGCTTTGCATTTATATCCTCCTATGTGCTCTCCTATCGCTTCCTACTCCATTCTCTTACCCCTTTTGCTAATAATCCCTCTTTAGCTCTACAATGCCGGCTGCGTTCTGCTACAATGGAATTGTCGTAGTCTCAGAGCCAACAAAAATTCATTGGAGGGTTTGTTGGATCTTCATAATATCCAAGTTGCTCTCATCTCGGAAACGTGGCTTCGGTCAGGCGTGGATTTTAACATTAGAGGCTTCAAGGTAATCAGAAGCGATCGCGATGATGGCTATGCTGGTTCTGCGATCCTTGTTAGAAATGACATTCCATTCCGTTCTCACGAGATTTCTCTCAACCTTCCTTCTACTCCTAATATTCCCAATATCGTTCATATCTCCATCAATCCTCCTTCTATGCGTCCTATTAACGTTGTTTCGATTTATGTTCCCCCTACTTACGATCTTCGTCACTTCCCCCTTTCTACATTTTTCTCATCTATCCCGCAACCGTTTGTTATCGGCGGCGATTGGAATGCTCATTCCCCTCTGTGGGGCTGCACATCTTACAATAGCAATGGTTCCATCCTTGAGAATACTATCCTTTCTGATAACTTGGTGCTTCTTAATGATCTTTCCCCAACCTATTTTAGGAATGCTTTTGTCTCCAGTTCTCTTGATCTAACTCTTTCTTCCCCTTCAGTTGGTCTTAACTTTACCTGGAGAACCCTTTCGGGTTCTTTCGGCAGTGACCATGTTCCCGTAATAATTACTACTGATATTTTTCCTTCTCCAACTTATCCCAGGCATCTCCATTCTCCTCGATGGAATCTCAGCAAAACTAATTGGACTCTTTTCCGCTCTTCTGTTGATCCACCACTTCCTGATCCACAGATTAATTGTGATCCCATTTCTCTCTATAATTTCTTTTCCCATTCTATCAGGTCTGCTCTTTCTCTATCTTCTCCCCCTCATCGTTCTCCTGCATCCACCCATCGTTGTGCGGCCTCATCTCTTTGGTGGAATGAGGAAAGTAACGCTGCATTTAACCATTGTCGTTCGACCTTCAGATCCTATTGCTCTAATCCTACAACCCAAAACTTTCTGGCTCATAAACAAGCCAACGCCAGGACTAGGTTTATTCTTAAAGCCGTGAAAAAGGCCTCTTGGAAAAAATTCTGCTCTTCTTTTTCTAGAAATACCTCTCTTTCACATATTTGGAGGTTGGCTAGAGCTTTTAAATCTTCATCCTCTTAACGTCCTTCTTTTCCTAATGTATCTGAGGATAGCCTAATATCCTTCATTGATTCTGTCGATCCTGCTTACGTTCCTTTCTTTGACGAACTGTATTCCAACACCTCTCCGCAAATCTCTTCCCCTCCTTCTCACTTCCTCACTTCGGCTTTCAATCTTAATGAATTATTATCTGTTTTATCCAAATCTTCCAGCCCTACTCCAGGCCTTGATGGTATACCTTATCTTGCTCTTAAAAATTTATCTGAACTATCCCTTAACTTTCTTCTCAGTCTTTTCAATTCTTTCCTTTCCAGGGGTTCAATTCTCCCCTCTTGGAATTCTTTCATCATTGTCCCTATTCCTAAGAAATGTTCTTCCTTACGCCCCATCTCCTTGGCATCCTGCATCAGAAAATTGTTTGAGGATATGCTAAACAAGCGTCTTGTCTGGTGGTTGGAACACCATAATGTGCTTCCTAACAATATGTTCGGGTTTCGGCCTGGTATCGGCCCTCCTGATTGTATTAGTATTTTTGTGTCCCATTTATATAAGTCCTTTATCCAAAAAAATTATACTCTGGCTTCCTTCATCGATGTTTCCTGTGCTTTCGACACTGTTCATCTCCCAGCTTTAAGAGATAAAATGACAGCAATTAACATTCCAGTAAATTTCACTTCCCTTGTTATTAAGCTCTTGTCCAATCGTTCTATCCACCTCTCTCCTCCATTATTTGACGCGGTCTTCCTCAAGGTTCCTCCCTTAGTCCTACTCTTTTTAACATTTATACTGCTAATATCGCTTTCCTTCCTTTAAATTCCCACTCTTTATTCTTTGCCGATGATATTTTGCTTTTTTCCTCTTCCCACTATATTGACGCAACTAATGATGCTCTCAATTCGTCCCTCAATTTTCTTGAAAGTGCTCTTGCCTCAATTAACCTTTCGATTTCTCCTTCTAAGTCCTCCTGCGTTGTATTTACCCTTCGCCCTTATAACCCTGCTTCTGTTAATTTATCCTTAAATAGCACAGCTCTTGCTCGTGTTAATTGCTTTCGTTATCTCGGTATCTTTCTCGATAGTCGTCTGACTTTTTCCGAACATATTAAATATCTTTCTTCCTCCTCTACTAAACGGTTGAACCTACTGAAGGCCCTGTCTCCGACTGAATGGGGTGGTGACCCTTTTATTCTTATTCTTCTATACAAATCTATCGTCCGCTCCAAGCTTGATTACTGTTCGTTCATTTATGCCTGCGCTTCCAAATCCCGTCTCTCTAAACTTGATGTGATCCAAAATTCTTGCCTTAGACTCTATCTCGGTGCTCTTAAATCCTCTCCTATTCCAGCACTGCTGGCTGAATCGAATGTTCCTCCCCTGTCTATTCGCAGATCTTATTTGGGCTATCGCTTCCTTGCTAAACTCTCTCTCATTTTTTCCTAACTTTCAATTTCTCGGAATTGACGCTTTGTGCTTAGGAAAATTCCTGTCCTATCCCTTATTTCTCTCCGCCTTAGTTCATTTTGGGCGTATACAATTTACTTTAATAATCTGCCTTATTTCTCCTTTAATTTCAGCGATCTCTAACATCCATTTATTTCGCCTACACTTTCAAAATCTCTCCCTCCAGCTGTAATTAAACAGGAATCTACAGTATTGCCAATTCTCTCTTCCCTTCTCATGTTACCATTTTCACTGATGGTTCTAAGGGGCCTGATGGGGTTGGTGCTTCTTTTATTCTTCCAGACTATAACTTCTCTGAATCCTTCTATCTTCCTTCTTTCTGTCCCATATTTACAGCCGAGCTAATGGCTATTTTACGTTCCATTATTTTTATCTCCTCCAATCGTCTTTCTTTCCAGTTTCTGATCATATCCGACTCCATGAGTGCTCTTCAAGCCATCTCTTTACCTCTTTCTAATAATTCCAGTGATTTTACTATTCTCCGCATACGTTCTCTCATTCGGACTCTCTCTTCTCTCCATGGGATTCATATTGACTTGCTGTGGGTTCCTGGTCATTCTGGCATCTCAGGTAATGAGAAGGCTGATTCTTTGGCTCGGGTTGCTGCTTCTTCTACATTCTTCTTCAAAAAAATCCCATCCTCTAATCTCTTGCCTTTGTGTAAATATTTCCATCTCAGATTTTGGTCGAATACGTACCCTTCCTCCTTTTCTAATTGTCGCTCTTTTTATCTGTCCGTTCAGCCTAATCTTCCTTCAAATCCTTGGTTCCTTCTGTTTCCTTCACTTCCTCGCTTTGTTGTTGTTTCCATTGTGCGTTTGCGCTTAAACCATTCCTTGCTTCCTTCTTCACGCTTTCGCCTCTCGTTGACCTCTTCCGCATGTTGTCCTCTCCATTCAAATGATGCGGTTGTTTGTGACACCGATCACGTGTTCTTTGAGTGCTCTGCTCTTTCGGTGGAGCGCTCGGCTCTATATTCCCACTTGCTTGGGCTGGGGCTTCCTGCTCCTTTTTGTGCTCGTTATATCCTGTCTTTTCCTTCTACACTTATTATCCCCTCCATTGTTTCCTTCTTATTAGCGATAGCTGATCGCCTCACTGTATAACTTTCGTTTTCCCTTAATTGTTTCTGGGTGAAGGTCCTCGGTTAACGAGCCCAATTAAAAAAAAAAAAAAAAAAAAAACTTTATTCAGAGTTGTTTTCTGTTGGCATCCCTACTCCTTTCTGTGAATTATTCCTTCTGTGCATTCACTGCTAATCATTCCAATTATTGCTAAATTATTATCTTCGATATTTCCAAATATTAATATTTAATCTATTTCTTTAGTTTTTTTTTACCTTTGTAGTAGTGCCCCGTAATTTTTGAATTTTGAAAATCTATTTCACAGTAATTATATTAAAGTTCCGGATTACCGTGGGCAATTGTAATTCCGATTTTTTTAAATTTTTTTACTTTCGTTTTCCCTCTTCTCCGTAGTTTATCATTTATTTAACAGCAGTACTTATTGCCTTTCGGCTATGACCACTTAATTTAAATTAATTAAAGATAACGCATTAAATCCGTATAAATAAGCTACGTGCGTAGTTTACGAGTTGTAGGTATATCGTCTCGGAGAACTTCAACTCTTCCGTAGGTATATCGCTCTGCACTCCACAATTTTCATACTTCTTACATTATATTAATAGGTGACGAACTGTTCTGGGTTCCTTACAGAGTTCGCAGACTGGAGGTGCACCATCTCCGAAGATATATCTTCTCCTTAGTTTGCTCTCTTTCACCTTTCTCATAGACAATATTTTCTTACTATATTACTAGTATTATCCTTGTTTTTTTATCCTCTCTTGATATTTCTGTTAACATTTATCATTTCGCCGTTATGTATCCTTAATTACGTTATTTTTCAGCTTTTCGAAAGATATTTTCTTCATGATGATGGATAAACGTTCGACATTGACCAGTCTTTAAGTAAAGGAAAAAAAGAGCCGAATGATATCGGTACACAGATGAAATTTATCCTCCTTTTGGAGTGCTGATTGAATATAGGTGAGAAATTTATTTATTTTCGAAATCGATTTCATTACCGCTATAGAGTTGGGTTTGTGATGTTTGTTAGGCAAAATTCATTCTTTTTAAAAAAGTTAATGACATTTCATTTTATAGAGACGTCAATAGGGCGGATCTACTTAAAGGTTTTTTGTTCTGTAGTCCAGGGCCCCGTGGATACAAAGGGCCATCAGTCCCATTGAAAACAATAGACGATCAATATTGTGAAGGAAAAAAAAATAATATCTAAAATTAAAATTTATAGATATGTTTAACTCTAATTTTTCAAAATTATTTTTACGTAATGTATATCATCCTGCTTCAGAATTTACTTTAAAGGATTGACATTTAACCTATCTGTGATAAAATATATTTCAAAATCAATATAGTACATATTATATATATAGGTATATATATATATATATAGTTATCTCCCCAGGGGGGCACTTCTGTACCTCTCTGGGATCCGGAGCTCTAACCGGAATCGGGTGCGTCCATAGGTGGTGGATAGTGGAGTTGCCAGTAGATATACTGGTTAGCTGCGAATATTAAATAAGCAGTCGCAAAGCAGGCGATTCCAGTGGTAACAGGGTAATATGGCAAGAGGATGCAGATGTACAGTTTGAGGAGCTGTCTACTAAAAGTCTGCAAAAGTACTACGACTGTCCCACCCTCAGTGAGTTTGGCTCGCTGTCAAAGCCCTATATCGCTACCTCCTCAGTAGCAACCCGCTGCCTTGTGGTCAGGATTTTTATCCAAAGGCTAGGGTGTCACCCCGAAATAGTGGCAGTCTCCTCGCTCTCCTTTATTATCCTATCCTTCTCCTTCATATCTTATTTCATGTTCATACTCTACTTTTCCCAGCCCACGAGTAATCGTGCCCGTCCAGGTTAGGCCAGTTGTCTCGGCTTGCCTTGCCACTGGAGTACCTACTTGGACTGAACGGGCAACATACGAGATTGAAGCACTGTAGCTCCTATGTTTCCTTTAGCGTCCCTAGGTCGTCTCTATCTTTGTATCTAACTCTGTTTTAAATCTATCCTTTCCTGTTATCCTTTTCCTATTGTTCTAACACTATCCTTTCCTTATGTCACACACAAGTTGCATATATGAAAGACACGCAAATGAAGTTAACTGCTGGATCCACGGGGCAAGCCATAACAAGCTCGCAAGGCAGTGGACGATCACCTGTGGTAACACAGTCTGATTCGAGTCCCCATGTGCCTGTTAGGTACGGAACTCTCCAGGGGGGGGGCGTTTACGTACAGCCAACACAGACAAAAACGAGCACTCAAGAGAAAAAACATGGAACTTTGGAACCTGGAACGTACGAACCTTAATAGGCAATAAAAACGCTCGTTAGGAGAACGGCGGTTGTGCTGCAGGAACTAAGAAAATATAATATTAACATAGCAGCATTAACTGAGACTAGATTAGCAGATGAAGGAGCGATCATAGAAAATACCGCGGGATATACTTTGTATTGGAAAGGTTTGCCGAAGGGTAAAAAGCGATTGCACGGAGTCGGACTTGCAGTGGATACTAAGCTGACCCCCTACATAACAGAAGAGCCAATAGCTTTAAATGAGCGTATTATGTACATGAAAATACAATTACCTTATACCCAAGAAATGCGTGTATATAGTGTATATGCTCCTACTTTAGACAGTGCAGAAGACGTGAAAGAAAAGTTCTATGAAGACCTACAAAAATCATTGGATGCTGCTCGCCCATAAGAAAACATCATCATCTTAGGCGATTTTAACGCTAGAGTTGGCCGGAGCTCCGAAATATGGGGCGGCATAATCGGCAAACATGGTATTGGTAACATGAATGAAAATGGAGACCGACTACTGCAGTTTTGCGCAAAAAATGGTCTTTTCATTACTAACACGAACTTTCAGCTTAGGAACTTATACAAAGGTACCTGGGTCCACCCACGATCCGACACCCCTCGTATGATCGACTATGTAATTACGAGGCAGGAAAACAAAGCTGAATGCCTGATAATACGCGCTATGACAGGAGCTGAGATGGAGAAACAGACCACATACTCGTCCGTTCACGCCTTCGCTTTAGGAAAAGTTGGTGCCGCTTCTCGTAAGAAAACAAACGGAAGACAACACTGCAGATATAGTATCCATAGCTTAAAAAACAAGGAAATCGCAGATAGCTTTAAAACAGAAATAACTGCTTCCTTAGGCGAAATTTGGCGAAAAGAAGATATGCCGGCAGAAAAATACTGATGCACACTAAAGCAGAAAATACACGATACTTGTAAGGAAGTTCTGGGGCTTAAAAATACAAAGCAACCAGATTGGTTTTCGGATAAGGCTGTAGAAATTAGAAAACTGCTGGACGCTAAAAAGCAGAAGCGCATAAAATGGCTAGCTAACAAAACAGATAAGGAAAACTTGGCCGCGTACAAGATGGCTAAAGCAGAAGCCCAGAAAGAAACAAGAAAATTAAAAAATGAATGGTGGAAGAATAAATCATGTGAAATGCAAAAACTGGCGGATTCAAATGATTCCAGAGGCTTTTATAGCGCAATAAGAGCAATTTATGGCCCAAAGTATCAGCAAAAAACCGCCATCAAGGATCAGTCAGGCAAACTTTTACATGACAGTGAGACGAATTCGGCATTTCTTACGGCCTTTGTCAACGCTGTCCGAGCTAGAAAATAATATTTTTTGGCAATAATCATTAAATTCTCGGCGGTCTCGGCAGCGGGCAAAAGCGGCATGGTTGTCAAAGACGCTTTCCCGGCTAAAAAATCGAAGGATCCCGGCACAGATGTTCTGACCGCTGCGCCGGGATAGCGAACTGGTTTCTATGCGGGTGGCCGAAAAGCGGAGAAAGAGCCTTTGCTGGCGGCATAGGCGTTTGAAATGCGTACCGAGCTATGTTGAGCCGGCAGAAGTTTTTTTGACAAAAAACCCGAAAAGGAATACCGGCAGGGTAATCGCCGCTAAATAGAAATTAACAACCAACTTTCTAAAAAGATCGTTTTGGCGGTGTTTTTTTTTATTTGTTAATATTTTTGTGTAAAATTAGTCGTCTTAGCGAAAGGTAAGAGGACATCGAGCGATCCTCGCCAGACACTTTTGAGTCTCTCGTAATAGTCGCTCGCAAGAGTCTTAGGCTGAACGTCGTCGAGGCTCTTTTGCCTCAAGCAACTCGTCGCGTTGTCGGTTTTAAAATCGTACGTGCTCTGCCGCACGCGTTTCTCGTAGAAAATTTGTCAATATGTTAATTTGTTCACAAGTATACTTCTCGGGTGAACGCTAAAATCATCCTGTTAACAATTTTATTATAATTTTTTTAATCCTAGCGAAAATATACGCGTTTAAAGTCGAAATCTTTCTTATTGGACACGGGGTGGGTCCCGGTGACATCTCCGCCGCGGAGACTTTCTTTTTTTTCGTTAAACCTTAGGAAGGCCTAAAGCTCTACGAATTGAGTTTCCGGTAATGACACACCGGGGTTAAGTGTCATTGGCGCCCGAAATCTTTATTTTCTTTTATTTGTTTTATGCTTTTTTTATTTTATCATCGCGGTAGCTGGTCAGTAACAACAGACAGGAAGTAAAATGCAGATGGGAAGATTACTATAAGAATTTGCTCAATAGTGATTCAAAAATCAATGAAAGCGTACTAAATACCATAACATAAACAAAAATTGACACAAGCCTAGATGAACCACCGACGAAAGAAAAAGTTCGTAAAGCGCTAATGAGTTAAAAAATAACAAGTCACCGAGCTTGAATAACATACCATCCGATGTTTACAAAATGGGCGAAGATATGGATAGATGCCTGCATACATTGTTTCACAGCATGTGGAAGGAGAAAACTGTGCCTGATGATTTCAAAGAAGCCGCTATAGTACCCATATACAAAAATAAAGGAGATAGAGCTGATTGCGCTAGTTATCGAGGTATAGCGCTACTACGTAGCGCAAGTAAGATATTCGGTAAAATACTATAGGAAAGGCTGAAAACACTACTGCACCCGTACCTACCTGAAAAATAATGTGGCTTTCGTGAAAATCGAAGTGTTACAGATATGATCTTCTCTCTGAGACAACTGATGGAGAAAAGCAGAGAACAGACGTCTACTTTATACTTCGCTTTTATCGATGTCAAAAAAGCATTTGATTCCATTAACAGGGAAGCTTTATGTTACGGCAGGTATAATTACTGCATGAGAAGACATCAGGAATCGTGTTATGTGACTCCGAACGTTCAGGGAAATTCGAAATAAATACGGGAGTAAAGCAGGGCTGCGTTCTCGCACCGACGCTCTTTAATTTTTACATGAGCGTAATACATAGTGAATTTAAGCGGAAACTTGCGGAATCCGGTGTAGAGATAGCGTTTCGACTCGACGGTGGTCTATACAACCTTGCGAAATATAAAGCAAAACGCGCGGTCAAGTCGTTTAAGCTGGAATGTCTCCAATACGCTGATGATTGCGTAATTGCAAGTGACAGAGCGGAAGAACTACAAGACATGTTAGTAAAACTGACAGAAACGTACGCGGACTTCGGACTTGTAATAAACGAAAAAAAGACAGAAGTCATCCAAGTTAATACTGAAGAGGTTGAGCTCAAACTAAACAGTAAAAATCTGCGAGTAGCTGATACATTCAAATACCTCGGAAGTGTCGTCAGTAAGGATATCACTCTCGAACATGAAATTTCTGCGCGAATCATGAATACTAATGCCCGGCATACGACAGGTTGTCGCGAAAAGTTTTTAACAATAGTGACCTATCGATATGAACCAAGATGGCCACATACAAAGCAATGCTGATTCCAATAATGCTATATGGAAGCGAGACATGGCCAATATGCAGAAAACAAAAGAAAAACGATTGGAAACGTTGCACTTAAAATTCCGTAGGAAAATTTTACGAGTTTCTTGGAAGGATGGACTTTCAAACGAGTATATACTAAATGCGGCATCATCTGCATCAATAGGGCAACTTTTAGCTGAAAAACGAACTAAATGGATAGGACACGTAATTCGTATGAATGAGGATCGCATACGAAAAATGATAATGTATGGCGTACTAAAAAACGGAAAGACGCCTTTAGGTCGCCCTCGATTGCGTTACAAAGACGTTGTTGCTGAAGATTTAAAAAAAGCCGGAACTATACCAACAAATTTCAGTTGGGAAAACTTGGCCTTAGATCGTAAGGAATGGATTCAGATGGTCCAAAAAGTAAAGGAAGGGTGTAAATATACCAAAAGAAAAAGAAGGATACAGCAGGAAACAGCGGATAACGATGCTACACAACAAAAAATTCTCAAATGTTCTTTATGCAGCTTTACAACATCCCACAAAATAGGACTTATAATATCCCATAACAGACATAAACACAATGCTAGATGATGATGATGATACATAGGTATATATTCTAGGTAAGTAAAAAGAATTATAAATCATGATTTTTTTGTTTTTATTTTATTTTTCAATACTAAATGAACTCTTTAATCGTTTTTTTTTTTTTTTTTTTAATTTTCAGAAAAATATCAAAATCTTATTTTACAATATGTCTGCTGGAAAATATAAAAGTGGAGCTGAAAAAAGGAAAATTACAATTAGATCGAGAAAAAGAAAGAAATAAATGTGCAAAAATTGAAACTTTTTTAAAATTAGAACATAAAAACGAAAATGAAGTAGCTACAGATCCATTGACAAGCGAAAAGGAAGGGATCTTATCCGAAGAGAATCTAACCGAAGGGAGCAAAAAATCGCAAAACCAGGAAAAAATTCAAATGATGAAAATGTGCAAGATCTTGACTACCAGCAACCCTCTGTGAACAATAATATTGGTGTTCGGCAAGAGGACGGTAATACCGAGGCGGAAAAATTTAGAAAATATTAAATTTAAGTTTGAGAAATATGTTGACGTGGGCTTGTGACTAGTATTGCTAAGTAATGATTTTATTAATGATATCCTCTCACATGAAGTGACTGATTTTCAAAATAAAGATTCGAAAAATAAATATTCAGCTTCAATAACAAAAATACAAAGAACGAATCATTTTCAAATAGTTATTTCATTAAGAAAATGAAAAATTGCCAATTACTGGAAAGATCTTGGTTACGTTATTCAACCAGGGTTGGTACTGTTTTTTATTTGACTTGCAAAGTTTTTTCTAACAGCCCTTCTCAATACACAACACATAGGAACTTGTTTAGAAAATCACGAAAATTCTAATGAACACATAAGAATTCAATGTTAGTGTGGTTGACAGGAAAAGAAAATAAGTCTGTTTTAGACAAGCAGCTTCAGGAGCAATTAAGGAAAGAAATAGAATATTATCACAGTGTGCTAAAACGGGTTATTGCAGTGGTCAAATTTTCGAGCATAGGGGGCTTAGCATTTAGAGGTACCGAGGAAGTATTTGGTTCTCCATATAATAGTAATTTTAACAACGAGAGCAGCGACTAAAACTGATAATATCGTACTTATCAAAAACGGTATATGAAGAAGTAATTGAGATTATGGGCAAACAGATAATTAAACAAATCATAACTCAAATAAATAACGACCACACGAAGTATTATTCAATTGTGATGGATTCAATCCCAGATCTGTCTCACAATGACCAACTTGCTATTGTATTGTAATACTGTTTTCCGAGGAAAAGTGTATGAAAGATTTGTATCATTACAATTAGTAGTAATACTATAGCTTACATTTATTTAATATTCTACAAGACTTTTTAGAAACAAATGGACTGCTACTGGATAGTTGTAGGGGGTAGTTGGGTAACAACGCTGCTAATATGGAAAGTTAACTACAATGGTGTACAAGCACTACTAAATTTAAAAAAATAAATCCGCGGATTACGTGCCGTCTGCTGCGCATTTCATTAACCTAATTGTTGAAGAATCTGTTAAGGTTGCAACTGAAATTGCGATCTTTTTTAGAATAGTGCAAAAGGTATAGGTTTTTTTTTTTTTTGCTTCGCGACCCATAGGTGGGGGAACTGTTAAATCGTGAAACAAAACTAAAATTTACGTTAAAAAGTTTAAGCCAGACCAGAGATGGTTTTGTCACTATGATGCTGTCAAAGCTTTAAAAAATAATTATGATGACGACATTATGAACATTTTCAAAAGTTTCAGCGAAAATGAGGATTAGTAAATTGATTCCCGAAAAGAGGCACAGAATTTATTTAATAAACTGGCGAAACTCAATACCGCAATTTTGATTATTTTTTCGGAAGAAATTTTGGAGAGATTTAATTTAGTTAATAAAAAAAAATACAGATCCCTGGTTTAAATATTTGTGAAGGCAACACAAGTTAATTGTGCCATTAAAAAAGTTCGTGAACGACATACGGTAGCTATTAGATCAGAAGCTAAAGGGGAATACAAAGAGAAAGCTAAAAACGCAAGCACTAGTACGGAAACAGACTACAGTGACATAAACAAGAGACGCATTACTTCAACATTTTCAGATAAGTCTATGGTTAAAGTCTCAGTATACGGCGCAGAAAAATTTAAAAGAGACACGCTAAACGTTGCGTTGGATAAACGGATTATGGATTTAAATAGAAGTCAAGTCAAGTCTATGAGACATACATATAGCGAAAAATTCAAATTTTTAATGGGGATTTGCAAGACAAAAATATGGAAAACATACGATCTGGAATGTGTACGTAATGTTATCGATTATTATTCAGATGACGTAGGCGAAAATTTAGCGAATGAATGCCTTCAGTTAAAATCGTATTTACTACAGTCTAAGCTAGAGGTCTTACACCTCTTGCAGCGAAATTTTTATACTAATTTATGAAAAGTGCTTGTTGATGTTTTCCTGAATTGCTATACCATCTTAAAGATTTTTTTAACGTTGCCAATCACTAGCTGTGAAGCGGAGCACTCTTTCTGCAGAATGTATCGTATATAGAAAACAAATATAGGAGACAACAATGTCGAACTATCGACTAAATCATTTATCAGTTCTTTCCATAAATTGTGATTTAACAAAGGACTTGTGCAATGTGATGAACGAATAAAGGAATTTGCAGCACAAAAATGCAGAAAGGTTGCTTTATAATTTATATAACATTACTACACATAACCTGTCAATTTCTTTTGCAATAATGTCGTACAGTTGCTGTTTGTATAAGTCATATTCAAATCAAATAAAATATTTTATTGTCCTATTTGTTTCCTATATACCTATATACTTAGATCGCTATGGAAAACAGTTTTTTGAAAAAGTAGCATTAGCCCAGGGCCCCGCAAATTCGCGATGCGCCCCTGGACGTCATTGTACTTCAAACGAAAATTTGTTAAATTTCATTTTTGTAGATTTTAAATAACTGTGTTTAGTCTTTACAATGAAATAGGTAAAAAATGGTTAAAAGGCATTTTCGGCACGTAAAAACATAAAGGTAATGTATAAATTTTATTTTCATTAGGTTAAACGTAAGTTGACCGAAATACGTACAATATAACTTACATTTTAGAATAAAGTAAATTACACTTATTTATTTCGAACTAAGATAGATTTAAATTTTATAATTTATTACTTAGTTAATATTGAAAAATATTTTTTGCGTTAAAAATATTAGGTTAATTTGTATTAAATTTTAGTTACATCCTGAATATAATATTTGATACTTAATTTCAAATCCTTGCTGAATGGTCGGTGTAGCTGCGCGTTGATTCCCACTTACAAACTGTACATACCATGGAGCAAGTGCGTTACCTAAAATATAAAAACATCGAATAAAATTTAAATGGATAAATTTTATTTCAGATTAATTTTAAAAAAAATAAACGTATACGTTTTATATTGAAGTCGATTCACAATTTTTTTGAGATAACATTTAAAATTCAAATTCGGCATTTGAGGCTCTGTTTTTGTGATTTTATTTTGGAATTATACATTGTTTAGATATTCGGAATTCGGTGTAATGTATTTTTCATTTTATGTAAATATTTATTAAATTAATGTTAAAAAACGGTATTTGCGAATTACTTGTTATTGCAGAGTTTAGAGTAGAATTGTAGCAGAATTTGCTGGCAGAAGTGCCTCCACTTGTTTTCCCATCAGGAATTAATAAATAATCTGTAACTAATGGATTCTGGCCAGCTTTTTGATCGCAATCCCTCTCAGTATATCCGGCAGCGTTATTATTGAAACCAAGTTGGAAAGCAGTACTGGTGTACCTAAAAACAGAGTTGAAATAAATTAAAAATCTAGGAAAATATCACGCATTACTTAACTTCATCAGTATGTAGCATTAGTGACGGTGCTAGATTTCATGCCTCACGATGGGGGACACTAAAGGAGGTCCTACTTGGATAAAAAAGGTGTAAAATAAATAAGATATTTTTTTATTTCAAAAAAATCGTAGTTTCTTTTTTTATCTGAATATGTTTTTTTTTTTTATTTTTACATTTGATATTTCATTTTATTAACTTCGTAATATAGAAATTCATAATTGAAAGTTTCAAAAGGATCGAAAATTTCTAGGTCCGTCACTGAATAGAACGTATAATATATTTTTAGTCGTATTGCCTGATTCTGAGTGTCGCGACTACTTCTTTGTACATTTTAGCTCTACAGAAAAGGTGTCGTCGCTCGTGGCAATTGCTGTTAAATTTAACGCGAGTGTAGGCGCAAGGCTACACTTTACACTGATATTGTGAATGTTTGATTTATCAATGCCGTCCTATTTATGCCTGCTGTATACTAACTTGCGCGCATATGATGGTATGCATACTTGCCATTGCCTTCCACGTGATCATTAACGATTATGTTTAATTTAATTTTTGTAATAATTTCCGTCATTGCCTGGCATCGAACTGAAGATTTTCGTAAAGGAAGCCAAGCGCTCTAACAAGGAGGCTATTAGAACGTATTAACATACAATTACAGAAAGTAAAAATTTATGAGTTAAAATTAAGTAGCGCTAATCCATACTTCTCTTGTTCAACTGAACACAAAATAATTACTATTTAAAACACTAATGTGTACATATTAACTATAAATAATGACCGTGATAATAATTATTATTATTGTTACGCCATTATTTTTTTTTATTATTGATAGTTATAAATACAATAGCTACTATTATTGTACCTTAATACTATTTCGCAGTAATAATTTTTACTAGCTTCATTAATTTATCCCCCATTCTGATTTATTTTATCTTTAATGGTGGTATTATTATTATTACTACTTTTAATATTATAAAAATATATACATATATATATATATATATATATATATATATATATATATTATTATTGTTATTACTAACGCCACCTGTATATATGTGAACAAATATATCATTCAAATACATGCATATTTGTTTGAGTAGTTACATAGTATACTCACAAGTAAACATATGTCTATGTGTATATCAGTAGATACATTTATTATACATACATCGTTTGTCGGATAATAATTAAATTTACGTTATATTGTTGTAAATAAAAATGTAATATTTTTATACATGCACTAGCTGTACCCTGCCACGTTTCGCTGTGGCACATTGTGGTTGCATGGATGAGAAATGAGGAACGAAACAAAACATACGTTTCATATAAGGTTAAATTTGCAATACTTGTGGGTATACAATATTTCTTGTTTTTCCATTATCTGCGTAGATATAAAGGCTGTCTGGTTTGCCGACACGGGAACACGCAACATACAGTTGTCCATGTGAAAAGCAATCCGCATCTAAATCTAAAGCACACAATTCTAAAGATTGACCTTGAGCTTTATTGATTGTGATTACGAACGCCAATCGAATGGGGAATTGCAATCTTTTAAATTGAAATGGTGTATCGGTCGGGATCATGGGAATTCGAGGAATGAGGACATTTTCACCTTTGAAAGACCCCGTTAAAATCGTTGCTTCCACTACGTTGTTCATCAATTTCTTAACTGCGAGTCGCGTGCCGTTGCAGAGTTTTGGCTGATTAATATTCCGCAACATGATAATTGGCACACCTATTTTCAATTTTAATATGTGTGGTGGCATCCCTGGCAGATCAAGTGAGTTCAAAAATTCTGTTGGATAATTAACTACTTCATCTGCTTCCACAACGGTGTCTATCGACTTATATATAATTTCCTCACTTTGAATGCTGGATTGAATAACATTATTAAGTAGATAGACATCTTTATTTTTCGCGGCAAGGACAGCTCGTTCACTGAGCCAATCGTGATTCCGATAATTAATCTGAATATTCGGAAATACTTTATCGATAAGTTCTTCTTTTGATGTTACTAAATTACAAAAATTATCAGGAAATGATATTTTTCTTGACGTCTCATCGACTGGCAGCTGTCCGTTCCCAATGTCCAGTAACTGTCGTGAGAATACCTCGGCTGTTTGATCGTTCTGTAGCTGGACACGCATATTCGTAGTCATCTGCAATGTACGTACGCGTCGCCACAATGTTGAATATTTCAAGCAAGCATTTATTTCGTCCGCTGATGTTGATCGAGAAATTACAGGCAATGTTTGCCTAAAATCTCCTGCGAGCAATATCAATGCATTCCCGAATGGTTGAACGTTTCCACGCAAATCTCGCAACGATCGATCAAGTGCTTCAAGCGATTTTTTATGTGCCATTGTACATTCATCCCAAACAATGAGTTTACATTTTTGTAATACTTTTCCCATACCGGATGCTTTTGAAATATTGCACGTGGGAGTCTCGATAAATTGCATGTTCAATGGCAACTTCAGAGTTGAATGAGCAGTCCTTCCTCCTGGTAACAATGTCGCAGCTATTCCAGACGAAGCGAGAGCTAAGGCTATGTCATTTTTTGATCGAACCGTTGCTAAAATCAATCTGATAAGGAATGTTTTCCCAGTTCCTCCTGGCGCATCCAAGAAGAAGGTCCCCCCAACTCCGTCATTTATCATTTGCATTATGCGATCATAAATGCTCTTCTGTTCACGCGTTAATTTGGGAACGTTTGATTGGACATATGACTGGAGATCACCAGTGTTGTAACTCTGTTCACGGCGCAAATCCACATGGAATGAAGTAGTCGAAGCTCGGGTGGGTGCTGGCATTCCCAATTGACTAAAAACATTATTTGAAATAGCTAAGCACTTGTCTTCAATATTTATCAATGTTTCGTTGCAGATGCCTTCTGTAAATTCCATGGTCATATTGGCATTTTCTAGGCGTACTCTATGCAAAATATCCTCAGCCATATGCGACCGATATCTTTCCCATAGCGCTATGGGAGATGAAGGGAAGCAAGCGGTCAATATAATTGTGAATAATGCACGAATTTGGTTTGGATGTGCAGTGTTGCACGCGCCATTAATACATATATCCCACTGTTGGTCGTTTTCTAATAAATTCAAAGCTTGACACGCACTGCGGAAAGTGGCATGTGTGACACCGTCAACAATTTTCAATTGTTGGAAAGATCTAGGACCAGGCACATTTACCAACAGCATGCGAAGGAAGAAACATTAATTTTGATAAGGACGCACAGCTGTTTAGAATAAATAATGATTACTAACTAAATTCACCTTCCTTTTCTAAGGATAAAGAGACAGTTAACAGACTAAATTTTTCTTTAAGAAAAATTGCAATTAACTGAGAAAAGTTTATAGAGTCAGAAATTATTACACATTTAAGTGAGCGTAAATTTGCAGATCTTAAGATAATCCGCTATCTAGCGGTTACCTTTGGAACTAAATTAGAAATTTACAATTTCTCTTAATTTCTTCTTCTAGATCTTTCCGTTAGCTAAAAATCAATGTGTATAGTTATAATACTAATAATAAAAATCATATTTTTCAACTAGAGTTGAAGAGGTTATTGATGAAAAAATATTTTTAAGATTAATAATAATAGAAATATGTCCAATCGCATGAAATAACAGTTTTCAGCAATTTTTAAATCCTAAAAGAGACGAAATTATTAGTGATTTAATAAAACAAACTTTAATAACAAACAATATAGAACAATAAATTAGATAAATACCTATTTAGAAACGTTTTCGGGCATAACCCATCATCAGCTAACACTAACTTAAAGGAAACTTAAGACATACTGAAGTGAAATATAGGGAATACATGTGTATATATAGAGATGTAAAAAGGAATAAACATAGCAGGTATAAAAATCAATAGGTTGAAAATGCTAATAATTAATATAAAATATGAAATAAAACAAGAAGACAAAAAGTTAAATTTTTATATTAAACAGCGGATTATTATTATTAGGTGTTTGGTCATTTAAAATATTATTTTTATATAATAATAATAATAATCATCTGTTTAATATAAAAATTTAACTTTTTGTCTTCTTGTTTTATTTCATATTTTATATTAATTATTAGCATTTTCAACCTATAGATTTTTATACCTGCCATGTTTATTCCTCTTTACATCTACTATATATACACATGTATTCCCTATATTCACTTCAGTATGTTTTAAGTTTCCTTTAAGTTAGTGTTAGCTGATGATGGGTTATGCCCGAAAACGTTTCTAAATAGGTATTTATCTAATTTATTGATCTATATTGTTTGTTATTAAAGTTTATTTTATTATTCTACCAATTGTATTTTCTCTGAAAATGCCAGATTGACCGTCGACTGGCTCCCCTCGTCAGCGTCGTATGAATGCTTTTATAGTTTCATTCCACGTGTAATAAGTGGGCACTTCTGAATACATCAGTGTTCTGGCAAAAACGTCTTCCTGACATAAGGTGAAGAAAGCAGTTAGAGTTGTACCAGGTGGATTAAGGGCTCTTTGTTGCACATTTGCATCTGTGAAATAAACACGCTGTCCATTCTCTAAATGTATTGCTAAGTGAACCACAGCTGGATTGCGTTCATGCATGGGAAATGAAAAAATTCGCCTTGCAGCCTCATTGCTGCTTATGTATCTTCCAGCCTGGTATTGTGCAATTTCATCGATAACTTGTACTGCATTTCTGTCACTATTTTCTGGTTGCACACCAAAAACAGCCATGTCGCTGCCTTTATTCACATACTTGCAGATGTATTTAATTGATTTGACGGAATTGCATGCGCTTTGTATGTTTTTGACAACAGAGGTGAATATGGAACCACCCAACGGTTGTCTACATTAATAACACCATTTTGCGTGTGTATTGTTGCCGAATTCCCGCCATCTTCGGTTGATCGTCTTCTATACCGAGGATATCCATCCTCTCCTGTTACTGTATTAGCTGCGAATGCTCGAGGATATTGCTTAGAATATTTCCCGTCTACCATGCATGGTGAATTCGGATTTAGTGTATCGCATGGTCCATGTATCATGTTTTTGATAACAACTGCATGCAAATCCTTATCTACGTCGGCCCGTGGAATCTCAGCGCATATGACATCGTCGATTTCGTCTGAAGTTATTTTATCATAGAGCCAGATTAGCATATGCGCATGTGGCAATCCTCTCTTTTGCCATTCCACTGAATACATCCAGCAGCGCACAGATCCAAACACTTCATGTCTCACAATGAAATCTATCAACGCCTTAAGCTTTTGTCTGAAAACACGCGCTGTGATGTCATGCCTATCCACGGTTGATTGCCCAGGAAGTAACAGCTCCTGTATCTCGTCCCAAGCTGGATTGCATGTGAAGGTGATAAATAAGTCTGGACGTCCGTAATAACGAACATATGCCATTGCATCTTGAACATATTCCTGCATGTTACGTGGACTGCCTATGTATGAAGACGGCAAAATAGTTAACTTTCCAACGTTGGTTGTATTACCGTCATTCACAACTGCATCTCGCAAATGAATGTATTCTTCGGAGCGGAGTTTGGTCTGATTCAAACGAAGGAATAGCAAACGTTCTGTTTCAATTTTTGCATACATATCCATAATGTACTGGTGAAACAACTGACGGCATTTCAAAATATAATTATCCTCGTTCCTTTGAATCATTAAGCGGTATGCGTAAAAGTTCATTGCGCTGCGCTTTTTATTGATTTCTCCACCATTCATTGGATTTATCATCTTCACCTTGAAATGATATCCGTCGGCACCATCCCAGAAGATAACTGGATATTGCAAAGCATCGTAACAACGGTGAGTTTCTGCAACGTTTATCAACTGATCGTTTCTTCGATGGAGAACAATATCTCTAGGTTGGAACTGATCTCTGACTATGACAATTGCTACTTCGTCTACAGTTAGAGCCTGGCGGCTCGTCTTTCTGCTGGTTCCGAACTTACATATCTGGATGGTGCTTAATCTGTTCCTCTCTCGTACGGATACCCGCTCTTCCATAGTCATATTCGAAAACCGTGTTCTCGATCCTTCTGTGTGGCGAGTACGACGACCCAAATTCGTTTTCCTGCGAGGCATTATTTCAGTTTTCACTGGAACAGAAGGAAGGGATAAGATTATGACCTCTTATGGCTCTCACAGCTCTAGGTTGAAAATCATGAGAGATAGGGCAATAAATAAAATAGTTAAATAATAATTATCAAAAATTAATATTTTATCTGTGTCCATCTCTCATACAAAACATAACCTTTACTTACGATTTAGCGAATGGCGCAGCTCAATCACCACACGATTTAAATAGAAATATTACGGCTGCACACGGGGGCACCACCGTATTTTTCAATTCTAAATGTGTATTTTAATTTACTTAATGTACTAAAACTCGTTCCATGTAAATATCATTAACGTATTTATTTCATCGCAAGACTTCAATTTTCTATTTAACATAGTGTGTAAATAAACGAATTATTCTTTATTCACTATTAAATTTAAAAAATTCAAATATCATAAGATAGAAATTTTTAATAAATTTTAATTTTCTATGAAAATTTAGCTCAATCACCACATAATTACACAAAAGTACCTTAATCAATTAAGGTGAATATTTAATTCAAATTGTATAATAATCTGAATGAGATGCAAGTAGATACGTTTTTTTTTTGTTAATAATTAATGTAAATTATGAACAGGTGAAAAATGTTAAGTTGGTTTGTGTACGCTTCATAAACTCAAAAAGTTCTGCAATGATTGAGCTCAAATTTTGACACGATATACAACCCGAAATATTAGTTAAATAATAATTATAAAAAATTAATATTTTATCTCTGTCCATCTCTCATACAAACATAACCTTTAATTACTATTTAGGGAATGGCGCAGCTCAATCACCACACGATTTAAATAGAAATATTACGGCTGCATACGGGGGCACCACCGTATTTTTCAATTGTAAATGTTAACGCATTTATTTCGTCGTGAGATTTCAATTTTCTCTTTAACACAGTGTGTAAATAAACGAATTATTCTTTATTCACTATTCAATTTAAAAAATTCAAATATCATAAGCCAGAAATTTTTAATAAATTTTGATTTTTTCTGAAAATTTAGCTTAATCACCACTTGATTACACAAAAGTACCTCCCCTGGCATCCGGCAGAAGCTGCGGTTGCTGGTACATGGGAAATAGATAAAAACATTCTTTGGAGCGGGTTGTATATCGTGTCAAAATTTGAGCTCAATCAGTGCAGAACTTTTTGAGTTTATGAAGCATACACAAACCAACTTAACATTTTTATATACATATATAGATAGCCACAACTTAGCGCAGCTTTGTCTTTTTTTTTTGCGCATTAGTGGCTAAATTAAATATTTTGTGTAATAATTTCTGATGTCTAATAAAGTTGATTGATTGATTGATTGATTATTATATTCTTGTTAGTAGTAGTAATAGTAGTCACTGATTGGTGCATGGTTTTTAATATATTCACTACTTTTTAATGTCTGCATTTGTTTATTATATACATTAACATTACCTCGCTACAAGGCCGTGTCCACGGGGTGGGTTTTTGGGGGTTAAACCCCCCCATGAGAACTGAAATAGCTTAGGTACTTCATTAATATCTTAAGGGAAAAAAACATTTTTATTACGAGTATAATCAATAACATATGTGTAATTTTTATTAATGTTCATATACGGGGTAATTCATCTATATTATTAATACACATAAATCAAAATGATGAAAATTATTAATAGCATGAATATTAGTGAAAAATGTATTTTTATTTATAAAATAAATATGTGAAGTAAAAATTCTCAAACACCCCCTTTCCGAAATTCTGGGCACGGGCTTGCCTCACTATTATTAGTTGTAAAACTATGATCGGCTTTTTTTTATCATTAAATGTTCTTTATTAGCTGATCTTACAATCCTCAGATTTACTTCTGTCATTTATTCTTATTAAAACGGATATTATTATTAATATATTTGCATTATATTAAACTGTCACCACTGAACTACTAGTATGAGTTAATTGCGATGGGGTGTGTAAGTGAGATATTTTTAAGATAAAAATGTATTGTTAATTTTAATTCTCAATATAATAAGTGATTTTGCGTTTTGTATTTTTCTTTTATTCTGTTCACTTTCAATTTGTCGTTAAAACTTTAAGATAATTCCCCCAACAAACTGATCAGCATTGTAACTAAGTGTAAAAATTTGTATATTGATTTTTAAATATTATATACTTTTAACTCTGCTACTCGCGCCACTAGACCGTCTAAACAGTTTAAATCTAGTAGTTTATCGTTTTTTTGTATTTGTATTAAGAAATTATTTCAATAAATTTTATTTTATTTTTATTTATAGTTCTGTAATATAACAGACGTTTAGTTACAGTATTATCATTCGTAGTAACAAGTTTCAATAGAGCGGTACTTCGCTCACTGCTCGATCATATCGCGGTTGACGTACCGCGCATCATATTCTCGAAAATAATTATTAGTAAAGACGAAGTTGAACCTACTCCGATTGTTAAACCGAATACGGAAAGCCTAGATTCAAACAATTCTCTCACATTTTCATAATCCCTCCGATTCTACCGATCTTTGCTAATCCCACTTTATCGTTCCTAACCTCTCGTAGATTTGAACTTGCTTTAATTTCCCAAAATCTACCTTTCTCATATCATCCGCAAAAAATTATTTCTCCGAAATTCCAAGATGTCCCAACTTCATCTGTTGTTTCACCGATGGTTCAAAATCAGATGAGCATATACTGCTTACTCACTCGCATATAATGATGCGAACCATCTATTTGCACTTTTTGTCAAAACTATCCTTTCAATATCCCTCACATCCTATCATCGTGCCCTGCATTTTTACCTCAAGGATGCTCCCTCAATCATCCTCGTTCTATTCTCGAAATTCCCTCTCAAGATTATCTCCTCTTCCTGAACAGCCATAAACTTCGATGTCAATCTAATTCCACCAGTAGTCTCTGGTTGCATATGGTCTAATGAACAGCCGAAATCACCGGTATAGGATTATTTTTTGATTTTTTAAAGATAAAAAAAAAAAAAAAAAACGTATAAAATTTGCTTAAGGAATGTCAGAATTTAAAAATTTATACAAAAAGTAGCGAACATCGTGATATAATAATTATTTAAATTGAAATTGGTAATATTTTATGCGTAGAGTCGAAAACAAATGATTTTTTAAAAAATTTGTTTTCCTTATACATGAAAAATTTGGAATTTTTGTTTCAAAAAGTACTAAATATTTTAATATTTTTATCTGTTAAATATTTTTTAATAAAAAAGAAAAAAAAAAAAAAAAAATCAAGAAATAAAAATGCATATTTGCTATATTTAAGGATATATTGCGCGAGTAAAACTTAAACTATGTAAATTAATTTATACCTAATTCCGCAAGCTTTTAATGACCGCTCGAAACATATGGAATACTGCAAGTTTCCAGTGTATGGTCCACGCCCGTTATTGAAATTAAATGATCTAAATGTTCCTTCTTCCGACGTGTAATACTGTAGACATCCAGCCGGTGCTATTCCGATTAATAAAATTTCGATTATATATACATATATATGTATGTAACAAATGAATATTTTAAGTTTTTGAATAAAGTTGTCCCGCAGTTTGATATTTAAAATATGACGTTTGAAATTTTTCACTGAATTAAATTTCTATACACAAGAGCTACAATATCACTTTAAGAATTTCGTTTAAATAATTTTTCATCCACATACTCGAGTGTATTTTTCATTCGCATGCTTATGCATATTTTTTATCGTTAACTTAAGCCGTGCTAGTCATCCTGATGGGTTTCCTCATTTCTAAGCAAACGTGAAATAATGAGAAATAATGAAAATATTTTTAAATTATTCCCAAATTTTACCACAAATTTGGTTTATATAAATTTTTCCTCCATGTTCCGGTGGAGAGCACCATTGTTAAAAATTATTCGCATGAATTTTGAATTACACTCGAAATACACGAAAACGTTGAAATGTGAAAGTAATCAGTATTTATTTTATAGTAGCAGCTAAATCTTTATATTACAATGCGTATTTCTGCGTCATTGTAAATAGATCGAATAGAAAATTACAGATTTTTGATCTAGATAGTGAAAGAGCGCGTGGTGGTAGAATTAACTAATGTGAAATTTCTTAATAAAAGTAAGAGAAGAAAATACCAGCCGATATATGTTTATAAAAACTTACCTATTTTATCATATTTCTTATTCAGCCCATTAGAATGGTATTTACTAGGTGAAATTCTAAAATCGCCACTATTCGTTTGGTCATTAGTTTGTGGACACTCCAATTGAACGATTTTTAATTTCCAGCTAGGACTGGATTTACTTGATGTATGGAAATTCAGTGTAGCAATTACATCGTTGACTGAATTAACATTTGCTGGTATATATACTAGAAATCAACGTTTATGTTTCAATTATTAACTATTCCGTATTATAGAACTGAAATAGACGTTTAATACACATTTAAATTAGAAATAAATATTTTACAGAAATCGAAAAATTTTTATTTTCGTAATATGAAACCATGTTATTGTTTTGCTTCCTTTTTCATGGAAAGGTTCTTAAATCGCTCCGTACATATAAATAAGTTTCCGCCGCTTTTTTATCAAAAATTAGGAATTTATTGTGAAAGACCGGTACATTACCTTTTTTATTCAAAATAGTGTCCATCACTAGCTACTACCTTTTCCCATCTTTCTGGGAGCATTCGGATACTACGTCGGAAGAACTCTCTTCAACTTTTGAAGCTATCCACGAATCGACCCAATTTTTAGTATCTTCATAAGATTTAAACCGCTGCGTAGACACCTACTGTGCCATTGAGCGGAACAAATGATAATCGGAAGGGGTAATGTCTGGTGAATACAGCGGGTGCGGTAGGGCTTCCCAATTAAGTGTTTCAAAGGAAGGTTTTAACCAACGCAGCAACATGCGGTCGAGCATTATCATGTAGAAGAAGAATTTTTTCGTGTCTGGAGTCATAATGGGCGCGTTTTTCCTTAAGTGCTCGGTTCAATCTCATTAATTGGGTTCGTTAAAGAGATCCAGTAATTTTTTCGTTCGGTTTAAGCAACTAAGCTGATCCCAACAAATATACAGCATGATTTTTTTTTGCCATGAACATTAGGTTTGACTGTCAATGTTGAAGCATGGCTAGGTAGTCCCCATGATTTTCTCTTCTTTAGGTTATCGTAATGAATACACTTTTCATCACTAATGATTATACGATGCAAAAACCCTTGCTTTTTTGCCTGAAAAGCAGAATTTCACACATGCAAAGTCAGCGTTCAATGTCTCTCGGCTTCAGTTCATATGGAATCCAATTTCCTTATTTTTGAATCATTCCTAACGATTTTAAACGGTGTGAAATTGCTTGTTGAGTTACTTCTAATGTAATTTTGCAGGAGTTTTTTTTGCGCTTGGCCGGAATCTTCCTCCAATAATACTTCCAATTCTGTGTCTTCGTACAATTTCGGCCTTCCACTACATTCTTTGTCTTCCACGTCAAACTCACCGTTTTTAAACTTCTGAAATCACTCACGACAACTTCTTTCACTTAAAGCAGCCTCGCCATATGCTTCTACAAGCAATCGATGCGCCTCAGCTGCAAATTACTTCAAATTAAAAAAATAAATCAAAAGCTCCCGCAAATGATGTTTGTTCAGCTCAAAACACGACATTTTTGTAACAACACAAATAACTGATGCTCAAAATCGGGAATATTTTTAGATAACGATGTTGTCAGGTGTCTAAACCATATAATATGTCGTCTATTCTCACTCGAAATTTCGAGTATGAGATTAACCCCCCATTCAGAGGAGAATTAGGGGATAGAATAGCCGCGCAATAGATAAGCACGTAAGCAGGAGCTCAGCCTAGCTTCCGTGCTGCCGACTAAAGTGAAACAAGTTATCAGTGTCAAGGCGAACCAAGACGACTGGCCTTTACTCATGTTGATGCGATTGTTCGCCGGCTGAATATTTCTATACGACGCTAATCGGAACTGACTATAGTCGCTTGATTTACCGATATACAAATGCAGTCCAACTGTGTCTATACTGCTGCGTACGAAACCAGCGCCGTATATTTTTGCCATCGCCCGGTATCGAACCCAAGACCTCCGGATCGGAAGTCAAGCGCTCTAGCCACTAAGCCAAATGCGACGACTATATGATAAAACGTTTTACATCTGACAATTTTACTATAACTTATTCGTGGCGCCATCTTTTGTCAAACGACGGAAACTTATTTGTACACCCAATATATTCATGTTTTAATAAATGATACTTTCATCTTTTACGTTCAAATTTTCAGGATGAATTCACTTTTTTTTTTTTTTTTTTTTCGTCATTTAGTACCCCGCATTAAATAAAATTTTCTGTGCTTCTTTCTTTTTAGCGATTAAAATATGATTAGAAATGTTTGATTACTATTTATTTAAAATTTGCACGTACATTTTTAAACATGTATAGGTTAGCGGTTTTCTTCTTGTTTTTAATTAACACCTTCTAATATCTACATTGTGAATATGAAATTTATTGTTTTTATAAAAAATAAAAACCATCGCTTTTTGTAATAATAAAATGCAAAATATCTGTACAATTATTGTTTCATTAAACTTTTCTCTTCTCTGAAGGACCACACTTCAGGAATCATAAAGCCGACAATGCATTGACCTTTTCCGAATGTTAGTGTTAGCTAAGAGTTGTCGTGCAATACATTTGAAATTAATCATCTCGTCCCTAAATTAATTGAAGTAATTAAGCCAGACTGTTCATTTCTCCGTATTTATTGATGACTGTTTTTAGTTCTGAATAGTGATCTCCCTATTAGTGTAAGTCATGACTAGGCAAAACGCTTCCTGTACGAATCGTTCAAAAAAGGACTAAGCGGTCTATGTATTTATATTTGTTTCTTTATGTGCATATACATTTTGTAATATATTACCGCATTTTAGATTTTAATGTATATTTAATAAAAAATCGTAAACATTTTCAACGTCATAGGCGAAGGATATCATGGACAGAGAATCAATCTAGCAATCTCAAAACAACTGCCTATAGAGGCAACGTGTATTGCCTACAATAATGTGGTAGAGCTAAAAGTTCTTTGAATAATGAAACGGAACAGATTAGAAAGAATTCTTATATAAAAAAAAATTAACAGCAAAAGGGATCGAGGTTGACTTCCGATGAGGCATCATATTAAATCTGTCACAAAAATGTTTCTTACAGAACTAATGAAAAAACAAAGAAAAATGGCGACAGCTGGACTCTCAATACACTGGTTCATGATGGTTGGTCACGAAGTTCGCAACCGGAGAAAGTTAATTTTTCAACCCCTTTTTTTGGTAAGCAGTCGATGTGTGTCTGGAGGGTTTCATTATTTAATCTACATTTCTTTCTCTCCCACTCATATCTTCAGATATATATGAATATCATCATCATCATCATCTACCTCACTCGAAATTCCGAGTATGTGTTATCTTCTAATTCTGAGGAGAATTAGAGGATAGGTAGTCACGCAGTTGGAATCACGTAAGCAGGAACGCAACCTAGCTTTCGTGCTGCCGACTAAAGTGAAACAAGTTATCAGTGTCAAGGCGAACCAAGACGACTGACCTTTACTCACGTTGATGCGATTGTTCGCCGGCTGAATATCTCTATGCGACGCTAATACACACGACTACAATTGGAACTGACTGTAGTCGCTTGTTATTGCGCTACAGATGCAGTGTCCAACTGTGCCTAAACTGCTGTGTACTAAACTAGCGCCGCATAATTTTTGTCGTCGCCCGGTATCGAACCCCAAGACCTCCGGATCGGAAGTCAAGCGCTCTAGCCACCAGGCCAAACGCGACATATATATATATATTAATTACAACGTAATTCTTAGGCTACCCCCCATTAGAAAAAATGTCCCAAAAAATGTCCCAAAAAAATGTACCAATTTTATGTAACGAAAAATGTCCTAATTTTATGTAACGAAAAATGTCCTAATTTTATTGTTATATTTTATAGGATTTCTATGATTATGTTATTATATTCAGATGGGCCGATTTAGAATTACGTTGTAAATTTTAATCATTCTGTACAAAGCATAGAAGAGAAATAGATAGAAATGTAAGCAAGAGGGGTCAAGGTGCACAGCCCCTTGCGAGGCCAAAATGGTTGAGTTATATATATATATATATATATATACATATATATATATAAACGTTTACAAATGTTATGAACGTTATTTGTGTTTATAAATACGAATGAATTTATTTAATTTACTATGTTGTTTAGAATTTTCTCCACATAACGTCGGTAATCGGAAATTAATATTCTCGTTGACTGCTACGGTGAAATAGTCATCTGCACATGTGTATGCTGAAGTAGCATCCGTTTGAGGTAAAGTTGGCTGTGCTAATGTGAAACTTTCAAAATCAATTCTGAAAAAAATAATATTACCTTTCAGGTTAATTATAAGATTATTTGCGATTTTTTAATAAATGTCTATACGTTCAGAGCAAATGGTTGTAAAAATAAAATTAAATAAATTTATCTTTTATGTGTTTTATTCCAAATTCAGTAGTAGACGTTCCTCACCAAATGGCTGATCTAGTAGTACTTTTTTATCACTTAACCCACTGGCAAATACATCAGGTAACATAATTATTTTTGACCAGTGCCTAAAAGACAATGCTAACCTTCGTAACTTCTCCGTGCATCTAGTAGGTCCACCTTCGTGCTTCTTTTTTTTTTTTAATAAATGCCTGTCGGCTGGGTATTTCTTGCGAATTTAAACAGTTGATATAACTGTTTTGCGTCACATATGGTTAACTAACGACTTCATTCAGATCTGTCAATGTTTTTAATAACATAGAAAGTTTTGGTGGCAATAGAACTATAAATGTATTTACTTTTATATCTTGAGAAATCATTTAAAGTTTGAAATACGCTTCTAACCAATCAACGTAATCAGGAAACGATTCTGTAGTTTTGTAATATCGTTCAGGGATGAATTCAGGAGTCTGTTTCCGGCGGGTGGGGGGGATTTATGTTCTTTTGGGGGGAGGCAGAGATCTTTTTTATATTTTTACTGAGAACGTTTTTTTTTTTGAAATATTCCTGAATAAAACCAAATATGTGAAAAATGATTTATTATGTAATTTAAAATAATGAAAAAGCAAGCGTGAACAATAAATTTCAAGTAAAATAACAATGTTTTCTCAATTGGTTTTAAAATTATTAATTCTAATATTAACATTCTAACGGGTTCATTATCTTTTTATAATAAACGAATACGCCGTGGTCGTAGGCGTAGCTAGAAGGGGGTATGGATAGACAGTGCCCATCCTAGAAAACTCGTTGCCCTCTCTAGCAGAATTGTCTAAATGTCACACGGAAAAAAACTTGGAAAGTGTAGAAGTACAGTGTACTTCGAAATTAATACCGCGATTATCACAATTGATAGTTCCCGATTACGCTGACAACAAGTACTAACTAGAGCTAATATTTTTTTCAGTTCGTGAGTATTTTATATCTTTCGTTCGCAATAAAAGCATATCGCTTTTTTCATAGAATAACAAGCAAACGTCAAAGTCAAATTTTGAAAGATCATTTTTTTTTTTTTTTATTGTTATTTTATTAAGTTTTATTTTTCCGTCAAAAATAAATCTCGTAATTTTGAAAATTAAAAATATACGACTAATTGAACCACTTTAAAAATGTTTTTGCAGCAACTTTTGGTGTAACTGTAAGCGAATAAGAAGAATTTTATTTCCTGTTAAATTTATGCATTCCCAAACAGCCTGTATTAAGTTCTGGGAGGACAATTTTAGAGCTCTGGGGGGCATTGTTCCCACAAAACCCCACTGGATTCATCCCTGATATCGTTACAACTGTGTGCTTGGCGTTATTCTATTCTCACGGACTGAGGCAACTTCTATTTTTGCAGATCTAGTTACCAATTGTTGCAAATGAGCATTTTGTGCTTGTATTGTTGCTGGTAATTGTTCTTGCGCAGTAATTATATCCACATTTCAAGCGGAAAAGTTGAATAATCAAATGACTATCCTGATAGCCAATTCTTTTATACAAATATTATGCCAATTGTTATATATTCTAAATAGCGTATAATAGTTATGATATTTTACAGCGAGGTGAACTTTTTATTGTAAAATATTTAAACAAATGTTACATATTTTATATTAGAAAAGTTTTCTTAATGTTGTAATAAATTATATAGAGAGAGTATTCATTGTTGTTTTAATGTGAAATATTTTCTATACACTTACAACTAACTTTAACTCGAAATCATTTAAAATGAATACGTACAAAATAAAAATTGTAAAAATAAAACTATAGTCTATTATAATTATGTGAAAAAAGCGAAGGTTACAAAAAAAAAAAACGATGTGAAGTGGAGGGAAAAGCAGAGACTATAAAATTTCAACCGAAGTGAACATAAATTTAATAATTATTTTCGGAAGAAAATGATTTAAAAAAATTTATTTACGTGTACAATTTCCGCAAAGTTTAGCCGTCGGAACTCACATAACATTTTATTAAAATCGTCAATGCTTTGCGAGTTTTTATTTACTTATTTATAAAAAAACGCGTCTTCCTTATCATAATTGTACATTTAATTAAAATTTGCATAATTCTGTTCTTATATAATTTGCATATCTGAATATGTATTTAATGATAATGTTTAAATAGACACAACTTTTAATTAAATGTAATTGTAAACATTATGTAAAGATCGTTTACCATTAAATTTTTTTAAAGCACCTTAATTACTTCAGAAATCCTGTGTCTCATATTGTATTTTTTCGATGTACTATACAAAATAAGTTCATAAATAATAGATAACATTTTTTCTACGTTCGAGAGTATACATAATTATATGGTTTCTGAGAGTGTTGTTGGTTGAATAATTTGTTGTATTGCCGTAAGATTTTTTCTGAACTTTATTTCCCTTTAATTGTTTATTTCATTTATTACCATTATTTCTGCTCATCATTATTATTACAAAATGCCTCTTAAAAGAATTCCTAACCATATTACGGGAATATTTAAATAATAACTGTAATGTTTTAACTATGCATTTATAAATCGACAACATTCTTATTAATATTCAAACCCCTATGATGTTGGAACCATGATTTGAAAACCATTACTGCATATAGAAGATAATTTCTCAAATGTTCATTGTCAGTCGCTTTTAGAACTCTATTTTCTAAATAGAATCTTTCGCTCGATGGATTAATATCGTGTAATATCCGAGCTTCTTTTTCAAATTAAAGTTTAACTATAAAACTTTATTTTTATTTTGATTACAATAGAAAGGGAGTAATGTAGTAGAATATCATCATACAGTATTCATAGTTGTGCTTTCGGATGCAATTAATATAACACTATGTAATACAAATATGGGGGGTACATCATACACTTTATAACATATTAGAACACTGAAATTCAAACTTATACAGTTACAGCAAAATTGGATAAATGTTAATTGTTAACAGTTTTAGGACATCAAGCGTACAACTAACATCTGCTGGCGCAATCTACTGGCACGGATACGGAAAGAAGCAAAAAAAGTGGTACGATCGTGTCGCGTTGCAAAATGTCAATTTTAGCATAGCGAATGGAGTCTAGCTAGCCTATGCATTTTACGATTGCCTCCGTTTTCTAAAAATAATTCCAGGTGTCAAATTAGTTGCGACATTTAAAGAAAGGAACGCCGAAGATGGGTATAAGATACGCGCAAGACCCATTCGAAAAACAATTGCCGCTAAATAATGGCTAGCATGACGTTTATAGTTTTTGTACAGGTCGTCTGAAATCTTTAAAGTTCTGGCAACGCAGAATATTCTAGTTCATTGCATTATTTGCGTTGTCATTATATTCGGATAATATCGATTTTTGTTTGAAATACGTATAAAATATTTCGTTTCAGCGTTTTGTAAATCAGCTTTCTTTTTTCTATTTTTTTTTATAATTGAAAAAGGGTAACATTTCTGTCCATTTTAATAAAAATATTCTAATTATCTCTCGATGAAGCATTTTATACAAAAACGGATAACCCTGTTTTGCGTTGTGTCTATTAATAATAGTAAAGTATTTGCGGTAAATCTGCATGCACTAGTGTATACTTTTGGTAAAATGTTTGAAATATTTAAATTGTAAATACTTTAAAATATAAGTACTTTAAGCGCATCCGAATTATTTCTACTTTTTCGGTTATAATTTTTGATATCTCACTTCAGATAATAATCGTTACAGAACTTAAAAAGCGGACTAAGCGGTTGCATAATACGAGAACGAATTTATAGTTTAAAAATGAGTTAATTATTTCGAAACTGTTCAATTTTAAGCATATTTTGTAATTTGTAATTACCATCGAAAGTGATGATTTGTCAAAATTGCCTAATAATTTTTTATTTTAAATATCACAGCGTTGCGTGAGATTATTAGTTACCAAAAATTTCGCAACTAATGTTAGCGTTCTCGAATTAACACCGAACAAATAAAATTAATTTTATTAGGAATTTTTATCTAGGTTAATTGCGATGCGCTTAGGATTGCTTTAAGAAGGACTTTTCTGAACATTAGTGAAATGTGTGTGTATATTTAAATTATAAAAAGCGTGGTGTTTATTTTAGCGCTGAAGAAAATTTACGAGTAAATGTGATAGAAATCTATAAAATTTATGGAGTTAAATACGTATTTTTGGTTACTCACCTCAGCTGACAAATTTGCGTATTTGTCGGCTTTATTCGTAGAGAACATGTTCCGGCTGTTTGAGAATTGCTTTTAAAGTACGTCAATTTGTTGGATGTAGAATCGCCACATTTTAATTCAGCTGTAATTCAAGCAATTTTTAGAATGACTCGGTGAATCGATTTTCCGAAAAAGAACTTTTATTTAATGTAAACAATAATAATGACATACCTGTTGTAGTTTTACAGCAAACTAGTAATGGTATAAAACATCTTCCACTTATCGTACCATGTTTCCGATTACATTCAAAACGTGTGGTACAATGTCCACTATTATTATCGCAAGGAATTAATCCTAAAACATATAACCAAGATAATTTAAACATTAATTTGCATTAACTAAGGTTGCGCAGATCATAAATATGTACTCGCAGAGGGGTACAAACACTACAAACGTTTCACAAATTAGTTATGCGGAGATTTACACATACGTCCATATAGATTATAGGCATGTTGCGGATCTTACGCATAAATTTCCACATCAGCATCCGCATCCATATCCGCAGTAATCAATGCGAATATTAATGTATCAATTTACAGTTGCTAAAAGAATGAGAATGACAGATTCCTCGGATAAAGATACAAAACAACCAGGAACTTGCGGTATGGTTAGAAAGGCTGGCTTGAAAAACGATCTTGCCACGATGCTCCAGATTCGTCAAGTTCATCAGAAAATAGTAGCGCCGACACTGTACTCAAGAAAAGGAATTGTTATCTTACCGTAATAAGAAAAAGATCAATGTAAATGAAAATCCACTTAAACGGTGGAACGTTCCCCGAGAAGAACTGAAAATATTATCTAGAATAGCACGCAGATTTTCATTACCTCCACTAAAAAGCGTACCCTTAGTGAACAGTTGTTCAGTAGCGCGGGCCTAATTTATGATCCTCTGCGAAACAGACTGGAACCTGAAAAGGCGGCGACATTACGTTTCATTAAATATAATGCACCAATTTTTAACTTTAATTAATAAGTATATAATTATTTAATAAAAATGCAAAAGATTACAGGCTTTTCGTATTATTCATGCACCAATATGAAATTTCTTTTTAAAAAAATCCTAAGATCCGATTCCGCATCCGCGGATGTCAAAAAATCTACATCTGCAACATCCCTAATAGATTATATCAAAATCATTGTTGTACATATACTGTGGTATACGATTTTATGAGGGGGTTTTGCCCACGCAAATTTTTTAGCTCCGAGTGTCGCATCCCCTGCTACCTCCGTTTAGCTCGCTATGGATATACTTATTTTATAACGAAGCAGATCACAGACATACGGATATCTACAGAGAAAAATATATTTCTTCTTATGTCATAAATTGATTGATTTTATATTGACTCGCAAAGGGTATAGCCGGGTTTATATGGGAAATCTGCCCTTTCGGCTTTTTCGACTCGCACTTTTGGGATCATTTTGGTGTCGAATAGAAAAAATTTCGCTAAATTTTCAGCTCTCTTTATCTCAAACGACCTTCGAGTTTTTCGAAAAAAAACAGTTTTTTCGATTTTATTTATTTTTTCATAAGAAAAAATTCAAAATTAACGAATGGTGATTTTTTTTTTCCTTATTCTTAGGAATAAAATACATGAAAAAATATTATGGTCATAATTTTTAAACGAAAAGCCGATTTTTAGCGACCGAAATAAAATTTAAATATTTTTTTTCAATGCTTTTTTGGAGAGCGTCACTCACCGAATTTTGTCAGAAAATGTCTTTTATTCTCCTCTATTATACTCAGGAATTTTTTCGAAATTTTTCAACTGGTGGAACAATACGAAAAAAATTAAAAAGTAATTTTTTTCATAATTTTGCGTTTAAACAAATTAAAATTTTTTTTATTGCTAAAAAATTCATAAAAAATAATTTTTTTTAATGAAAATTACGAATTACATTGATAAAAAAAATTTTTCAACATTTTACTGCAAAGTGATTGCATGAAGACCTTTAGAAATTATATAAAATATAGGTTAGCGCACTACATTGCCATCTACGGAGATTTTTTCCTTGTTAATAGTACATATTTTATACACGCGAAAAAAAAATGTTTATTTTGTCATATTTGTTTAAATTCCGTGTTGGCCCCTATCAATTCCGCTTTTAGTGTTATTTTTTATAAAGGCACAATTTTTAGTTGTTTTCGGCTATGGCCAGTCATTTTTATTTACCGCCGCGTGATAGATAAAATTAGAAATCAAGAAATACTAAACAGATTGAATAAAGAGATGGAATTAGTTAAGACTGTAAAAAGAAGAAAGATTGCATATCTAGGACACATTGTGAGAAACCAAAAATATGAAATTTTAAAATTGGCCATTGAAGGAAAAATAGAAGGAAAAAGAGCTCGAGGAAGAAGAAGAAGAACCTGGATGGAGGATGCGAGAGAATGGACGGGAATTCGGATACCGGAATTGCTGCACAGCATGGCCGACAGAGAAAACGCCAGAAGAATAGTCGCTAACATCTAATGCAGATACAGCACCAACAAGAAGAAGAAGAACAAAAAAGGAAAGATGGCCGCTTATCAACCGTTCACGATCGAGTCTTTTCTCCTGTGTTGTTGTTGTCCGCTCGTTGTTGAAGTAACTCCGTTTTGTTGTCGTTGTTCGTTTACCGCATGTATCGCTTGTTTTTTTTCTCGTTGTACTTAAAACATCATCATAAATTGTTGAAAATTATTATATCTAATGCCAGTTATTTAAAATAATTACGTTAAACGGTGTTTAAATTATAATAAAGTTACTTTAATAATCGAAATTTTTGTCTTCGTTAGATCGAGACTGAAAAATTATTCCCAATAGCATGGGAATATTATTATATAATCGTCTTCATGTACAATTTAGCATGGAATAATATTTATTTAAAAATTCTTTAATCACTTTTTACACTCCTAATAACTTTATACAGGATAATATGTCTTAGTTTTTTATAGTTTTCTTTATGTTTCTTCTCTGGTAAGATCGTATTTTCGTAAAAAATAATTATTTTTTATGAATTTTTTAGCAATAAAATGTATTTAAATTTGTTTAAACGCAAAATTATGAAAAAAATTACTTTTTAATTTTTTTCATATTTTTCCACCACTTCAAATTCCTGAGTATAATAGAGGAGTATAAAAGACATTTTCTGACAAAATTCGGTGAGTGACGCTCTCCAAAAAAGCATTGAAAAAAAATATTTAAATTTTATTTCGGTCGCTAAAAATCGGCTTTTCGTTTAAAAATTATGACCATAATATTTTTTCATGTATTTTATTCCTAAGAATAAGGAAAAAAATGAAAAAATAAATAAAATCGAAAAAACTGTTTTTTTTCGAAAAACTCGAAGGTCGTTTGAGATAAAGAGAGCTGAAAATTTAGCGAAATTTTTTCTATTCGACACCAAAATGATCCCAAAAGTGCGAGTCGAAAAAGCCGAAAGGGCAGATTTCCCATATAAACCCGGCTATACCCTTTCAGTACAATTTTAATATTAATTTTTTTTTTTAAATATATTTATTTATTGTCGCTCGACAATTTAGCCATTTGCGACGAATATATTACATCTCAACAGTTAACTTATTTAGATACTATTATACATATTTACATGTTTTAGGTATGTTAGTACATTTTCACAATTTGATCTGTTGTTGTAAAGGAGTTCTGGTATAGGTTTTCCTACCATGTCGCAGGTTGCTCGCTGTGTTTCCCACTTTTTGCATGTGAAGAGGTGGTCTATCGAGAAAGTCTCTGCGCAGATTTCACAAATGGGCGCCGGCTCCTTGTCGATGATATACTCGTGTAATATTAATTTTATATATATATATATTTATATATATATATATATATATAAATACATTTTTTGCGATAATGGGCAATTTAGCAAGAAACTAGCTTAACTCTATGCGTTCAAATATCATACTATTGCTGTAGTAAATTAAATTAGTTGAACCACGCTTTACAGCAGCATACAGAAAGAAATAAAAAAAAACGAAATAACAGAAAAATAATATATTTATATTCTACGTTTAGCGATTTAAAATTTGCTATATCGTTTTAATTTGTACACTATAATTTTTTTTGTATTTTAACGTTCAACTTTTTGTCGGTAAAATTTAGTTATTCAGAAACGCTAGTTCCTTTAAAGCTAGTTTTTTACAAGTGTCAATTTTATTCATTTGAGAAAACTTTTTCACCTAGTGGAACTTTTTATAATTCAGACGTTTCACAAATTGTATAATATGCGCGCGAATAATAAATCTATGATTAAAGATGCCGAAATGGAGCTAATAATCATGTAATATAACACCAATTCCACTCATATCAACGCCGAGTAAAGATATCCTGATTCATATTCGGAGTAAGCTAAAGACAAAAGCAACGGAACGATTCGCTATTCTTCCTCACTACGACTCCAGCGTCACGGATCCGGTAATGTCGACGTCCAGGCGGAATGAGGTAGTCCTCTGCCGCGTTCGGTCCGGACATACACATCTTACGCATCAGTTCCTGTTTGAAAAAGAAGAACGGCCGACCCGTCCTGCATGTAATACTCCCCTTACCATCGCCCGCATCCTAACTTCCTGCACAACTTATACTTTCCAACGCCAACTCGCTGACCTTCCTAATAATCTTCCTAACATACTGCGGCGCACCTCCTCCGCCGAAACTAAACTCCTCCTCTTCCTCAATAATACAGACATCCTACCTTTAATCTAATATAATACCTTTCCTTCCGTGCCTCTGGCCCAAGTAGCAGGATACGGCACGGTTACAAATCAAAAAAGAAGAAGAAGAAGAAGAAGTAAAATAGATTTATTCAAATTTTTTTATTTTTTAATTCAGCTTTCTGAAATACTGAAATATTAATTCTATGCATTAGAATTTTGAACTAAACGATACTATAAGCCTTGCAATCCTTGTACACTGAATCTTATATTGAATATTTTGACAAGGTAATTAATATCAATTTTAATACTTAAAATTTAGTTTATAATTTAATTTTTTTTATCATGTTATTTGAACGCTAGTCCGTTATTATTGCACTAAACTTGTGCGACTATAATGTTATACTTTTGTTCTTACCGGCTGTTTCATCAGGAGTATTCGATAACGAATTTGTAGCTGCAAAAACTGTAATCAATAACAACGCAGCAGTTTGATAATTCATCTGAAACAGTAGATAAAAATTCTGACAAAATTTAACAAAGCACAATACCCCCCCAAACATAGCACAAATAGCGACAAATATCATAGCGAGCTACACAGACCATGCGTGCCTCTACGCAGGTGGAGCGAAGGCAATAGGTTATCAGTCACCGGCGGCATGCTCCTTCGAAGTCTCAGGTTTCATTTATTTGCTTTCGTGCTTTCTTGTATTTTTTCTCTTTATTTTCTTTCTTTTTTTTTTTTTGTATTTGAAGATATTTAGCTGCCCTCATGTATATTCAGATGAGTATTTACGGAGTGTGTGTGTACATATCTGCATGTATAGTATGTTATAATTTATATAATCTTAAGTTGACTAATATTATGATGTATAGTATAAGCAAGAATAGTTGTAATTTCGTGTTTTGAATAAGAGTATCGGGCAAAGTTAACCACATGAGACCCATTTTGTAATTTTGGAAAAAAATATTCTCTTTTTTTTTTTAGACATCGATAGACATATTATGTTCTGAGCATCCATTCACAATGCTAGATCGCTGTGCCCCCGGTTTTGTAAACTATTTTTCTTTGCATTAAATAGAAAATCAAGTAAACTGAAAATCACTAATAAATGTAGGTGAATACATCCTGTTTGTTAAAATGGTATAATAAAACAAACTTTAATAACAAACAATATAGAACAATAAATTAGATAAATACCTATTTAGAAACGTTTTCGGGCATAACCCATCATCAGCTAACACTAACTTAAAGGAAACTTAAGACATACTGAAGTGAAATATAGGGAATACATGTGTATATATAGTAGATGTAAAGAGGAATAAACATGGCAGGTATAAAAATCAATAGGTTGAAAATGCTAATAATTAATATAAAATATAAAATAAAACAAGAAGACAAAAAGTTAAATTTTTATATTAAACAGATGATTATTATTATTATTATATAAAAATAATATTTTAAATGACCAAACACCTAATAATAATAATCCACTGTTTAATATAAAAATTTAACTTTTTGTCTTCTTGTTTTATTTTATATTTTATATTAATTATTAGCATTTTCAACCTATTGATTTTTATACCTGCTATGTTTATTCCTTTTTACATCTACTATATATACACATGTATTCCCTATATTTCACTTCAGTATGTCTTAAGTTTCCTTTAAGTTAGTGTTAGCTGATGATGGGTTATGCCCGAAAACGTTTCTAAATAGGTATTTATCTAATTTATTGTTCTATATTGTTTGTTATTAAAGTTTGTTTTATTAAATCACTAATAATTTCGTCTCTTTTAGGATTTAAAAATTGCTGAAAACTGTTATTTCATGCGATTCGACATATTTCTATTATTATTAATCTTAAAAATATTTTTTCATCAATAACCTCTTCAACTCTAGTTGAAAAATATGATTTTTATTATTAGTATTATAACTATACACATTGATTTTTAGCTAACGGAAAGATCTAGAAGAAGAAATTAAGAGAAATTGTAAATTTCTAATTTAGTTCCAAAGGTAACCGCTAGATAGCGGATTATCTTAAGATCTGCAAATTTACGCTCACTTAAATGTGTAATAATTTCTGAAACTACTCTATAAACTTTTCTCAGTTAATTGCAATTTTTCTTAAAGAAAAATTTAGTCTGTTAACTGTCTCTTTATCCTTAGAAAAGGAAGGTGAATTTAGTTAGTAATCATTATTTATTCTAAACAGCTATAGTGTAGTAGAAATATTAGAGTTTCCTCGAAGAAATACTTTATTTAATGTAGACTGACAAAAATTAGCTGAAAAATTTTCATGTAATATAATTTGTCAGTTAAATTACACTGCAAGTAAACATTCGGTACATTATAATCTAAACAGTGAAATAAAAGTTAACATTTAAAAAATAACACCGGCTTTGTTTACGTTCATAAGATTTTTCATTAGAATGCAAGGAAAATACGAAACGTCGAAATTTTAAAATTAAAGAAACGATAAAAGCGGGAGCAACTTGAAATATTGTGCTAATGTTAGTTTATCGAATGACAAATCTGAAGTACTTATAGCGCCATTTATAAAGCGCTGAAGATAGTCACTGTTTTAGCTGTCCGTATTATCACCCAAAAATGTTTGCATTAAACATTACGAAATAAAATTATTAAAAAAAGGGAAATACTGACTTCAACATTTTTTCTAAATATTGAAATAAAAATCACCAAAAATAAAAAATAACTATTTGATAAAAGATATAGTATATTTCGCAGTAATAAACTGCGGAGTGATTATTTTTGAAATAGCGTTAATACTTTTCAAAATCTGTAACAGATTTAAATTGCAATAATCAAAAAAAAACAAAACATTTAACGAATAATACGAGATCAGTCGTTTCCCATAAGGCAAGAAGAGAAATACTTCATCGGAATGTTATCTAAGAAATTGAATTTCGTGCTGACTTTAATATGTATTGATGTTGTTTAAGAATAAATCACAATGTCTCGAAGTACATTACCCTGAAATGTCTTTCCTCAAATAATTGCTTTTAACTTTTCAGAGCATTTTTTTCAATTTCTAGAGAAAATGTTGAGGTAATTATTTTTTTTTACAAACAATTCTGTCGTAATTTTAAATTTGTAAATCTAGTTCACGGTAATGGTGACTTAAAGTAACCGTACGAACTGTATTATTTTAAATTAGCGAGACTTCTGACGTTATTCCTCATTCTGATTTATCGCGATCTGTTTACTTAGAAACTTTGGCATATTTCTTGTCTTTGAGTGGCCATAAACGTCTGGAAAGTAAGACGTTTAGCGAAAGTATGTCACTTATTAAATGGCGTAAATTTATCTTCGATTAAAGCTTGCGTATGGGGTAAACTTATTCTTTAATTATCGTTTATTCCGTTAGAGTGCTAAGTTGCATTTTAGAACTCCAAAAAAGATCAAGAAAACTCGTTAAATTCAGTCGATTCGTGTCCTCGAACCGATAGGAAACTGCGTGTCGGACCTTTAAATTTAAATTCCACTTTAGGATTAAAAAATGAAATTCAAAATACGTAGAAAGATCGTATAAAATCGGTTCGTGAGTTCTGTAATAAATTATATTCCAGTTCCAATAATAATAAATTAGATGATTTTTAAATGGGATTGCATGTTTTAGAGCAGCTTAATTTATATTTATTTTTCTATTTTCAGGTGTGTCGTTGTCCAGAAGTATACGTTGTAATTTCATTGTTGATGCGCGAAGAAGGAAATCACAGTAGTTAACTGTCATATTTTGTCGCTGTTAAAAATGTAACTAAAGTTTGACCGTTGAATACTATCAATCGAAAACTTGCTAATTACAGGCTAAAAAATAAAAACATTACCGACGGATTTTTTACCTTCGCTAGTTAGTTGTAAAATTTATCTTGAATTTATCAAGCTAGCCTATTGTTAAATGATAGCTCTCAAGATCCTTTGGTTTCATTGATAACTAACCGATTCGGTTGAAGTAGTACAGTGTACGCGAGTTAAAGTGATACGAAATATAAGAAACAGTTCAATCAGGTAATTTTTATCAATTTCAAGCATAACTTATGAGATTATAAAAGATAATATTAACGCAAAGTTAACTAAAGAGCTGAAAGTGGGCTCTGATTAATAATCGTGAACAACTTAAACATAAAAATATCAAATGATGCAGTGCGATAGTACAAACAAATGTATTTCGAGGTAGACAACAAACAATCGTATTAGATGCAGCAAGTGAAATTAAACTAAAGGAAGACACATATACATATATATATATATATATACTTAAAGTTGGAAAATATGTAGGAGTAAATAATATTTTGTTTGCATCACCTACGTTTAACAATAAAATATGAGTATATTTATTAAAAATAAAAACTTAATGAAATAAGTTACAAAATAAATCGTACGATTCAAACTAAAATAATTAATAACAGGATGCAAATAAAGAAATTTCTAAACTTAGCAAAATGTATTATAACATCAAATGTCGCGCCGCAAATATCACGTTACGTCATTGAAGACATACTGAAACAAAACGACAGAAAAGTGAACTAACCATTACCCTTTATTAAATCGGGATTACGCGACGAGAGGATGTAAGCGTATTTTTAGCTTTAGAAGACAGGTGTATATGTGATACTGAAACAATCAGAGAACAGTAAGCAAACATAAAACTTGATCACTAATTATCAGTTATGGAAATGGAATGTTTCATATTTTCATTTCGGAAGATCAATTAACAAATCGAGACAAATCTGAAATCACTATTAATGAAAACATAATGGTAAACTGGGAAGTACAGAGTAATGATTATATCATCGAGCTAAGAACAATATGTTCTGTAACAAAATGGCAAAAGGCTACGCAGAAGTGTTCTAGAGCACTTCTGCGTAGATCACCGCACTGCCTGATTTTAACGGCATTCTGTACAATCTTCCCTCAAGGCAAGGTTGCACGGTACGCAAGAACATGCATGTCTCTGCCTTAGCTTTTGACCACTACCGCGCAGATACTAACACATAGTCTCTATCCGATGCAACCGAACAAGTTGCCGTGCACGGGGATTTTTCCTTTTTGGCCGAGTAAGCATGCTCGATGGGAAGTAAGAACGATGTCCGAAAGAGCGTGAATTAATGACGCATCAGGGAATACTTTTTTAGCTCGGACACCGTCAAAAGATAGCAGCACTACAGGTACCGGAATCCATATGAATATAGAGATGGTTCTACGTATAAAATCAAGTTTGAGAGCAATGCATCGATGAACCAAATATGATTATTTCACGTCGTCCGGTGGCATGTCAAATCGTGCGTATCACTGAAGCCATTATCTTTTGAAACTATGCGATCGAGAGTAGGATTTGCTGAATTTTCGGTATGGCATAATCTCAAAAAATAATCCAGAAATATACTGTGAGACTATTCTGTCATACAAAATTGAAATACACGACACATTACTTTCTTTTTCGAGAATCCATGATTAAAGACTTTCTGTAATAATAATTGAAAAGTTTCTTCTTGTTTCACCGTTTTGTTGTTCCAGGATGAGCACTCAATATTTTCAGTAATATAACTGCAAAAATAATATACTCGAAGGTTAGGTGTGATTTAAGGATATTTTTAAATGATAACTTCGTTTCGAAGCGAAGAAAGCCCCCATTTTCGGTTGAAAAAACGGTTTTTCGCGTTTTTGGTTCTGTTCCACCATTATAAAAATTTTGAAAAATTTCAAGGACATTTTTAGCATTAAATACACAACATGCTGTTTTTTTTGTTTTTTTCTTTTTGAGAAAACCATATTTTTTGTTTCGATTTTATCGAGCTTTTATAATTTAAAACAATTAGAAAAAATTGAATTTCGCGCCGAAAAAATTCACGATGAAGTAATTTGAGAATTCCTAAAAATCGTTTAAGGTTTCTACAAATTGGTCAACCAGAGGCTGAGATATCACGAAAATAAAAAACTGAAAAACACGTAATATTCGATTTTGAGGTTAGGTTAGTATATTTTGGACTGAAACTTAGAAATCGTCACCATTTATCATCCCGATCCGTTCATAGGCAGTTTTGACCAGCTTATTCGGCTAGGCCCTTTGGAATATGCACGAGAAAATGGTAAATCGACGATTACTGTGGAAAATAGAAAACAGAAATCCCATATCAACAACACAGTATGAGTTCGGTCCAACGCGTTCAACCGTAGATCACTTATTCTATCCGCAGTCAGAAATCTTAAACAATTTCAACAAACGAATGCACACACTAGTGATATTTTTTGATATAACACAAAGGCTAACAACAGCATATGGAAAGAAAAATCTTTTATCATGCTATAAATATGGGGATTCCGAGAAAATATAATATATTTCGTCAAGAACTTCTTATCGTCTCGTGTCTTTCGCGTTCGCATCGGAATAAACGTTGAATAAATAGCATTCCACAGGGCTTCGTTCTTAGTTCACACATTATTCATCATTGCGATAAACAATCTAGTATCCACCATATACCCACTAATATTATCCAATGATTTCACCGTACTCATCGACTGCAGCAGGGACCGAACTGCTACAAAGGTCAGTAAATGAAGTCCAAAAATAGGCTTCACAAAATGGACTAGAGTTTTCAACCGCGGCGAAAGCCAACGAATGACCTTTAAATTTTCTTCGAGATTACCTAGGGGTGAAGTTCTTAATTTATCTTAGAAGTACAAATAATATCCCCGATGTTCTACTGATGTCTCACACTGTTCTAACCATTTAGCACAATTCCTTAACAAGCGCGCATATCTTGAAGCTGACACCGGATATATTAATGTACCGTATAATATTCTTCATAAAAGGAATCACCGCTCTTCTACCAACACATAACCCGAAAATACAATCACAGTAAAAAATCACGATATTCTCTTGTCCTATACGAACACATTAAAAGAATACAGTGCGCATGAAAAGTTTTAAAACATCAAAGGTACTGCATGTTGTACATCGACCGGAAATCATCGCCAACGCTCTTTCAATAGAACTATCGGTGACGTCGGCCGAACTAAATGCTATCAGATTAACCGCTGAATCCGCGATAGATCAGAATTACAAACATATTATCGCATTCACAGACTCATTACGTGTCGTCATTGCGATTAATGAATGACATACCACCTTGAAAAACCCAATTATGTCCAAACAGATACACTATTTGGGTTTCAGCTCGACTATGGAAATAGCAAATTTAAAAGGACATTCGGAGACAAGTGAAAACACTACAGCTGACTTTAAGCAAGTTCATATTATACCTTTGGTTGCAGTTCCACCGAAAGATCTTTACAAAGCAACAAAAATCCAGTTCCAGCTATACTAGAACCGTTACTGGAAAGAATTGTCGCTTGCAAATAAGCTGAGAAGAGTCAAGCCTACTACTGTGTCCTGGAACATTACCATGACATCAAGACGTGACGACGTTGTTTTTACAAGACTGCGCATATGCAGCACTAACGCACAAGCACTTCTTGAATGGTGCTGCTCTGCCGACACTGTGGTCGTGGTCCCTCAACAATAGAGCATATCCTTTCTGATTGCCCACAATGTTCAATCTGTCTTCCTACTACTATCCCAACTGCCTTATCCGATGATTCTCATGAAATCAAAAAACACTATCATTCTTTAAACTAAATAATATTTATAATTTAATCATATCTTAATATCTGACGTGTTTGGCCATAGTAGAAGTACGCGGTACCATTAAAAATGAATAATAATAAAAAATACTAAAAAAATGTAAAAACATATATAGAACGGTAATGTTAGCAATAGTCATTGCAAAAGTTCTTGATAGCGTGGATTTAAATTAGCTGATGGAAACTATGTGAAAAACTAAAATCTGACAGTAATACATTAGAAATCCTAAATCACAAATAAGCAACTTCAAAAAAAAAACAAAGAAACGATCATGTTGATACAGGAATACTAAAGAAGCTACATTAAATCTGAACCTATGAAATATACCGGTCGGACAAATGTATGAATTAGAATTGCCTGATCGCATAAAATTGTAATATTTGCGGATGACTTAGCAATAATAATAGTGGATAGATGTTTAGAAAACTTGAAAAAAACATCGCAATAGTTTGTAATAAAATAAAAACCTCTTATTCTATTTATATAATATAGTCGTAATTTAAAGATCAATATGAGCAAAACAAATTTGATCATTTTCAATCATAGAAGAGTAAATTTAAATTAGCAAATATGCGAGTTTAAAATTATAGATTATAGAAAAGAATATCTGACTACATTAACTGATAAAACTTTTACAATCACGTCGAAACAAGTTACGAATTACAAAACTACGAGACTGTATTTCGACGCTCCTTAATAATGACTAGGATTAGATACGGAATTGAAATTTGGGTCGAGGCAGAGAAACGGAATTAAGGAAAATTAGTAGGCTACAGAAAAGATGTTTAAAAATTTTGTTACCGAATTGGAGAAGTGCGAATCTTGTAACGAATTCTACTTCGGGTGGGATAAGAATAAAAAAATGTTCCCGAAGATGTTGTTTTTTTATTACAGTAAACTTTTAAGGTATAAAACAGAAAAACTAAGATTACCGACAAAGGAAATATGTGGGACTAGGAACTGTGACAATTTATGTTTTATAAGACCTAAAGGGATTAATAATAAAATTGATAATGTTGAAGAGGAAGTTACGAATCATTTACTAGGTAACTTACCAAAGGAATTAAGAGGCGAATGTAATTTGAATATATGGAAGGACAAAATAAAAATATGATTGATCGCGTGGTGCAAAGAATGAGAAATGGATAGTCATAGGAAACGAACAGCGATAAGAAATTGATTGAAAGAGTAAATAATTATAAATAATGTAATAAAAAAAAACAATTAATGTTTGGTGCTCAGTTCTAGCTGCATTACTTATGGCTTATGTGAAAATATCGTGGTACGATGTGCGATGGGTATAAATGTTTTGATTTGAAAATTAGACGTAGAATAGTAAAAATAGAAGTTAAATTGATTTATGTAATATATATATATATATATATATATATATATAAGACGAATATGATGTATTAGATTTAAGATGCAGATGATGAATAAACGATATAATTATGTTGGGAACCCACAGACGGGCAATTGCCTTGTGGGACCCGCAAATTATTTAAAACAAAGAAAACAAAAAAGTACGCAAATAATAAAATTACAAAATTTATGAATATTTTTACGAAGTTAATTAATGATAACAATAGGATAAATATAAAAAAAAGGAATAATATTAGAAGTGCTATACACGGTGTGAGATGCTAAAGTTTAAGAAATCCAAAATTTTTAGCGAGTTTGTACACAGAACCATAATTAAACTAATCCGATTTTATAAAACAATAAACTACACAAAAGCATTAGTAATACTTTGAATTCTTAAACTTAGAAATAAAAAAAGCGTATGATGTTTTCAATCAAAAGTAAACCGAAAGTGGAACGAACATTTCGCAACATATCACGTGTCCAAACAAGAGATCTAGAATAATGAATAAAAGTGTAAAATGCAATTTCAAAAATTTATCAATTATCAAGTTTTTTTCCATCAATTATAAATAGATTCAATACGGATCCTGTACACACAAAACTGCAGCATAACATTTCTATCGAGACAGAGGAATTTCTAAATTTACCTTAAAAGATTTAATATTGCGGAGACGTTGGGTTGTCTTTAAGCAGACCGGGCTCGGTCCTCGGGCTTCCAACGTGTAAGGGGCTTCGAGATTTTGAAAAAGCATTTGGTAAATTTAAAATTTTTATAAAATCTTCCAATAAATAAATAATGTCAACATTTTGTGTAAATAAGTTCCTTTATTTTTTCTCATTTAAAAATATAAATTACGAATCGCGAGATATAAAGTCGTTGATAGCAATATCTGTTAATAAATTCGACTCTGAACTTATTATTGAAAGACCATTTAATCTAATTCGTGTCGTTGAATTTGTTAAATAATTTTACGTTTTAAGTTTCTTCTTTTACGTACCTATTCAATTTTTCGATAATTTGAATCCCTTAAAGGGTTTACCTGACTTCGGATACTATGATTCTTAAAAATGGCCTCCTGCGGAGGTGAAAAACTGTATCGAGATACGTAACGCACAGGGCAATATACCGCATATTTTGAGGTGTTGTAAGGTGTATTAAGTAGAGTAATAACGGAAAATTTCGATGAAGTAGTGACAGAGAAAGTGAGTACGTTTAATGAATTCGTCAAGAGGAAATTGGAGTATCCGAAAACTAATATATTAACCTATATTAAAAATAAATTTTATAAATATATACATTATAGATTGTAAAATATGGAATGAGGAGAAATTTGAAACATAAATGGGTGGTTTCCTCCGTATAATATAATTAAATAAATAAACAGTTCTACCCATAGATTAAAAAAAAGTAAAAAAAAAATACTTTTGTTTCTGTTATTAATTTGTACAGATATTTTCAAATTCAAATTCAAATTTATTTTTTTTAAATTTGTACAACAAAACAACTAAACTAATTAAATTTTGGTCGTCATCCTTACTGATTATGAAAAATATTTTAGTAATGGAAACTGATACATATCTTCCAGTCACCGATTAATGTAATGATTAATTTGAATTTGGCCTCGAGAGAGCATGTTTTGTTTTGAAATATTTATACTGTTCCGTCGTTTTTGATTGTTTCTATTCTAAATAAAATTGCCGGAAGACTTTATTACGAATAGTCTAAAAAACACGGAAACTTGTGAATGTTTCTATCAAGGGGGGGAGGGGGGGATTCCAAGAAATTTTTATTCTGGAAGAAAAATAAATTTCGAGAGTATGTATCACTTAATTCTCGACATTGGTTAGTTGAATGTCAGAGGTTAACACATTTTGATGCTATGGGTCGTATCCGAAGGAGTTCTAAAAATTACGTAGACTTTTTGGAAAAATTTTCTGATTTGCACGATAAATTGTACAAATTTTTACAGTTGAAAAAAATGGTTCAGCATCCTTATTCTTCGAGACTGAGAAAATCTCTGTTGGTAGTGCGATAACTGATTAGTTAATTAGCAATTAAATTCGATAAGAGTTATTGGAGAAAATCTCAATCAGAAGACCTTTATAGTTCACATCGTGTTGCGGTCTTCATGAGCAAATCGAAATCAGTGTTTAATACAATTTTATGTGAGAATATTATTCCACGATTTACGTATGTCCTTAGTTGAGATCAAGAACAATGCAGTAGCATATTATTACGTATCACACCAGAAAATAATTTGTAATGAAAGTCTTAACGGAACCGATTAGTGTGGTTTTTAATGCTGTTCAAAAATGAAAGTTCAAAAGTAAATTGAAATTACGCGGTAATTTGTTTTTGTTTTTTTTCTTCTATTGTAGTATCAAAAAAATCATTTAAGAATTTTTTATTAGGAAAAAAAAAAGAAGAAAGAAGATATCGTCATAATCTTCTACCCTAAAAACATCTAAAATACCTGTGGAAAAAAGTATCTAGTAGGACGATACTGACGCCAACATACATAAAAATAAATATTAAGCACACAACAGGGTAGCCACCGGAAGGAATATTTTGTCACGATTTTTAGATACCCAGTCGGCTGCGAGTTGGTCACGTCGCATCTTTTACAGACATGTTCATTTGTCCCTTGAGCGATCGGATGGTTGACTCCGTAAGCGTACCAGGAAACATACAGAAGGCTCTTTCAAGCAAGCAAAGCGGATATTACACGAGGATTGTGACATTTATTAGGGTAAATGGCTCAACCAAAAACATATTTAGAACACTTTTTAATAACTTCAATAGTTACAAACCACATAAACAGAAGTAAAAAATATATATATATATATTTGAAACGGTTTTTGGGATTATTTCGTGTTGCAACCGAAGGTGATTTGATTTGAGAGTGCCAAAAGTTGAAATAAGAAGCTAGAATTTTGACGCCTTCGTATCTTGTTTGATTAACGATGTACCCAATTCCGGGGGGGGGGGGGCTTCCCACATCTAATCATTTAATATATACGACTTATAGAGATGGTTGTTATTAAGTTATAATAATTAATAGATATATAGTATTTTTTTTATAGAAGAGAATTTAATTACCGGCGCAGTATTTATAATTTCTGTAAATTGCACATTACACGCTTTGTAACGAAATAAGATACTGACGCCAACATACATAAAAATAAATATTCCATAGATTATCTTCCAGACTTTTAACAACAGTTTCGTTCACGAATTAAACGTAATTTCAATTTTTCGTTTCGATACGAATGTAAAAAAAATATGTTTTCATAAATAATTTACAGTGACTCTACTTTTCGATGAAAGATAGTTCATTACAAATAATAATTTTGTTTTTCCCGTAAAGTAATACCCGCGGAGTCCTGATATCCTTTGACAGGGGCTTTACGAAAGTTAAAAAGCCGAAAAAATACAAAAGTTTTATTGTTATTACAAATTTTTCGAATTCATACGATGTATTATAAAAACGGTGTATATCTATTTACTTTCTTCTTCCCGGGTTATTCAAATTTGACAGACATTAATATGGGTGTGATGTCTTCTACCCACCACAAAAAAAAAAACAACAACTTAAAATCTCACTAAGTAATTGCGATAATTTATTTTTCGAAAACCTAATTTTACATTACTACAAACTCGAAGGACCGTAAAATAATAGTGTATGTCTTAGTGTCCGCATCTTGAATTAAGAATCGCTGTAAAGTATTATGTTGTACTTTTTTTGCTTACTTTTATCGGTCTTTTATTAAACTTCCTTTAAGGTTACTAATTCGTATGCGAAACCTAATCAGGGAAGAACGTACCTACAAATTAAAGAAAAAACTACCTATAAAATTGATCAGTGATTAACTGAGTTACTCTATTCGGCATTTTGTCTTCCTTTCGGCTCTGTCCACTTTCCGCATCTTCACTAATGCCTCGACCGTAATTTGAAGCTTCTTTAAAGTTTCCTTGTTCGCATTGCTTTTTAACTGTGATTCGCATACGGCACCTACCACGGGCTGGCGTCTGCCAATGAACTTTTTTGCTCGATTTTATAATCAGTCAATACTGAAATATCACGTGTTGTTTTGAGAAATGTAGCATTTTAATAAAGCATAAATTTTCAATAGTTAGCGTTATTTTTATAATTACTCTTCCTTGATTAACTGCTTAGAGTTTGTGCAACAATCAGACTATCCAGACCATCAGCCTATATCAAAGCGTATGAATTTGATGTGTTATCTGCTTATTAGCCTAGGTAATGTGTCTGGTGAGTCCAAATCTCAGAACGAAGCTGTTAGATAGAAGGAGAAATCCGAATATTTGGAACTACGAGAAGAATGATAGTCTCTCTCCTGTCAACAAATATGTAGTTTCGGGATTTACGAAAATCTTTTAAATAACTTATTTCGTCGAGGAATAAAAGTAACTTTGTATATGTTTATAGTATATTCGTCAGTGCTCTTCTTCCTTTTAGGAAACGCTATGTGATTTATGGACAAAATCCTTCCTCGGAATAAGTTTAAAATGCCTACAGTAGTGTTCATGCTTTTTTAAACCTCCTCAAGCATGTGTATACGTAAATATATATATATATATATATATATATATATATATATATATATATATATATACCTAAATAAAAAAAGTTTTGAAATTTTTCCAGGCTAGAAATTTATTTTTGCGCTTAATGGTAGATTAAAAAAATCCTTTGTGCCGCCAGCTGACAATGCGCGATGAAAATTAGACAGTATTTCCGACATTTTAATAAATGAAAATATTTCAATATTAAAAATGGTAAAATTATAATAATACCATAACCACATAGCCAGAAATAATTAAAATTCGAGAATCCAGAAGCATCGAACAAGTAGAAAAGTTTGCTCGTTAGAAAAATAAATAAATAATAATAATGCAATTGACTATTTCGATAGAAACGCGAACACAAAGCTGAACTGGTTTAGGTGAAAAGTGACCTTGCAGAAATGGGAATAAACGAAGAAGAAATAAAAGATAGAAACGAATTTCGAAGAAAGTTACAGGATTGGAACATGTCAAAGGAAAAAGGAAGAGCAGTTTGGACAAGTGAACGAAAGATCCGGCACGGGAAGCTGATGAAGAGGTACCGGAAGGAACGGAGAAGAAATGACAGGATGCATTGTCCAAAGACGGCCAAAATCGCTGAAACAAAGAAGAATCCAATTAATTATTTCCGGGCTACTTGATTTTACCTCTCTTCCCTCTGTGTAAAAAAAATAACGTGCAATTTTTCAGCGCTAGAAATTTATTTTTAATTGGAAATTTGAATATGAATCGCGAAAAAGCTCTTCATAATTAAATGGCGAAGAACGTACTCGTATGCGGGCAGGGGTTGTATCGGAAAAAGAAGTTCGAGTATTCCGCGCAATAATGGGCATAATCGGAGAAAAAACGAAAATTTAATATTTATCGAAAAATCGATTAAAAGAGCACCGAAATCTGATTATACGCTAGAAAAAAATCTGAGCTCGATGAAAATATCGATTATTATGCGATTTTTGTAATGGATTGTAAACGTTCCCGTCAAGGCCGTACCCAATGAGGATGTTTACCCCCCCCACCCCCCAGCTTGTATTAGAACTGAAATAGTTGTTATAAATACGCAAAAATGAAAAAATGAAAAAATTTTAAAATATCGATGATTTTTTAGGCAGTTCTTACATTAAAAAGAAAAAAAGAAAAATATCCTCCCATATTATTTTTAGGTACTTCATTAATATCTTAAGGAAAAACTTTTTATTACGAGTATAATCAATAATACATATATGTAATTTTTATTAATGTTCATATACGGGGTAATTAATTTATGTAAATCATTAATACATATAAATCAAAATGATGGAAATTATTAATAGTACGAATGTTAGTGAAAAATGTTACTTTATAAAGTAAATATGCGAAGAACCCCTCTCCCGTTCAAAATTCTGGGCACGACCCTGGCTCCCGTTTAAAATAGGAAAAAAAGCTCATCTATGCATAATTGCTATCATCGGGAAAAGTGTTTTTAAATATAGTGTGAAAATTTGATGTTTTAACGATTAGTGTGTTACATGAGCGGAGTGAACCGGAGTGATATAGATGTAATTGAATAGAAAAAAGGCTAAACTAGGAAAAATCAGTCGGCAGTGAATCAGTTTTATAATTCTTCGTATTGAACGAGGCGAACAGATGATGCGGGGATGGGTTTTTTTTTTCGGAATTCCTAATGCCAGAGTAAAGTAACTCAAACGTTAGTCGCTTAATAGGATAGAAATCTTTTGGAGGCATTTTTTCTTGATTATATCTGTAACACGAAAGTAACTTTTTTTTTCTTAATTAATTTTTTCAGTTCTTAACGACTACACTAGTACAAATTAATGTTTACCGAGATACAAAAGATACATATGTGGTGTGATGAAAAACACCATATTTTTGGTCGGCGAAATATCAAATGGAGTAGGTAAAGTTTCTAGAAAAACCAAAAATTATTTTCATTAGATCGCAGTTGAATAATTCGCGAGATAGTTAGAGCATTCGGTTAACAACAGGCCGTGACAAAATGCCCCGAAATTTATTTTAAGTATTTGCGCGAACGTTCGAAATAACTGGTGCACCTGTAGCGAGTATTCGTAGAAAATAGTATAGTACGTACCTTCGAATGACTGAAGTTGTAAATCTGTTCGAACGAATAAAGAATTATTACAGTTGTTAGCGGTTCAACTTTAAGTGAATTGTTCTCGAGGATTAGTGTTATATATACTTAAGAGAGTGTGATTAGAACGAGAAATTTGAAACACACCTAAACTAATAAATTTGTTAGTGGCTTTTCGTTTCTCAAGTATTTCGCTTTATTAAGAACTGTGTCGACGTTGTTGAACTACGTAACATTTTCGTCTTTTTGTTTTTCTAGTGGCATCGATTTCGTTATCATTGTGCCACATGGAATGAACAGCAGGATAGGAAACGGCCATTTTTATTTTTATTCTTCCAATTCAGCGAACACTGGTCTAGTTTCGTTCATGATTTAAACGTGTCAATGAGATGGTAAACAGTTTGCTTTGCGCTTTTCTTCGTGTTTTACTTCGATTATACTCGATAGTGTTGCGTAATATACTTTCTTTGTAGAATTTTTATTGCCCCAGATAAAGCTGAAATAAGAAAAACCAAACACAAAATACCAGTCTAATTAAATTTTCAGCATAATCGAAAGCTTCACCCCGCTGGTATAATTACTTTTTTCTTTTTCTTTCAAACGATCGATTTGTGTTTCTGTCGCAGCGTGCGATAAAAGACTAATTCACGGTGGAATTATTGAAGTTTGAGTATGTGTATTGTACTCCTCCTAATATAACTCACTAGATACATTTCAACTAGAGTGACTCATGTTCGAATTTAAAGGATGGTCCCAAGATTTTAAATCTCATGCCTAAACTCATACATGATAAAATCTTTCTGAAATGATTACTCCGCCCTCCCCTAAAACTGAATTTTCGTACAAGACTAGCGTGCTAGACCAGTAAAAATATCCGTTTGATGTCTCTTTTTAAATCGTTCACGCAGTTTGTTAGCCATGGTTTTTCTACTTGGCTCTTCATCGACAACCTATGCAACGCGGTTGTGCTACCGCGACGTGACTGCTATTAGATTATATAATAGCTCTATTCATTTCATTTATGAATTGGTAATGTAAATGGAGGTGATGAAACGCCTTTCTGCTATGCCGAAAAAGAAAGCGCCAACATTGGTTTTGGATTCATCCGCGTATTAGTTTTTTTTTTTTTTTTGGGTCCCCATTCTGGACATAACCAGTGGGGCAAGTATATTTAATATAATCTGTGTATAAATGGTTGTAGTGTTCTTATGAAATGTATGTTAATTATCAAAAATTATTGTGTGTAAGTGTAGTGGGTGCCTGGCAATAAACAGAGGTTTTTTTCTTTTTTATAATTTATATAAGTTGTAAGGGAAAGTAACGGGTAATGTACCGTACATAGTCACCGTTACATTATATGCACTTTAATTAGCTTATCAAGTACGCAATTAATACAGAATTATATTTAAATTAAATACTATACGTATGTGTTTTATAAAAATATGTATATCTATATGTGTATGTATGTTGTTAAATGTGTTTTTTATTTACAGGTGTTAATCTCTATGTATTATAAGTGAATATTGTCATTCGGTTTTGGGATCATTTTCTTGGCCATCATTTCGTGAAAGTAGCTGAGAGTTTTTTTCAAATTTCCTGGGGTTATCACAAATGAAAAGTATTTATGTTAACGTTATATTATTTTTCACGGATGTCGCTCATTTTTTGACAAGTGTAAATAATATGGTAGATATCATCAATCCGCAAAGTTGGCAGTGAGGAGTGTTGCTTAACTGAAAGCTGGATAAATATAGCTGCCAAGGTTGTCATGACCGCAGAGTAGTTGGCCATTAAAGAATGTTATGTCAAGAAGTTTCAGTTTATTTCTGCTGCTTATATTGGGAAAGAAATCATAGGTTTTAAGACCGGAGCTTTCATTATCCCAACGGGCTTGCCAAATATTCGAAATTTTTATATTTACTTGTTTTTTTTAATCAGCGGAGTTGGTCCCCTAGTTTGTTCATAATTTCTGTATCTGGTAAGAATTTTATGGAAGTTACTTTTTCCAAATTTTTTGTTATCCGATATTCTGTTACTCGACTTATCAGAAATAAGTCCAGGGGGGTATATTGGCTAAGACGCAAGCTGCAGAAGTAGCCCTGGTCCTATAAAGAGATGAAATATGTAAAAGAAATTTTCTCTGATGGCTTTTAACACTCTGAAGTATATTCTCTTGTTAATGTAGACGCAGGGGCCATAACCATATATTGCTTGAACTATTCCCTTATATAAAATAATTCGTTCCTTATGTTTCATTCCCTAGGTATTGGGAAGAATTCTCCTTAAATTACTAATAGTACGGTTACACTTGGCATTAATTTCATGTAAACGGGGTTCAAATCTTAATTTGTGATCAATCGACAGCACCCAGGTATTTTAATTGTTCAACAAGTTGAACAGTTTGTCTCGATATAATATTGAGTTGTCTAAATCTATTTGACCGGTTTTTGGTCATCGAATATAATCGATCTGCATTTCTCTGAGAAGAAGGTTAGGCCTAGTTCACCAACTAAACTTTCCAGCTTATCACAAATGATTTCAATTTTTTCGATATCTATATGCTGTGTTAAGGTAAAGCATAGATGATCCGCATAGGAGATCATTGTACAGTTTATATTTATTAAATTACAAATATTCTCCAATTCTTTGGGTATTTTTGAATATAAGATATTCCAAAGTGTATTGCCGCCAAGTACTGATCCTTACGGAACGCCACGGGTTAATTTTTTATTCAGAACTGTATTATCGATTTTGACGTGGGCATTTCTAGACTGAAAATAATTAATAATAATACTGATTATGGATGGCTTTATCTGATTGGATTGAAGTATTTTAATTATGGAGGACTACCTGCAGTTGTCGAAAGCACCTTTGATATTAAAGGAGACGACAAAGGCAGATGCACCGCTATCAATCGTTTCATTGATGGATGAAATTAAGTGGTATATCGCACCTTCAGCCGACCTGGAGGCACGAAAACCGTACTGATTATTGTGAAGTACATTTTTGCTTGAAACTTCTTCCAGCAGCAGCAGCAGAAGGCTATTAATGACTTTTTCATATATCTTCCCACAAGAATTTAATAAAGAAATTAGCCAGTATGCTGTTAACTGAGATGTATTTTTGCCGGGTTTTCGCAGCAAAATAAAGTTAGCCGTTTTCCAAACAGGAGGAAAGATTTCAAGACTTAGACATTTGTTAATTACTGTGTTTGCAAGAGTTTGGGATATTTCATGTTTAATTGTTTGATGATTTTGTTTGTGATTTGGTCCTCTCCTGATGCTTTATTATTGTTCAATTTTTTCATTATTAAGGTAATGCCACACTCATTGGTTATAATATGTTCATCTGAGTTTGAAATTTCTTTTGTTAATCACTGTCCGCTTTTAGGGAGAAGAAGTGGTCGAGAAGAATTTTACATTTTTTAAGAGCAAGATAAGGTATACCATCAAGGCCTGGAGTAGGGCTGGAAGATTTAGATAAAACAGCTAATAATTCATTAAGATTGAAAGCCGAAGTGAGGAAAAGGGGAAGGAGGGGACGAGATTTGCGGAGAGGTGTTGGAACACAGTTCGTCAAAGGAAGGAACGTAGGCAGGAGCGACAGAATCAATGAAGGATATTAGGCTATCCTCAGATACATTAGAAAGAGAAGGACGTTCAGAGGATGGAGATTTAAAAGTTCTAGCCAACCTCCAAATATGTGAGAGAGAGGTATTTCTAGAAAAGGAAGAACAGAATTTTTTCCAAGAGGCCTTTTTCACGGATTTAAGAATAAACCTAGCCCTGGCGTTGGCTTGTTTATGAGCCAGAAAGTTTTGGGTTGTAGGATTAGAGCGATAGGATCTGAAGGTCGAACGACAATGGTTAAATGCAGCGTTACACTCCTCATTCCACCAAAGAGATGAGGCCGCACAACGATGAGTGGATGCAGGAGAACGACGAGGGGGAGAAGATAGAGAAAGAGCAGACCTGATAGAATGGGAAAATAAATTATAGAGAGAAATGGGATCAGAATTAATCTGTGGATCAGGAAGTGATGAATCAACAGAAGAGCGGAAAAGAGTCCAATTAGTTTTGCTGAGATTCCATCGAGGAGAATGGAGATGCCTGGGATAAGTTGGAGAAGGAAAAATATCAGTAGTAATTATTACGGGAACATGGTCACTGCCGAAAGAACCCGAAAGGGTTCTCCAGGTAAAGTTAAGACCAATTGAAGGGGAAGAAACAATTAGATCAAGAGAACTGGAGACAAAAGCATTCCTAAAATAGGTTGGGGAAAGATCATTAAGAAGCACCAAGTTATCAGAAAGGATAGTATTCTCAAGGATGGAACCATTGCTATTGTAGGATGTGCAGCCCCACATAGGGGAATGAGCATTCCAATCGCCGCCGATAATAAACGGTTGCGGGATAGATGAGAAAAATGTAGAAAGGGGGAAGTGACGAAGATCGTAAGTAGGAGGAACATAAATCGAAACAACGTTAATAGGACGCATAGAAGGAGGATTGATGGAGATATGAACGATATTGGGAATATTAGGAGTAGAAGGAAGGTTGAGAGAAATCTCGTGAGAACGGAATGGAATGTCATTTCTAACAAGGATTGCAGAACCAGCATAGCCATCATCGCGATCGCTTCTGATTACCTTGAAGCCTCTAATGCTAAAATCCACGCCTGACCGAAGCCACGTTTCCGAGATGAGAGCAACATGGATATTATGAAGATCCAACAAACCCTCCAATGAATTTTTGTTGGCTCTGAGACTACGACAATTCCATTGTAGCAGATTAAACGCAGCCGGCATTGTAGAGCTAAAGAGGGATTAGGAAAAAAAGAGGTAAGAGAATGGAGTAGGAAGCAATAGGAGAGCACAGAGGAGGGTATAAATGCAAAGCATTTATACTAAAATAGCAAGGATAGGTGGATAGAGAAGAAAGGAACAATCGACTATAATAATTAGAATACAGGAGGAAGTGAGTCAGGGCAGCTAGATTATAGAGGGAAACGGAGCGTATCTGAACTATCCCTTAACTTTCTTCTCAGTCTTTTCAATTCTTTCCTTTCCATGGGTTCAATTCTCCCCTCTTGGAATTCTTTCATCATTGTCCCTATTCCTAAGAAAAGTTCTTCCTTACGCCCCATCTTCTTGGCATCCTGCATCAGAAAATTGTTTGAGGATATGCTAAACAAGCGTCTTGTCTGGTGGTTGGAACACCATAATGTGTTTCCTAACAATATGTTAGGGTTTCGGCCTGGTATCGGCCCTCCTGATTGTATTAGTATTTTTGTGTCCCATTTATATAAGTCTTTTATCCAAAAAAATTATACTCTGGCTTCCTTCATCGATGTTTCCTGTGCTTTCGACACTGTTCATCTCCCAGCTTTAAGAGATAAAATGACAGCAATTAACATTCCAGTAAATTTCACTTCCCTTGTTATTAAGCTCTTGTCCAATCGTTCTATCCACCTCTCTCCTCCATTATTTGACGCGGTCTTCCTCAAGGTTCCTCCCTTAGTCCTACTCTTTTTAACATTTATACTGCTAATATCGCTTTCCTTCCTTTAAATTCCCACTCTTTATTCTTTGCCGATGATATTTTGCTTTTTTCCTCTTCCCACGATATTGACGCAGCTAATGATGCTCTCAAATCGTCCCTCAATTTCCTTGAAAGTGCTCTTGCCTCAATTAACCTTTCGATTTCTCCTTCTAAGTCCTCCTGCTTTGTATTTACCCTTCGCCCTTTTAACCCTGCTTCTGTTAATTTATCCTTAAATAGCACAGCTATTGCTCGTGTTAATTGCTTTCGTTATCTCGGTATCTTTCTCGATAGTCGTTTGACTTTTTCCGAACATATTAAATATCTTTCCTCCTCCTCTACTAAACGGTTGAACCTGCTGAAGGCCCTGTCTCCGACCAAATGGGGTGGTGACCCTTTCATTCTTATTCTTCTATATAAATCCATCGTCCGCTCCAAGCTTGATTACTGTTCGTTCATTTATGCCTGCGCTTCCAAATCCCGTCTCTCTAAACTTGATGTGATCCAAAATTCTTGCCTTAGACTCTGTCTCGGTGCTCTTAAATCCTCTCCTATTCCAGCATTGCTTGCTGAATCGAATGTTCCTCCCCTGTCTATTCGCAGATCTTATTTGGGCTATCGCTTCCTTGCTAAACTCTCTCTCATCTTCTTCTCTCATTTTTTCCTAACTTTCAATTTCTCGGAATTGACGCTTTGTGCTTAGGAAAATTCCTATCCTATCCCTTATTTCTCTCCGCCTTAGTTCATTTTGGGCGTATACAATTTACTTTAATAATCTGCCTTATTTCTCCTTTAATTTCAGCAATCTCTAACATCCATTTATTTCGCCTACACTTTCAAAATCTCTCCCTCCAGCTGTAATTAAACAGGAATCTACAGTATTGCCAATTCTCTCTTCCCTTCTCATGTTACCATTTTCACTGATGGTTCTAAGGGGCCTGATGGGGTTGGTGCTTCTTTTATTCTTCCAGACTATAACTTCTCTGAATCCTTCTATCTTCCTTCTTTCTGTTCCATATTTACAGCCGAGCTAATGGCTATTTTACGTTCCATTATTTTTATCTCCTCCAATCGTCTTTCTTCCCAGTTTCTGATCATATCCGACTCCATGAGTGCTCTTCAAGCCATCTCCTCTTCCTAATCATTCCTGTGATTTTTCTATTCTCCGCATACGTTCTCTCATTTGGACTCTCTCTTCTCTCCATGGGATTCATATTGACTTGCTGTGGGTTCCTGGTCATTCTGGCATCTCAGGTAATGAGATGGCTGATTCTTTGGCTCGGGTTGCTGCTTCTTCTACATTCTTCTTCAAAAAAATCCCATCCTCTAATCTCTTGCCTTTGTGTAAATATTTCCATCTCAGATTTTGGTCGAATACGTACCCTTCCTCCTTTTCTAATTGTCGCTCTTTTTATCTGTCCGTTCAGCCTAATCTTCCTTCAAATCCTTGGTTCCTTCTGTTTCCTTCACTTCCTCGCTCTGTTGTTGTTTCCATTGTGCGTTTGCGCTTAAACCATTCCTTGCTTCCTTCTTCACGCTTTCGCCTCTCGTTGACCTCTTCCGCATGTTGTCCTCTCCATTCAAATGATGCGGTTGTTTGTGACACCGATCACGTGTTCTTTGAGTGCTCTGTTCTTTCGGTGGAGCGCTCGGCTCTATATTCCCACTTGCTTGGGCTGGGGCTTCCTGCTCCTTTTTGTGCTCGTTATATACTGTCTTTTCCTTCTACACTTATTATCCCGTCCATTGTTTCCTTCTTATTAGCGATAGCTGATCGCCTCACTGTATAACTTTCGTTTTCCCTTAATTGTTTCTGGGTGAAGGTCCTCGGTTGACGAGCCCAATTAATAAAAAAAAAAAAAAAAAAAAATTTTACATTTTTCACCATCTTCGATTATTATCTAGTAAGTCAGGAATAGTAAATTTTTGTATTTTTCTAGAATATATTTATAAGGTTTTCCCCAAGCATTTGTTTGAGTTATAAATTTTTTCCAAAAGTCCGAATTTAGCTTTTAAAATCATTTTTTTTTGTATTTGCGATTAAGTATCTTAAGTATACTGTTTACTATTACCAATTTTAGAGGGTCCTTTGTTTTGTATTTTTTTTTTTTTCTTATTGTATTGATAGTATTTTTTATGTTTTGTACATGTGCCGACCACCAATCATTATTTGGTCTCTTAAAGGAATAATTACACTAGTTAATTGTATTTGTGAGGTAAGGGCTTAATTCAATCAAACAATATTCCACCTCTCGGGACTCGTACTAATCTCGATATTATGAATCTATTCATATAAGGTTTGATCTTTAATGTAGAAATTTTACAACATAGACTTCTTTTTTCGGGACTATGTAGCTATTTATCTATAAGTCATCTTTAAGTTCAACATCAATTAACTTGTGAGCTGCGAGGTCTGCTTGAACAAGATTCATGTTTATTGAATGGAGTAAGTTTTGAGTAATTAAAATATAGTCAATTATACTCTTACCATTGTGGTTTTCAAATGTCGGGATGTACTACAGTATTCATTATAAATAGGTTATTACTATAAATAAGTGTACGAATTCTCTTTTCAGAGATGAAAAAATCACCGATTCTATCGTGTAATTCTCGATCCGAAGTTACACTTTAAAATAATTCAGTTATATCTGCAGCCGTCACGGTAAACTTGAATGTAAAACTCTTCTTAAACTTCCTATTCCATCTGCATAAAATCGTTTCTTTGTTAAATGTTTTTGACAGCATCGAGTACCCCCTCTGGGATGAATATTCGTTTTTAAACATAAACTTTTCGACAAAAGAAACGACAATGAGTCCAGAACTATGTTCGCACAGAAAACAATAAATTGCGTGTGCAAACTGCTCTTTTAAAAGATGACTCAATAATTTTTTTTCTTTTTTGGCGGTTGCTAAGGTGGATCGTTTCTGATTGGCTGCGATAGTGGTTGTGAAGATGTAATAGACTCTTGACTTTTGGACTGAGGAGTTATTGTCAGGTTTTGTGTTTCTTGAAGTTTTCGTTGTTTTGACTTTGTAAGACGAGCTATGCCACTGCAACTGCGACACGGAATATCACCGACTATAATTATCTTAGCAAAACAACCTGAGAGAGTATTGGCTTCATCGTCTGTACTGACAATTTATTTCAATCCGGCTGTCTTTTTTTTTTTTTTTTTTTGATATATCTCAACTTGCGCATTTTCCACCAACATTTGTAGTAAACACGGGGACTGGAATTAACGAATGTTAGTAATCAGCACGGTCATTTGTCTGGAAACACCTTGGGTGGGGATATAGGATTTAATGTCATCATTTGTTGTTGCCATCGATTGTGTTTTCAAAATATAACACGTCAGAGCGTTTCAATCGTTGATTGTACGTGTTTCGATTACATTCGCGATCGCAAAGTTGACTGCAGCGTCAGTATCAAGTAAAATATAGGGTTTTTCAATAGGCGCGTCTGAACTTTAAAATTAAATAAAAAGAGTTGTGTATGACATATAATGGATACCTTTATTGCGGATTAAAGTACATTTAATACCGTTATATCTTAAAAATTAGATAATTCAAATGGCCTTCGCGGTTTCGTTTACAGGACTCGATCCGAGAGGTCCAATTTTTTATGATTCTGTTGCATAAGTCGGGATTGATCTGAGCAATGGTTTGAATGATGTTGTTCTCCAGTTGGTCAATTGTTGTTGGTTTGTTACCATAAATCAGCGACTTAACGTAGACCCCCAGAGAAAAAAGTCTAAGGATGCTAGATCGCACGATTTTGACGGCCATTCCACATCTCCGCTTCTGGAAATAACGCGTTCTGGAAACTTTCCTTGCAGCAAGTCCAATGTGTAACGCTCGCTGTGTGACACATTGCGCCGTCTTGTTGAAACCATATATCGTCCAGGTCCATGTCATCTAATTGAGGCCACAAGAAGTCAGTTATCACGGCCCAATGACGTCGCCTGACCAAAATCCACACCAAACAGTAAGTTTCTCCGGATGCAATGGAAACTCTTGATACCGTTGTGGATTACTCTCTTCCCAAATGCGGCAATTTTACTTGTTCACGAAGTCGTTAAACCAGAAATGTGCTTCATCACTGAAGACGATTTTTTCTTTGCGAACAGAACACAAATTTTTATAATTAATTTTAACGATTTCGGGGCGTTGTTGAATGGTGTAGTGATCCATGGTAAAATGGTAACTATGGCAGAACGCAAGCGTCGAAAGTTGTCAGCGCTACCACCTGACACGTCACAACAATATGCTGTCAAAGTTCGGACATACCTATTGGAAAACCCCATATATAGCTCCACTAATTTTATGATTGCTCCTATAACTATGTCTCTCCGCTCCAAAAAAAAAAAAAAACTATATATTTAATAGATATGTCTTTAAATAATTTAATAAATCCACAAAAAGAACCAATGCGATTGAAAAAACATTCCGTTAAACTATCGAAAGAGACTTATAATAATGTTTGTAGGTTAAACCGTGTGGTTTGGTTGATCATGTACAGTAATGTATAGAAATATGATAATCAATCTTGAGAATCGGTATATTAATACACGAAGAGCTGCTAGGGGACTTATTAATGATTGTTAGATAATGTGGTTTTTATTGGTTTCATAATAAAAGCGGCATCCATAAACAGATTACAAGCATTTGAAATGTGGTTGTACAGAAGGATATTAAAAATATCATGGGTCGATAAAGTTTCCGATAAGGAAGTGTTGCACAGAATGAAAAAGGACAGAGAATTGATATAAAAGGAAGAAAGTTGGAATACTTAGGACATATAATTAAAAGTATTATAAATATGAGATCTATTACAAAAATTATCCTACAAGGGGAAATATTGAAGGGAAACGGGGCCGAGGAAGAACGGACTGGATTAGAAATATACTGAAGTGGTCAAATATCAGGAAAGTTTCATTAAGGATAGCCAGCAATAGAGATATGATAGTCAACCTCCTTCGAGGAGAAGGCACCTGAAGAAGAAATACTTTACGGTAAAGCGCTCCTACGGAAACAAGTTTTACCATCTTGGTAGGTAGTATAGAATAGAGTCAGAAATGGCATTTGGAGTATTAAGCAGGTTACCCAGGAAAGACTTAGAGGCTTGAATATGGTCAAAAAACCGAAAATATGCGGTTTTTAGGTTTTTTGAGTACGTTCAACCACTTTTAATAATCTGAAAAAATTTATACATATTTTTTTAGAGAAAAAATGCATAAAATATTTTTTTTCTAGACTGAGTATGTTTTTGTTTTCGAGAAATCGAGTTTTAAAATTTTTCAAGCGCTATAAAAATTTGAATTTCGCGCCAAATTTCTTTTTTTGTGTACAACCATTTTGTAGAGCTTGAAGTCCGTCACAATTTGAAGGGAAAAACGAATTTTCCTAGTTCGAAAACTGACCGAGATATCGTAAAAGAAACTAAAAATCACCAAATTGGGCCTTATAGAGCCAAAATTCTAGGAATCGGCGTTTCTATTGATGCCGAACGTAATGACATAATTACTTTTCCAAATGACTTAAGGGCCAATTTGATTATTCTATCCGGGGCTAGACCCTTTAAAAGTAAGCCGAGATCAAAATAACAGAACGACGGTGTTGAAATTTTGATAGCCCACGAAAAACATAATTTTACTATGATCTGTTGTTGTGATAATCAGACGGTATATAATTCAAAATCGCATTTTAACGATCACTCTACTTTTAAACGCACTATACATCAGTGAAATTAGGTGCGATGCATGTTCAGTACACAGTTACATTAGATGCACATGTTCCACGGTTATACTGTATGGAAATTTTGGTACACCTGCATCAGATCCGCTGGCTGTAATAGTAAAAAATTGAGGCTATTATTTTCTAGCACATTGAGAAACACATTTTTACTGTGCATACGCTTTAACTGGTTTTCTTTAGCATCTAAGTTAGGTGACAATATAAATTCACGTTTTTGGTGCGGCTAGAATTGCCGTCGTGTGCGATAACTTCGTACATGTTCTTTTATTTAATTGCAATTATACGCTTGATGGCATTTTTAGGGCGTGCGCTGCGCACTTAGCACCTATGAAGAATGTGTCACTGACATCGGTATTAATTTCACCTGTTTTTGGAACACACTTCTCTTTCTCATCACTTCAGGTACTAAGTTACCGCATAATGTTAAGGAACGCTGCATTAAAAATAAGTTTATCCACAATACCGAACACAATGTTTTTTAAGCGATGTATGTTAATCAATACTTTTTCTTTAATTATATTCGTTATTGGGAAAACGTAACATTTATTATTTACACAACGCATAGATGTTTTAACTATTGTAACATTTAAGGAACCAAAGTTGCTGCTGCTGCGGTAAAGAATAAAAGTGGTCTTATTTTGACCACAAGAATGAACCAATCTGAATAAACAGCAATTGGACTTTTCACCTGAAAAATATATATTAAAAATTAATTAACGACACGTTTATCAAAGTCCCGCATATTCATGATGGATTACAAAAACTAATAAGCTGAAACGTTTTAATTTTTGTAATCCACCATGAATGATTGTGATAAACACATGTCGGTGATTAATTTTTAATATATATTTTCAGGTGAAAAGTCTAATTGTTGTTTATTCAAATTCTTATCATTGGAAAAAGATCATCGAAAGTATCTAGAATTAACCAAGACGAAGTAATTTTGTCTAATCGCAACAAACTCGAACGAAAGTACACATATCAGCAGAAAAGAAAATTGAATTGAAGGAAAGAATGAACACAGAATTCGAGTTAAGGGAAAAACTTTCGTACCAACTGCCGTTAGCAAGAACATAGATTAGCAAACGGATAAATATATTATAACTCAGATGTTGAATGAAATACCCAAAGAAATAATAGAGAAAGAAAAAATAGGGGAAAAAAAAAAGGAAAATAAACTTCAGGAGGAAGAAAATATAAAAAAAAAAATGATAAACATAAAATAAAATGACAAGGCGCAAGAAAAAAAAAAAACTGGGAAAAAAACATTGAATATAAAAGATAGAAATAGATTATTTAAAAAAAGATAGATTAAGATTAGTAAATATTACACGATTATGTATATAAGTTAATTTAAGATGGTAAAGTGTTCAATTCGTCGACAAGCGTTTTAGCTTCGACGAAAGCTTTGTATGTAAAAAATAATAAATACATATTTTTCGAAAAAAAAAAAAAAAGAAAAATAAGCGATGCAAGTCTAATTAATGTAGCATAAAGAATCATAAAATTAGATTAAATTTAATCAGTTGTTCGAATAAACATTGTAATTATGTTGGCCACTTATAGACGAGCTTTTGTATTGTGGAATTCGTGAAAAAAAAAAAAAAACAGAAAAATAAACCAACTTCGTCTTACGATCATGACACGATGGAAATTCAAAAATATGAAAATTTTGGAATACAGATGAATGCCCCGATAAAACCTTAGGAAACTAGAATGTACGCATTCAGTAATAGTTGACTAAGGAAAATTGTAGACTTTTATCAGTAATAGAAGGTTTAACTGACGATTTAGATGTTGTGAATTCACGCGACGGAAAATATTTAGACGAGCACACCTGGTAATTTTATTCGTAGCATTAGTTTCATCGAACGTTTTATTATCGCTATAATCGATCGTTCGTGGCGATATTCGACGTCACAGTTCAGCCGAATGAATAAGGTATTTTATCGGTTGACTTTCAGCGTAGTGTACGTAGAATGCGTAAAAATAATTTTTATTGGGAATTATGCGTAAAGGCTAAAGATAAAGCTGTTCGGCTGCAGCATTGATGGCCTAGAGTGGTGCTTAGGCGTATGGATTATTTTATGGGACTCTTAAGTTACGACCTCGTTCGTTTCTATCTCGTTTATAATTCCTTCGCTAATTTTTTAAGTAGCTAAGTCGCCTGTTTGCGCATTCTGTAGACGTCTACTATTACAAAACGTCATATCTGTTGTTTGAGCTGCTATCAACCTCTAAGCAGACTCGTATAAAATTATCAACCCTCTAGCGCCAACATGGCAGTCGTAACCGTTCGCCAGCTAATAGAACATGTTAAAGGTAGAGATTAAGCAAGGTAGCTTATTTGTATGTGTTTCATTAGACGTGCCACGAAAAAATAACTGTCAAGTGGAAACATGCGGTAGTTGGAATATAAACGAGCATTGTACCACATTATTACGCAACGAATAGCCGAGAACACGAATTATTATTAAAATTGTTCGCTCGCAATGATCATCTCACTTATATCCAATTATATTTTAACACCAACAGCTCCCCTAGCGAGTTTATTTATTTATTTTTCTTTTTATTGTAAAAAAGCGACGAAATCGTTTTGGCGGCGTAGGGTTTTATTTAAAACGTGGACATACAGCGAGAAACTCTTTTCGAAATATTTTTCTACGCGTTGTTCACTTGATATACACGTTGCCGAGAAGCGACTAAATATCGCCTGTTAACTTGCCACTGTTTTTTTTGTAAGTACTTAAGTGAGTGTTTTCCGCTGTTGTCAATCAATCCGGATTTTTTCGGGAGATGACTTTTCACGCATTCTCTTATTCTTTTATCATCTCTTCCGTTTTACTATAATTTTACTTCTTCGCTTTTCTTTGTTGACGATTATCTACCCGTTCGAATGCAATATCTCGATAGCTAACTCCCATTCCCAGAACTCTCCTAATGTTACTAGAAAATGTTCCTTCTAATATTCATCTCTCTATTTTTCCTCTTAAATCTTCGTCTATTGTCTTTACTCTTCGCCCTTTCGATCTTCTTTGATTAGTCAGATTTTAAATGGCGGTCCAATTCTCCTTAAAAACTCCTCCCGTTATTTAGGAATCTTCCTTGACGGTTGTCTCTCCTTTTCACTGTAACATTAATCATCTGTACTTATCCTCTCTTAAAAAGCTCAATCTGTTAAAGGTTCTTTCTCATAGTAATTGGGGAGGCGTTTTATCCGCTCTTGCCTGGATTACTGTTGCTTTATTTATGGTGATTCTGCCAGGTCTCTTCTTTCCCGAAATTAGATCGTATTCAAAATACCTGTCGTCGTTTTTGCCTCGGTGCTCTGAGATCAACCCTAGTCTATCCTCTTGCTGACTCCCATATTCTTCCTCTTTTCATTCGTAGATCTTACTTGGAATATCGCTTCTCGATTAAGCGCCTCCCTGTTTATTCTTCTTCACTTATTTCATCTTACTCTTCTATCCTTCAGAAATGGACTCCGATTTTATCCCAGATTTCTGCTCGTCTTCTTCGGTTTTTGCCTTTTATTTATAGTCATGATAAATTTCTTCATTTCTGTTTCTTTTTTTTCTAATTACCTCCATTCTATTAAATGTTTTTCCTTACCGTCCTCTTCTAAATTCATCCCTCAACATGTCGCCAGAATTGAAATGATTTAGGCTCTCTTTTTCCTACACACATCACTGCCTATACTGACCGTTCCAAAGGGCTATAAGTGGAATTTGTTCTGTTTTTTTTTTGTTTTTTTTCTGTCCTGCCTTAAATTTTTCTGCATCTTTTAAACTTCATTCCTTTTGTTCAATTTTCTATGCCGGATCTATTGCTACTCTACGCACTGTCTTCTTTGTTTCCACATCATTAGTTTTCCACAAAATGCTCATAATTTTGGATTCTGAAGCTGCTTTACAGCCTATCACATTTCCTCTTCCTGCTGTTTCTTCCAATTATGTAATTTCTTCCAATTATGTAATTTCTTCCGATTATGTAATACTTCTCGTACGTGTTTCCTCGTTCACGATCTTTTCCTTCTTCACTCGATTCAGATCGATCTTTTGTGGCGATTGCTGGTCATTTGGGCATTGAGGGTAATGAATTAGTGGATATTCATTAGCCCGTTCTTCCATTTCCAGTGGCAGATTTTTAGACACCTTTCTGCTCATACTATTGTTCTTCTTTCCTTAAATAGCCCATTTCAAACTATGGCTTAACTCTTATTCTTCTGCATTTTCTAATTCTGCTTATTTCTATCTCTCTATTCAGCAATCTCTTCCTCCTCATCCATAGTTTTCTTAATATTTGCCCTCTCTTAAATGCCCTACAATCTTCGTAATTTGTCGCCTTCCCTTTAACCACAGTCTTCTTCCCACATTATTTTCACGGTTTTCTTCTACTTCTATTCCATTTTGTCCTTTTCATCCATCTTCTAATTACTTTCTTTGTGAATTTGATATCGTGTTTTATATTTGAATGTGCAATCTTCTCTACCAAACAGTCGTCTTTCTATTCTTTTCTACTAATACTAGGTATTCCTACTCCCCTTATCGATGCTTCTTACATGCTCTCATTTCCTTCTGCTTCTGTTATTGCTGCCTTTGAATTATTTTTATCCTCTATTCTCAAACGTTTAAGAATATAACGATATTTTCTCCCTTTTTCCATTTCTTGGGCTAATGTCTTCGTTGACAAACGCATTAAAGAAAAAAAAAGAAACTAAATACTTTTTTTTTGTTCAAAAACGGTATCTACTCCTTACGCCTAGCCTTTTCCTCATCATCCATAAATGGAGAAAGAAGGAAAATTTATTATAGGGAGATCAAATGTTTTGCCAGTGTTTACGGATTTTAAGAAAGAAGATAGGTAAGATTAGAAAGGAATGAGATCATGCTGAAGACAAAAAAGTAATAAATGAGGAATACTTGCATCTTGTAAGTACTGCAATAGGAGGATCCGTCTTTGCTAAAAGAAAAGTAATAATAATATGAAATCGTCTTTATTAATTGCAATAGTTCAATTTTTTTTTTTTTTATAAAATAATAATATTAATATTTTATATTTTTTGGGCGCGCCAGAGGCTTTGACCTAATAACTACAAAAGTTAAAATCAGCGGTTAATTCGAGAGACGATTAGAGATAGAGCTTGGAAAGATTGAAGTGCAGGTATTATAGCTGGAGGGGAAGGAAAGGATAAAACAAGAATTGTAAGGAGCAGGAAAAACCCAGTGCTACGATTTTGGAGTACAAAGTAGAACGTTTAGAAGCAAGAGCGGGGCATTTAAAGAAGATATGGTTTGCATCACATGTGGGAGTAGGATCGTAATCCATCTTGATTTATTTTAATTTTTTTTTGTCCGGTATCTCGCCCTTTGGCTAAGTCTAGTATCTTTAATTTTCATTACTATTTCTCCTACTGCTTTTTATAATATTCTGCTGATAGCTGTGTTTAATGTTACTGCTGAGTCAGATCAGCACAAGTTATCAGCATACTTACCAATCGTACTTGCTTATTTTGAATTTTTTCTAATTCTTGGGTATATATAATGAATAACAGGATCGCCCTGCGGTATGCCTTTCCCGGTCATTTTTGAACTATAATTCCTTTCCCTATACCGAACTGTCATAGTTCTACTATTATAATAATTATAGATCCAACGTATTATTTTATTTGGTATATATACACCTATATGTATATATATTTTTTTTTTTTATTTTAAGATGCTTAATTAACTCAGCTAAATTTTTATTATATCATATGCCACCTTTATATCTAGAAATACTGCAATTGTAAACCAATTACTGGATAAATTATTATAAATGTCTAATAAGAAAACCGCTATGGCCCTCCTCTGGTTTTTGAGCCCTTCCTAAATCAAAAATTTCAGAAATTTGTTTTTTTTTTGATTAGTCATCTCTCTAGCTTCTCCTTCACGATGTTCTCCAAAGTTTTCCTTACGCAAGATAACAAAGAAATAGACCTATAAGAACCACTTAAATCTAGATCTTTACCCGGTTTAATGATTGGGCGGGTATAGTGTTCCTTCCACCGTTCAGTAGAAAATCTTGAATTTAGTGCTGAATTAAAGAAAAATTTAACAAATACTTTCCACCTTCTAAATGTAAATTTCTCAACGTCTCATAGAGAACGCCATCCATACACTTGTATTTTGCCGTGCTCCAAGCTAAAATTCTAATACCACTATTGAGTATATCATAAAACGACTATTATTATCTAATATTAAGGATAAATTTTCAGCTGGACTCTCAACTTCTCCAAAAGAATTCGTTTATCCAGCTCGTATTTGTAGAATATTTTATATTGATAGACACCGGCTTCTAAATCATTTAATTCGTTGCCATATCATCTCCCGAAACTAATCTTAGGCTCAATCTGGCTACGGTATTTCCGCCATTCAAGGTTTTTTGTGTTTATGCCTGTTGTTTTTTATACTTGATATAATTTTGCACAGAAGGTTCTCTGTTGAATATATGCAGAGCTGACCTTCTAAATGTTACCAACTTATCACATTCTATAATCCATCAAGTCTTTGTACACTTTTGGTTGGAATTTGTTACTATTGTCGGGAGCGTCTTGAATTGTCAAGCCCAGGGCATTATATTTCTGTAAGCGAGACATGACTACAAACTCATCTTCGTCTACCTTACTGATATGTTAGTGGATATAATCTACACAAAGTTATCTCAGTCTATTTTTGAGTTATTATACAGCTGCGTGTACTTTGAGCATATTGCATATATCATATTACGCAAAATTTGAAATGGGTGTGGTAAGAGAATTGGTACCGGAGTCATAATTGATTTTTTCTTAGCCGCTAAATCGGATTCGCTTTTTTGTTTTAAGTCATAAAACTCTAAATCAAGACTATGAAGATTTGTGCATTTCAATGAAAAGCAACAGTTGTGGCTGTTTAAATTTTGGATAGTCTCTAAGGAATTTCTAAACATAGCGAAATTTTTACCGGTATTTATGAAAAGGTAACTAATGGGGTAAGGTAGCGTATAATTCGCAAGAACAGACAAGGTTAATGAAGAGAATTCGTAAATTGATCATCTGCGTGCAGAGTGTCATCGGCGTAACGCACCAAAAACTCTTCCGATATACAATAGGAATTGTTGGAAAACGGCAAAGTGCTTTGCGATGTATCGCCCTTAGATTATTTAACAGAGTACGTTTAATTGATGAGTACGTTAAAAATCCACGCAATCATTGCTCCTACATCGATCTGCATGGTGCGAATAAGATTTGTTGATCGTCTTCGAGTGTTGCTGTTGTAGCCCTGATAAGGGCTGTTTTTTCGTGTGTTTATAGAATTCCACATCCTAAATAGCGTGCGGTATTTAATAGCACGCCTCCAAATTCTAAATGCTTTAGCCGTTATAAATAAAGGGTGAAGAGCTATTTACACAGATAGTTGATGAAGAAGTCGATGTCATACGCGTCCAAGAAGCCTACGCCTCCGATAGCCAGCAATTATTAAGAACAGGAATAAAACCAGGATTTGTGACAGCTGGGGAGCTATTTGCAGTAAACAAAATGGAATTACCACATGTGTAAAAACCGATATAAAGTACGAGGTGGTTCAAATATAAACCGGAATTTTTAAATAAACGCGCGAAAAATTTATTGTGGAAAAAGTGGTTGCACTGGCAGTTAGACCGGTTTATTACGAAGCGTGTAGAGCAATTAGAACCGCGTAACCTCACTTTTTAGTGTAGTTAGAGCCACGAGTGAAAAAGAAGTACCAGTGTCTGTTGCGCAACGCATCATTATTCGTTTTTTAGTCAAAGACGACGTAAAATCCGTGGAAATTTACCGAAAATTACGCGAACAGTTCGGCGATGAGTGTCTCTCCAAAACTCAAGTGTACGAGTGGTGTTCCGCGTTTCGAAAAGGACGTGAAGTGGTGTCAAACATAGCACATGCGCGGCGCCCAAAAACCAGCATTACAGATGAACACGTCAAAGCCATCGAACAACTCATTTTGGCTGACCGACGCGTCCGTGTACGCGATATGACCGACGAATTGGGCATCAGCATAGGTAGTATTGAGACAATAATTCATGATCGGCTAGGTTATCGCAAAATTGCAGCCAGATGGGTGCCAAGACTTCTGAATTTTGAACAGAAATACACCGCTCGGCTCACGATGGAGACATTGGCCGAATTGGGCTGGGAAACACTTGAACATCCTCCTTACAGTCCAGATTTGTCGCCTTGTGATTATTATTTGTTTGGCCCGTTGAAAGAAGCACTTGGTGGACAACGTTTCGACAGCAACGATGAGGTGGAATTGTTCGTGCGCAAATGGCTATGTGACAAGCCGCGAGATTTTTACGAAAAAGGAATAAAAAAATTTCCGGAGAGGTGGAAAAAGTGCGTAGCGTGTGAGGGGGGTTATCTCGAAAAATTGTAAAAAATATGAGCACTGTAAGTATAAAATAAAAATTTTTATGACGAAATTCCGGTTTATATTTGAACCACTTTAGTACCAGTTACTGGAAGTCGAAAAGAAAAGTGTAATTTCATTAATAAGCATCAGTGCGAATGATTTGAATATATACTATAATATCTATAAACCACCACGTCGCAAATAGCCTGGCTATGTGCTCCTTAATTAGTAATAGTTGGTGACTTCAATGGTCGACATGTATTGTGACCCGATATTAGCAAAAATTATACCACTGGAGAAGCCTTACTTGATGGATCTCACTAATATATTCCTCATGTTATATGATAACTTTTTCCTCTGCGAGATGGAAGACCGATATTAATTCCGAGACAAATGCTTTATTTCCTTAGATTAGAATCAGCGTCCTATTGCTAATAATCGAATAATTATTTTGAGAGCACTTCAAGACAACACCGACTTTCCATTATCAGCGTCAATTAGGAATTAAAATCGATATCATAAAATTCAGTACCATCACGGTGAAACTTTACGAAAGCCGACTGGGATGCCTTTACGAAAACGTCACATCCGTTTTATTAGTCCATAGTAATGAAAAATTACGAACGATTTTGTGGACTAATAATTAGCGCAGCAAATAAGAACAGCATCCCTCGTGGATTTTAGAAATCATATATGTACTAGGTTAGGATGCTAGGTGTACCGCACTTTATAGTTCGTACAAGACAACCCGGTGACGTGAACGTTGCAAACGATTTAATCAACGAAATAAGATACAGCTCGCAAAGATAATAATAAGTGGGCAAAACTTTTTGCCAGCACTGGACTTTACAACTCCAGTAGGAAAGCATAAAGATTGTTAATAAGGGGATCTTCAAACTGAAAAGCCAATACAGCAGCATGCCGGATATCATCGCAAATTTCCCGATTGAAAATACACCTACGCAAACTGACAAATTCTTTAGCAGAAAAATTAGAAAAAAATCATCTAAATTATTGGAAAACGCTAGGATCAGCTGAGCCATTTTCTGCGGATGAATTACTAATTGGAATTAAGTTGACGCTATATTTAACCGGTAATGTGCAATTATACGTCTGAAGTCAGTCAGTTGCATTCTGGATGATTACTTTGTTCGCTCCGTCTTCATGACTCAATATATCGTGTCAGAATATCGCCGAGCTGTCGGTAAATACACGAGAACGAGATGTGGCGCCTCGGTAAAGGTGCTTAACAATAATAGGGATTAAAAGTGAATTTCGAGAATATAGGAACATTTTTAGATGACCAGTAGATAAAAAGCTAATTAGAGAAGCTATAGACATATATGGAAAAAGAAATTTCAATAGAGAAGACGACCTTACGCTGGACGAAATCTGGAAGTCCGTGGTTAGTCAAAAGAAAAATAACAAAACACATGGACTAGGGAATAGTGCTTTTACAAACTGAGCGGTTAATTGAAGTTGTTACATACTTTGTTATTTATTCTTAGTGATTTTCAGTTTTCGCGTGTCGTTTTTGTTCTGATGTTAGACGGATCAATTACGTTAACGAATGTAAACTGTGACGTAGTTTTAACTCAACGAAAAAGCGGATTATCTTGCTCGTTTGGCTATTTCTTCTGGGCGGCAAGTCGGATGGTTTCCTTCTCCTGAATTGTTCAATATTGCGAAAAATATCCGAAAGGCCAATTGGAAATCTTTTTATAGATCATCCTTCTCCAATCCTAATTCACAATATTTTTCCATTCACCCCAAGCCAGCTGTTCAACTATGGTATTTACATTTTCCGCATCTTCCCCGTTTCATCATATCTGCTATCTGTCGTCTTCGATCTGGTCACAATCGACTTCCTGCTTCATTGCATCGTTTCTCCATAGTGTCATCTCCTATTTGACTGCTGTGTATCGATAACACAGTCGTATGTGACTCTGATCATGTTTTCTTTCAGTGCTCCTCTTTATCATCTGAAAGGGCAGCTCTATACGTAGAGAGCTGCCCTTTCAGATGATGTTCCAACTCCATATTGTATGTCCTTTATTCTCTCTCTACAGTCAACGTTGATCATCCGAATTGTAGCAAAATTTTTATCTTCTATACTTCATCATATTAAAATCTAATCTTGTCGTGTCCAGTTACTTCTAATAAACTCCTCTCTAAACGAAGATCACGCTCCGATGTTACAGTTATAAACATGGACAGCTCGCGGTTAATTTTACGGGCTCGCTGTCGCGTTTACGGCCCTAACGGTAGATAGGTGAACTCCTTGTCAGTCGGCACCGCAGGCGCTGCTGTTGCAGTGTGGCCATGGTGTTGGGTGTAAATTTTATTAATTTCCTTTTGACAGCATGCGCTGTTTTCGCAGTCGTCTCCATAACTATTATTCAATATTCATAAATAAGAATTATAGACTCTGCTTTATAGCAGTGGAGAAAGTCATTGAACTTTTGGATAACTCTTCAGGGCACGCTAAGCGTTCTGTTTATAGCTTGGTCTTTTGTTCTCGTGTTTAATCTCTTATCGTGTTCGACAGCTGAGGATTCATTCGGTGAGTTCGTTCCGTTTATCTTTCTATTTCGATTATTGTTTCAGTTTTGATTTGTAATATTCATTTTATTTCGTACAGTTAACTCGTCTCATTTATTTTTATTTATTTATTTTATCTCAGTTGTTTATTTATTTTTTATTTAATTATTTATTTATTTTGTAATTTACCTATTTATCTGCGTATTCGATGAGCTCGTCTAGTGGGGGCTGCCAGGCGGCCTCCTCTAAAGATACTAAACCGTTAAAGACGGGGTTATCTCTTCCCCTGATGGAAGTTGACGTTTCCATGAAACGCAAACCTTCTGATCCTCTCTCGCCAGTTACGTCATTCCCCAATAAGGATTTGCGACTGTCGCAGTCCGATGTATCCAAACTTCCCAACAAAATTAGTAGCAATAATAGCAATAATCCAAACAATAATAATAGTAAAAATAGTAATAATTCTAATGCCTTTGAAGCAATCAAAAACTTTAATATTAGCAATTCACAAGAAAACACTAACAATAGTGGTAATAGTAATAATAATAATAATAACAATAATAACAATCGTAATAATAATAATAATAATAGTAATAATAATAATAATGATGTCAACGATATGGTTAGTAATAATATTAATAAAGAACTTCTTACCTTTCCGTTAGACCACCCTGGTCCTTTTTTAATATATTTAGAGCATCTCGAAAAAAATATTGCAAATGCACATCTCTTGGTCATAGCTAAGTTGCTGTTTAAATCAACTACGGAATGTTTAAACGTCAAAAAACAAGGTGGGAACCGCTTATCGGTTTTATTCCCCTCTGCGGTTACGGCTAATAAATTCTTAGATCAACATGATTTTATGAGGAAAAATAGTCTTAAAGCATTCGTACCCAATCATGTTTTCTTCCGATTCGGAATAATTTCTGATGTGCACGCTTCCTTTTCGGAGGAAGATATCATGGAACGTATCTCCTCGTCCATTCCTGTTGCTTCAGTTAGGAGAATTTCTAAAAACGTGGATGGTGTTCGTCTGCCCACTCGATCGGTAGAGATTAAATTTGTTTCCTCCGTTCTTCCTTCCCATATCTCTATTTTTAGATTAATTTTTCAGGTATCGCCCAGTATTAGATCTCCTATTCAATGTAATAAGTGCCACCGTTTTGGTCATATTTCTAATCTTTGTCGTAGTACCTCAACTTTCTGCGTTCATTGCAGCGACAAACATTCAATCTCAGAATGCCCTTCGATTAATTCCGCTCCTGTATGCCAAAATTGCAGAGGGGATCATCAGTCTTCGGATCGACGCTGCCCTGAATGGCTTCGACAAAAGGAGATAAAACGTATTATGGCCTATGAGAACATTCCGTTCCAAGAAGCTTGCGATATGAAAAGTAAATCTTTCGCATCATCAGCCTTTTCTTACGCTAACAGAGCCGCAGCTCAACCCAGGGATCCAGTCTCTTCATTAACAAATCCTTCATCTGAAAAAATGTTTCCTCACATGGAGCACCAAAGTCAATAAAAGGCCAGTACTTTCACCGTCAATCTAATAAAAAACCGCAAACTAAAACTTCTCCTCAATTTCCGTCTCTACCGTCCAATCTCATACCTTTTCCATCTAATGGTTGGGCTTTGAAATCTAATGCCATTAATTTGAATAACTCTGCTGATCTTGTTACTTCTGATGATTCTTTTAATGAGACGCCCTCGCAACTTTCCTCCCCAGTTGGAGTCTTTCTCCTCTGCATTCATACAGCTCTTAGCTAGACATAACATTGCAGCTTCATTCGAACTTGAAAAATCTCTTCAATTTTTGCTCCAGAGCTTTATGCCTCATGCCTTGTAATATATTAACATATACAACATTTCAAATTTTGTTATATTCTGAACTATATTTGTTTATTTGTTTTTGTTTTTTTATTCTCTCTTTTTCTCCTCTTTTATATTTTTCATCCTTTATAAATTGTACATTTTTCCTTTCCATGTGTTCCATTCTCTTACTTCCTTTTTTTTTTTTTATCCCGTTCCTCTACTGCCCTATCATATTATTTTTATATTAACCCATTATACTTTTTTACCCCCCTCACTCTCATCATCATGTCTTCGTCTATCTTAATTTACTCCTGATCTATATTCATAATGGCTTACAAACTTAATATTCTGCAATGGAATTGTCGCAGTCTTAGAGTCAACAAGGATGCTTTAGAGGGCTTGCTGGACTTTCACAAAATCGACGTGGCTTTGCTTTCTGAGATATGGTTAAAGGATTCTTCTGACATCAACTTTAAAGGTTTCACCTTAGTCAGTTCCTGTCGAAATGACGGCTATGGAGGAGCTGCTATTTTGATTAGAAATGACATTCTTTTCTATTCTCACAATATTCGCTTATTCAGTTCATCCTCCTCCCTACTTCCTAATTTAGTTCATATTTCCATCCCAAACAACTCTGCTTGTCCTCTTAACTTTATCTCTGTCTACATTCCTCTTAATTTTGATCTTCGGAACTTTCCTTTTTCTGTTCTTTTTTGATTCGCTTCCTTCCCCTTTTATTATAGGAGGAGACTGGAACGCTCGTTCTCCTTTTTGGGGTTGCTCCAATTATAATAGTAACGGTGTTATTTTTGAAGACATTTTTCTCCGTAATAATCTTTTTTTTCTGAATGATAATTCTCCTACCTTTTATAGGAATCCAACTACGTTTAGTTCAATTGACTTAACCTTTACATCTCCTAGCCTCGGTTTTAACTGTTCGTGGAAAACCTTAAATGGCACGTTTGGAAGCGACCATGTTCCCATTATCATATCCCTCAACAACTTTTCTCCTCCTGTGCAGCCTGAACTCCTTCATACTTCTCAATGGTACCTTCCTAAAACCGATTGGTCGATGTTTCGCCATGTTGTCGATTCATTTCTTCCTTTTATCAATGTTGACAGGAATCCTATATCCCAATATCAGTCATTCACTCAATCTATTTCCTTTGCTCTTTCCTTATCTGCTCCTCCGTACCATTCTTCATTAAAAAATAGATCTATATATGCTTCATCCCTGTGGTGGAATAATGATTGCAAGTCTGCGTTCGATCTCTGTACTTCCACTTTTAGATCTTTTCGCTCCTGTCCTTCTTTTCCCAACTTCCTTGCACATAAAAGAGCTAATGCTAATAAACGCTCAAAAAGAGCCGCTTGGATAAAGTTCTGTTCCTCTTTCTCCCGCTCTACTCCAATGACTTATGTCTGGAAAATGGCTAAAGCGTTTAGAACTCCTTTATCGGAACGACCTTCTTATCTTAATATCCCGAAAGATAGCCTCATTTCATTCATGGACTCCGTAGCTCCTTCCTATGTCCCCAGCCTCGAAGAGCTTCATTCTCCTTCTCCTTCTATTAATTCTACTTCTCACTTTTTATCTTCTAGCTTTAGTCTTAATGAACTTCGTGCTTCTTTAAGTAAGTCCTCCTCCAAATCCTCCCCTGGTATTGATGGTATATCTTTTCTTATTATAAAAAACCTCTCTATTCAATCTCTTGAGACTCTTCTTAATATATATAATTCTTTTCTTCTTTCTTGTTCCACTCCTCCTTCTTGGAATGCCTTTATCGTTATACCCATACCAAAGAAAAACTCCTCTTCTTTTCGTCCTATTTCACTTGCTCCCTGTTTAAGGAAGCTCTTTGAGAGCATGTTAAATAAACGGCTTGTCTGGTTTCTCGAACATAATAACTTAATTCCTAATAATATGTTCGGTTTCCGTCCCTGTCTTGGTCCTCCTGATTGCATTAGTGTTTTCCTTTCTGACATTTATAATTCCTATATAAACAAAAATTTTACTATCGCAGCCTTTATTGATGTTTCCAGTGCATTTGACAATGTTCACCTCCCTACTCTCAGAAATATAATGCTGGCACTACATCTTCCGGACTGTGTTGTTTCATTTATTATTAATCTCTTCCAAAGCAGGACTGTACATCTATCTACTTCTTGTTATTCCACTTCAAGAAAAGTTTTTTGTGGTCTTCCTCAGGGTTCCTGTCTTAGTCCTACTCTCTTCAACATCTATACTTCTCATATTGCTTCTCTTCCATTAAATTCATCGTCCCTATTCTATGCTGATGATATCCTTATTTACTCCTCTTCTCGCAACTTAACAGATGCTGTCTTAGAACTAAATAGGTCATTAGCCACTATAGAAAATGCTCTTTTCAATATTCATCTTTTTGTCTCTCCTCATAAATCCGCGGCCATGGTTTTTACTTTCCGTCCATATAATCCTTCCTCAATCAATCTAACCTTAAGTCATTATCCTGTCCCTCTTGTGGAGAGCTTCTGTTATTTGGGTGTGCTTCTTAACGGCCGTCTCTCCTTTCACGAACATATTAGTCGCCTGTATACTTCTTGCCTTAAAAGGATTAATCTTTTAAAATCACTCTCATCGTATAGGTGGGGTGGTGATCCTTACATTCTTTCCTTATTGTATAAGTCTCTTATTCTTTCTAAGTTGGACTACTGTTCCTATATATACGGCAACGCTTCTAAATCTCTTCTGTTAAAGCTTGACCGCATTCTAAATTCTTGTCTTCGTCTTTGTTTGGGTGCACGTAAATCTACTCCAATTCCTGCCATCCTCTCTGAATCCAAATCACTCCCTTTGTTCATCCGCAGATCCTATCTAGGCTATCGTTTCCTAATCAAACGCCTTCCCTCCTTTTCCTCTAGAATTATAGCTGCCTATTGCTCTATTTTTCACAACTGGCGTTTTACTCTCAACAGAATTCTAATTTTATTTTTTATTTCTGTTCGTCTTGCCAATTTTTCTCCCTATATTTTCTCCTATGATAAATGTCCGTACTTTTCTCTTAATTATTTCTTACATCCTCCTCACGTATTTCATTTGTCAAGTTCCGCCAAATTCCTTCCTCACTCTGTAGTTAGATCTGAATTTCACATGGTTTTAAGCTCTTTATTTCCCAATCATTCCGTTATTTTTACTGATGGTTCTAAGAGGGCTGATGGGGTTGGTGCCGCCTTTGTTTTTCCTTCTCACAACTACTCCGAATCCTTTAAACTTCTTTCCTGCTGCTCTATATTTACTGCTGAATCTGCTGCCATACTTCATGCAATTCTTTTTATCTCTTCCTCTTCTATCCTCTCGGTTAAATTTCTTTTAATAGCTGACTCTGAAAGTGTCTTGCAGGCGGTCTCTTCTCCCTTACCGTTGTCCTCTTTTGATCCTTTCATTCTCCTTATTCGCAATCTAATTCACGAATTATTCCTGTTCCGTTCGATCCAAATTGATTTATTGTGGATTCCTAGCCATGCTGGAATTGAGGGTAATGAGGTGGCTGATTCCTTGGCTCGCTCAGGAGAATCCAATGGAGATCCTCTTCATAAATTTTCCGCTCACAATATTAATCATATTTCCAAACAGTTCCATATTACATTATGGAAGGATATTTATTTTTCTCTTTTCTCAAATCCGAATTCCTTTTATCTTTCCGTTCAGCCCTTACCTTCTTTGACCGGATGGTTCGACATGTTTCCTTCCCTTTGTCGTCCCGTGATCACCGCTATATGTCGTCTTCGTTTCGGTCATACCTTTCTCCCTTCGTCACTTTATCGTTTTTCCCTCGTCTCTTCTCCGCTGTGCCCTCTTCACCCAGAGGACTCCTTTTTTCTGTGTGATATCAATCACGTCTTCTTCGAATGTTCCTCATTCTCTTCAGAACGTTCTCTCTTTTATTCTCGGCTTTTGGATCTTCGTCTTCCTACTCCATACAATGATTCTTATGTTCTTTCATTTCCTTCCTTGTCAGTTGTTCCTATTCTAGCTTCTTTCATTCATTCAATCTCGCACCAGATTGAAATCTAATATGTTATTCTCCTTTTGAACAATTACTTTGATTTCTTGGCTGATTGGGCTGTTGCTCTTCGTTGGCGTACCCATAAAAAAAAAAAAAAAAAAAAAAAAAAAGCTTTGGTGCTTGATGACTCTAACTGCTTTTTAAACATCTCATGTTTCTTCTTCTTTAATTATTAGCAGTCTGATTGCTTTGTCCGTTAGTACTGTGGCCTCTGTAATTGCAGATGTGGCCATGGTATGAGACAGCTAACTCTCCTTTTTAACCTTCGGCAGCGTCGTTCTTTAAATTTCGAGGATGAGTTAATGAAAATCTCAGTTGTGCACGAATAATAGCGTAATTTGTAGATGATCGCAATGGATTAGGACGAAAGAAAATATCTAAATGCAATGCGAATTCCGCAATGGGATATTTGACACCACTTGGATAATAATTCGTTCAGGTAATATTTTGATAAGGAGAATCTCTTGTAGAGGCAAATAAGTAATGGACCGTAGTGAGATAATAGATAAAGGGGAAATCTTCATAGTGACAATAAAGACTGTTACAGTTAATCGCGTTGTAAATTGATATTTTTAGTTCAATGATTCGGAAATTTTTACGCCGGTATATTATTGATCGGATTGAATTTTCTTCAGTGTGTAAAACTTTGCAAATTCTGTTTGCCAGTTTCGTAAATCTGGATTTTACACACGCGCATTTTTAATATACTCGTAGTTCTTCAGGTGGTTAGTCGAGGGAACTAGATCAACTATGTTAGTATGATATTGACAAGTTCCTATCGAAGATTTAGAGTTCGGCGCTGCAGTCGTGAACGAAGTGAACTGTTGAAAGTTTGCATAGGTTGACTAAATTTTTTCCAACTATTGGACTTACTGATTTTTGCTGTTGATAATTAGTTTTTTTTTTTTATTTTTCGACGTCTAACTGTGCAGATATAGAGGAGGGATTACATACTGTTAGCTGAATTAAACGTAGCCTCAGATGTTTATGATGCGTCTGTGGGAAAGAGGTTTGTGAGCTTACTTTTTTTTTTTTGAGGACAAACGGGAAATAATCCGTGCTGGATTGGTTACTGTCGAGACCGAATTCGGACTGGGTTTTACAATGGGAGAATAGAGATCGCATGTAAGAATCGCTGTTAGTGGTAATAATACCAACGCGGGAAATGGAAAAGAGAATCAATTAGGACAAGTATGAGACTGTTAAGAGCTGTGAAAATATTTGGTACTACTCGTGATCATTCTGAGATACAATTCGGGAATTTTCGACTGATAAGTATGTTCTGCATGCAGCTGTCCTCTCTAATCGTCACTGCGAGAGAATTCTCGTTCGAAACCGGTTTTAATCGTAAGTTATTTGCTATGTTAGCGGAAACTACTTCGTTCGGAACAGTCGATGACACACACATTTGTAAGTGCAAATTTAGGTCGAACTTCAGTAAATTGATTATTAATAATGACAAATACATTGCCTATGTCATAAATCTGGCGCTATCCTTTCGGCGGTGCGTAAAGAACTCTTAATTCTATTCTGACTAATTTTAAAACCAGTCGTGTGATATTTCACTTCGCTGCTCCTCCTATATTAGGTACTTGAGCGCTATAATCACTGTGACACTTATTTCAAATAAGCGAGGAAAGATCATCATTTCTACGAATAATTAATAAACTCGATAAAAATTTTATAGTATTTAAATATGATTAATTTCCGACGGTTCTTAATAATTTATATGCAAAAACAGATTCTCTTTTAATAAAAAACAATAAACTTTCTTTTCGGTTGTGTGAGTTCAAAATTACCTTTTCGGTAAATCTTCAACTTTCACGAATTCCGGCCTCCTCTATATATTGTATACACATATCGAATACATACATATATATCTGTATATTAATGACTGGTATTATTGCTATGCTAGAAGTCATAATAAATTCTGCTACGTTTTTACGTTATTTAGAAATCGTTTTTGCGTCAAATGGTAACAGCGATTCCGACGAGAATCGTCAATTAAATTCATCGTCAGTTTTGAACATTTCTTCATCGCCGTGAAAAAAAAAAGAATAATTATTATTTTGCGAAGAATGACGTAGTCAACTGAAATCGACACTGATCTACAAAAGAAATCATATAGAAACACCATCATCTCGGCTTCTAGCTCTAAAATTTGGTGGTCCGAAGTTTATACATATCGTATATTATGTTGCGCATATTATTAATATCTCGTTTAATTTCTACGCAACCATCTATCCTCGTAAACGGCATTATCTCTGCAGAATATTACTGACATATTATTGTCACCGCAATCAAGGCCGTATCTGAAGGGGGTTTTCCGGGTTCACCCCCCCAGCCTGAAATGTCTGCGAAATCATAACAGCTTGAATTAAATAAACTGAAATTCAGAATAAATTTATTTCTTTTCAATTTTTGACAAAAGAAAAGAAAATTAAAATTTTTATGAATTCTATGGAAACGACTACTATTTTTTATTTGTTTTTATTGTAGTATTCAAATATTGCATATACAATAATTGACTACACGGCTTTAATGTACTATTTATAAATAAATATATTCCGTGATAATACACACAAGCACGTACATACATATATATATATATATATATATATATATATATATATATATATATATATATATATATATATATTTATAAAAATATTTTTGTAATCCTTCCCGAAATTTTGGTCTAGATACGGCCCTAACTGCAACGACCTTTTTTCATATAGAATCCTTTAATTGTTACAGTATCAAAATATAATAAATTCTAACAAATAATAACAAACAGATTTAAATATATATAAACGATTATATATCCTAACTTAGAAACACGTTAAGAATTTATAAAACAACACAGAGAGTATACGATTTCAGATTTCAAGCAATTAGGCGCCAAAAATCTGTATAAAATTGGATACTAACGACTTTTGCTTATTATTCAGAATTGGTTTGATATTGCACAAGTTTAAATGTAACCTAAAAGGTCCGAATTGCGTTTTGAATTTAACCTGCGATTGATTCGGTGATGTGGCTGAATTTCTGAAGAGCTTCAGCATTGCAAAAAGCTGTTATTGAACATTTTTAACGAAGCGATGAAACGCATTTTATTTTCAACTATTTATACGAACTAGCGCAACCGTGATCTTTCAAACATGCTACATCCAGAGTTGTTATTTGTGCGTAACAATTAATTCGATACAGTTGACGAGATTTTTCACGTCTGCGCATCAATTTTGAGTAAGAAATTATTTTGTTGAAACTGCCACTAAAAATGATAATACATGATTAGAAGCGTACTCATGTTTAATCATTGAACAGTAGGTTTCATTAGAAAAATTAAACTGGATGTGAGTACGCTTCCATTCATCTGTTATAATTTTTATCAGTTTTAACAAAATAACTCATTTAAAGTTACATAAATGATTTATTCTGTTTTGTACTTCGCTGGTATACCAATACACACCTTAACAAAAAATTATATACATAGGCATTTTGCATTAATTTTATAATATTATATACTTTAATGTCTGCTTTAAATATGGTCGCTCTGAACACGTAACCATTTCATTTCACGTTCTGAAGTCTCCTAAACGTTATCGCAGCACTCTATATTTACGTTGACATAGGCTGCCGTAGGCGATCACGTAAATTCAACTATTAAAAAACATTAACGATCGTGTGCTGCTGAAAATTAAGCACCTTTGAAGAGACTTCGACATTTTACGATGCTCACCGAAATTTAATCCGGGAACGTGCTATCACGATTTCACAAACTCCGCCGATTTCTAAAAATCGCTTAAAATTTCTCAAATACAAAACTAAAAGGTGCAAACGAGAAATTTTCCGTTATCATTGACTTGTACAAAAAAAATTGTACTAAACACGTTTTTTTTTTCAAAGCCCGCTGACGTATAAGATTATATATACAATAGCCTTGTTCATATAACGAAAAGAATACTTTTTATACATATCCCATAATTATTGCACTAGTAGGTATTTTACGCGTAAAATGAAGATGAGTATGGCGAGCTAATCGAGTTTCTTGGTAGGCGAAATAAATTCGGATAGCGTGATTTTTACCGTTGCGCGATGTATGGCAATTACGAGACACGATTTCGTAAGAAATAACGTTGGAAAAGTTTTAAAATTTTTTTTATTGTTTTAGTATTATCACGTATTTCTCTATTTCTAATAATTGATAATGGTAAATTAATCTACAGATTAAAATAAATTAGAAATACATGTGGTGACAGATGCCCTTAGATGTAAAAATTAATTAATTAATTATAGAAATAAAAATATAAATAAATAATTAGATATGTACACACACACACACACACAGAAGTTTTTATGTGGCAGAATTATCAAAGAATTAAAATTCGCTTTTATTGCACCGGTGTGTAGGTGAGTATTAACGCGTGCTACGAACTACTGCATTATTTTACTGACTAGTAGAACTCCTTTTAAAATATTACCGTTACATTAACACAACACGCCACATATACACGTACGATTTATTTGTTCGTAAAATACACGCGCCACATTTAGAATGAGCGCTTATTGATTAGATCTGAGATTTGAATGAAAATTTCATTACAGAAGCTCGCGACAGACTATCGATCTAGTAGTGTAATACAGTGTGTCCGAGCTGCATTAAACGTTCGCGATAATTTTGTTTCTATATCGACCGTTTAAAAATTGCCGAACTTTCCATCTGTTTTTTTTTTTTTTTTAAATAAAGTCGATTTCATTTCAAAATCTTAAAAATACATATTTATTACATTCGCGTTACCTTTCCAGATCAGTAAGCATGCATATTTATATATACCGTTATGAATCTAGCTTTTATTTCTTTAAAAAAAATTGCATTTAGTCAGATCTAAAGTTATCAATGGATATTATATATATATATATATATATATATGTATATATTTTTTTTTTATGGGTACGCTCATATGACCCAAAACAAATGAAAACAAGAAATCAACAATGGCAGAAGTCGGGGCATTATTGAAAACAGACGAAATGAAAGAACCTAAAATGGAAATAATTGCAAACGACGTATTATTCAAAAATAGAAGTTGGTACATTATAAGATGGACTAGGAACACCTGCATTAAAATAAGCATTCTTGTGACGAAATGAAGAAACACATTATTCGAAGAAGGTATCATACCTGTAAAGATCAAGAGTTTGTATATAGAGTATTAATATCTATTTTGAACGAATTTTGTATATGTAACCCCATATGGCTTCGTTTTTATTATTGATGAGATTTCAAAAAAGAAAAATTTTCAATCGTTTTCCAGTACGGACTGAAATTCATTTCTTGCATCGGTCGCCGGTTTCGCTTTAGCTTCCTCCCCAAAATGGGGCATTGTTGAGAACAGAATTATGTGTAGTTTTGTAGGAATATAATATCACGAATTACTCGGTAGGAATAATAAAAACAAAATAATAAGAAAAAAGAGGAATAATACCCCGCTGATGTATTTAACGGTAAATATTTTACAAAGCCATCTTTCTTCGTGTTAGCTTTTAAACCTAATAATAAATAATCGGTATCGAAATTTTAACTCTATTTTCATAAATCGTCATCATCTCTTTATAAAACGATATGAAAACATTGAAATCACCGAAACACGTGTGATGCTTCCCTTTTCAAAATAGTATTTCACCGTAAATAACAAGCCGGGGAGATAACTCTATCAGTGTTTTATTTCGTTTATTGATAAAAAAAAAAATAACAGAAAAACAGAAAAATGCGTTTTCAAAAATGAAATTCTCTGAACTGAAATAGTTTACGGTGTACTTATCAGATGTTGTCTTTCAGGCCGAATTATCAGATGATCAATATAAACATTTGAAACGTCGGCTTTGTACTTGTTGCTGGGTTACATACTTTTTTCAGGTGTCGATCCTCCTTCTAGGTTGCGACAAAAGTTAAAATGCAAAAATGCAAGCAGTTAACGATAATTTATAGATTTTCGCCATAGTCGAGTTGGGAAATAAAACTTTCAGGCAGGCTGGAGTATTATTTTGAATTTCGACGTTGCTTATATACAGGTGTACCTTCGTGTCAAAAAGTTTAAAGCGACCCCGAAAGTGCTAGTGCCGCTTCCTCGTGAAATATGATTATGCTCGAAATGTAGCAAAAGCTTTAAATTCTTAAATTACCCTAAGAAATTTAATTTTTCGTTTCTACACATTTTATTTCTAAAAATTGGCCGCTTTTTAACAAAAAACTGCTGGCAGACTTTAGTTATCACGGGCATCCGAGCAATATTATTATCAGGGGTGTGCTACGAAAAACGATTTTTTTAGTCGGCATTTATGGGGAAAAAATTTGCAATAGACGTTTAAAAGCATCGCAGCATAGATCAAAAGATTAAAAATGTGTATAATTTTCTTTAAACTTTCGGCTGAAACATCATAAAAAGAATTGAACTTGTAATAAAAAATCGTTAAAATTGTATACGCTTTTAAACATGAACCTCTTAGAATGCATCAAACGAACTGAATATCTCTGGTGGTATTATATATGTTTTGTATCACACCGGATTACACTGTCGGCAGTCTGACGGAGGCAGATAAAAAAAAGGGGTAAAATACGAAACGACCGACTAATCACGGATTACTTCGTACATCAGATAGCTACGTTGCATGAGCAAATCGTCGTAGTGGTAATACGAAAGGGAGAAAAAGGTAAATTTGCGATTTTTATAACCATTGAAACGCGAGCAAAATTATTAAAAATTGTCGCGTCGCATTTTTCACATTACACGCTTTACAGAGGAGCGTCTAAATTACATTAAAAAGTCTAATTAATACAGTTTTTAATATTATCACTAACTATATTTAGCGCTTACCTTTTTATTTGTAGTAATAAACAATAAAAATTTAAAATTGGCCCCACTTTGGATTCTTTTTATTATTATTATTATTATTATTATTATTATTACTATTACTATTATTTTTATTAAGTATTATTTTTATCAAGTATTATTCCTTTATCGGTTATTATCATTAAGCAAATTTATACAACTCTCTGACGATAAAATGATTATAGAAGAAAATTAAACGAATTATATAGTAAAAAGTAATTTAAAAATACTTTCGACAATAATCGACATATAATAATAATAATAACAACAACAACAACAACAACAATTTATAAAATGGTTAATTTTAAAACTCAAATGAATTTCATTACAAAAAAAAAAAAAAAATGAGGGAAAAATAGAGAATTACACTTCTAAAATTTATCTGAGTTTTAAAATTACTTCTGTTGCAATAAACAATTTCGGAAAAAAAAAAAACATTTTGTTTTATAAAATATTTCTCGCACTACACACGTCGTATATTATACAGGTGCGTATAAAAATTTAATGGCGTATTCTCTATACACAATACAGTTAACGTAGATAATTCGAGTAAATTTATACAAATAATACAAATAAATTAACATCTTAAAAGTAAAACACATCACAGTTGGGTGAATATTAACAGCGAAATAATATTGTTGGCTCACGACCAGACACACACACATACTCGCGCAAATCTCCGTCAACCTCTGGCCGTTCAGTTAGCACTCGTCGTCGTCGTCGTCTACCAGCGGCCAGTATTTATTGTTATCGTTTCGTTAATGTGCCATCTCGTTTTAGTAGTATGCGAAATGATAACACACCTGACTACTAGGCGACGAGAATGAAAGCCTCCCTATTCACGGTTTCAGTCTCATAAATCCAGCTCCGTCCGACCCCAATCGTAATTCCTCGTACAAAGACGGCGCCACTTCGTTGCAATTGGGCACGTGAAGCTGCTCGTTCTTCCACGTCTGACCGGACCCGGTTCCACCGTTCAGAGTGACTCCGTTTGCCATGCCGTTTCCCATGTACGTGTTATCTCCTGGATAAGTCTAAGGAAGTAGAAAATTGTTAGCTTTATATCAAATTCGGATATACGTATTCAAAGCTTTTTTCACATTTCTAAAAATGGCCGAGTTTATATATATATATATATACATATATATATATATATGTTTCTCATTGAACTGTTATTATTTACGTTGCAAAATAAAAATTAAAAATAAATAAAAAATCTGAAAAAAAGAATAAAAACGAAGCTACTTTTACTAGAAAATAGGATTAAACATTAGTCAGAATTAAATCCAACAGGTATAACATTTATACAAAACTTTTACGGTATAAATTAAGTTTCTCTGTTGTAACAAACTTTTTCATCGAAGTTTTTGTTCTTTGGTGGGGCAAGTGTCCCCTACTTCCTCCGCCGTGGATCTGCCACGGATAAAATTGAGAGACCAGTAATTATGTCAGATTTAGTCCGCGCAAGTTCCCGTCTGACGTATGATAAATGTAGTCTGGCGTTCTATTTCAAATATCGTATTCTTTTTAGGCTTGTCGGTTGTACATATTAACCGGCATGCAGGATTCGACAGCTTATCGCAAGCAGAACACTGCTGCCTAATGTCATAGTCCGCGGTGAATTTACAATTTATTATGAGTTTTTATCATTTCTTACTAAATAAAAGCATTCGTAGATTATTTCTATTAAAACGTTACGTTACATTGTTATCGCCATTATTATTTAATCTTTTTTTCTTTTTATGAGTATGGCAGAAGTATCAGCCGATTAAGGTATTAAGGATTTTTTCCCCCAATATAAACGTATAGTCTGTCAAGCGAAAGAAGTCCGTTCGAGTTTCGTTGCCGAGTATGATGCTTGAAGTAGTCTACTAGTAATAAGATATGTATTACCACTTGACGCGTACTTTAATATCACCGATCAAAAAATCATATTGCCACTCTTCATTATTATTCCTCCCCTTCTCGGGGGAGTAGTAACTACGTTTCTGTTTCATCTCTATTATACGTTCAACCGTTCTTTTTTTCCGACTTGTTCCGATGTAGACAGACCACGTGGTAATAACACAGCTAGTGTTAATCTGAGGTCTCCTGATTTCATGATGTGACGTCAGTACGTTTTGGTTGTTTTTTACAAACGGACTTCTTTCGCTGGACAGATTATAATAATCCGTATGTTAACATTTACAAAAATATAAAATAAATATCCCTTAGTAACACAAACAAAAATAATTTATTCGCATTTCTCATCTTTCGGTGTTTTTCTATCATCCATTATTGTTTCAGTTTTTCTTGATATCTTTCCCTTACGAAGCTCATCATGAAATTCGGATTTAAATTATGATTTTTTCGGATTGTACAAAATTTGAGGTAAATTTAGACGTTTTCGATACATAGATTGTTAAACGAGTGTGCTCTGTAACACTGAAAAGAAACGAAAAATGTGTTCCGAAAGAGTTGCCATGTTTAACGATGAAGGCAATGTGAAAGAATCGGCGCAAAACGAAGCGGTAGAAAAGACAGAAGGAATGTAGTATTACGTGAAAAAAGGGGAGGAAGCCTTTGTAATAAATTTCGAGGATGAACGGTAGAAAAGAATTCGTTAAACGGAAAAACCATTTTTTGGGAAATTTTATTATCGCTATTTTCATGACGATTGCGAATGGTTTGAGATGTTATAATTTTTTTATCTCACAATACGTTCGCAATTATGCGTAGACTGAAGAGAGATGAATTGTTTTCGGGCATATTAAACAAAAAACAACGATTTACCTCTCTCAGGTAACTCGGATTTTCGAACGCGACACCACCGGCTGATTTCCTGGAGAGTAACTGACGGGAATGAATGAAGTAGACGGCTGCTCCTAGGATGCCGCCAACTACGATGAAAGCCAGCGTAACGCTGAATACGGTGCTCATCGCATTGTGATCTTCATCTGAAACAGAAAACCGAACAGTCTCACCTATCGAATTTAGCAAAAATAAATTCATTTCGCCGGTTAATTTAATCTAAACCATCTGCTTCATATACAGAATTTCGTTTAAATATCGCTTATTAGATATCGTAAAAACTGCGTGATACAATTAATTCGGTTTCAATTGCAGTCTTTTAAGTGTGACACGTGGCGAAAAATTCGCTAAAAAGCGACTATCGATTCGGTTTTATTTTGTTTTTCTTCTTTCGATTATTACTTTTTTTTTGCTTTTAATTTAATGAGCAAATGTGTTAGATCCCGACAAAACAAAATCAATTAAGACTCATATCTGTACGCGACGTATTTTCGATGAGAGATTTGGTACGTGCCGGTATCGTGAAATTGTCGAGGTGATGATTTTCGCCGGTCGGAGTGTGCGCCAAATCCGATGATATACCGCTTCGATACAAAATTAGTCGAATCTATAACGTAGTTTCTCGACAGTTTGATCTCATCGAACTGTTCTTATGATCAGGATACATGTTTCGTAGAAAACCGTTGTAAGAAGCTGGGTGTCCGTATCGAGAGTAAACTTCGGCCAGATAGCTCTCAGGCCCGTCCAAGTAAAATACTTGGCCCGAACCATTCTTCATTTCAAATTTTCTATTCAATTTCGTCGAAATAGTCTCTTCGACAATAATAATTGTTCCGCCTGATCGTCCTCTGTGACGTTAACAGATAGCCGCCATTTTATAAAATTGTGACCAAGAGTCGTGTTCTGTACGCTCTGTACGTTAACAGTCTTTACTAAGTAATTTTCAAAGTTGCGCATAGAATATCTCGCGTTACGGTGCCTAGGTAAATCATCTGATAGCTAACTCATGCTAATTTGGCAACGGGCCTCATTAATTGTTTTCACCGGTTGTAAGCGCGACTAGGTGACGGACCTTCCGAAAAGAAAAACGGACGGAGGTCCGTCGTGTTAACTTTGCGTTTAGAGAAAGGCCACAACGAGTTATCAGTCCATTTCTAGTTGCTCAGTACCGAGCATCACACATTGTCTTCTTCCGTAGTATTCGCCCAAGTCGTTAAATGAACACCGTTCAAACCGGAGGAACTTGAGCAAGAAAGGCCCCTCCCCTAGGGGGGTGTTCTCTGTCGAAACATTTTCCGCGGAGTCTCCTTTCGCGGACATCGCTGTAAACCCGCGAACAATGCAAAATTAGAAATTTTAAAAGTAGTTTTCTTCCTTTTTGAAACTAGTTTATAAGACTAAAACAGCGACCGGGACAGTGCTGTTGTTGGCTGCTGATGTCGAATGTTTCTCAGCGGACGACGAAATATGTTCCATTTCACAGTCTGGTACAATATGTCGATTTATCGAAAAACAGGAAGCCCCGGAAGTCTAACTTTTAATCTGCGAAATACCGTACGAATCTCACGTCGCCTGCTATAATTTATGTTGCAGTAGGGTAAGCGAAAATGTAGAGAAAAAAGGAATATCTAAATTTCATTCCGATTTGCAAAGTTTTGAGTTTTAAAAGAGGTTCGGCGGGTAATTTTCTCCGTTTCATTTCTCGCGTTTAAACACAATTTATCACCTGGAAAAGTGATCTACAGGTAAAATTAATAAGGCAATAGACGACATAACGGAAACAAGAATATCCAGCACGGTGGAACATGTACGTGGCAGCCATAATTCATGTACGTCAGAGTGCCAAGTCGTTATTACACGTCTAAATAATAACTCAAATAATAAAACTGGCATTTAATGCGAATCTTTAGTGTATACATTAAGTGTAGCGAAATTGTTTCCAATTTTAAAAAATATACATTTATTTTCATTTCAGTTTAATGTCGCTTAAAATATTATATTATATAAATACATATATATCTTTTTTAATGAGAGTTTCGATGTCGATTCACTATATAAAAAAAAAAGACCATGTCGTTTAATATATATACATATATATATATATATATATATTTGTCGTTTGTGGTGTGTGTTACCCCTGTATTGTTTCTTCGGCAATTTGAATAACGGTTATACATCTTTATTTGCAATTTTCTGGTATATTAATAAAAAAAATTAATAAACATTTTAATGACCCCGGAAAAAGAGTACACTGATAGTGAAAGTGTTAAAAAAAGCGGAATCTTTTTCGATTAATGTTCGAATATCAAGCAAATCGAGAACACGTTGCAACATAGGACAAACGATAAATAGTAAACGTTTGAAAGAACGACTGAAAAATTATTACAGGTGGTTTTCGTTTCTGTTTATATTCTGTCGTTTGTCAGGTTTTGATGAAGAAATAATAAATTATCAGAAGCGACGGTTTACCAAATATTAACGGGGCACCTACTTTGAATTTTTTTCTTAAAATTTAAATAGTATTACAAAAACCGGTAGGCCATTTCGTATTATATCTAAAAGGAATAGGAGCATGAGGAGAGCGACCTAGCCGATAATACTTTTCCAATGTAACACCGAATACGACTTCAATAATAATAATTTCCGCTGCCGGTGCGGCAGCATTTGTAGGTATTTCTAACTAGAATAATATTGTAGGTAAAATCTCTATTGTTAAATTTCGAAATAAAATTTAAATTATTATCATCATCATTATTATTATTGTTATTATTAATTATCATTATTTTTTTAGTACTATCGAAAATTAAGTTTGTTGGCTTCTCGGTTGAATATTTTTATTTCTTTTGCGGCTTCTTTTACCACGCCTACACGGTAATTCTTCCAACTACCACCTTAAATCTAGCCCGAGAGTAATATCTAACGAAACTGTCTCTGTTTTTTGTCAACGGCGGTTAACAGTTTAATCTGAAAGATGGGGTAACGTAATTAACGATAATTCACGGACCGCTAGGTGATAATAAATTTGCTTTTACTCGCTTTTTAAGGTTCACTTACTTAATCTCGAAGCTGACGTGATGTACTTTTCGCGGGTAGAAAATTTGATGGGCTCCGTTAACATGCTGCTACCGTATTTATTATTCGCTTTTATCACTAATTCGTACGTTGTGTCTTCCTTCAGACCGCTGATTATTATACTTGTTTCCCTCGTGTCATTTTTCAACGGGCTTTTATTACCGAGCTGCCTCCAGAACACCCTAAAAAAAACAAAAAAAAGTGCTGCACTTAAATTACAGTTTTACTAGCTCGGAAAAACAACGATAAAGTGGTTGGAAAAAAGAAAAGGCAACAAAACATTAATAATATAAAATAAAAAATAAACGAAATAAGTAACCAAAAAGAGGGAGGGGGGGTTAAAATTAAAACATATTTTCCGCGAGAAAAAGATGGAAAAAAATGATTTCTGAAAGGCGAAAATTTTGGCGGTTACACACAGAAAGGTGTGTAGATTTTAGGTGCGTGGCAGAACGGCGAAATTTAAAAGGGGGCGACTAAACTTTTTGCAGAGTTAATAATTTTTCCGGCCAGATGGTTTTTTCCACTATTCGTATTAAAAAATATTAAAACGCTCGAGCAAATTTTTATTTTCCTCTCGCTTTAAAATATAGTTTAATGGGAAAGAAACCTTCAAGTATCTGTGATAATAGTCTTACTTTTTTCTTTTTAAATTCGGAATGCCCACTAAGGTCAATAACCTAAAGTCTAAGGGAAGGGTGAGAAAAAAGGAAGTTTTAATATAGAAATGGCGGAAATGAACTGTGCACAGAAACGATAAGAGGCTGGGGCAAGAATGTATATCGTACAGTGAGGCGTAGGGAAGAGAAAATAAAAAAAAATAAAGGGAGCATTCGAAAGGAGTGTGATTGGCATCGCAAATGTCGATAGTCTGCAGGATAGACAGTAGGAAGCGGAAACAACGGAGAGCTCTTATTAGCGGAAGTTAAACAGCAACTTTGATGAAAAGAAGAAAAAAAAACCAAAAACATGTATCCGATGAGAGGAGGAGGCGTGATCTTCATGAAAATAGCCGGGAATTTCGAAAATCTCATGAACACAAAAAAAAGGCTAATTGACTCCTAACTCGTAGCTAAAAGTGATTTTTAAATTATTCAGGCATATTCAGTGTGCACTGGAGTTTAGAACCGGGTGCGGAAAATCCATGAATGTTTTTGTAAGTGAAATAATATTTTTTGCATTACTGATAGTAATAGCAAAGCGGCATTATTACACGCTAGAATCTAATTGAAGATTCACAAAGCGTACGAAATTTGTGAGACGTAAGCTGCCGCGAATTAGAACACGGCCTCGACGTGAATTAATCTTCGGGGAAGAGAACGCGTGTGACGTTGCGAATATTTGCGGCGTAACTATATCTGTCGACGATTTCAAAGAATGAAGCGAATTTTCGAAACGGTATTCGCGGTTATTTTACCTGTACACTTCAACGGTGGACGGGTTTTTAATCGGCGGATCCCATCTCGCTAGCACAGAATGCGAATCTATGAGATCAATGTGAATGTTTTGCGGTGGTCCGGGCAGTTTACCTGAAACGATGAAGATGCGAAATAAGTATTTACCATGAAATAATTATTAATTTATTTATCGTGCACTATGTAATTTTTTTAAATTTTTGGCGAATTAATTACAAAACTGATTCCGGTGCGTTATTACGGTCAATTTACGCGGCAAATTCCTCCTTAATTAGCCTTTATTTAATAGAGGCTGTTTCCTTAAGCTTTGCTCGCAAGCGCCAGATATGTTTTCTCTACATCGTCTTCTCGGCGTGCTAATTAACTATAATAATAATGTGAAAAAAAAGAAATATAAATACAGCGTGTACGCGTTGTGGTGATACGTAAAAATTTAAAAATTCTAATGAAATTGTGAAAGCCCGCAGAAAATTTCTTTCGTTTGTAATGTTTTTGACACGTCGTGAAAAATAATACGTTTTTTTTTTTAGTGAGAAATATCATCGCGTTAGTCGCAAGTCCATTAAGGAATTTCATGTAACAATATATTTTCAGGAGTTTAAAATGTCGTACAGTTTGATGTCGATTTTAAAATGTCGTAGTCAAAAGTGTATAAAATGTCATCCATATTGGTAAAATCGTAGTTTGCTATAGGAAAAAGGATAATAAACTGAAAAACACCAAATAAGAGGATAATTTATTTCAAAATAAATGTTTTCCTTTTTGTTTTTTTCTTTTTAATATGCGCTACAACCCGTTACTCATTCTGTTCGAACGACATTATCAATCTTCAGCAATATTGTAAATAATTATAGCTATTTTTAATCAAAAAAAAAAAAAAAAAAAAAAAAGCAACTTCTTTTACACTGGTTAATTAGTAAATTATATAATGCCAATTTCCCCCAATAATATTGGCTACACACTGAAAAAAGATTGATCAGCATCCGTCAATTTATTATCTCCATCATCATCATCAGAGTGCAGTAAAAGGGAGAGTCTGATCAAGACCTCGTTTATTTATCAAGTCTGGTAATCGGCTCCGTAACATATCGTTACTGTAAATTTACGAACAATTAAAATCATTCACCATAATAATCCGAGAATATTCAAGGGTAAAAATTTAAATGGTTTTGACTTTTATACCAAAAAGGGAATTTCGACATTTTTTACATTGTGGAAATTAATCAGAAAATGGAAAGTGCCCAATGCATTCGCAAAATACACTAAAGTATAAGTGCTCCAATGAAGGCGCGTTTTCGCTTCACAATGTGTTAGCATCCCGCTTGACAGTGACCACTTGGTAGACGTCCTGTTATACGATGGGATATAATGACAAAAAATTTTTGACAGATTCGATATGAATTCCGGTGTAGAGTAAACTGCTTTTGATCGCTGAATGTTTGCATGTTCTTCATATGCGCGCTAATCGATCTTACGAGACCCTCGGTTAAACTCGCTTCAACATCAAAATACGCGCACGTAACCGATAAAAGATAAAAGAGGGGGCGACACCTTCTTGGATGAATTGAAGCAGACCCTTCGAATGCCCATTTAAACTCCGTCCATCGTAGGAAGAGCATGTATAAATGTTGGCTCATCCGGAAACGGCGGCTATTGTTCCAGTCGTAGATCTGCACTTTGAAGGAGCCTGCTTTCGCTTAACTGCGACAATTCGTACAAGTAATAAATTGGAACAGTTGGTATTTTTCCTAAATTACGAGTATTATATTCATAAGCAATACCGAAAATTAAAAATAACGTTAAGAAATATTAACCGTCAATACATACTTCGACCTTCCCGGAAGCACGACATAATCGGCTTCGAATAAGATAGAATGCACATTTGATCGAGCTGAATCGGTTCCCCTCTGCACCAGTCCAAACAGCTTCTTGGAATCTGTAAAGATGCGCAGCAGTTTCTGTGATCCGAACCGTCTGTGAAAAAAATACGCATTAAATGTAATGGTCGCTTAAACAGTCTGTCTACTTTTCCGCTAACACTGATAGGTTATATCTGATGCGGACAAACTGGAAAGATTATCGGCAAATTGTTAACTGGAAAGATATTTAGATTTCGGAACAGAAACGAAAAGTTGTTTCTCCGGCTGATATTTCGAATATTCCGTTATTTCACGGAAGAGAAATTAATATTTTAGTATATTTTTTGATCATTTTACCTTGGCCTCATTTCACACGACATTCTGTCGACAGCAGAGGTTTCCTAGAATCAGCAAGACACAATCTATATTGGCGACAAAAATAAATGCATTCACCTTCTCCCTTTTGCCCTCTCCACTCTACCGATTCTCCCTTTATATGCGACCCCAACCATATCCTTTTTGAATGCCCTGCTCTTTTTCCTGAGTGCTCCCATCTATACGCCGAACTCTTCGGGATCTTCCTACCCCTTTCAATGCTTCCTTTATCCTTTCCTTCCCATCTCCAGCCGTTATTCCCCTTCTTCTTTCCTTTATACTTTCTATCTCCGATCGCCTCAGAATCTGAGTAGGTGATCTATGTAGTTGGGTCAGTGTTAACACCGAGCCCATATAAAAAAAAAAAAAAAATACTATTCGATGGCTAATTTTAATAGCTATGGAACTTACATTTTTTTTATTCGCTCTTTCCACATTAAGTGAAAGTGAGTAATTACACGCCCGTTGCTTTGTCATTATGACCATTTAGAATGTTGCCGTTGCCGGATATGGAACGAAGCGTTTAGCTGTTGTTCTGATTAATCATCGTTACGATATCATCCTTCCATCGAATCAGTTTCCTGCAGGTTGCTGGTCACACTGGGCTGGTGGGTAATGTGGTTGACATTGCTTACAAAACTCTTCTGAACAATTAATGAAAGCTCCCGACAAGCTTGCTTTCTTAGGGAGATAACGCAAATGCTTTTTTCCTTTAGGCCTTCCTGGAACCGATTTCGTTAGTTGCGCATCGAACATATTTCCCTGACGCATAACCATCTTTTACTCAACTTCGAGCCTTTTGCTGCCTGTCGTTGTCCTTTTTGTTTTCTTCCTCCTGCTCCCTTAATAAAACCCTTTTTCTTTCAGTGTTCTCCTTTTTCCCTCCAACACTGTTATCTAACTTTGCTAAACTACTAGCATAAATGGTATTCGATTTCTCTGCGCAACTGGCTTATTTCGCATTACTTAGCAATGTTAAGTGTCGCAATAATTCCGCTGGCTACACACGACGACAGTCAAAAAATGAAAAGGGGACCTATTCTAGCAAAACCACGTTGACAATGAAAAACATTAAATTATCCAAAAACGGGGGAATGGCTATGAGAAGAATATACATATGTATAATTGAAAATCTTAATATTCAATTAAAACCTTTTGTACTTTTTTGATGTTCGAGCACAGCTGAAAATCGGAACTGAGTTTTTAACCCCAATCATTTTTCGTTATTTTATAACCAAAATAAACACGTTCGTTATGCATACTGTATCATAATTATCGCTTGCTTCATTATTACGAACGTAAAGCGAGGTCAGCAACAGGGCGTATCATAATGTATCACATAATGGATATTTGGCCCATTATTAACGTAAAAACTAATATACAAGTTTAACAACTCTGAGTAACGTGCTAGAAAATTCTTATCTATTTATTAAACGTGCTTTTATCGATAATCGCTTATTTAATTTTGTTCATCCCCGCTTTCTTAGCGCTCAGATTTTAAATAAACTCCGTATTTAAAAACATTTTAGTAATTTTTCTGGTCGACAATTTTATAATAAGACAAAAATTTGAAGGACCGCAATGAAACTAAAAAATGAAACTTATGTGCGAACTTTACACTTAATACGAATAAATTATACGAATATCATCGATTATAAATCGAGTTAAATTAGCGGGTATTTTTAAACATAATTGTTTTATTTTGCATATTTTTCGTGTTTAATTTTAATATTCGAAATTTTTACTCGTATTTTGTCCGAAGCAGACGTTGTGAATTTTCTTAAAGTTCCGAATTTTATTTATTATACATAGAACTGATTTGACTTTCATTTGAAAATCGCCGAAAATTATGTGTGTCTATCAAGCAATACTTTCTAAATTTTGTTTAGGAATCCTGCGGTAATGGAGCTCAACGCCGATTAGACCAGAAGAGTATTGAAACAGGTGTTCAATAACCAGTGATTTCCGATTTGGTACTCCGGATTCCTCAGCTATTAGGCTACCGTAAAAAAAAAAAAAACAAAAAAAAAACGACATACGAATGGAATATCGATAACTAACTTAAAAGATCAGAATGAAGGCTTGCGGAATAGAGTAGCACATGTTTACAAGATATAGAAGATATATTTTGTTATTTATCGATATTAGAATATAGACGCCAATAGTGACTGTGCGTTTATTGGAAATAATCACGTTAATATCAGGCTGAATGCCTTAAAAAGCGAAAAAAAAAAAAAAGATAACCTAGAAAAAGAAGCATTCGGGAGGAAATTTAATGAATCACGAGTGTTAACGAAAGTACAAAATTATTTCAGTAACAGTACTAACCGGAGGCGCATTTCATCAGTTTGTCCAAGTCGTTGATACATTCTGGTCGTTCAATAGCTGCGTTAATATCTAAATAGTATGAGTAAATGTCCATACAATCGGATGATACATTCTGCTGCATGCAGCATTGGGTCGCATTGTGCGACATCGGCTGTAAATTAAAGATATTTCATATTAGTACCCACACTAAATCTATACCGAATGAAATATATAAAACGCCAGCACGATTGCAGCCTCTTTTTTGCAACGAAAAATCGATATAATATGACGGGTAGAACGAATTGGTAAATAAATAGAGTTGAAAGACTTTTACGCGACCGGAAAATCTTTAAAGTTTTAAAATCACAAAAAAAAACAAAAAAACATGGGAATTTGTATATCGCTGACTGTCACATAAGGTGAATTTTTAAAAATAGTTCGATATAATGCAAAATCCTCTCTCACGATACCGAATTATTCAACGACAAAACACGGCATGCTAATTGTACATTTTTGGTTTTATTATTTATACTTCTCTTTTTTGAACTGCAGAAGCCTATTTGAGATTTTCGTGATCTTTCATTAATGCTGGAAAAATGTTATTATTACTTATTGGTTCGAAAGCCATCGACTAAGCGACATTTTATTATAAAAACGCATCAGAAAATCGATTTTTCTCTCTTTCCGATAAACCGACAAAACTGTGTATCACAGTTTTTTGTCTTTCGATCGATTTCTAAAATATTACAGTTGAAAGATTTCAATTATGTAAAAATTTCTCCGAATGCTTTTAGAGGAACATTTAGCAGCATTCTTCTGAAATATCGTGCAATAGCTAACTAGATTTTCGAATTTTAAATCTTATCAACAGAAAGGATAGATTTCTGCATCGTAAACAGTTACGAGCATGTTTGATAAAAATATCTAGTAGAGAGTTTGTGTGCCTTCTTTTGAGTGTTGTTTTACACATACTCGTAAGTTTATTTAATTTATTGATTAAATTCAATTCAAAATTTATTTCCCGCGCTCCATATGTACTGCATAGATTGCTTTTAAACACATTTTTTTCCAGATGCGAATGATTTCCAAAAATAGCAATCTCTCTTGTTAACTGCATAAAAATCGTGCACGTTTTCGCTTGTTCAATTCGCAGAAGAATAGTGCGCTGCTGATCTATTAATAATCCAAAAGTCTTCGTGAAGTCAGATGCCATATAGAATGGCGTCCGGAAGAAGATAAACTAAGTTTCCGACTGATTGTGAGTTCAGGAGTCAGCGATTTTTTTTTCTAGAGTAATGCCGAATAGATGAAGGAAAAAATTTTACATCTATTTTGAAAATAAAACTGGAAGCTAACCGTTTGTCTCGCGCTTTTGGAATACCGATTAATGAGCCGGTATCATAATAGGACGAGAAAGACTTCTTAAGATTTGGCTAAGGGGATCGTTAATTTTGGGCCCTTTAAGGAAGAAGAATAATTTTGAAGTCAAGTGGAAAAACCGAAGAAGTTTAACAAATTCTAATTCTCGGAAGTTGCGCTATCTATATTGTGCTCAATTATATTACTATGTGTATAAGATTAACGAAGATAGCGCTGCTACAGTTTTTGTTAACGATTATCTGAAGAAAAAGTGATTTTCCTAATATTTTCATTTGTTTCACACTTCCTGGCGGCGACGACGTCTGTTCGAGTTACTTTTATTTATACCTTTTGTAATTTTACGTATGAATCGTAATTATTTTAATTTCAGTTACAAAACTTTTTCGAGGCGCATTATCGTTCATTTTAAGGTGCGTTTTCAGGTAAAATGTTACGTTTCGTTTCGAAAATATTTCGTGCGGGATTAATTTTCAAAAATTGTAATATTATCTACCGCGAACTGAGAAAATGAAAGCTAACACGGACAAATGTTTAAAAGAGAGATAAACAATATAACGTGGTAACAGAGTGTTTTACGGATGTTCTTTTATAGCGGTGAATATTTATCGCGGAAATTTGAAAAGCCAGTATGTTATCTGTTAAATTCTTCTTTGGAAGGCCACTGATGTCTTGTTACGTAAATAATTACTATCAAACGAATCACACAAACATCGTAGAAACAGTTAGATATATTAAAATTAATTACGCCGTTCATTTCATGGTAAAAGCTGGGAACATGTTTGCAAAGAATCGGTTTATAAATAAATAATTCTTGGGAAATGCGGCTAGTGTCGTCCACCAGCTGATGCGATAGTGAATATATGTATAAAAAATTTTGCCTAGTCTTCAAGAGTTTACGCTTGGAGTGTAGATAACCATTTCTGTCTCCAGTGTTGTGTTCTGTTACTTTGTATGTTTCTAGTTCGGTATTTATTTTGCTGACAAAAAATTGAACCGATATCACGACCTTTCCGTCCGTTTCATTGCTTAGAAATTTTTCCCAGATGAAAAAGTAAAGGTATTTGAAGAAGACACAACCGAAGAAGTTGGTAGAGAAGAAGAGAACTACATTAAGAGTAAATCGGTAAAACGGCTACGTGAAGAGTCCAAAAAACGCTAAAGACTTAAGAAACTCCCCGCAGGTCTCGCTATAGTGAACAGTTGGATAGACACGCTTCAAAATTTTTTTTAGGAAATCGAACATTCAGATGGATTATATGTAGTTTAAGGTAGAATAATGTTGGGCGTTGCTACTGGCGCACTCTGTGGGCCAAATTGTAATACGGAAAATTCGCTGCCAAGAGAACCGTCATTTTTAAAAATGTGAGTTTTCTCAGGTCGAGTCAATGCGTGGACCTTCCGATCGTCCGGTATACTGGTAGCATGAAATTAACAAAGTTGATATTTAAAAAGGTCCGTTAACGATTTTAAATGTATTCGTTTGAATGCGCAACACTCCCGATTTGTTTTGAAAAAAACTTGAAAAGCTCCGAAAATAAGTTCGTTTCTGTTACAAAAACACTATAAATAGTGGTTTTCGGTATTTTCGGGAACAAGTTTTCTACAATGGACGATGGTTCCACTAAGATCACGAGGCACCTCTTTCTACCTACGACAAACGGAGTAATAAAATGATTTTAAAATCTTAGAAGAGACTACAGGTACCAACATAAGTGAACGTTCCGACATTTTAACCGGCTTTCAGTTCACGAAGAGTAAGAGCTATATTTCTATTGATTTTTCTTGGAATCTCTGCCGAGTCTGCCAAATCCGCAGTTAGAGAAACAAAAATGAAAGATTCGTCAAAAGGTCGATCCTGATAGTGATGGTAACAACGTTGACAATAGCAGTTGTGTTATATATTTGAAAATTTGGTTTGTCTAATTAAGAAATAAAAAAAAATTAAAAAATAGGTACTTACGCAATATTATTAGTTTTTAGTTTCATTTCTTTTAGTGTATTTTTTTTTTTTTTTTTTTTTTTCTGGCTAAAGGGGAAGATGGTAATTCTTTATCTTAACCAGCATCCGTCTGAGCAGCGTCATCATCACTTCGGGAAGGCTTTAAATTTCGATTTATACGTTAATTTTATAATTCGTGAATTCTTTCTATTACTTCTACTTACAAACCATAAACCAGAGTACAGAAAATGGAAATATGCAAACTCTTATCTAATTTGGAAATAATAAAACCTCGTGTGTCGTCACTAGTTTACGGAGAGTTCAACGAAAACGTAGGCGAATTTTCTCTACCAATTTATCGATGACACACGCTGATGTTTCATTGCGCAATATCTCGGCTAATAAAATAATAAATTTTCTTAATTTTCTAAATAGCGCGTAATATATTATAAATGAAACTTATCGCTACTTTTTTTGTTCGAGACACATATTTCGATTTTATGTGTTTTAAATTTTTATAATTTTGTTCACGATATATGCGCGATGTAGTTGTGCTTTAATTTTTTTATTTTTACACCTGAAGATAAACTTTTCCTGGAAACATTTTTACGGTAACTTTTATTTATCATTTGTTGTTTGCTCGCTATTTAGGAAATGTATTATTTTAAGAAAACGCGTTATTTTTAGCCAACAAGTATAAATAAAAATACTATTTTCATCTAAAATGTGAAAGTTTTTCGATTTTATTCGAAAACAACTTCAGCTCAAAAGAAAATGCAACGAATAGTATATACAGCGAGAAATATCGCTCTAGATAGGCAATTAATAATTTAAATCTCAAAATTTTGGAAACTTTTAGGTGTTGAATGATTCGAGAGCTTACCGGTAATAATTACCATCGGCAGATCTAAACACGTCGCATGAATTAGCTAACTTTTTTTTTTTTTTTCGGGAAGCACTTTATCCCAATTTTATCTCGATAATAATAATAATAATAATAATAATAATAATAATAATAATAATAATAATAATAATAATAATAGTAATGATAATAATTAACGGCTGTATTTCAAATTACCGTATTTCGTATTCGAACAGATACTGGCTGTGTAGCAGTGCCAAATGCGTTTTCAGCATGACAATAATATTCTCCACTATCTGCGTCCGCGATTTTATTTATGATTAACTGCATTCTGTATCTATCGAATTCCTGCGAGATAGATAAATAAACGAATAAATTTTTAACGTATGTACGTACATGTGTACGTAAAAAATCAATCGTTTGACATTAATAGAGGGATGTAAATGAGTAAAGTAATACAAAAATCTCTAAAATTAAAAATAAAATTTTACATCAGTTTTGTTGGAGAGGGAGAACATGGAGAGTCGAAACTGTTAGCAGTAACGCCTATATAACGCGTATGCGCCATGTAAGCTTTCGTTCAAAAGAGAAAAAAAAAAAACAGCCGCTGTTCAGGGACCTTTCTTAAATTAGTTAGAAAGTAATTCGAAACTGTCAGACTATGACTATGGCCGAATTTTTAGTATCATCGGGTATTTTTTGTTTGAGATTTTAAAATAGCGAAGAGGAAAACTCGAGCACAAAAAGGGGCAGATAAACTTTTGGTGAAACAAAATTCGAATAAAACGAATCTAGGAAATTTACTGTATAGAGTTGCTTTTTTTATAACTTATATACATGAATGATACACAATTTAAAATAAATTTTTATTTATATTGTGTAGCTTTTTTAACGTACAAGTTGAAAGTTCAACTAATCCGCTTTGGCGAATGAAATAATATAAATAACTGCAAGCTCTTTTTAAATTGGACGTACAGTAATAACTGGTTTATTTTAAAAATAGTTTTATTTTTTATTTCGTTCATTCTGCATAATATATGTAACACTTTTCACGATGATTTTTCTTCTAATTTTTTATAACTATCCGTTACTTTAATATTAGTATTTAATAACTTAACAACAATAATAATCTCATGCGGAATTAATAATTCAATCGTATATATGTTTTATATTTTAATACATAGTAGTTTAACGAAATATATTAAAATGATATTATATAAGCGGCCTATTTTTAATTATAAAAAAAAAACAACAACAAAAAAAGTACCTTCAATTATATTAATAAACTTTTGCAATCAGCAGTAATAAACCCGAATAAAACTTTTTTAATAGTTTTTTTTCTTATTTCATTTAATATTATACGAAAATGACATTGAATTCTAAAACTTCTAAAAAAATCAAAATAGGTAACGTTTAACTCCGCTTTTTTTCTTTTAAAATACTTTTTTTATTACTTCAAAAATGTAGAATAAAATTTCTTACAATCCGACAGTAAATTTTCCAGTAGCGGTTTTTTAAAAAGAACTATTTGATCTTCGTTATTAACAATTCGTGAGAGTTCGTGAATCCGAAATTATTAAAATTTAAAATTTTCGAAATACCTTTTAAGATAAAGTCTAACTTCCAAAAAAGACGGAATTAGTTTACGAAAGTCTTAACCATCCATAATTAGAGATATTCGATGCTTTGTGCGTACGAAGAAGGTTAATTAAAAAAAAATAAATAATAATATTTGTGAGTTTCGAATCTAATGACAAAATAATAGTGTGAAGGGAAACTAAAGTAATTCCCGTATGCGCGCCTACAGAATTTCGCAGCCCAGAAGGCAAAATTTAAATTTTGAATGATATGGCGCAACCTCAATAGAAATAAGATGTCGGTCAAATTTTGATTCACTCAGTTATGTCGCTAAGTGAGCCGAAAATTCACAAATAAATGCCTTCCGTCGTAATTATTATCCGCTTATTTTGATTTATTGCATTTTGTTATAATTAATACAAATGTACAAAAAAAAAAATTACAAATGAAATTAATTATTAACTAATGCCCCGGCTGAACTATAATCATCATGTCGTTTTTTGTTTTTTTTTAATATACATATATATTTTTTTTCTCATTAGGTTGATTTAAAAAGAAGTTATATTCATTCTCTTCCGATCACTTGATTTCGTTCATTTTTAAACAGGCATATTAATTTATTTCACAAAAATATCGATCGTCAGCTGCTTAGCAGGTTGCACTCGTTTCCAAATAAATTTCGTACAGTTTACGGAAATTAAGCAGAGCTGCATCAATCCAAAAAATATAGAGGCTTTCTACAAAGCTTTATCATCATTGATCAAATAGACTAAGGTCTTGCGGTCAGAGCATAGCCATAATCAAGGTCATTATCGAAGGAAAAATAGTAGGAAGGAGACCATTGGTGGACGCGTTTTTGAAAGAAACAAACTTACCGAACTACACGCTATTAAAGAGAACAGCGATGGACCGTATCGGGTGGAGGCAAACAGTGCTGGGCCGAATCAGCCAGGCGGCTGTCACATGAAAAAGAAGAAGAAGAAGAAGAAGAAGAAGAAGAAGAAGAAGAAGAAGAAGAAGAAGAAGAAGAAGAAGAAGTTTTGTAATTGAACAAATGATGACGAAGATGGACAGAAATTTTAAGAAACATATTTTCTGCGTATAGAGTGTAATGAAAGTAACCGAATACTGCGGGCAATTTGAATGGAAAATACTTTAACACGGGAAATAGTTGCAATCATCGAAGAAAGACTATAAATGAAACATTTTTATACTGATTATAAATTCACCCAATTTTTAACCGGACATGGAAATAATAATGGGAAGTCTATTTGAAATGTTTCAAAAATTGTTGAATTGGATATCTGTAAAGACCGCGAAGAGAAATTAGATGAGAGTAACATTCGATTTTTGAATGCAAAATGTTTATAAACGAAAGAGAAAAAAGGGAAGATTATTATAACCAATAACCGAAATACATAAGACTTTTTCAATTTGCTTAACTTCGTTGACTATGTAATGAATAAGAAAACAAAAGACAATTAACAATAAATAATAGCAATTAGAAAGTCTGGGTGAGAAGTGTACAGCCAAGTTTTATAAAAAAGAAAACATTATTACAATTTTTTTTTGGAAAAAGTAGTTTTGAAATTCATTTTCCATATTAAATACTATTATATTACGTTGCAAGCGTTAATTAAAACTTTGTGTTTGCGTTCCCACAGCCGGTCGCCAGTTCATATAGGGGCGAATTGCCTGCAATTGGCGGGGGCGCTAACGGCGGCATGACGAGCGAGTAGAATGTCAGCGACACGACGACGTGGATCGATTTAGTGGCCGGTGTGTTTTTCAGTGCTGTAACGAGGGAAGAGGGCATGGTTGTTTCAGATATCGCTGTTGCTTCTATTGTAAACTATTTTCCACAGACGGAAAATCCGCGTTTTTGTAACAAAGTGGCGAATGACTGGAAGAATATATCTAGCTTAGGTTGAAGACTAATAAAACGGTCGATGAGGAAAAGTTACGATTAATAAGAGACGAGGAAAATATTACTGGCGACAGATAAGGTTAATTGCACATTAGTGAGAGAGCTCTAGGAAGTCTAAACTTACCTTTTCGCGGAACACATGACAAAATATTTACTCATGACAATGGGAACTTTTTAAAAATGGTTGAATATCGTTTGATTCTATAATGCATGGACATCGTAGAAAAGTTTGTAACAAACATAATTCGTTACCTCGGGAAAAAAAATTTTAAATAAATTGATCAGTATTTTAGCTAGAGCTGTTCCGGAGAAGATACTTAGTGTTTCTATTCATTCTGCTAAATATTATTCAATAAATCTGACACAAACCATGTTGAACAAATAACTATCAATTGTAAAAGTGACTCTAATGATGATAATAAAGAGCATACATGTAAGAGTGAAATCAAAGAATATTTTTTAGGATTTATTTCTCTTTCCGATACTACTACTACTACTACTGGCCTTGGCTTAACTGAAAAAATGATTGACCAGTTAAATGAGATGCCTCTCTCATTAGAACACTTACTATATGTGAGCAAGGGTAATAGAAGTAACATGAAAGAAGTGGTGTTAAACAAAGAATTTTGAACATAAATTTACGGTTTTTTTTTTACCCCGCAGTTCACATATATTAAATCTCGCCATGAATGATTCCGCAAAATGTTGTCTGGAAGCTACATTCTTTTTTAACTTGGTGTAAAATATGTATGTACATTTTTCTGCTTCAACCCACCTTTAGGAAGTCCTAATGCGTCATGTGCCTAGTTCGACACTGAAACTATTAAGCGATACAAGATGGGAAAGTCGGATTGATGCTTTGCATCCATTACATTACTAGTTATTGCGCTTTACTCTGATTGGTTCATCTGGAAATCAAACACGAATCGATGCTCAGATAACTGTTAAAAACATAGCAGATTTCAAGTTTATCGCTTCTCTTGTTGCACGGTGTACAATACATTATTCGAAATTAATTTGACTAGCAAACTTGTTCAGTCAAAAGGAATTTGATCTTAACGCTACTGCTACAAATGCTCTTCCAAAAACAAAAACTTTTCTCCGAAGCTGTAGAAGTGATTTGGAAAAAAAAAGAAGAATCCTGGTAGAAGCGAGAGGAATTTTAGAAGAAGCCAATATGCCGCATCATTCGCATCGGAATCGAAGCCAGACCGTTTAAATAAAAGATAAAAGGCAGTTTAGTTATGAAGCAGAAGAGTACATGATGAAAAAAAACCAGTTTAAAATTAATTTTTATTTTACCGTGCTGGATACCGCAATAAATTCAATATCGATGAGAGGTTTACTCAGGTCAAAAAAGAAAATATTAACCACGTTTTTGGATGTCTCCGTAACGCGTTCGTCAGATGCAGAATAAAACTTCGAAAACCTGTTCCGGAACACTATGTAATTCCCACTACTACTGAAATCTCTTAGTAGTGATGCAGACTCGAAGGATGTTGATGCAGAGCTGAGTTATACAGCGAATTACAAGCTATTGTGAAAGAAGAGTCCCACCAAATCGCAACAATAAGTTTTAAATTAAATTTGTGAAAATGGGACGTGTTAGATAGCGTACATAATTTAGTAACTGCAATAAGGGTATTACACTTTCTGTGTCTGTGGCCAGTGGTGAGCGCAGTTTTTCTAAATTAAAATTAATTAAAACATACCTGCGCTCTACAATGATTCGAAAAAGACTTGTAGCGCTGTCAACTTTATCCGTAGAACAAGAAACGAAGCAATTGATTTAAAGCAGATCATTTCGACTTTTGCTAAAATCGAGGCGAGAAAAATAAATCTTACGTAACTTTAAGCTCTTTTTAGTATTCTTTTCGAAAGCTTTCACATTTTACTCTTTCATACAACATAAGAAGCTGCATATACCTCTATTAAGTAAGTCAATAATATCTAATTATTTGATTAGAAATTACACACTTAATCTGTTTACATTAGCGTTTTATTTTGTTGTGAATTTTCTTAAAAGGGTGCGCCCCCCAGTCTTTCGCCATGGGCGCCAAGATCGTTTAGGTCGGAGCTGTGCGTTCCCATGAATTCTCAAAGAGAACAATTACGGGTGGCTTTTTTGCAGGTGTTCCTAATGTATATAGCGAGTAACATAAATATTCAGACATAGGCAAAATAAATAAAAAAAAGAAAAATTCGTCATTCACGATTTTTTTTTTGTCTTTTTCATAAAATCGTATAATAATTAATCGCGAACAGAACAAATCTGGTGCAACCGAAGAGAAAAGTAAACAAACAATCGGATAAACTTTTAAATTGACAAGTATCATGTTTGGACACAACGCTGCCTATCACATTAAACACGTAGAATGGACATAGTTTGCTGTCAATAGACTCTCTCGTTAAACCTTTTAAATGACAACACTTCGATTTTTTCATCTAATTTTTCAGTTAAAAACAGTTGTCTGTTATTGAGAAAAAAATACCGAGAAAATCAGAGAACGCGTAGCGACAGTTAGCCGAATAATCGAGTAATGGGTTCAGTGAAAATTCTGCCAATGCCGCGGTTAGTTAAGTTTAAGTGGCTGCAAAAGGGAAATAAAATGTACATTCCGATGATTCAGTTTAAGGAGAAAGTTTCATTGTGAGAAAATGCAAAACAGGCATAAAACACTGAGATAATGCACGCAAGAAGTCGTCAAAATACTTTCAGTCACACCAATCTCTTTGATCATAGTAGGCATAATTCTCAAACAGTTAGAAGTAGAGATCGTACTGATCGACGCTGTTAATCGATAAAAAAAAAGTATAACGTTTGAGGTCGAAATATATTTTTACTTTCGGTAATTTCACCGCTGAGTTTAAAAAAATTTGATCTTGACAGGAAGTTCTTTTTTTTTTATTTATTTATTTATTTATTTACTCCGGTTTTTCAGCCAGAATTTCTGATTGTTACTGTTATTATTTGTTGTTGATGTGTTTTGTTTTGTTATTCGTTACATGGTTGACACAAAGCTGATCAAATTAAAAAAGTTTTTTTTATGTATTTCGGTTATTGGTTTTTTTATTATTTTCCGTTTTTCTCTTTCGTTTTTAAACTTATATGCACTCGAAAATCGAATGTTAATCGTCTCTTTACAGTCTTTACAGTCTATACAGATGTCTGTTTCAGCAACTTTAAATCGTTTCATATAGACACCCCATTATTATTTCCATGTCCGGTTAAAAATTGAGTGAAGTTATAATCGGTATAAAAATGTTTCATTTGTAGTCTCTTCTAAGTTTGAAACTATTTCCCCCGTGTTGTTACTTCGCCAGTTTTTGATTTATCACACCTGAGTGTTGCCAGAGTCTCGTATACTACTTGAATTAATTTTATTGATTTGTTTTCGTAACTTTTTTTTGTCTAAAATTTTAGTTCTTCTTGTTTGCATGTTTTGATTTGGTTTACAGTTTCTAACTTTAAGTGTCTACAGGTATTATTATTCCTGCTATGATGTTGACTGAAGTATACGATATTGTGCGATAACTAGAGATTGTTCCTATTAATATTTTCCTTTGTAATTTTAACAGCTTATTCTTGTCTTTTTCTCGTAAAACTGGAAAATATACTGTAGAGTAGTATTATAGATCCAAAAATGGCTTTCTAGAGTACTATTCTATCTTTATATTTGAAACCGAACATATTTGAATATAGTGATCTTAATTTGAAATTAATCTTAATCTTGTCTATTATGAATTCGATGTGTTTTCCAAAATTTAAATTTGTGTCTATGATTATTCCGAAGTATTTTATTTCTTTTACCATTTTGTATTTTATCTTTATCTTTATGCATAAGTGCTGTTCAATGCAATGTATCATTTCTTCCCTGTCTTGTTTTCTACTTATTAGTAGTGCTTGGGTTTTATTTATGTTGAATTGTAAGCCTAAGTTTTGAATGTTTTTACTCAATTTTTTTATTGTTTCATTTATATTGTAAACTTCGTCCTTTTTATTAATTCCCGAGATTAACATTATATTGTCTGCGTAGCTTATTGCAGTGTTGACTGAAATGCAAAGTATGAACTTCGCTCATCGCTATGTTGAAGAGTACTGGCCCTAGAACCGAACCTTGTGCTACTCCTGAGTTGACACTCCTGTTGTATAGGATTTTGTTTTCTTGATTAAATAACCCAATTCATAGCAAGTTCAGCGAAAGCCGAATATGGGAATTGTTATTTGAATTTTAATATAAAATACGTAATCGCAATTAATGTATAAAAAATTTTTGCCGACTAGTATTGCTGAAGAAAGTGTCAGCTTCTCGCGGAAAATGGTGCTGATTCGTTTATACTTATAGATGGCAAAATATGATTAAGCGAAAAGGTACATCGACATCTTAAAAATTTATTATCATTTTAAAATATCGACTTTTCCTGTTTTTCTAGTCCTCTTCATTATTCAGAGTGGAATTAAATATTTAGGAGTCGTGTTAGACGAGCGACTAACCTTCGCCAAGCACATTGTATTATCAATAAAGCCCATGCGTGCAATTTCCTACTACGACACGTTTTCAATAAAAAATGCAAACCAGCACCAGAAATGTGATAAACCTTTTTATTCATTCGTTCATTCCTTATTTACGTTTGAATTAATTTTTGACTTTGTTAATATATGTATTATATATATTTCTGTTCAGGTGTAATTCGGTATAACGAGTACAGAAGTGGACGATATAAATAATTTTAACGAATTTATTTGCCAATGTCCCGATGTTTATGTTTACGTTGCTCACTAAATAAATGTAACGTGTTATTATCGAAATGTTTAAACAAAAAGTCGGATTGAAATGTTCACTAATTTTCTTCTATTATATTTACCTCTCTGAAATTACTGGTTTCGATGCTGTACTTTCCGCTTTGAATAACCGGTACTCGTCCACTAGGATCTTTCCAGAACATCATTTTTGGTTCTGGATGCGAGTCCACAATACATTCCAAACTCACCGAATCTCCTATAGTCGCCATCGTTATTCCAGCCGGTACGATATGCGGAGTATCTAAAACATTCGTCGGTAGAAGGTTATACAAATAATCGCTTTGTCTGTTTTATTTAAAAATCAATATTCAGTCGCCGTTTAAATTAACCGTATTATATACTATACGACTCTCACAACTATAATTTCTATTATCAACAAAGGACCTACACGCAATTATTTTAGAGTACCTTTTTTTATAAATTCTTATTTAGCCGCGACGTGAACCTTAAGTCCCATATACTAAATGAAAGAAAATGTTTACTTTTGTAGCTTGATCAATAACTGAGTGAAACACATCGATGCCAACTCAGTTATTCGATATTTTTTATTTAAGGCGTCCGATAAAATTGTTTAAAATGAAACGTTACAACAAAGAAAAAGAATAAAAGCTGATGATTTTTTTTTTTTTTTAAATCGATTAAACTTAAAACGTTTGGTAAGGAGAAAGCGAATGGAATTTATTGAAATTATTCGACCGCGTTCAATGTTTATTTCCGAAAAAAGTTGCGTACAATTTAAAATCAGGAGAGAACGATATATAGTATGACACATAGCTTACAATTGACAGTAATCTTCCGGGAAGCTTGCATCGGAGCTCCATAGCCGTTATCGGCGTAGCAAGATATGTAGTTCATGTCTCTGGTCACGTTATTAATTACAGTTACCATATGTCGAGTGGTTTCCTGCTTTATCTGACGGCCCGATATGTACAAAGAGATGGTTGGCATCGGAGTTCCCATCGCGATGCACAGTACCGTCATGCTATTACCTTCCACGACCATGTTCTGCGGGTGTATAGTTGGAGGCTGAAAATGTATATATTATTTATATTTCGATAATTCGACAATCTTACATTAAACATTTTTAAAGAGATTATGCAGTTTCAAAGTAAATATTATATTTAACTTTACAATTTTATTACGCAAGTTTCGACTGCTGTTTTAATTTCTGAATAAAAAGTAATGCGATTTTGCAATAATAATAATAATTAATATCTATATTATTTTACAATATTTCCATAAATGCGCAGTTTTGTGCGAGTAGTGGATTCGTACAGTGATATAATTAAATTTTGCAAATTACAATACACATTAATACATGTAAAATAAAAATAAGACGGATAAAAAATGAAGAAATAAAGTAAAAATAGAAAAATAAAAGGATAAACGTGATATAAATTTAGCACTTGTAACATAGTAAGAAACAAGGTGTAATATAAATGCAGTCTCATAATTAGCATTTAATCAAATAAACGATTTCAACACTAATAAAGATATTTACATACATGTAAAACAATTTAGTGCAATTTAGCAATATGTAGATTATGTAGTACTAATTACTTTTTTATTCCTAATTATAGCGTTGTCATAAAATAGTTTTATACATACATACATATATATATACATACATATATATATATATATATATATATATATATAAAAAATAGTAATAATAGAAGTGATAATAATGATTTGGTTCTAAACATAGACATATAGATTTAAGTTTTCACGAATAGAAGGTAATCAGTCAAGAGTTTTCGTCTTTTTTGTATAGTTTCTTAATTGAACTTTTAATAATGTGTGCGTGGTAAAGTATTGTATAAGACTGCACCTCTATATATGTATAAGGGGATTGTATGCGTGTGTGATATTTACTAAAATGTAGAATATTTGCTCGTTCTGAGGGAGAAAATTTTGTAATTCCTTCTGACTGTGTTATATATTAAATTTCATTTTATTATTTTTGTAGACAAAGTTTAGAAGTTATAGTTTATATAATTCTGGTATTATCAGTACATTTTTATTGGTAACATTCTCGATAAGTTTATACATTTTCCCGTGTAAAACTGTAATAGATTTTAAATGGTAGTGTCAGCTGTTCCACTTCAGTGTATGATGCATGTCCCAAAACAGGTTTATATAAAGTTGTGTACAATTTTCATAATTGGGTTTGGGAAAAGAAATTATTTAGATAATAGATAATATAGTTCAACTTTCTTAATTTCCGTTCAACCAGTAATGTTTGTTTATTCCAGATTAATTTACTATCAATTATTTGCCCAAGACCAGCAGAAATGGTGAAGAATAGTGGATGAACAACAGACCACCTAATCTGGAATTCAATTGAAGGAAAGGCTACACCATGAAATTATGGTTGATCAGCTGACGAATAATAATAAGAATAATTAGGCCTAAGTATTTCATTTCATGCACTCTATTTATTTTTACTCCGTTTTCACAAAAAATCTAAAAATTCTAATGCTCCTTTTTGATAATTTAATATTATTATGCAACCATCGCACTATTTTATCTACGTCATTCTGGATTAATGTTTGAAGCCATTCTGGCGAAGGAGAATTCATTACTGGTACTGTGTCGCATAACTATAAATTTTTCCAGTGACATTTGGACTAGGCAAGTCGTTTTTTGTAGACCAGAAATAAATATGGGCCTAAGATACTGCCTTGTGGAACACCGAAATGTTGTAATATACCGCCACTTCGTCCACTATTAATTTTTGTTGTATTTTTCCTGTTTGTTAGATAAGTTTTAAACCATTACCCCCTAAAACTGGTTGCTTACAATTTTTTTTAAGAGTATATTATGGTCCACAGTATCAAAAGCTTTACACGTATATCAAAATATATTGCCGCTACTGTTCTAGATTTTTAGACATATATATACGTAATATATTCAAATAAAGTCTCGTCTGTCCCTTTACCTGGTAAGTAGAAAACCATACTAATCAAGTACTGAAGTAACTTATACTTTGCGAAAATTTGAGCACAACGTTTTTCACACATTTTCCGAAAATTTTCCTTATAGTAGATGTAATGCAAATTTGTCTATAGTTAGATACTAATTTTTTATCTCCCCCTTTAAGGACAGCTGTAATAATACCAGTTTTTAGTATATATCAAGAAAAACACCAGCAGAAACAAATTCATCGTATTAAATATGTTAAAGGGTAAACAAAGAAATTTACATTTTCCTTTGTTAATTTTATTGATATATATATATATATATATATTGCCGTAACTAAAGGAATTTAATATCATAATTTAAGAAATCCAAAATTTCAAAAGAGTTTATATTTGAAGACAGTGTTGATATATCATCTTTGTTCAATGAAACGTCATCTGGAATATTACAAGCAATATTACAAACACTATTTTCGAAGTAGTTGTTATGATACCCGGCGATTTTGTGTCCATTTCCATCTACGGTTAAAAATTATCTTTTCCAACCGAAATATTTCTGATTCTTTTGTCATTCTGACCAATTGTATTTTTGACTACGGGGATCAGTAACTTTTTTGGTCTGATTTAAATTTATCTAAGATACTCGTATAATAAACTTTTTTCTCTTTTCTCACAGCAGCTTGTTGGACTTTTTTTGATGCTTCCTTGTATTATTTGGTGTTTTTAATAATGGATTATTTGGAAATTGGATAGATATACCCGCCATTTTTAATTTGAATTAATTTGCAAAATTTCCGAGGTTATCCATGGGGATCTTTTGTGGTTGTAATTTTTGTGACTTTTTATTTTCTGACAGCGATTTATAATCATTGTCAGTTTTTAATAGACCAATTAAATTTATCGTTAACTGATTCAGAACTTTTATACATTGCAGAAAAATCATGCTTCTAGTTGAAATAATTTTTTATCAAAAAATTATTCACTGTTTTTGCTTTTTTTTTTTTTTGTATTTAAGATTTCCGAGGTTTAATAATGACAAGATTAATAATAATAATAATCATAATAATAATAATAATAATAATAATAAACGAATTTATTTTTAAAAAGGCTAAAGGTTATCGCACTAACTTCAACGAAGGCTGGGAAAGCCGGGTCAGTCCAAGCTATCAACGTCTCCGAAGGTAAACTTTCGCCATCCTTAGAGGCAGCTACAACATAAATAATGTACTGAGAGTTAGGTGTTAATTCATCAATCACGTGAGAGGTGGTTTCTTTAATTACCATATGGAACGTTTTATCTTCGTTACTTTTCCAGAAAAATCTATATTTGTGTAACATCGAAAATGTATTAGCATCATTATTTCTTACACCGATATAAATGTTACTTTACACATAAGTTATTATCTGAAAGGTCAAAAAACGAAAACATCCCGTACCATAATAATATACGCTGCAAGTTCTTTAACTGTATGTTTGTAGGAAACACGTCTTTAAAAAAAAGGAATTATTTACACGAAAAGGCAGCTTTTTCATTTTAAACTCTTTCGCTGATTATTACATTACAGTAGCGACCTCAAAAGACTATTTTGCATCCACGGTCGAATATATTCGTACGATAATTATGGCAATAATGTTGGAAATTTGAAAACAAATTATAACGGTGCTAACAAGAAAGCAAAAAGACCGTAACAAACAGAATGCCGTTCGTTTATACAGATTTCGGGGAAATGTTTTAACGTTTAAGGTAAGGATAATGCGAAAAATTATCGTTTAATTGTCTTTTATATTTACTTGTATTTTATTTTTTCGGACGGATGGCTAAACTCGGGAGGTTGCCAGGTGATGGTGGCGTAGTTGGCACTGTGACTGGTTACCGCCAACGAATGTGGCGGAGAAGGAACGCCATTTACTTCGGTTGTGTTTCTGATCTCTGCAATTCGAATAATTTTAAATTAACGTTTTACAAATTGTACCACCTGGCCATGTAATTATTACTAATGCGCGCTGAAGCGAAATTATTATTTTTCTCTGATTTACCGGTAAGAAAAGTCGGAAATTTTTATTGTTACGCCCGCCGGTTGGAGAACGAACGTTCAAACTGAAGAAAAGTTGGAATAAACAATCCAAAATTTAAAGCATTAAATTTCGATAATATAAAAACAGAAAAAGAAAATGCCGATCATCCGGTTCTGGCGTAATGACTAATTTGCGCAACAATGATTGCATTCGATTCTCGCAGGTACGTGTATCTGGGATTATTTGCAGAGCAGGCACCTTTAAAAACCTGTCCAACACTTTTAGTTCTTCTGATCTTACAGCGCAATGTGAAATAAGATGTTAATAAAAATCGAATAAAAATCAAAAATGCATACAATTTGGTAATCTCCCCAACCATTATTCCGCTGAAATTTTCTTATATCAGGTTCTATAATAACTCATTTGAAGATGTTTTTTTTTTTTTTTTTTTAAATTTCGTAATAAGTAAGTTGCCCGAAGAAAAGTAAAAATTACACAGCCCAGTGTTCAGTTATTAAGAACATACACAGATTGCGCGCACAGTATAGAAAATGAGTGTAAAAGCCGTTAGGAATTAAAAAAAAATGAATTACTAAATTATTAATAAATATCTAAATTTCTAGTGCTGCTAAAAAGCATGCGCTTAAAGGCGTACACGTATGTTTTATAATAAAACAAAAATATTCTCGACCGGTTAAGGAATAATTTTTGGAATATTTTTTTTATGCGATGTTTTAGCGATTTAAAATTATTTATAAGTGTCGCGCTAATATTCTCGGGTACTTGTAAAGTTTTTACTTACCGGGTTCGGTGCTGATTAGTATCATAGAGGACGGTAGCGAAGTGCCATACTGATTTCGAGAAACTACAAATATTTTGTACATTTCTTTGGCTTGCAGATTTTCCAGTGTCGCTGTGGTTTCGCGAACGGTAACTTGCTAAATTTAAAAAGCGTACAACATTTTACATAAGAAATTAATCGTTCGGTAAGTATTGTAAAACCAGTCTCTAAAACTACAGCCTATAATGGTGAAAACAGTGACGTATTTTACGTATTTTAAGGTATTTTTAAAATATTAAATAAGGGGTCAATTCATTCTAAAAATAGCAATGATCCCGAGGCCAGGGGAAAAGACACGTTCGTAACCGGCTGATTGCACGGTTAACTACGAGAACAATTTCACAGGAAGTGATGACGGTCGCTGACCAAGAGTGCCTTACGTAGACGATTGCAATAGCAATTAAAGTTGCAAGCGAAGCTGCCTGCTAAAGTTACCTAAATGCCCGTTACGATCGGTCACATGAATGTTGTATGTTCATACATCCCGCTGCCTCAATAGAGTTAATAATAAAATTAAAAAATAACAAACACACATTGAACATATAAATTAACAAATATAAAAGCGTCTTTTAGAACGAACACACACACACACACCGCGGTATTTAGTATTAGAAAACAGAAAATAAAAGCGGTATTAATAATAACGTATTTAGACGTTTGAAAGAAACGTAACTATTCAATGTGGAGTAGGGCAGGGCACCGTATTGGCCCTACATTCTTTGTCTAATTGACACTAACTCGTTATATTAAAAATGCAAATATGTCTTTTTGCTGACCATATATTAATGGAACATAAAAATTTAGAAATGGCGGAAAAATTATTACAAGAGGATATAGATAATTTTAGTAAATGGGCACACATGATGATAGGAAGTTATGTATAAATATAAATCTAAATTAGAATTATTACACATTCGGAATAGTGCTAAACACATGACGATCTGCGAATTATCCTTCATAATAATGATTGCCTACATGAGCTTCAGGTAAATAACAATACTCATTTATGTTTTTATCCACCGTCAGAGAACGTAAATGATTTCAAATATCTAGAGGTATATACATATGTATGTATATCGATAAATCCTTGAACTGTAAAAGACACATTTAAAGTTTAAATTCGAAAATAAGACAGACAATTCCAGCTTTATATAAAATAGAACAGGTACTAGCACATTAAGTACTACGTATATTACTATAATTCAATAATAATGTCTAGAATTTTATGTGGAATTCAAATATATTATGTGAAGCTAAGAAAACAGAAATTTCTATACTATACGCCTGGCCTACATTTTTTCAAAAGTTCCACGACGATAACACTGTGTAAGGTAGAGTTAGTAGGTTAGGCGAACTGGAAGCTTTTAGTTGCGATTTTGTACAATAGACAAATCACATCTTATACGGTCGCTTCAGCTGGAATGAAGTAACAGCCGAGTTTGGCATTAGAGTGTTCCATCGAGGGCGGGCCTACTCCCGCCGTGTAACTTCCCGAAGGGTTAAAATAGGTGCTAGCTCCTCTATATCATCCGAATTCGGATTACAACGTCCGCTGGGTACCACCTTTTGCGATCAAAAAGATTAAGAAAATGTTACGTTATGTTATTAACTTACCGAATGGCAAATAAACAGTGCGTGCATTTTGTAACGAATGGAAATAGTTTATTAAACGAACGAAAAATTCAAGCCCTCAAAAGACCTGCTTCAAAGATGCAGTCGGAATTTAAACGAAATAGAAAGGAAAAAGTGTAACAGACTTTAAGGAAAAGGTGAAAAGAAGATGCGGAAAATGCGGATCGGTGGAAAAGGAAATTAATAGCGACGCGAAAGAAAAATTGAACGAACAAAAAAAATTTTCTCATTTTATATGAGTATGCTGTAACAGTGCCGCCATAGATATTAGAGATAACGAAAACAGTAAGTTAATTTTTATGTTATCGTTTTACGTTTCATTCTAAACTCCGATAATAATTAAAATTAATTAATTAATTACAGATTAGACTAAATTTCCAAATTAACTGCGTCCCATCACACAGGTAATTAAGAAAACGTATTGTGCGTAACAATTTTACTGTTAACTATTTAGATTAATGCATACAAACATCAAGGAATAATTGAGAAACCTGAGAAAGGACATTATTAATTTCGAAGAATAATTCTCTATCTAACTGGCAATTATGCTAGTGCAGTTTGTGTTTGAACACTACCCTCAGATTAAGGAGAATCCTTTATGCGATATATATATATATATATATATATGTGTATATAAAATTTTGGTGGAAATTTAGGAAATAGAAATAAAATGTTCCTCATTGAAGATTTCAGGCCACTTCTCAGATTTAAAGACTATCTCTTTCATTTTAGTTTAAAACAATATACTCAAGATGAAACATCTTAAAATCCATGCAAGGTAATTTCGGTGAAAACATATTTCAGAAAACAAAATCCAGCTATCAAACGACCGTACAAAAGATGATTCGACTAAAAAAGAACACGTTTGCAGGCTTCGAAAATCACAGTGGACAGAATCGGTTCACTCGGAACAATAACTTAATAGCTGAGATAATTTTCGACAGTGATTTGTTGCGTAGAAAAATGATATCACGAACGAGTAAAATGGAGAAAATTTTAAGACAAAACTCTCAAAGCACGGGAATTACGCATTAATAAATTAATCTAATAGTGTTGTGGGTCCCAGGAAATGAAAGGGTGAACACAGCAGCTCACTCAACCATTACAGCTCCCAGTCCGCAAAGTATACTTGGGCGGGCCCCCTCAAATATCAGAAGCAGTAAAAAGACAAATAATAGAACAATGGAAACAAGAACAAATCTCCACCGCGTTCCACCTCCAGAATATAAAGAAATCCGTAGAGCCATGGTGCCCCCCCTCCCCAGGGGACCCTACGAGTTTATTATCGCGCGCTCAACCGTTTACGCCTGGGCCACACGCGATTATCCCACCACTACCTGTTGGAAGGAGCTCACCCTCTAATTACGTGTCCTTTCTGTCGCGCACAAGAGCGGTTGAGCACATTCTCATAAATTGCCCTACATTCCAATCCTCCAGAACGAGACACGGATTTGATAACCACAGCCATGTTCTCTCAAACTCAGAAGCGAACCAAAGTGCAGTCTTCCAGTTCGTCAGGGACAGCGGATTAGGGACACTCCTGTAACCGGAGACTCTCAGGCCGTAATAGTCTAGATATTATACACGGCTCGGGGTCTAACCAAGGTTTGAGAAATTAAAAAAAAAACAAAAAAAAAACGAGTTATTAAGACATTAATTGCGAAGGAAAAGAAAAAAGAAATCGGATAACGGATATTCGCTAATGTTTTACGATATTATACACAATATGATCCTTTTCCAGTTTTACAAAATTGTTCTCTTTTCATAGATGTAAAAATATTACGTCTTCTTTTTAGTTAAAAAAACTAGTTGTGTAATTTTTTAAAGTTTTCGCAGTGAAATGCTGGAATATTTTCATATTGATTTAGCAAGTAATAAAAAATTATCGGTTTAAAATCTACACTTACCTTATCTAGCTTCAGTGATGTATCCTGTTGCGGTAAAGATGAATTTTTCACCTGTTCATAGTGAACGACGTAGTCGTTGATGGTGCTACCGTCTTTCGGAGCGGTCCAATCGATCAGTAAACTGTTCTTAGAAATATTTGTGGCCCGTAGATTTGATATCGGCCCCGGCAGTATATCCGCGCCTAGAAATTAAGTTTATTAACAATTTATTTATTTTTTTTATTTTTAATATACCAATCCGGCGCTGATCATCTCATTAGCACTGTCAAGTATTGCCTTAATAATTTTAATTAATATTATTACCTCTCGCAACGGATAGGGAATAATAAAATACGGTAAAACTTAATTAATCTGATGCAATAATAAAAGAAAAAAAAATACTCCCTCAGTAGTTGAACTATCGATCTTGTATAATTACCCTATTATTGAACACATTAAGGCGAATAAATAATACGAACACTTAAATAATATCCGGTGTTTGCTTCTCGGGTCTCTGTTGGGTTTTGGTGCCTCTTACCTTTTGCATATTTAGTAGCATATACGGGATAAGATACCGCACTACTCGTGCGGTTGGCTAAACTTTTATTTACTTTTTTTTTTTTTTTTTTGGTTGCAATTGCGTTACGTTTGTGGACGCTGCCAAGCTTTTAAGCTTGTCGGCGTGGTCCTAAAAAAATAACACATGCCTCCCTTCTTTATTTGTTAATATAATACAATGTTTCTTATACTTAAACGATTCCGGAGACATATTTATGGTTATCAGTACTGTTAAATTTTCTTTTACAAGAGTAATATAAATTAAAATAAAGAAGTATAATTAATCCTCTTATATTATTTTATAATCCCACACATTCACATATCTTCGCATGCTCTTACATATAGATTATTATTAATACTTAATATATACTCGATAGTAAGAGTTCTTTTTTTTTTTTTATTATTTTTTATTTTTTAATATTTTTATTCCCAACCCATTTTTTTATTTCTGCTTTGTTTGACTTTATATGTGGCTGTAATTGTTTAATGTCTTCTGGTAGTGAGTTTAGTAGTTTGCATAGAATATTTTTTTTAATATTATCCTCGTGCTTGTTTAAGTTGCTGATTTTACAGGTTTTATAAAGGTGTAGGTTCCTAATATTGTAGGTTGGTGGATTTCTTTTTTCTACTTCGATTTCCTTATTTAGCCATTCCATAATAATCAAGTAGTATAGATATGATTTGGGATTCAGAATATTATATTTTTTTAATATGTTGTTTCCTTCATGTTTATGTTTTATATTATTTCTCATTAGGATATTTACGCATTTTTTTTGAAGGTAGTACTCCAACAGATGATCAACTCTGATCATTAATGATTAATTTAAATTCGACATTTTCAGATTTAGAATTTAAATCTTCAACGAACCGAGATGCACTTCTTTTATAATGAAAATTGTGTAAAAATATAGTACTACTAATTAAAAAAAAAAAGAAAAAATAGAAATATATAGAAAAATTCGGTCACAGTCTTGGCTAATCATAAACATAGCTGAAAATTATTATATAAATAGACACAAAATTAATATAATAAACGACCAAATACGAAATAATAATAACCCACTTTTTAATATAAAACATTAAAAATTTTTAATATTTATATTTTATATTTATATTATTTAAAGGTGTTTAATATAATCCTTAGATATTTATTATAGTCTATGTACATCATCTCGTTCTAACAATTATGATATACCGACTTTAAATTGCTGATTTAAACTATATAAACCGTTTTATTTCCTATTCGATCTCAGTTTGATTTAGAATTTGTTCCTGAATTGAGTTGTCTTTCTAGCTGATGATGGATTATACCCGTTAAAAGGTTTCTAAGTAAGCAATCACTTTATTCCTAAATTTGTTCGTTATATTAGGTATTTGTTATAACTTAATATAATCTGTATAATTAACAAACAGGATGGTAAACGATTCTTTATTATACAGAGAGTTTATTCCGTTAGTTAAAACTTTTTACAAATAAGAAAAAAAAAAAAATTGTTTAAAAGAAAATCTACATTTGCGTAATAATAATGGAAATCCATTACGGCGAAACTATGTTAATACGAATAAAAAGAAAAATTATCAGACAGAGAACTGTGTAAAAGTAAAGCGAGACTTGTTTATGCCCTGACTGAAATTTAATTGGAGCGCTAAATTTAATATAATACAAATTACAGTGATGAAAAGAACAGTTTTCGCCAATGTAAAAACATAATCCTCTTATTATCAATAAAAATCAGACGGACGTTATTTTCTTCTTCTTCCCATTTTTCGGGATAATGTCGACAATGCCCCTATATATATATATATATATATATATATATAAAAAAAAAAAAAAAAAAAAAAAAAAAAACTGTTCCGACGTTGTAGACAGAAACGGTTTATTATATGTGCCAGTTCGATCTGGAAGAGTATCGCATAAACATTTATCTTTTTGGTTTTATATGTATGTGATAGTATTTGCGAGAACTAAAATTTTAGGAAAAAAGATGAGCAATAATTTTATGAAATATTTGTTTATTTATTATAGGACATTTAATTAAATTAAGAAAAACAAAAAAAGCAATTAAAAAAGTTTACTCTTGTTGTCTTTACATGGAAAGTGTCGTACCGTTAGTATGTGTCAAAAATTTTGATTGATACATTGAAAAATTAAACAAACGGTGGATATAATATATGTACCACGAAATATATTAAATATGATAAACGTGAAATTCAAAAACAGTGACTAGTTCGCGGTGATCATCTGTGTAATTAATCGTCTGTAATGTTGAAATTTGTCATTAAAAAAACTTCCTCGATTATTAGTACAGGTAAGTCTGCCGGCAGCATGTTACAATCGAATTAGTATCATTACTGGATGAACATATTGATATGTGCAAACGTTTTTGTAACATGGAATATAGATAGTCAGCGGAATTGTGAATTTTATACTGTTCGTCCCTGGTCGGATACTTGCATTAGTAAAAATGAAGCAATAATACACTGACGTAAGTATACTTGTTCTCAGTTAACGGGCAATGCTGACCACCATCAGCCCTTCCTAATGGGACATGAAAAATATATATAAAAAAAAATAAAAATAAATGCGGGTTGCTTGAATACAAAACTACGAAATAAATTTATTAAACAGAAGCGAACAACAAAAACACAAATCGAAAATATAAAACAAAAAAAAAAAAAACTTTCGTAAAAACTAAAGATTTACCGATGACTCAGTGTTTTTTGGGGTCTTAGTTCGATGAAGCACGACCGCGTATCAACGTAAAACTAAACTAAGCTAAGGATTGATATACCTTTATTTATACTAATTCGGAGAGAATAACCGGCAACAGAAAATTCTAGCAAAACACCGGCGATATACGTAAAAAAAAAAAAAATTTCTTTCGATAATCAAATTTCCGATAATTCGTGTATTGCGTCATTGTCTCCAATTCGCTTCTCGCCATCCGCTGTTGAACTATTCGTTCATTTTTCTTTTTTTCCCCGTTTTATGTTGTGTCCCCACCGGAAAAACGTGAATTTCTTGCCGACATTTTGTTAAATTTATCATTTTTTTGCTATCTAACATATCTTTACTTTTTACCGCGGATCGTGTAGCTATCAACGGAGTGGCCTTTGTGACCTCCCCTCCATCCACTAATATCCATCATCTCTGCTGCGCGTGCATGATTTGTAACAGAATCCCCTTTAACAGTTTCCCATTAATGAAACCCCTGTTTCGGTTATTTCTCACACGACTACATCGAAATAATCCCGTTGATGTTTTATCGATTTATTCACTTTTCTATCGATATCTTTTCTTAAAACCGACGAAAATACTGCTGGATTTATAAATCGGAGAGCCTGCAGCATTCGGAGCAAGCGGATAGTATTTGACTTGCGCACGTAGGAAAAATTAATAGATGCTGTAGATGGGTATGCGCTTGTTTAGCATTTTTGTTTGGCACGAGAAGTGTTCAAAAGAACGCGCGACGGCTAAATTTTGATTGATGTTGACGCGACGATCAATACAGCTGTTTGAGCGCGGTAGTTTTCGCGGAGGTGTGTTTACCTGTGTCGCGGGGAACAGAGCTTATTAAATTTTATCAGAGATGATGATATGGTAGTTGACACGAACTGTCTCTGTTAATATTACTTCTACTAAGCCTCCGGCTAGATGACATGCTGATAAAAAACCGGATAATGTATCGACTTGACAATGGCAGGTGCGAATTTAAAAATGCGTTTCCGCCTCACTTGCGCTACGCGTTGAAAAATTAAATAACATCGCAGGAATTTTCGCGTCGCTCCTAAACACCGAGGCCGCCCGTTTAATAAACGGCATTTTAATACGATTTTTCTGGCATTTTTCCGGCATTTTCCCGGCATTTTCCCGGCATTTTTCCGGCATGGTGCGAAATACAAAAAAAAACGTCCCTCTATTTTCCAATTTCATTTAATATTGCGTGCAATTTGTTTATAGTTTTGATAATTATCTAATCTCGAAATCGATAAAAATATTTAAACTACTACACGCATATCATCCACTTTATATGTTTACATATTCCCCGTCACGGATCAAGCCAGTCGAAACTGATGCGCATTTTTAATTACGATTTTAAATGTAACGTTGTTTACGCCCTCAGGGATACCGATCGCGATATTTTCATTCTTTATTTTAATTTAAATAATTATATCAAAATATTATTATTATTATTATTATTATTATTATGATTATTTTGGATTCATTATTATTAAGTTCATTTTCGTACAGATAATATTTTAATTTTATGTCCCTACATAAATTTTTCCAGATCGACTAACTAGCCGCTCGCAATAATGATGAAACATAAAACGACATAAATTGCACAGATGAAATTCGACATATCGATGATCACTGTTTGCTTAATTCCGCTAGCCTTTCGGTTTCCGAGATTTCAGTGGAAGCGAAATGATCAAAATCGATATAATTTTTTAACTTTCGATTACGATAGTTTTTTTAATTAACTCGCGTTCGAAAAATAAACAGCTATCTTTGGGTTAGGTTAATCGGCGCAGTCGGCGTTCGCTTTCTTTTATTTTACCGTCAGTTGAAATTTTTGGCGTGGAGCAAAAAGTGATTCTTCACCAGCGCAGAAAGATAAACTGACCGGAACTCAGTCTCCCAGCGTGCCTCTTTGATTTTTCACTAATGTACATGATGGTACATTCTGACCGATTACCGGAAGATCTCATATAGCCGATACGTCACACTTTTCGATGTTTTAGATTTTGAGTTAGATTTTGTCTCTGACCATACATAGTGAATTGTGTTTTAGCTGATAATGCCCGAAAACGTTACTAAGGAAAAAATTAATTTTATTCTTATCTGGTTTGTTACAAATTGTTTATTATATCACTTATTATTATAACTTAATATATTTTAGATTTTATTTGTTCATTTTAGTCTTTTACACATGTTCAGACTGTGACGACACATTGTATAAATGTTTACGTTTTATTTATTTGCACGATTATAATATTCGGAAACTAATAATAAAACCGCTATATCGCGAAAAAATCGAGATAATCTTTACGTGACGCTTTTATACATTTTTTTCCCCCAAACCGTGGAAATGTTCGCATGTAATTATAAATATGTTTCAGCGTTTTTTAAACTTTTTTCACTTAAAAGCTGAGGAAAAAGGAGGGAAAAGGTCGGCCATTTCATTTTATGTATCGATTTCGGTAATTAAATAACTCTCTCTTCCTCTCTCGTGTTTCGCTCAGACAGGCTTACTTTATCGTAATTGCTTTCCTATTCTTATACGAAACTTCTTCACATCTTCTTTCCTACTTGCTTTACATAATCACTTTTCACATAATCCTCCTTACACTTTTTTAAACTTTGCAAATCGTACGTATCTTCCTCGATTTCCTGCCCTTATCTTTTAAATTTGCTTCACAAACCATGCGGGAATTCCATCACAACACTGTGAATTTGTTTAAACACATGCGCACTTTTATCGATGGCCAGAGCAGTTCTGGTTACGATTGGGCAGACTCTTTCGTTCTCCCAGACATTCATTTCTCTGAATCTCTCAGACTTTCTATATCTTTCGTTCAATACTCGCAGTCAAATTGATGGCTATTCTATATTACGTATTATATTTTTCCCCGGTTGTTCTCTCTTCGATTATTTCAAATTTTCCGACTCGTTCCATACCGTTAATATTTAATTTTATCTTTCGTGCCTGTTTTCTTAATTATCACCGCTTTTGCTTTTTTTTCCCATTAATTTTAAACCCATTAATTAGCAAATAAAAATGTAAACTTAGAACTGAGAAAGCGACTAACAGAGGTGTCGACGTATGCAGTACACTACTGTATGGCTGCGAATTTTGAATAATAAATGAAGCCGATAAAATAAGGAAAATGGATATGGTAGTAGGGATGTGGGCTGTAGAGAAAGATGCTGAAGATAAAACGGACAGATAAGAAGAGTATGCGCATGATTAGTGAAGAACGAGAATTAGTAAACAATGAAAAAACAAAGAGATGACGGGACACACAGTGGGACGACACGATGAAAAACTAAAACTGATCATAGAAGAAAAAACCGTGAAAAAGAGAAGAAGAGGAAGAGCAAGGAATAGCTACGTGGAACAGATTACTAAAGAGATATGGTCGGTCCTAAAAAGGATGGCCGGGGAAACAGAATGAAATGGAGGAAACGAACCCTTCGATTCAATGATTGACGGTGAACTATCGTAAGTATTATTAGTTTTCAGTATTATTTCTTGCTGTTCGTGTTCGTAGCTATATTACATCGGTTCCGTGTATATTAATGAATACTACTTTCATTTTTGAAATGTATGTACACTATTTTCGTCAATTTTTCAGTCATTTTTAATAACTTTCTTTTATTATCGGCAAGAAGTTTACATGAAAAGGGGAGGTTCACCCATTTTACATATCCAGAAACCAAGCCGATCGGAATACAAAGGCCGTCAGACACTTAGAGTGATAGCTTTTTGTTTTGTTTTTTTTTCCCGTTTAAACAGAGATTTTCACCTGTGCTGTTTGTAACCGTCCACGCAGTACACGACCTAAGCTTATTAAACTAGACTCTTCAGCCTTGACTTGAAGCCAGCGGTCCGGTCGGGTGGAACTGAAAGGATGTCAGTCGTAATGAGTTATCGCTCCGTAACGTCAATCACCGAAACGTCTACATTCCAAGACGACGTTAGGTTTTCAAATTATCCTTTTTCCCTTTCTTTTTATAGGAAATTTTTCATTGAGACACTAATATTTTTAATCGGCCCTAGATATCGGAAAAAGTGAAGAAATCAATTCAAGCTCTTCGGAGGACTCGTTAAGTCAGAAATATATAATAATCAGGTTCGCAAACCTGCTAGTTAGCTTTTTCGCACGTGGAAAACTGGGAAACATTAAATAAAGCAAAAATCAAAAAAATGAACAGAGGTCGTAGAAATAATTTCACCGACGACGACGACGCCGCCTCGATAGTACTCAAAATCAAAACAACATTACTTTTATATTCTGCGGACACACCGGACTTCTAGAACGCAATTAAAAATTGAGAAAATTTGCTGAACCGGAAGAAGAGATGAAGATTGAGTTTACGGATGAGGGCTGGAAAAACGGGGTCTGTATAACGGGATTGTAGCATGGAGGACGGAAGTATTTAATTGAAGAACACTTCCGAAATCAAATGCCAAATTCGATATTGCGCGGTAGCATCACAGTCAGTGGTGCCAGACTGGATAAATTTCTCGTTTACGTAAACTTGTTGGAATAATTCAATTACGGTATTTATGTTATTATGTAATGAAATAGACGTATTTCGGAGATCATCAAAGTCGCGATTAAATTAATTATAGAATAAGACGGCGATAAGTACATGCGACGGTAATGAATGAGCAGACCAGACGACTCAATCGGCAATGTAGCGCTTCTAGCATCGTCAACAGTCCGCATTTTCTTTCGAATTACTGTACAATTGAACGGAGAAAAATAACTGGCTAAAGACCTTCTTAAAAAAAGTCAAATCCCGAACAACCGAACTTTGTAAACCTCTAACAAAAATTTCGAATGGTCGTGCGATCATCTGTGTTAGGAGGCTTGACGTGCCGATGAATATACTAAGTAATCGGTCAAACACGTATTTAACTGCCTGCGGTAAGTTTAAATAAATACATTCGAACCGATGAGAGGCGAGAAAAATATTTTTTTTTTTTTTTTTTTTTTTAAATAAGAAAGTTGTGGGTCTCACAAGGCAATTTTGCCCGTTTCGTGAGTTCCCGTCACCCTCATTATCGTTTATTTGACATAAATTTACAATTTACTAAGAACATTTCAATACATCTAAAATAATATTTCTTATCACTATTATAGTAATTTAATTAATTTAGTACAGTAACTTCTTATGACTACGCACTTAGCACCTATACATGACCAACCAGTCACACTCAGAATAATCATTCCCACTAATGTAAAAGAAAGGAGATCTTTTCCGCTACATTATTGAAAATCATCTACATGTACCTGTTGTAGTTCCTGTGCTGAGCAAAGAGAAATTTAGGAACCTAATTTACGAAATAAAGAAGTCACCGACATGGTAGTACAAATAGAAGAATCCTCGAAAGTTTCTTAATCTGCACACCAATCTGTCAGCCATTTTTTTACGTCTTCCTTCCACACACCTAATCTTTTCTCCTTTAATATATTACTTGGAATTTCCCGTAGTAATTTAATTAGTACTGTCTGCCGTGTATTATCAATCCTTAAATCTTGGTTGAATAAAGTATTTTGTATTTCGATCTCTCGTAACTCTAATTTTAGGTCTTGATGGTATTTTGATATTATTGGTTTTGAGCTCCAATAATCTATAATAATAATAATACATTTTTGGCGACATCACATTGTTTACCTTCCACCATGATGATGTTGAATTATTACGCCCCCCATGAGGAAGCAGTAATTTTAAACATCTTTTCTGCAATTTCGCTGTCCTGTTAAGTTGTGATTTCTTCGCTTCTCCCCATATTTGAATACCATATAATATCCTAGACATTATCGTTGCGTTAAAAAAAATTTTTAGTGTTTCATATGGAAGTACTTGTTTCATCTTATATAATGCTGGAATGGTCTGTCTGATTTTTACACTTAAATTTTGTATATGTTTTTTCCAATTCATATTGCTATCTATAAAAACCCCTAAATATTTAAAATCCTGCACCTTTTCTAATGGTTTACATGCGCAAACTGGACTGTTGTTCCTTAAATATAAATCATGGACACATTCGCTACTGTGGATGATAATCCGCGGTTCATGAGTAGCATGTTCGGATATGTTTCGAATATGCATTATCTTTGATTTATTTATGTTCACTGCTAACCTCCTGTCATGCGCCCATTTACTAAGATTATCAACGTCCTCCTGAAGTAACTTCTCCGCCATTTGTATATTATTGTGTTCTATCAATAGCGCAATGTCATCCGCAAACACAAACACCTTTGCATTTCTAATATACATATTTGTGAAGCGAGTCAGTATATATCAAGAAAAGAATGGGAGCCAGTATGGTTCCTTGTCCGACACCATATTGTAACATCCTATCAATACTTTCATTTTTTGCAATTTTTACACAATTCTTCCTATTTTTAATATAGTTTGTAAACCATTGGAGCTGTCTGTTAGTAATACCAATCTTTTCTAAATCCTTTATTAATAAATCATGATCTACTAAGTCATACGCCTCGGATAGGTCAATGAAAGTAATTATAAATTGATTCCCTATCGATAGTCCCATATTTATTTCATTTCCCAATTTACTTAATAGCGTTAAGGTGGATCTTTTTCCTCTAAATCCGTGTTGATTTTCGTAAAGGAGATTATTTGTTTCTAGGTAACTCTTTAAAAATGACTGTTTACGTAATGTTCTAAAATTTTCGCTATTACCGAAATTATTGTTATAGGGCGGTAATTTTCCAGCTTATTTTGAGCTCCTTTTTTGTAAATTGGTTTAATAATTCCTTTTTTTAGCCCCTGAGGGATGGTACCACTCTTTATAGAATAATTAATCATATTTGTTAGTATAGGAACGAATCTCTCTAAATTTCGCTTAATATCCATAGTCCTAATGCCATCCCAACCTGGTGCTTTGAAATTTTTTAGGCTATCTATTATTGCTTCGATTTGTATATTATCAGCTGGAGGAATGAAAAAAGAACACATCAACCTGTTTTCATCCTTTGAATTCAATAACTGGACATCACACTTATGTTTATATTGTTCTACTGATTTTGCAAAATATTCACTGAATTTCTCCACTAATAATGAGTCGGTTCCAAAATGCCTGCAAATGCAATCATCAATTGATACTTTATTCCTTTTATTTACAATATTATTAATTATTCTCCATATGTTTTTACTCGCATTATTTGCTCTATCAATTTGACTTAAGTAAAACACCTGTTTTGCCTTCCTTATTTCTGTTTCGACATTATTTCGATATTTTTTATAGAGTCCCTTATATCGAGTACTGGTTCTGTTCCCTTTACTAAGTTTGTAGTATTGATCTCTAATTCTCATAAAATTAAGTATCTTCTGATTCATCCATTCTTTTTTTGGATGATATTTGTTCACATTCCTACCTTCACTCACACCCAGTTCACATTTCTTGTAAATGATTTTGAATGCGGCGTTTATATAATCATATATGTTTTCTGCCGTGCTAAATCCCTTTATTTGGTTCCAGTTATACTTGTATATTTCACTACGTATTTTCTTTTCATCGAAAACGAGTTTGCGATTTATGTTACTTTTCTGCCATTTGCTTTTCAAGGTACTAAACGTAACACCTATTAAATAGTGATCGGATATTTTCGCGTTAATGATTCCAGAAGTGACTTTACAGGCAGCATATTTCATGAATATGTTATCAATACAAGGTTGGGTGCATCTATCTATTCGTTCTTCCTCTCTCGTTATTCCCTGGATTAACTGTACTGCTCCTATGCCGTACAATATATTCAAAAAGTTTTCAGCCTGTATATTTTGATGTAATAGGTCTATGTTAAAATCCCCGCAAATTAAAACGTTATCGTTATCTTTTTCATTTTTCAATAACATTGCGAGATCTTTAATAAATTTACCTACATTTTTACTCGGAGATCTATATATAGCAATTACTCGTAATGGCGTTTTTTCGAATATGTCAACCATCAGCATGTCCATACTTGGAGTATTTACGGCTTCCTGAATTATGCATCGAAATTTATTATTAACAAACACCAATATTCCTCCATTATATCCCGAAGATTTTTGAATAGCAAATCTCTCGAACCCCTCTACCTCATATAATTTTAACTCGTATTCAGCTATGTTAATTTCAGTCAGAATTATAACACTTACGGGAGTATTTATAATATAAGCTAAAAATTCATCCCAATTTCGTCGTACACTTCTTATATTTAAATGCAGTACATAAAATATGTCTTCGTTAACTACATGATTTTTATTATAATTTAATTCAGATGTAATTTTGTCAGTCCAATTTTTCATATGGGAATAGTTCTTACAGCTGTTTTTACTACGGTAATTTATTAAGTAGGACATTTTCTCACCGAAGCAGAATTGGATTTCTGCATAAGAAGGAGATAAGCTCAACAGCAACTAAACAATCATGATGCATGCGAAAACAATTTTCAATTCGTTTAACATCTAATCGATTTCGCAACGGCGCTGATTTTAGATTAATACCCTGCTTATATATATGTATATATATATATATATATATATATATATAGAATCGATCGAATTTCGATTAATCGTTAAACGTAAATGTAATCAACATGTTAAACTAATCATAGATTCCGCCACATGTTTACATACATGCCATTTGCAACCTATAGCAGACAAAATAGATAATCGCATACATGCATCACTCACGCACATTTGTACCCCTTTTAATATTAGTTTACGCAGACGGTGATTAACACCACGAGCCAACACTCTCAGTCCACTTACTATTCCGCAAAACGTACTATTCACAACACTATCAAATACAAAAACACGCCCCGTCCTCTCTACACCGCCTAACGCTATAAACATACTGACATTACTCTCGACAACTGTCTCAATTACCTCCCCACACTTCTTAACCCTGTTAATTCTTTTAAGAACCATGCCCGACGTTATCGCAATTCTTACAACTAATAACACTTTTAACAAATACCTATACAATCTCGTCCTCTGTACTAACACTACTTTCCAGCTTCTCTCCGCTTTACCGCCTGCGTACTTGCACCTAACCGCCACATTCGTACTGCCACACACACATCCGTTTATCTCATACATATTCCACTAATATAGACTTTCCGTTTATCTCCAAATAATCTTATTATAGTAATTTGTTCAAATCGTCTTCATTTCTAATATGCAAAATGCGTTCTTGCTCGTTTTTCCTGGCAAATATCTTCCCTCGTTTTGTCCATATGAACTTATAATTAAGTACTCTTCCCTTCTCCTGCGTCTGCCACAGTAAATGTTTATAATATTTAGTTAAGTTTTCATTAACATAAATCTGTAATGGGCTCTCGTCGTTGCCCGATATTTCTTTATCGAAAATTTTTGTGTGTGTCTTTTTTTGTCAAAAAATAAGTCCGCTCTTCTTCTGCCCGTTTTCGCAATGATTGGTTTACCAACGAAGTGTGTGCAGTCTGCGACGAATATTTTAACTTTGGTCAAGATGGACATCGGAAAGAGAGCTACCATCAAAGTTAAATGTAGTATGGTTGAAGTTGTCGCGCGCTGTGCGTGTTTAAGGATATGCAGAAGTGAAATATAGTGCGGATTTGTACGGTTTTAACTTACCTTCCTCGAAGCACTGTACGATGTTTCCAATAAATGGTATGCAGGTATTAGGGGGTGATCTGATAACGGATCTTCCTATAACGCCGGAGCAGATGGGCAAACAGTTGTTAGGAACTCCGCGTCTTTCGCAGCATCCGATGTGATTTCGACCTCCAGCTCCGCATCTGATGAGTTTGTGGAATTCGGCTCCACAGATTCCGACTAAAGACTTCAGCTGAGACATGCTGGCGTTGTAGGTGCAAAGCGGTAAACAAACATCGCCGAGCCCGGCCTCCACGCAACACTGCGTAACGTTATACTTCAACTCTACCGGACGTTCTTCTCTGTCGACTAAAGCCTAAGCAAGGCGAAAAAGTTACAAGTTGCATCACGTCGATAAAAATATTTTTAGAATAGTCAACGAATAATTTATTTTCTCGAATTCAAGACATATATATCGTTGGAAAGATCGCTGCTATTTGGCGAAAACGAAACCCTAAGTATTATTTCCTATATGAGATTTTCAAAGTTGACGAAAAGTTAAAAATGCGCGAAAAATGGCGCTGCCTCCGCCTTCAGCGCCGCGAGTATTATAATTTCGAATTTGGAACATGCGCGCGTTTCCAACTTTAAAATTAAGCCCTCAGAGGGCGCTAGAAGTTCGAAAATTTTTTGAAAAAAAAAAAAAAATTTCTTTTCTAGGCGTGTGATATATCGTCGGAAAGATCACACTCTATTCGACGGGGAAAAAACCATAAGTCATTTCCTTATCCTCAGCGCATAAGACATCATGTTTTGACTGAACTTGTTTTTTTTTTTCTTCTTCTTTTTTCTTGGCACGGATTGAACCACATTCAGTCAGTTTACTAAACCTTGTATTAATTCAATAATGAATATCGATACAACAGAAAATCCAGCAAATTTCTCGAAATGAAATCGTATATAGGTCGTCTCGCCGTTTATTCTGCACTTGTTTTTCCTGATGCTTATCGGTGGCTGGATGCATAAGTACCGTATTATAGTTGCGAGAAGATTCTCGATATGAGTATTTCATCCATACACTCTTCCATAATAGAATTAAACGAATAAACAACGAGATTGCGGTCATAGCTGATAATTAGCATCTATTACTTCGAACGGAGTTTGGCGAAATTTTAAGTTTTCGTAAGAAATTATCAAATTAATTTTTCATATTTTCCGTTCGTTTCTGTTTGCCTGCTTTTTTATGTATTCCAACGATAAAAGAAAATCATTTATACCAGTTTGAAGAATTAACGATATATCGCTTATACCACGAGTCAGTTGCACGATACTCCACGATAAAGTGTTATCTTGCGTGCATAGAATATAATATTGAGAGTAGTGTTATTCGAAATATTGCACCGATTTGAAATTATAAAAAAAACGAAATATCGAGTGAATAATGAAAAATTCCAAGCTGGGTTAATATCATATATATATATATATAGAAACCAACCTCGCTCAATGTACTGAAAATCGCCCATTGAGAATTATCGCCCGGTCCATGCGAATTGACTGCTTCTACATAAACTTCGTAAACTGTATCCGGTTGCAGCTTCTCTAGTATGTACGGTGATTGTACCTGTTATAAAAAAAATATAATTTCGTGAATTTACTATCTCGCATATGAAAAAAGCTTTGTCAAAACCAGATGTGCATTTTTGTTGTACAGGTGATAGTATTCGTAATTCTGCATGCAGAGCTCATGTATGCTTGAAAGAGTAGAAACTAACTGGAATTATTTTTTAATTATTACGCAAGCCTGGTCCGAACATGTGTTTGTACCAACTTATTTGTTCACATTGCCTTACGATCGGATTATTTCTCGTTTTTATTCATGTTTACCCATGGCCGGTATCCGAGATTTAGTAGCGCAACTGACGCGACTACTCGATTTCGGTAATACGAACTTGAAACACGAACGATTATAATTTTATTATTAGACTGACTTTTTCATACTTATCATCGGGGATATCTGATTGTGCCGGCGGTAAATAGGAATTCGGGAAATGTCTGCCGTGAGCGGATTTAACTGTGCGATATTAAAAGGGACTTGTGTAAAAGTTTTTTTTTACGGTAGGTGTGTAAAAATGCCAACAATTTGAGATAGACCATTCGGGTTAGCAAACAAATTAATGACCTTTCATCGGCCATTCGTGTACATTATGTCCGTTGCTTAATATTTTAAATCGTGAAGTTGGCTTTTTTTGTTCTTTCTCTCCTATTTGAGGTCACCAACTATTGGGACACTAACCTAATGCTAATTTTCTGTACTCCCAATATGGGTGTGGGCATTAAGATTCTGTACTTGAACGCAATTGTCTAGATGGTGGGTCTGGAATAAGTCTCGGGAGCAATGTGGAAAGAAGATGCGTTTTTGCTACAGCATGGAAGGGAAAAAATGGGAACACCTTTGCTAGAATGAACTGTAAGATCAATTTAGTTTGAATAGTTCCGAAAATAAAAGCGAGACAAAGAAGTAGTCAGTTTTCGAAACGGTCGATATAATGTGATCTTAGTAGGCACTTTTTAAATTGTGACTATATTTCTAGTCGGAAGAAGAGAAAGATACATCTGTGAAGGGAAAATGTTGACTCGCGGTAGAAGTTTTCTTATACAAGTTCCGAACTTTTGACCATATCCCGTTTGAATATCCCGGTTTGTCTTCTGAACGTTTCTTATTATATAAATATAAAATAAGTAAATATCTTAATGACAGATAAAACGAATTAATTTACTTGAATCAATTAAAATAGCTCAATTTAAAGAAACGTTTTCATACATAGTTCATCGTCAGCTAACAACGTAGATACACTTATTAGCTGATGATGGGCTAAGCCCGAAAATGTTCCTTAAGTCAGTTATTTTTTATTTATTGAAGTATATACTTATTTTTATTTTTTTAATAAGGGGAATTTATTTATTTTACATCTATAAATTTTAACAAACAGGTTACGCGGATTTATCTGCAGTTTCTTATTGTACAATTCCTTGAACTCTCTATTCCATACGATGCGCTTTTGTTCTCTCGCTTTCAACAGCTTCGATTTTTCTGTCTCTTATTCCTTTATTATTTCTATTTCTAATTTGATTTCTATAATGTTCATGGGTCAGCCGACTTTTCGTAGTCGAGCCCTCTCAAATGAAGTACTGAAATTTTGTTAAAAATATAGGATTTCTTTGAATACTTTTTTTTTACGTTTACCGGGATAGGTTGGCCAAATTAAAACGGTCAAAAGGCCGAGTTATTGGCTATTCTTCGCTCTGTTATTTTCATTTCCTCGAATCACTTTTCCTCCAATTTTTTAATTATCTCTTTCCTTGAACCTTCAGGACATATCTTCTCCCCTTCCTGATCATTCGTGTGACTTTGTTATCCTCCGTATACGTTCGTTCATATTCATAATCTTTCCTTTTTCCATTCAATTAATATTGATTTGCTGTGGGTACCTAGCTACTCGGGCATATTTGGTAATAAAGCGGCTGATTACTTGGCTCGGACTGCTGATTCTTCCTCTCGTCTTTTTTTAAAAAAAAAGTTCCGTCTGCTAACCTCTTATCGATATATGTAAAAGCTTTCATATCAAGTATTGGTCGGACAGCTACAATTCCTCCTTTTCTAATAATTATTCATTTCATCTGTATGTTCAGCCTATTCTTCCTCCCTATTCATGGTTTTTTTTGCATCCCGCTCTTCGGCGTTCCGATATTACTATTTCCGTTGTTCGTATGCGTTTTGGCCATTCTTTGCTGCCTTTCTCCAGATTTCGCTTTTCCCTGATTTCCTCTACTGTCCCCTCCAAATTCATTTAACGTATTATTTCAATAGGAACTTTTTAAAAAATGATGCAATCTAAAAAAAAAAAAAAAAAAAAACAAAAGAGGGAAAAATCGTATGTTTTACATTGAAAAAAAAAAAATCGAAATTTTAATCGAACAAAACAAAAAGTAATAATAATAAAAAACATTAACCAATATAAAAATTCTAAACGAAACGTAAAAATTACCGTACATTTGAAAGTAGTCAAAATCAGTGTACTTTGTTAAAAGTTTTGTTTCGTTTAAACTTTAATAGCAAAAAGTTTGGCTGGTAAATACGGCTCGCGAGGTTTGATAACGATTATTATTTTTAACCCATGTAGAAGTCGGAATTAGAGAAATTTTCATTTTGCAAAATAAATTCTAACAGTTTTTGTTTTTTTTCTTCTTTACGTGAAACTTCAGTGACAGATGCGGTACGATCAAATCTGGGCCAAACTAAATTTTGTAATAGTTCGAAATAATGGCGGTTAAATGAGTCATTAGCGTTTCAGTTGTTTTTTGTTTTCAATATTGCTTTTTTTTTTTCATGCGACCTATGGAGAAAAAAAAAAATTTGAAATCGCTCTTCTTTGACCTACTGTGAGAAAATTGGCGACCATGCGATTAATTTTGCGAGTACCTTTTTTTTTTTTTGCTATCTGTGGTAACTTTTTATATTAAATTGGATTTCAAGTGGAAAAAGAATAAAGGTTTGAAAAGTCGAAACCTTTTAAGTCGAAATACTAAAAAGCCGCTTGCGAAAAGCCTTCGTGAATAGTAGTGACTACATACAGTAAATTTAGCCAATTAACGGGCTAATTTCTTTAATACACCAACTGAACCACTTCTTTACATTCGTCACCAATCTAACAACATTTCTTGCTGGCATCTCCTTGTCTTTAGATTGTGTCTTATCTACTGCTCTATCTATATATTCACATTTTACGGAATCGCTATGATTTTACAAACGCCAGGTCAACGACCTACTATTTAAGAATTACGAAAAAGCAGAGTGATTAAATTCTAATATATAGTGAAATGGGGGAAATGAACTCTGCTAAAGCTGGAACAACATCTAGTGAAGGAAAAGAACGTATGTAGGAACCACAATAAGGGGTAGAAAATGTTTAAGATACGTGAGAACTTAATATAGAAAAGACGGTGCTCCTGCGAAAGAAGAGAATATTCAAAAAAAAGATATGGTTTACATCACAAATGCAATCGCGATTTGAGGGATAAAGTGTAAGGCGGAGAGAAAATAATAGAAAAAAAAAATAGACAAAGGAAGACAACTGTGATTAAAATGAAGATGTATTGTGGAAGAAACAAAGAAACAATTGAGAAAAGAAAAATCGTCAAACCGCAGCCTAAATGATGGAAGAGGCTGTGTTAGTTTGTAAAATGAATGAGGATTAGAAAATTAGTTAGGGATAGCATTTCATGATTTCAAGTGTGCTTGATTAGACGGAAAAGGATTTTTAGGCGGGAAATTTAATAAATTTGTTTTTAGAGAAAGCAGAGGGATAGAAGAACATGAAAGTGTAAGTATAATATGGTCGCGGAAGGATAATCGACCGTTTAGAAAACTCCAATAAAACAAAAGGATCTGACTAATGGAATAGGTGGGTCGTTTAAGGAGATATTAATCAAAGTACACGTGCGGAAGGAAAAAACCAGATGAAAAGATAGCTAGATGGATGTTGAATAGAGAAGATTCAGGCATGTTGAAGGAGTTGTTGATTTTATCATTAGCAGAGATAACGCAAGTTGAAGATGAATAAAACAAGAATATAGTTCGCGAAAAGGAGTATAGAGGCCGACATAGGCAAGAAAGCCAGGCCAAGCGAGTAGATATTAAAAAGAGTAGGGGACTTAAGCATGATGTTTGTGGAAGCCCACGGAATACATATCTAGAGACAAAAAGGGAAACAGTAGAAAGGTAGATGGTTCTGCTTTGAAAAAGTCTAATTGTTAAAGAAGAAAGAAAGTTGGACAGGAATGCCAATTGAAACTATATCTTTAAGAGATGGAAGGTGAACATTATCGAAAGCGGATACTACATCAGGCAGCGGCAGTATATTTATTTTCAAGAAGAGCTTTATATATATCTGAGAGGAAGAGATCAACACAGTCAGAAGAACCAAAACCAGGATGAAAACCGAACACGTTGTTGGAGACCAGATTATTATGCCCTAGCAGCCAAACGAGGCGCCGGTTAAGCGTGTTTTCGAACAATTTCCTCAAGCATGGAGCTAAGAAGTGGATCCAAAAGAGCTTAGGATTTTCTTAAGAATAGAGGTAATTATAAATGAATTTCAATTCAGAGGCGTAAGTCCAAAGAGAAGAAAAGAATCAAAAATTTTGAGAAGAATTTGGAGTAAGAAGTAAAAAAGATATCTGACAACAGGAAAAGAATGCTGGGGGAAGACCTTACACAGTGGTACAGTCGGGAAATATTACACTCGTGGAATCAGCGGTTCCAGGCCCGGCCAAGTATACTTGGATATTCAAAGAAAAGCGTGGACGCTTGGCCGCTAATCATTGGTAATGTCTGCTCACCGAAGCTGGAAACAGTGGTTAACAGAATATACCTTGGGCATTCAAAAATTACTCACTCATATCTACTGAGTAATCAACCACCGCCCCTATGCGACATTTGCAACGTACCGCTGACAGTTCATTACATTATCCTAACCTGCCAGAAGTACAACCATCATCGCGATAATCAACTGAGAAAAAATATCCTCGACATAAACAACCTCCAAATGCTTACTGATTTTATTATTAAAACAAAAATAATCAATGATATATAAATGACCTTTAATCGAATAATAGCCATATAGGCACTAACTACTCGTATAAAAAAAAAAAAAAAAAAAATTCCATCGATTTCTGGAGTTGAATTAGAGGATTCTTGCAATGCAAATAAAAGTTCATTACAAAGGAAATCAGAGAAGTGAGAAACTGAAATGTATTTGTAAGAGAGAGAGAGAGAGAGAGAGAGAGATAGAAGGAAAACTTACTTCGTTGAAGAAAGAAACATAACTAATGAAAATTAGTCAGAAGAGATGTTATGAAAGAAGAGTTCGGAATTAGGAGATTTGAAGGCCTTAAACATTCTCCAAATTTGAGAGATGGGAGTGGCCCGAGAAAAGAAAGAGCGAAAAATTTCTCCAGCATTCTCTGTGGTCTTCTTTTAAGATTTCTCTAGCTCTAACATTAATTTCCTTTTTCTCTATAAAATTTGAAAGGAGGAGCGGTGGCGGAGGGTTCTAAAGATAACGATGCTGACCTCAAAAGCCTCCTTGCAGTTATCATTTCACCGTACGAATGAAACTGTACAACCGCAAGATTTCGACGGAACTCGAACAGGAGAGGAGGGGGATATAGAGTAAGTGACATGGAATTATAAGTTAGGATGCAAAACGGAAAGAAAAGAGTTAATAAAACGTTTGAATTTGTCGCAATTAGTTTTGGAGAAACGCCATTGAGAGGCATAACGGAAAGGTACTTAAAAACTTTGATTTGACAACATGATGAAGGATAGTTTTTGGTAGGGCAAGTTAAGAACAGGCAATTAATAGGTTGTAGGAGGGTAAAAAATTTCAAAGAAAAGTGTGGCAGTTTGTCGTATGAATAAAAATATGCGGAGCAAACTGAGAGAGACGGGTGGAAAGAATGTTCTTTCTCTGTATTTTTCAAAATACTTCTTTTACCCGCTGAGAAAAAAGTAAGCCACTGCTTAAGGAAAGTTTCCATTTACCGTTTATGTTTTCATCATTATTTTTTCATCTTCATCTGCATCTTTTTGCTTTCTCCTTCACCTTTATGCCCTTTCATCTTGATGGCCATGCTAACCGCGTGTTAAATGTCCACTTCTTCTTTTTGACTGCTTTCATTCATTCCATGGTTTTTTCAATTTCACTTCGCCTTACTCTTTGTATCGCTTCTTTCATTCTATTTCCATAACCGAATGTAGTGTCTATTCTCGCTACCTTTATGCATCTCCAATAAAATATTTATCTAGTCATTGCTTAATTAGTGGTCCGATCAAAAAAGGGATGCTTTAAGACATAAATTTCTCTACATGAGTATAAGAAAAAAGAAACTAAGGAAATGTTTTAGGATGTAAATTATTTATTTACCGTTAGTAAATCAGTTTTAAAAACATTTTCTTTGATAGCTAAAATAATAATATTCCTAACTAGTAGGTTTGGCCGAGTGTAATTGCTCACAAATTTTCCGACTTCTAAAGAAAAATCCGGTTAGAAGATTTTTGATCATTTATCTCGTTTAATATCTTTTTCTTCTTCAGCCGTTGTCCAGCTACTGCTGGACGACGAAAGCCTCTCCTAATTCTTTCTAAGCATCGGGGGGGTGATCCTGCATCTTTTGTCACCAGTTTTACGCAAATTTTTGGATTTCATCTGATTCTTCGGTCGCTCTAGAGCTCGTTTTCTATCACGTTTCCATAATACTGATAAATTTACCCGTCGATTATTTTCGCTTTTGAATGGTCATTTTCATTTATTATATTTCTACTAATGCTTACACGGCGTCTGTTACTTTCATCGTGTTTCACGGGTGCGCTTTTTCGTTTATTTATCCTTCAAGTTGATACCTAGCCATAGATTGTTTCATTTTTATCGATTTACGTTTATTTTCAAGTTCATTTTTTTCCCCTTTTTACGGAGTAATATCCATGTTTCGCTGGCATATTACGTTAATACTGGCGAAACACATTAGTCAAAACTCGTTTTTTTAAAAAATTTACAGCTGTTTTAGCGCCTTCAAATATATCTCATAGTTTTGAGAATGCTGACCAGGTTAATTATACTATTTTCAATATTTCATTATTGGAATATTAATATTTTCTCTTTAATTAGCTAGCCTAAATAAGCGAATTCGTCTACTTTTTCCGCTATTTGTTTATATTTATATTCTATCTATTGAAAATTCGTGTTTATGTTTATTTTTAGATTTGAAGATTTTTCACTAATATTTCATTAATTGTTCGAGTCATTTCCTATTTATTAGCACATCATTTTACATAACGTCGATTAATCTGACCCACCCAATGATGTGTCGGACCGCTATTTGAGCACGCTGATCTGATTTTTACACAAGTTTAATTTACGTGTAACTTAAATTAAAAGTTGAATCTGTTAAGCTGGAATATCTCTACATTAATCTTTCTATACAAAGAGAAGCTAAATAATCTGAATCTAATGAAATCGGTAGTTGGTCCGCTCGGTATTTCAAAAGTAAGGAGAAGCATTTAAAATTCATTGTCACCTTCTTTCTGAACGTATGCGCATACCGGTGCGTTTTTTTTTTTTTTTTTTTTTTTTTTATATATATACAAATTACAACTGGCCAGAAGGCCATCCAGCAATTGGACTGTAACGCGAAAATAACTTGTTAGGGGTTAGCATCTAGCGATGGACCCCACTGAAATTTTAGTAACATAAAACTAGGCCAGATCAAACGGTCGACTACGTTTTAACCTTCGAACATCAAGACTATTATCAAGAAGATTGATCGCCAAAACGTTTGTGTGAGACTCCAAGCGGCCTATGTATCGCTTAGCAGCTCGCTTGATCTCGTCTTTCACATATGGGATATTTAAGTCTTGATGTAGAGTGTGGTTAGATACGTACCAGGGCGGTGAGACTATCAGCCTTATAGCCTTGTTCTGGAACCGTTGTATCTTGTTTATGTGTGTATCCTTTGCACAACCCCACAACATTAAACCGTATGTCCAAACGGGCTTTATAATTATTTTGTACACTAAGAATTCATTTTCCAATGATAAACTAGAGTACCTGCCAAGAAGCCAATTTAATTCTTGCAATCTTATATCTAGATGTTTTCTTTTTTGTGTAATATGCTTTTGCCATGTTAATTTGTGGTCCAAATGAATGCCTAAGTATTTTACATCTTTATCCTGGTTGATAACCACCCCATTTATTTCTAACGGCTGATACGTAAAATTTCGCAACGTGAAATCTACTTGCGTACATTTACTTTCGTTTACTCTAATACGCCAACGACTCAGCCAGTTTTCCACTTCCGATAAAGTTTTTTTCAATTTATTCGAAGTTTCACTATTGTCTTTACCGGTAGCTAATAGTGCTGTATCGTCTGCAAACGTAGCTGTTATCACGCTATTATCAACTGGAAAATCGGCAGAGTAGATTAAGTAAAGCACCGGGCCCAAGACACTTCCTTGTGGCACGCCAGCAGATACAGGATAGATTTCAGAATATTGATTTAGAATTTTAACCTGGCATGTGCGATTGCGTGCGTACAATAACCGTCTTTCACGATTTTTCCAACATTTCATGGTTTACACATTTCAGTAACACCAAATCCTCGTCCGGTTACATGAAATCGAATCCTTATGTATAACTGTTTATTTTAGCGGCATACACACGATGTGTTTCCAACAGAATAATTTAGAAGCGAGAAAGTCTTTAACAGTATTATTGTCGACGCAGTAAGAACGCGTGTTAATTTTAATCTTATTTTTTTACGTTTCTCATGCAGTATTTCAGAATTAAAATGTAAAATTATAAATTACACTCGGGCGTCTAAACAAACGTGTCTTGTAAATATCGTCATTCCCCCGTTGTTCCGCTTTATCGCCTTACTTTCTTAAACGTGTATGTGTACATGTGTGTGTATGTATACATGTGGGTGAGCATAAATGTTTTACAGCGTCAAGGGAAACTTGGCGGTGAAGTTATGTGCTTGAGCGTTGTTTGATTGAAACGATTCGACTTGTGCTTGGCCGCAAGCAAAGAAATTTATTTAACGACGAAAACGAAACGAGCATTTCCTAGGAAAGCTCTAAGCGGCGGTAGAAGGAAAACAGAGAATTTCTTTTTCCTTGCCAGCGCTGGCGATATCGTGTACGTTTGTTTGCGTAAAATGGAAGGATTACATATTTCGCAAACAAGGTTGCTTTGCATATTTTCTTTTAACTTAATTAAATTCAGGTAAGTTCATTAAAAAGTTACCGTGAAAATTTCAAAGATAAACGAAACAATTTGCAATACCCTTTTTTTTTTACCTCAAACTAATTATCATCTGGTAAAGTGCGAAAACCGTTAAGCAGCTTTCCGTCCGTCCGTATTATAAATTAAATAAGGCAAACGAATATATTTCTTATTTCGGGAAAAATGTTGACAAGCGTAGAAAAATTCTGACATGACTGTAATTGAGGAGATAGCTTTTGTTCGGGCGCCATATTTCGATTATGCACGAAACATCGTATAATGAGACAAGGAACGATGACAGTTCAGATGATTTCGATGAAAACAGGTATTTGCCACCATTTATTTCCACAAAAGTCTGAGATGATATTGTTATATTTATGAGCAACTTTCACAGGACAACTCTAGTAAGGGTACACTACTGTAATGGCTACGCACTGATTAACATCACTTACGGATCTTCTGGACGATGATTTTTGAAAGCGCATTGACAATTAGTACAAAAATAGTTTTCGTCGAGAAATTTGATATACTTTTCTTTGAGATTATTGTATATTTTTTTGAAATTTTATTTACCGATGTTTAAAAGCATTCTGTTCAAGTCTGATTACACAGCGTTTTCCATTTGCATTCCTCCCTAGTAGTCAGCATAGCCCGTGCAGAAAATATTATTAACCATTTTTGAAAGAATATAACGCGTTATATTCTTATTTTTAAAGAAAAATAGATAACTGATAATTGTAGTCGAATTAAATAATTTACATATTCGAGATTTTCCAGTAAATTATAACAAAAAAAAAACAAAAACAAAAAAAAAACTTTCACTCATTCTTCACTTATACACAGCTGATGTTAAGATGATGCATTTATTTGGTTATTTATGGTTTTTTTTTTTCTGTTTCTGTTTTGTTTAAAAAAAAAGAGAGTATAATCAAATGTTTCCCAAAAAATAAAACACACAAAATCGAGATTATATTGTTTTGTCATTTGGCTTTCTGGAATATAAATTTGAAAACTAGTTTACCAGTTATTCTTTTATGAAAGTGTCGTGAATTTAAACATATCTAAAAGTTTAACATTTTACATTCTAACGATCATACAACGCTGATTTAATTCTCGAATCACTGACAATTAGGAAAACGAAATGATTTTTAGCATACTTAACTGATAAACAGTCATTAAAACACAATGATTCCACTAAGAACGCCTATAGAATGAAGATGAGAACGGCCGAAATGCAGAAGAAAAATCAAAAACATCATTACATCTTAAAACGAAATAAGAAAAAGAATCGAGTTAATTCCATTTCAATATTTTTCTATCTTAAAGAAGTGCCAGAGAAAAAATCAGGATTTGCCACAGACATATTTTGACATGGTTACTGATTAATATTAAGAAAATTGAACAAAAATTTTGTTCTCCGTCTACTGCTTACTAAGAAATAATAGTTAAAATAATTTTTGATTCTAAGCATTACAAAAACAAAAAAAAAAAAAAAAATTGCTGAAATTCTTTTTAATTTTCTTTCTCATTAAGACACATACCATGCAATTTCTCTCTTCAGTAAGACATAATGAAGTATATATATATATATATATATATATATATAGATATAGATATTATGTATACACATACCCAAACCCACAATAAAGGTGATTTTAAATTAGCTAAAGAAATTTTACTAGGTAAACCACAGATTAGAATAGAGACATTACATTTATTTGTGATAGCAGTAATAATTAATGAACGGTGTATAATTATCGAAAAATAACGCAAGGTAAACAGTCGGTACTACTTTAAAACATACGGCATAAATATTTTTATAATTCATATTAGTGATTTAAAATCTATTGTCTATCTCTAAATAAGTTATTATCTGAATATTTTTTATATTTTATTAATACGTATTTACATATAGTAACAACAATTGTAAATGCGTTTTAGAAATTAAAATCTGGCAATTAATGAAAAACATATTTTTAAACTATATGACCAATATAGTCTACAATGCTTTAACTTTAATCTTCGCCAGTTTAATAACTTTTTTTATAAACTAGGATGTAGGATTATGTATAACGTGTGTATTGGTAGTACTTACTGTTATTTTTTTATTTTACTTGATATGAATGTATCAATGGCTTTGATTGTTAGTTCCAAGCAATATAATATTATTAATACGTTGTGCTGCAATTGTTTTTATGATTGTGCAGTATATGATTTCAACAGACAAATTTATTTACCTTTTGTAATGTTCAGAATCAATTTTTACTGCTAAAAATACAGAGTGACGGTTTAATATTAATCACTGAAAGGACATCATGTCACATTGTAAAGTATACTTACATGTAATAGTTACTCCTTAAAATTATTCCAAAGTGTTATCTTTTACAGTTTTTTTCAAGAAATTGGAAACTATAGGTTGAAATAAATGAAGAATCATTTAACAAAAAAGAAGAAAAAAAAAAACACCTAAAAAAAAGGTGAAATCGTGATAACTTAGTTTTAAGAATGTGCCTGTACTGACAGAATAATGAATAGTAGTCACCCACTACCATTAATTATCACCTCTCTTCTATCGCTTCTTTCTCTTTGTTCTTTATTTAGAGTTTCCTGATCATAATCAAAACAAAACTAAAAAGTAGATAAATATGTAAAATTTTAACGCATACTTGTAACTTACCCCTTTGATAACCGAGAATATATCGTTTAGTCTTCGATGATGTATGTTATAGTGTTCCACTGTGTCTCCTAAAGTTTTCGGCTTGTCCCAGTGTATGATCGCGAAAATTGTATCGATGTTGGTGACTCGAACTTCCGTAGGAGCGCTAGGAACAACGCCGTATCCACGCATAAAACAGTTTGTATAAGCACCCATAAACCGTAAACATCTGCGAGGCAATAACGGAGCCGGTGTGAATAAAAGCGATCCGATAACAAATTTACGTAAACTGTGATAATTAATAAAATTGTGTAACTCCGGCACATACCTGAAATAGCTGTAGTCCATCTGGGTTAAATTTCCGGAGCATATTTCTTGGCAATAAAGCGGCACACCTTTAGCTCGGCAGCATCGAGTATGGTCGATACCGTTAGTCAGACAACTATACGTTTGGGAGGCCCAAGGAGCGCAGATCATCAGATCGGTTACTTGAATTGAATCCGATTTCGCTGGGTCGCATAGTTTATCAATACACCTATACACACACGTACATGAATATTTATTATATGTATATATTGTAACGGTACTTGCCGTTGTTAAGTTAAACATTTTAAGTTTATCCAGGTATGCCACCGCGGATTTTCTTCCGCGGAATTAAAAAATAAATTTATTTTTTAATTATTATTATTATTCAAATGAATTTATATACGAAATTTTAAAATATTCCAATAAATAGAAATTACTCATATAAATCTTTCTTAATCGGTCGACCGCTATAAAAGACAATGATTAATTATGATACGTGTATATATAATGAAAAAATAACAATTATAGATATAAATATCAATTGGTACGTATCACTGTTTGTCGGCGGCCACGCAGGTACACGGTGTTGAAAGATCCCGGATGCACTACTGGCGGTGAGTCCTTTGTAAATTGACCGAGGCGCGAATTTCGGATGTTAAAGAAATTTAATTAATATTTACGGAATTTACTTTCGCGACGGGACTTATAGTATCGGAAACCGATCTGACTATTGTGCTCTGCAGGGGTAGTACTTTTCTATTCCCGACGCGATTCCTTTTTTTTACGAGTCGTCTGATAAAAAAATAAACTGTTTTCTTTCTCGATGATTGAGTTCGACTCTCATCCTCTTTTAGCCACTTTTTCGCTCGTGTCTCTACGAGCCTTTCTTCCTTTGTACTCGTCTCGGCCAATCACATTTCGTTTACGGGTGGGCATTTCTCCAATGACCGCGTGATGTATTCGCTCCCAACCGACAAACAGGATTTAAATCACACTCACATTCTCACTCGCACCGCATTTTCGATAATTATTTAATTTCTTTTTTATATTTATTTTTTTGTATTTATTATTTTTCCTTTTTATTTTTATTTATTTAATTCTATCGAGCCATGTAATGGTCACATTATAATATGTACATGTATATGTAAATATAAAAATGAAAGTGAGTACTATACCCTTTGCAGGGCGTCCAGGATTAAGAAATTAAGCTTTTCATAATATATTATGCTTAATGGATTTTTTTTTTTTTTATATATATTTTTAATGCAATTTTGCAACTAGCTCTGGGCTATCTAGCAATTTTATTAACAAAGTATGGATGATTTGTGGAGCTCCTTAACCAGCGACAAGGATTTCCGCTGCCTGTATTTTAATACTTTTTAATAATCACTGTTTCCAATTATAATAAATCTGTCGGCTTTGTTAATCGTCTGATTTCTGCCGAATTGTCTAGTAATTCAATGGCTAAGATATTTTTGTGATAATCTAGTTTAATGCCATATTTCCGAGCAATTTCATTTATTCTTTGACAGGTTTAACCGCCAAATCCGTGTGCAGTGTAAGATTGCTTACATACCATGGGGCGTCTGCAATTGTTCTTAGTGCTTTACTTTGGAATTATCGCTGTATTACTCGGTTTAGCACAGCCCCATAGTGAACTTCCGTACGCCACCATATGGGTTTTAGAATTTGATTATACAACAGTAATTTATTCTCTAGCGATAATTCGGATTTTCTTCCTATAAGCCGTAACATGTTCCTATACTTAATATTCAATTCGTTCCGTTTTTTTTTTTTATATGGATCTGAAGAAAATATTTGAGCAGTTCCTTTCTCCTCTTGGGATGATTCACTTTTACTTTCACCCAGATACCACTTCCCTGGTACCTAATTAAATATCAGATCAGGTATACACCTAGGACTAACTTGGAATGAAACAAGTTTTGAACATTTCTGATTTGGTAGCAGAGCACCTTAAATACTAGGCAACCGCGTTATCTATATGTCTTATATTCAATAGCTAATCCTAATCTTTTTTTTAGGTACTTCTCTAAGACAGAAAAATGTTGGAACGGAATTAACCCAACATTAGTGTTTTCAAAATGTTTTATGACAAAGTCATCAATTGATGTTTTGCTTTTTTTTTTATTCACAATATTATTGATTATGCACTATATTTTTTTGCTATCATTGTTCGCTAACACTATTGATAATATTTCTGTTTAGCGTTCCACGTACAGACAAATGTAGCTTCCTTGTTTCGGGCGCATATGTTACTCCTAATCGTTTAACTGAATACTTATAGAACTTATTAATCCATTGATTTATTTGCAAGTTCAGAGTAAAGATCTGAGCAAAGCTCAGTCATCAGATTTATTACTAATTATTGTATAAAAATATGCAATTATTTCCGAAAATGGCTCCAACGATTTGGACCCCGAATTCACGAATTAGTAGGGAGTTTTTGAGGTCTAGAAATAGGAAATAGGGGCAAACAGTGTTCGTGTTAGTGATCTAATTTGTATTTTGGTTTTAATGAAAAGTAAATAAGGACTAATCCAATAGTAGAATCTTATTTAACATACCGTTTTTGTTAAATATGAGTTTGTTCTGACTACGCACTTTGTGTGCTTTTATTTGTATAATTAATTCGTAGCTTATCATCTGTGCCCGAAACGTTTTTTAATTAGTATATAACGTTTACACATTTTAAATTTGTCAGTTATATTATTCTCGAATTACTACAAACAATAATCCGCTTAGATAGAAAATTAAAATTTTGTAACGAAATCAGTTTTGTTCCACTTTATTTGTATGTGGCACGATATTAACACAAATTAAAGAATATACCTTCTAAATTGAAAAATAGAGTAATACAATTGTAACTTTCGTATTACGTGCCTATTATTGTGAGATTTTTAAATATTTTCGGCATTCATAAATACTTTAATTGATCTGTAAGTTCGGAATAAATCCGAGCATGATGGTTAAGAAATTTTTTTTTTTTTTTTTTTTTTTTTCCACACCTAGCTGCTAGAGCTATCAGAGGAAGTTTTGACTTTAAATCACTTGAACGGCATTCCTTCCAGCAAAGGGATACCTAATTATTTATTCTACTAAGTCTAGTGGTTTTATTCTCCGCAACCGTCGTACTTCAGTTGAATTATCGAGCAGATTGACTGCTGTCCTGTTTGGGTGATCGTGTAATCGCATAGCATGTTTCGTCGCTTCTTCTCTTATAACGTCAGCAACATACGAAACGGTTAGATCACTGTGAAGGGTTTTATTGGATATAAACCAAGGAGCATTTGCCATTATCCTTAATATTTTATTTTGAAGCCGTTGTATTACTGCTAAATTTGTCCTGGCACTGCAGCCCCAAATTTGACATCCATATTTCCATACTGGGGCTAAAATGTGTTTATAGATTAGCATTTTATTTTCTAATGATAACTTAGAGCGGCGTCCAATTAACCAGTACATCTGCCGTACTTTTAATTGTAATTCATTCCGTTTAGTCTGGATGTGTTTTTCCAGGTTAATTTTTTGTCAAGATGAATGCCTAAGTATTTGACACTGTCACTTGGTGGCAATATTTTATGATTGATGGTAACGTCCTTAGGTAGGATCTTTCTGTTGGTGAAAAGTACACGTTTTGATTTCTCCTCGTTGATTTTTATCCGCCACTGCTTACACCATGCGGATATTTCATTGATTGAACTTTGGAGATTGTTGCAAGCAGCATCAGGACAGAGGTTATCACAAAGTATGGCTGTATCATCCGCAAACGTCGCTACTAGGCTTCCTTCGAGCACTGGGAGATCTGCGGTATATATTAAGTAAAGGAGTGGTCCCAGCACACTCCCTTGTGGGACTCCAGCAGTAGCTGGATGGATGTCGGATACTTCATTTCCAATTCTTACTTGGAAGTGTCTTTCTTGGAGAAAAGAATTTATTAATTTATAGTACGGATATGGAAATTTTGCTCTTACTTTGTGAATAAGTCCTTCGTGCCACACCTTATCAAACGCTTGGCTGATGTCTAGAAATGCCGAGTCACAGACTTTCTTTTCCTCCAGGCTGCGTTCTATTTTTTGGACAACTCTATGTATCTGCTGAATAGTCGAGTGATTTGTTCTAAAGCCGTACTGATGTTCCGGTATTAGTTCTTTTTCAATTATAATTTCAGTTGTTCTTTTTAATATCAGCTTTTCATATAGCTTTGAAATTATAGGCAATAGCGCAATTGGTCTGTAAGATTTCATTTCAGAGGGGGATTTGCCTGGCTTCTGTATCACGATTATCTGAGCGAACTTTAGTTGTATAGGATAGTATGTAGTTTTTATCATTGAATTAAAGATATATGTTAGCATAACTAGTCCTTTGCGCGGCAGTTCCTTTAGCATTTTTGCTGTTATTAGGTCATATCCTGGAGCTTTTCTGGTGCTCATGTTTTTAATAATAGCTTTGATTTCTTGCGGAGAAGTTAGCTTTATAGGACGACTCATATCCATATTGGAGGAGGTCTGTGGTAGATTATCAGAGCCTGGAAGTGGGCTGAACACAGCGGCAAAATATTTCCCAAGTTCATCAGCCTTCTCTTTATCGCTGTGTGCCCAACTGTTATTTGACTTCTTTATCGGATGTGATCGTTCTTTGGGTCTTTTAAAGTTTCGTGTAGCTTTCCACAACGTGCAATCATGAGCCTGTGGAGATAGTGACGACACGTAATTTTTAAAGCTATCGTTCTTGAATTTGGATAGTAAGATTTTAACTTTTTTCATTTGCTTATTTAACTTCGTTTTAATTGATGGATCTCTGTTAGATTGCCAAATTCTCCTCAGTTCTTTTTTTTTTGCTACCTCTTTTAGTATTTCATTAGGGTAGTGTATTATCGGAGATCTAATTTGCTTGTTTGGTGTACTTATCCATGCGGATTTCTGTAAGATTAAGATTAAAGTTTGAAGCGCGTTTTCTATATCTTCGCCTGTCTTCAACGGGACTTTTAGGTTTATGCTCTCTCCAACTACTCGTCTGAAAACTTCCCAGTTTGTTTCCTCATTGTGTAGTTTTGGTTTGGGATGATTCTTAATTATGCTGGTGCTTAGTATTAAAATAATCGCTGAATGATCAGAGAATAGACTGTGGTCGGGCTGTGTTTCCATGAATCTTGTGTCTAGTCCTTTGGTTATGAAGAAATCGAGCAAGTCTGGTAATTTCCTGTTGTCTGTTGGCCAGTATGTGGGCGAGCCGGTGCTTAATACTTGACATCCATTTTTTTCCAAAGCTTTAAATAACTCTCTTCCTTTAGTTGTAGTTATTCTAGATGCCCAGTATGTGTTTTTTGAATTGTAATCTCCACCTATAATGCAGGAGTTACCTAGGGTTTTTAAGTAGTCATCAAATTGATATTCTAGGATTTTATGTGTGGGTGGGCAGTAAACTGCTGAAATAGTAATGTTTTTATCCAAGCTCTGAATAGAAACACTAGTAGCCTGTAGAAAATCCCGTTGATATTTGATTGTTTCATGATGTTTGATATTATTTTTTATTATTATAGCCGATCCGCCTCGAGGGGTGCCACTCGGGTGTGGGGTACAGTATGTACTATAACCATTTATATGAAAATAATTTGCATTCGTCAGGTGGGATTCTGACACTAAAAGGATATCCACTTTGTTTTTGATTAAGTACAATTCAACTTCTGATTTATGATTAGGAAGACCATTGGCATTCCAAGTAGCTATTTTTAAGATTTTCATTTCTTGTTAATTAGAAGTGACGTTAATGTTTGGATTAGACCACTTATCATTTGATTTTGTTGAGACATCATTTCCATAATTAGTTCTTTAACATCTTTTAGGAATTTAGTTATAGTCGTTTCTATACTAATAGCATTAATAGCATTATTAATATTAGGAATACTAGCACTGTTTTCAGAGTGATTGTTGTGACCACGACTATCATACATAGTGTTTGCATATCCGTGTGACTGTTTGTTTGCAACATGAGCATATGATAACCTGTTACTGTTCAAAAGGAAATTCGATAAAAATAAACTGATCCCGCGCGACTGAAATTAAAGGCCGGCTTTGTGAAATATTATTTTTACCTTATCCAATCGTGGGAAATTAATTTTTTACTATGACGCATTCGGTCGGGTGTGGACGTATTTTCTTCGGGTAATATCGCGTTATTTTCATAATTACGGAATTTCGCTGAAAATTTAATCTTAATTATGTAAATGGTTGTACGTAGATTTTCATTTATGCTACGAGCACGAAGCTATCAGAGTTTCCCTCCGAGGGTAATCGTTAGCTTGCGATTTACGACTAGAGAGATTCGTCTTGGTACTTAAAAGAAGATTGCCGTCGTATTTTTCTTAAGGGTTTTCTATCGCATTAGTCGGGAATTGATTTATATTTCTTTAGTAATATGCGTACATTTTATATAGAAATATACCACCTTATTGATTTTCATTTAAGGCTTTGCTCGGTAAGTGATTCTTACGTATATAGACTGGAGAAGCCTGGAGAACTGAAGGTGGCACAAATGTAACTTTAATTTCTTCCAACCGGGGCCACCATCAATTAGACTATATTCTAGGAAGAATCTCAAAGAAAATCTAAAAAAATGGTATATAACAAGAATCAAACATAATTCGAAGAAATGCGAAATGCCGCATACAAGCGTGAATGCAGACTGATATACAAGATGGCAGTCTCGGCTGTAATCTGATACATTTAGTGATTTAGTGCAGTCCCCATGGTGCCATATTAAAAATACTACATAAAGCTCTTATTAGGCCAATTTTAATCTACGTATCGCCTGTGCGCAAATTTCAAACGACCGTTATAAACAGCTTCAGCTCATACAAAACAGATGTCTTAGAATTAAACGCATCCTGCTATACCAGGATTCCAGTGATGCGTGATGCATAATGTTGCCATATCTTCGTAACTATGTTTCGGCAATGAAATTTTTTGAAAATTGATTGACACACAGCAATCCGCTTATCGACCATATCGGGAATTACGAGTCCAACCAGCTACAATTTATGTACTCAAAATGTAAGCATAGGCGGCTAAAACATAATCTCCTGTAATCTTTATATACCATACAGTATCTTCCTCTTCTTTTGCTCGAAATCTTGTTTCTCATTTATACTATCTGTATATTCCTCAAAAACAGATTTAATTTTATTGCTGGTAGGTTTTTTGTTTTAATTTTTTCCTATAGCGACGTTTTGCTAAATTTTAGTAATAATTTATAACCTTTTTTTTTACGCTGCGTCGTGCGGCGATTCGTCGATACGATAGTTCAGCTTGAAATGCTAACGTTATAATGTCATAATTTGCACAAATATAAAGTAAAGTAAGTATATCCGTGATAAGGTATCAGGGATTGTGAAGTTAAGCTTTTTTCATAATGGTACTTAAGGTTCTATCCGGTGAACATGAAGTGTTTGCTTCGAAACGCGTCGGGGTTTTAAAAATTATACAATTGTTACAAAAGTGTAAAAGTGTTAAAGTTTATTTTTATCATAATTAAAAATGTTAACAATGAGTAAGAACAACAAATACAGTCTAATGGATCTAAGGAGAATACTGGTGCCAGTTCCTTGTTCTCGGCCGTCTTTACTTTCCCCCAGATAATTCTCTGGTACCCAATTCTATTTCAGATTAGGTATGAACCTGGGAGAAATTCGGATCTGGAGCGAGACAACTCTCGAACCCGTGTCCTCCCGTTTAGTAGCCAAGCGCCTTAACCACTAGGTTACCGCGTTACCTACACAAATATATATATATATACCAGCTGACCCGGCGAACTTCGTACCGCCTTAGAAAGTAAATTTTGTGTTAACTTATTAGCTGAATTAAATTCAGTTTTTTATTAAGAAAAAATTAATACTGAAAATGAATTAAGTTCAATAAATGTGCAAAAACCAAAAAGACAAATATTTTGAAATGAATGCAATTTACGCGGCAGCAAGGCATTATTAACTCTAATAACAATAATCAGTATAAATTTATATTAAAAATTTAATGTACTTTGGAAACATGTTTTTTCGGGCTATATCATCAGCTAACAACACAGAGCACACACTCAATTTGTACACTTTATTAAATAAGAGTGTGTACTCTATGCAGTTAGCTGATGAGATGGGCTATACACGAAAAAACAACGTGTTTCTAATGATCTCTAATTTCTTTTAAAATAAATTTATACCGATTTTTAAGATTCCGTACACACTATAAACGACGGAATCCCAATAAGATAGTTCAGGAACGACAAAAAATATTTATTTCTGTTATAGTTCAGAAACGGTTCGACTTATCGCAATTGGATCATAAATTGCAATTAAACTTCTATCTGTGACAATTTACAACTTTAAACTGAGCGATTACCCTGGGCGGTAAAAAAAACCTCTAGAATACATAATATGGAATTCAGAACGAATACCCTTAAAAAATTCGTAATTCGTCACCAGATAACTCTTTAAAAGCGAAATTTCAAATATAAAACAAAACACAGGAGCCCTTTATGGAAATTCAAAAATTACGGTTAAAAAATTATTTAAACCCCCCTTTTGGACCAAAAACGGCAAAAAAAAAATGAATTTTCTTCATAAATTCGTAAAAACATTTTGTAATGGACCGAATTGTGAATCTAAACCATTCTCGAATCTACTTGAACACACACAAAAAATTTCATTAAAATCTGTCCAGCCGTTTAGGAGGAGTTCAGTCATATACACACGCACAGAAGAAATATATATATTAAGATATATATATATATATATACTCCTATAAAATATATATTAAGAACAAAGAAATCTTAAAGGTTTTGATCTGTTCGTCAAAGGGGAGGGGTTACAATTTAAAATATTCGACAGGATACGATATGATAATAATATCTTTTTTTTTCTTTTTTTTTTTTTTGAAATAAGTTGTGGGTCTCACAGGGCAAATATGCCCGTTGTGTGAGTGCCCGACACTCTTATTAACGTTTATTCACGCATTATAATAAAAGAGCCCGTTTATCATAACGGTATTTCGAATAGCCAGATGCGCTGTGAATTAACGCGCAAGCTATAAACAGTTTTTTAAAAGAATAAATCGCTTTTTCATTTTGGCCTTGTTCTCGTACAATCACTGCTACCGATCACTGTTTCTTCTTTTTTTTTTTTTTTGCCTTATAGGCACAATGGTTTACGCGTGTTTCGAAATCTTTCTCCCGAGAAATTTCCTAATAATTTGTGAAAATCGCATCAAGCAGCTGCTTTCGAAATATAATACGAAGTGAAAAAGAAAATTAAACACCGCTGCCCCGGTTCTTAAAGATGAAAGTCTTTTAATGTAAGAAATAAATAAAAAAAAGTTATTCCATTAAAAATTGTTTCTCGCTAAATTTTCTAAGGGCAACTTTTAATTTTTCGTAAACAATGGCAACGCCAGAAGCCGTAAAAGTTGTATAGAATGCTGGCGTTGTTTTGACATTCTCGTGGGCAGTAAGCAGCATTTGTCGGAGGATAGTCGGCAAAAGAAAAAAGGCTATAATGTGCTTACCGAATCTACCTCGTTACATACGCGTTAATTAAGCTGCACTTACGCGAACGTTTACTTTGCGGCTTATTTTAATTAAAAATTATAACATATTTTTATAAGTCGCTATAAAAAATTATTGCAATATCAGATAAAAAAAAAAAAAGAAGAATTGAGTTTAATCGGTTATTTCTCGAACGCAACCTGTTAATTTATTTCGATACATTTTTTAAGGCTAAAAATATAATCCGAAAATACGGAGGCACATATAAGTATGTGTAATTCTCTGATCTAAAAAAATTGTTAGCAATAATATATAGCCAACTATTATTTAAAAAAAAACGATGTTCTACGATCGGCCGGGATGGAGTCATAAACCCGTAAACAGTTGATTGTTATTATTATTATTATTATTATTGTTTCTTTTTTTGTTTTAAAAACCCGTATCGCGGAATATTTTGAGCCAGATTTTCTCGAAATATCGAATAACGGAAATTAGCCCTTCTTATTTATATCGTGCCACGAAATTCTGTCTGGCGGATAAACCGACAAGCGTAGGCAATCAAGCAGAACAAGTGTAGACATTTATTTAAAACGTTTTTTCATTTTGTATTTTCCATATTTAAAATTGTGAATGTTTAAAAAAAAAAATTTTATTTTTATTTTCCGGGGGGTTGATTAGCTTCCGCTTTCGCAAAGAAGTTAATAATATTTGGCCAAATAAAGGTAACGTAGCAATTTTTAATTGAATTAGTTTAGTGCCATTGTATAAATCATCTGTGACATTATAAATAATTTATTAGGTTAAAGAACGAATATAATTCAAAATAACGCGCAGACGAGTTTCGGGGCAATTAGAAAATGGCGTGAATATGTGATTTTAACATTAGAAATAATGTCTATGCCGGGAAAAGCGTGACCGAAGTGACATCATGAACCTCAAAATTGTGGTCGGTTTCGAACTGTTTTTTGAAATGGAGCCGAATCCCCATATTTTCGATTAAAAGGGATAATTTCCGGTTTAAGCAATGCCCAAAGTATGAGAGCGAAAATTGTGAAAAGCGATGATACGTTTCACTAAGCTCGAATTAAAATTCATAGTTGACATTGAACTTGGATTTTTCAAATTAAACGGAAAAAAATGTATCATCGCGGGGAATATTAAAATATACGTGCTACCGTTCGATTGTACGGATTTAACATAATAACCAGAGTTATTGACGATCTGTTAAGGTGCTTGGCTACCAAGTTGGAGGTCACGGGTTCGAGACTTGTCTCGTCCCGGATCCAAGTCGCTGCCAAGCTTACCCGGTCTGAAATAATTGGGTACCAAAGAAATCTGAGAAAGTAAAGGCGGATCCCAAGCAGAAAGGAACTGGCCCCAGTATTCTCCTTAGATTCATTAGAACCTTAAGTACCATTATGGAAAGCTTAACTTCACAATTCTAACGTCCTGTCAAGGGTGTGGAACTCACTTTACTTTTTAATTGAGAATGTGGTAATCGCTCTTAGATGGAAATACGTTGATAATCGACAAAACTGAATACATTCAGAAGATAACGACGATGGGCCACCATAAACCAACGTAATAAGGGACCGTCCTCGAATTCTTAATTTATCACGTTGTTCTGTTTTATATGTCGAATTTATTATATAAATGCGAGTGTTTTAATTAAAACTGTTTTTCATCTTTTAGAAGAGTTGCTTTCTCCGAGTACGCGGAAACAGTGAAAAAAAAATAGAAAAATAAAAACTATTCATACTTTACAAGGGAACTCCGAAAAAGTTGTTCTTATACAATCCACTAGCGCTTTTATCACCGGTAAAGATTGTATATTTATTTAATTGCACTGTTTAATTTTAATGCAATACGGAGGAAACCATCCGGTCAAGTTTTGCATTCTTTTCCGCTGTCCGATTTTGCAATCATTAATATTGAAATTTTTTTTTCTTTTCTCCTACATATTTTTTTTTTATGAAATTTACGGAAATTATAATGCGCAGAGCAGCGCGATATTGTAGCCGAACGAAACGAAATTAACTAATCAACTACGCCACGCGGGGTAGTTGGCTCCATAATTTTGTTCGCAATAGAGTTACTACTATTACGAATAGTTTATACTCCAATTCCTTTTCGGCAAATTCATTAAACATATTTGTCTTCTCCATGTTTCATGTAATTTTCCGCTATTATTATTACGAGTAGATTTAGTAAATTACAAATATGGTTTTCTGTTTCCTCTGCAATACAAAATTTTTGGGGTAGTAAATTTTAAAATGCCCCTATTCTCGGACTAGACCGTGTGTTGTAGTAGTTCATATGCTACCGAATAATCTGTAATTGATAAAGACTTTTAGTTGTTCCATTTTGATCTAACCATTTTTAAATTTGGCACATACCGATTTCATCACTGTTCCAATTTTAATTAACTATTCTGAATCTCTTGTTTGCGAACTCTATTTGCAGTTTATTTTTGATTGAAAATATTACGTTTTTCCCTCAGCTTAACGAGGTTGCATTCTATTACTAAACACTTTTGTATGATTTATTGTTTTTGTAAGAGATTTTATTAAATTGACTGTTACTGACGGCGTGTCGTCTTAGAAAAAGTAAATAAAACAAAGCAGGAAACACATTTATTTTTTCACTAAGTTTTACGTTATTTGCACGTCAGAAAAGTGATTAATTTACATTTTAAATACCTCTATTGATTAAGCGAACGTTTGAGTCGTCGGCGGCGATTTCCGAATGACAAAAAAAAAAAACATCTTCACAATACGGGTTTTAAGGAAGAAAAAAAGACGAGAAGGTAAAAAAGTAAAGGCAGAAAGCTCACACAGAGCTTAAGAGTGTGATCAATCGAATGCACGCATATGAATATAAGAAATTTCGAGAAAACTTACATGGAATGAGTAATGCCTTTGTTCACGCAGCACGCCTTAATGTCTGGCAGTTTTGGCGCTTTTGAAGCGGGCCCATTCTTCAGTTTTCCCACAGGTAATGTTACCGTTCGTACCGCTAGCGACGGTAGGCTGGAGCCGCGTTGATTAATTGCCAGAACGGTAACTTCGTACATGGTATACGAAGTTAAATTTTTAATTACCACCTGATGTTCCGAGGAGGGTACCTGAAACAACGTTCAACATGTCGGATTAGCGAAATTCCCTGTTCGTCAACAAATTTCTTTGAACATAGGCACCAGACATGCGCGCCAACACATCCGGGCTGCTCTATATTCCCCGCTAACGTATATTTCCTTTTGCCACGACGTCGAGGATTTTTTTTTTTTTTTTTTCGTCTAATGGTCGCGCGCCATCTTTTTCTTTAAACGGAGAATAACATAAATTTTGAAAAGAAACATGTTTTTCGACGCAACACCGAAGGTCACCTGAAAATTAGCCTAATCAAATTTCAACACAGAGCCGTATGTACATATCTTTTTTTTTTTTTCCCGCATCCAAAACTCCGCCGACCGTTTACTGTAATTTTCCATTAAAAGATGGACAGACGCATAAAAAGGTGGGATAACTTTTAGCGCGGAAAAGGTTAAAAGAGCTATACGACGAGTTTGGATACAAAAACGTGTCGGCGACTGAACATTTTCTGTTCGTTTTTATCAGCGCGCGGTATTTCAATTTAGACGAAGAAGAGAGTTATCGCGAAAACGGTTCATCTGGTAGAGCGGGTAAAAGGAGAAAAAAAAACGAAAATTCAACAGTTTATGCTTATAAACGTATAACTTGTTTCATGTCAACTATCAACCATAAAAACGGCCTAATAACGGAATGGGAATTTCAAAATTATCATATACAATGCCCCCCCCCCGGATTATTTCAACTCTCCCTTGTAATGAAAAACATATTTCGTATGTATACTTTCGATGATTACATATTTAATTATCAAAGAGATTTTTTAAATTTAAATGTATTTAAAAGGACAAACACAAAATTTGTGTCTTCTTAGGTGGAAAACCCCTGTTTAGGGAAAAAATGTGGAAATTTCTCGCATTTGGAGGGGAATTTGTAATTTTTATTTCTCACTATAGGAGATAGGTTTTTTTTTCGAGTTACCATCAATTCTGTTAAATTTATAATGAACTTTTAATAAGAAGTAAATTAACAATGTAAGTAATCGGTGATTTTTTTTTTTTTTTTTTTTTCATTTAAATTTTACGTCGTCATGTGGTTACGAAAGATAATTTTTTATCGATCGTAATAACCAATTTGCCGTTACGATAGAGATATTAACATCGATTTTTTTTTTCCCGGAATTCTGTCGGTTCTAGGAACAAACTGATTTTCACTAAAATAGCTCTAATCGTAATCGAAAATTTTAAGCTTCTTTTCCTCAATCCGCGAATAGGCTTAATTAAAAACGAGGTGTTCTTTTATCATATTTTTCATTCGGATATTCTTACAAAGTTCGCACGGTCGAGAACGAATCTGAAGCGATAATAATGAGAAAAAAAAAAAAAACGAAAAACCAAACTCGGTCATTTCCTTCAGATATCTAAAAAAAATTACATAAATTAATTAACAGTTAGAAATTATACAATAGTTAAAAGAAATTTTATATAGATGATTTTCACCCATCTCACTTCGGCGTTGCTAGATTTTAATAGTCAAAAACGGGAACTAAAGTAGTACTAATAAACGCGACCAATCAACGATAACTAAAATGAAGATATTTGTTCTTCTTAAGATATTACCACCACTCACAATCAGTCCTTCAGTGCGTCCGCGCATATTGCGACTTGAACTTTTTATTTACACTGTTCGCGTCTCGTCACATTTATTATGGAACTCTTTTTAACCATACAATATTAGGTGTTTTAAATGTTTTCTTCGATATATCTAAAAATAAGTACGATGTACTACGACTGCGATATTGCGGGGACATTTAAAAAGTGCTTTTTGCGCTTAAATATCGAAAAAGACTCAAAAATTAGCTAAATTGTTTTAAGAATATATTTTTTTTTGCCGATATATTCACAGATATTAAAATTACAAAAAGAAAAAATGAAAGAACCTCAAAGAATCTCTTCTATTAGCCACATTGATTTATAGAATCTTGGTTACATCGATTGTTACAAAAAAAAAAAAAAAAAAAAAATCAAAGAATACCAAAGAATAAGTTCTATTGGTCACATTACAAATAACGATTTCCGCAAAAGAAATTGGAAACAAAAAAAAATAAATAAATAAATAAATAAAATTAGATGTGAAATCAGAGAAGAATAAAAATATTCTTCCGAGAGCTATTATAAAAAATTATTATTAATCTGGGAAGCATGCGTACAAACCTTTACTTGAACGCTGTGCGGTGTAATGCTGGTGCGACTGTTATTTTGCGGCTGGGCGTTCTCATCGAGTATTGGATTATTATCGAACGTTCTCAGCATGGTTACATTGATGGCGTACTCGGTGACGGAAGCGGTGTTTTCAGCCGGTTTGTCCCATGAGATGTTTAAGCTGCTGTCCGACAGTACCTCAATTTGTACATCCATCGGTCTGCTCGGTAAGTATTCTGCATTTCAGATTAAAATAGTAGCCGGAATTTTAAATAGTTTTGAATTAACGGAGTGCATTAAATTACGATACCGGTTCAAACATTGTATTCCCCCTGGTCTATTTCGCCTATCGCCTCCGATAGAGCTTTTTATTTCGTTGTCGCAACACTCCCCCGGTCAAATCCAAATATCGTTTAACGGTCTATTTCGTCACGTTGTTCCCAATAGGGGGTCACAAAGTGTTGCGCCTTTTTCAATTTTTCGTGATGCACATAAATTCTCCCTCCTATTATATGAGTAATTTAATAAATCTATCGAAAAAATGTTCAAATGCTCTCGATATTAAGAATTGCCGTTGAAGAACCAGTGCGTATTATTTTGTATTTTCCGTAAATTCCAAGGTGCTGTGCTATATAACGTGACCCTCCTCTTAAATGTCATGCATACATATTAAGTATCTTCGGGGATTGCAAATAGAGCATTTTAAAATATTCACTACGTTGTTGACACGAAATAAGTTCTATGTAAAGATGACAAAAAATAAATTTCAACACTTTTTTAACAATTATATATATATAATTAATTGTTAAACAAGTGTTAACATTTATTTTTTGTCATAATTATATTATTAACAATGTGTATAAACAATAAATTGGAATTAAGGGTTCGAATTTTAAAGTGTTACATATGGTCCATCTTATTATACGGCTGTGAGACGTGGACTTTGAAGGAAAATACCCTGAATCGATTACAAGCTTTTGAATTGTGGTGCTACCGGAGAATTTTGAGGGTACCCTGAACAGCTAAGAAGACCAACCAGGAGATACTTAGGGTTATGAAAAAAGACCACGAATTGATTAATTTAATAAAAATTCGGAAACTGAAATATTTTGGACACTTGATCCGTGGGACAAGGTACACCTTGCTACAAACCGTTTTGATGGGAAAAATTGAAGGTAAAAGAAGAGTTGGTCGGAGGAAACGTACCTGATTCTGTGATATCAAGATGTGGACAGGATTAAATACAGAGTGGTTGGTACACTCCGCGTACGACAGAGAGCGGTACCAGAATATCATTAAAACTTCACCAGATGGCCACCCATGATCGAGTTCGGTCGGGACAGCAAGAAGAAGAGATAAACCATAAATACAGTTCTATATAAAGAAATGATATTAGGCCATATATATATGAAAAAGTATCATGACGGTGGGTTCGATTCATTGAAAATCTTAGCTGATTTTTCCCAGCTTCTAGATAATACGAGCGTTGCGCGGTGAGTATTTACCTATATTGTATTGCTCGGGAATTTCCGAAGACGCGGCTGTAGACGGATGTCCTAAAATTGCCTTCCGCTCAAGGTAGATGTAGTGAAATTTTGTCGTTAATTTCAATTTCATTCTGCAGCAGACTTTCGGAACACCCGTTATTATTCATTATTTCAGCTTAGGTCTTTGACTGTAGACGCGACTTCTTCAGGGCGCAGCCAAAGAGGTGCGTCCCGATTACAGTACCTTCAATTGCTGCATCCTTAATAGCCGAGTTTATTTATCGGCCTCGTTCGCGTCGAAATGCACTTATAAGCCGAGCGTAGGTTCACTTTTATTCTTTTTCGGCATTCCCGAACATCGGGAAGAGGGGGGACGTGTAATATAGTGATAACCAAAAGCGATCATTTTCATTTTACTACGCAATGAAACAGCTAAACCGCGTAGAAAACAGTATTATTCTTCAGCGAATCCCTGGTGATGGAATCGAAATTTGTTAACGCGGATGAGCACCATCAATCAAGGGGTCACGCAGAATCGATATCCAATTTAAGAACCATAAAATTGTTAATACCGCAACAGTGACATATTTTCCACTTCCGTGCGTATGACCGCGGTATTCTTCTCCTCTCCTCTTTCGCTACTTAAAGACATTTAACGCCCTTTTCGTGCTTTTCCAAATATCAATCAAGTACAGGAAACCCGCTTTTCTCTCAAATCAAATTAAAGTACCGACGAATTACTTAATTTAAAAAACTATCGCGCATCTACGACGACACTTGTGCAATTAGTTTTCAATGTCTGCTCAGTTTCGGAAGTTAAACCAACTAGTCTCATGTGGAATATTCCAGTATACCCGAGAACTGAGATTCATGAGGTACCTAACTACTGCGGCGACAGCGAAACATCAGATCAACGCCTGGTGATAATTGCGCATCTCCGATTGTACGGTGATTTTAATAATTGACCCGGCACAAATATGGTTGATTTCGTTTTGACACACTTTTTACAACGAATCTCTATTGATTACACTCATATCTGAATAATAATGTTTTTCGGAAGAAGATCGCGATCTTCATGTGAAATATTCCAGTATACCCGAGTACTGAGATTCGTGAGGTACCTAACAACTGCGGCGACATCGAAACATCAGATCAACGCCTGGTGATAATCGCGCATCTCCGATTGTACGGTGATTTTAATAATTGACCCAGTACAAATTTCGTTTTGACACACTTTTTACAACGAATCTCTGTTGATTAGCCTTTTATCTAATAATAATTTTCGACAGAATATCGATCTATAGGCGTGGCCAGTCAGTCGACACGGTGAAGAAAATCCCTTCACTAAAATTGAAATCTGCCTTTGCAGCGTTACGATGTAAAGATTCTATTTATAAAAGTTAACAAGATTTAATAATAGATTACAGTTCCTTCGAAGCAGAACAAGAACGAAACCATAGAACGACGAAGCCTTTTACAGCGCTTTCTGCCGTCTTGTTTTCCTCGCGAAGAATTTATATTAACGAGTTTAATCGCTTACAAAACCGACAACATATTTCTTTGCGAATTTTAATAAGATCGGAATGCTGTCGGCCCCTTTCCTCGCTACCGCCTATCGACGTGTGCCCTAGCGAAAAATGAATATTGTTACCGTTGTTGTTTTGTTTCAAATTATTACACTTATGGGGGGGCACGTGAAGAGATCATTTATAATCCTCGAAGGCGCTTTTCATCTGAAATATGCCCATTCTAGCTGTCGAGATCGATCTGCTAATTGCGTTATTTCGTAATCTCGCGACTTTCTCTACACGCATCCAGGGTAAAATTTCCAATATGGATAATTAACAAAATCAAGAAAATGAACAGAGTAAAGTAAGAAAAAGTACGGCTAAAAGAATAGATTTTTTTGTTTTTCCTTTCTTTTTCTTTCTTTTTTTTGTTTTCTTTTTTTGGAAATCGTTTAAAAATAATGTAGGGAAACTGATTGAAAAATATCTATTCGTTTCGGCGAGAAGTCGCGGAGTTAGCTAAGTGGAATAACCGCGAAATCGGCAGCCGAGTGAATTTCTAAAAACGCATATTATTCTCGAGCAGAACTTTACCGCTGAATTAACGCCGGCAGTCGGATTTATTATTAAAAATATTCGTTCGTTTGGAAATTGTTTAACATAAGTGAACCGACACAACTGTGTAAGCCCTCGCAGAAAACTTATTCCCTCTCCCGCCCCCGCATAGTAATTTCATCTACTTCTTTTTCGTCGAAACGCTTAACTGAAAGAAAGAGCTTTTCGCTATTGCCTTTGCAGCGCACACTGAGAAAGATGAACTAGCCGATACGATTTTTAGGCACTTTTTCTGCCCATAATATTGTTCTTCTTTCCTCTCACATTCTAAACTATGGCTCAACTTTTATTCTAATCCTGCCTCTATTTAACCTCTCCATTCAGCCATCTGTTTAATTTTATGCATAGTTTTCTTGATACTCTTAAACGCTCTACAATCTCTGCTATTTGTTGCCTTCGCTTCAAAGTTTACTTCTCACATAATTTTCACGGTTTTCATCTACTTCTACTCCATTTTGTCCTTTTCATCCTCCTTCTAATTACTTTCTTTGTGACACTCTGATATCATGTTTTGTTTGAATGTTCAGCCTTTTTCATTGAGCAATCGTTCTTCTACTCTTATCTATTTAAAAAAAACTCGGTATTCATACTCTGCTTCTTCTTTTTCTCGAATTAGTTTTATTCCCTATCCTCAATTGTTTGAGAATATAATGTTATTTTCTCCTTCTTCCTGTTTCTCAGGCTTACGTCCTTGTTGACGAATTCATTAGGAGGGACTAGCCGATACAATAAAAACACTCTTTTTTGGATCGGTTGCAAGAAGTCCCCAGAAGCCGCAGTTGTTTATTATGCAACGCAAATACAAAAGTGGTACCGAGAATTATTGAAGATACTTGGAATCCGATCCGTATTTTTATTACAAAGTACAGTTTTTTGGGCAAAGCAGAGGTTGGGTGCGCGCGTGTATGTAGCAAAATGATTTCTGTTGCATTTTGTCGAAGAGAATGTCGTGACTGTAATCCTCTATTGTGCATCTAGCCTTTGACTAGCTGCTGTCGAACGTGAGGAAATCCGGAGAACTGTCAATTATTCTGCCCCCCTGAGATGGTCATTTCGCATTTATCGTTTTAGACTGTTTTTCTAAGGCTTTTCTGAAAAGTAATTTAATAATCACTGAAGCCTAAGTTATTAAGTCGCTTAAAAACACCAAGGATGCAGAGAATGTAAACGATTCGAACGGAACTGAATAAAGATTTCATGATTTTCCTCGTCAGCTTTCCCCTTTTTCGTCAAACAGCACTGGCGATTGAAAGTGCGAAAAGCGTGTTTCATGTATTCGGTGAAGACGACCAGTGACAATGAAAAGAAAGCATAGCGAAAAAATCAGAAACGAATGAAATATACGTGGTGTGGCTATTAAATAACGAGACTGCGCAAGCAATGAGTGCCCTATGGGAATAAGGAGAGAAACAAGTACGACAGGAAAGACCTTGAGGTGTCTACTAACACAGTTCCAACATTACCGTAGCTATAGTATATAGTATTTTTCTGTAGAGTGTTGAAGAGTACGTGATCTTTTTGCGCGTCTTGTACAATGTGTGACGAAAAACATGAATATCAATCTGAAATTTCTGATAATACTGAAGAAAAAACTCCAACCGAGTGTTATGTAGAAAGAATCATAGGGTGAGAGTTCTCTGTCACGTGCATGTGTTTTTTTTCGTTTTTTTGATGCTGACGATTTTCTGAAGGTTGCGAGATTACTGAAGATGATCCAGGTCGACCTGTCTCGATTTCAACTCCTGCAAAATGAAATTGTGCGCGCAGATCGCCGTTTGAGCATTCGGATGATTGCGGAGATGGTAAACGCCGATAAAGAAACCGTCAGAAGAATTTTACATGAAGAATTATGAACATGTCTAAAGTCTGTGTGAATCTGGTATCAAAAAACTTGAGAGCTGTGCAGTCAACAGGGTTGTTCTGACGTTCTTGAACGGTTAAACGAAGAGAGTCGGATTTGATGAATAGGATCATTACATGTGACGAAACATGGATTTTTCAGTACGATATTGAAAACCTAATAGGCAATCGATGCATTGGAAATTCCGCTTCTCCCAGAATGAAAAAAGTGAAGATGTCAAAGTTACAATTCGAAATAATGTTAATCGCCTTTTTTCGACATTGTAAACCAAGGTTATTATTTGCAAGCGTTGGCAACCCTGCGGGAGCGAGTTTGTAGAAGAAGATCAGAGTTGTGGCGAAACAAGCCGTGGATCCTGCATCAAGACAACGCACCTGTCCATAACGCGCTATCTGTGAAGCCGTTTTTAGCTGATAGAAACATTCCAGTGCTCGAACTCGCGCCCTATTCACCAGACTTGGCTCCGTGCGACTTTTTTTTGTGTTTCCGAAGGTGAAGTCTGCCCTAAAATGATTTTATTTCAAATCGACGGGAGAGGTAAAACAAAAAACGACGCAACTCTCGAACGGCCTCACAGAAAAAGATTTCCAGCACTGCTTCCAACAGTGGAAAAAACGAACGAAACGGTGCGATAAGAGGGGAGGTGAGTATATCGAAGGGGAAACCCCCGATTGTTGTCGAATAAGTTTGACAATAAAGCCATTTTTGAAAATCAGTCTCGTTTTTTTAATAGCCGCAACTCGTATTATTCGGAAATACCATTACCTCATTCTAATTAAACCACCAGGAATGCGATAGAGCCCTAGAATAGTACCCGCTGCTCCAAAGTAAGATTAAAACAATCGTAAAATCATTTTAAACAGCAACGAACGGAGATTTTGAGATGATTTTCGACAGAGCTAGTCGTTGATTTTATATCATTCTCAGAGGTGACTGAAGAGCCAACCTAAAAGAGTACTTGGTGGTTGCCGAAAATCCGAATAATAAACCATTTCCGTTACCCGTAATAACAAGTGCCTATTGGCGTTCAGTGTTCACATCATGTTGAACGCTTAAAAATTACATTTTGTTATTTATTATCGACGAAACCGGCAGTTGCACGATCGGCTTTTTAAGCAAATAACTCTCCGTGTTAAGATTGAGGTCCATCATCAACCCAAACTCTATACTTACAAGAGTTATACGATCTTCTTGATGCTTTTTTACTCAAACACGCTTTTGGAAACCATCGACAGAGTGCAGAAATTGTCGGATGATAACGATCTTGCTTTTTCCTCGTTTAAACTATCGGTATTCATTTTTATTACGAAGTGTCAAACCTTAGCTATAAAACTTGACAGTCGTTCACTTCTACTCTAACACATCATAAAATTCCTCATGTTTAATCTAAAGCTCACAACACACATCCCAACTAAAACCAGATGCATCACAATCATTTGTATACTAAAATAGCTGTCCAATCTAAAATACAACGATCATCCGAAATTACAAGTCGCTGATTTTATCCATTAATTGTTCTCGGCATATACGTTAAAACCCAATCCGAACTAGGATATTCAACGTGCATAAAACCACGACGGTTACGAGAATTGCTACGGTCATGACCATCACTGATTGCCTATATAAAGTATTTTATACTTGTAACTATTTATCCATTTAACGAAACAAATCTGAAAGATTTGAACAAATTAAATGGTCTGATTCTAATCTATATATTATATATGAAACAAAGTCGGGTTAGTTACATCATTTGCTGTATAGTCTGCAAATGTCGAAATCAATGAGGTTTTATCCTGTTTCGTATATATAGTAAATACACAGGAGAGGTCCTGCCTCTATACGATAGAGAGAGTTGACACAGCATCAAGGGGGTTATGATTCGAGCAGTTGATAGAGATTGCCTGATAGTAGTCTGCTCTTCAATCGTCGGTTAAGCAGAGATTTACCACATTTCTTATATAACGGACGAGATTATACGATAAGAAGAAGAAGCTTGTATTTAAGTATTTTGATGCCAGGCTCTGTCAAATGCCAGTCAAGGAATACCGCGACATTGTATGTCTTTTGTTCAAATGCTCTACTGACGATCGATGTTACGCGATGTACTTGCTCGATCGCATAGTGCCGTCCTCTGAAACCAAGCTGGTAAACTGAAGGGACCTCATCTGCAAACAGCGGTAATAATTGTTTTAACAGTAATTACCCGTAGCGTTTGTAAATTGCTGCGAATAATGATATCAGACGTTGTTCCGGCATGTTTGGGTTCTTAAACATTATAATTTGAAACACCTTAAAACATAGCGATATCTAGACGCATGGATACATTGAAAACGTATATTAACATAACGACGCTTTCTTTTTTTTTTTTTTTTTTTTTTTGATAATTATTTTAAGACTTTGACTGAAATTTCGTCGATACCCGTTTCTTATCAATTCCGCTCGCTAATTCGCTTGAAAAGAGCTGTTGATCTTCACGATAGGTAACAGTGGTAACTCCATATCAGATTGTGTATTATACGGTTCAAAAACGCGCGTAAAACACTGCTCGGCCTTGTCTTCGGCACGTCTTACTCAGCTGCTGCTTTCGTCCTGTAATGGAGGAATTTTGATAATTGGTCGTTTTAGTGGACGAATTGCTTTCCTCCATAAAGAATATTCGCTGTCTGCAGATGGATTAAGATTTTCTAAATAAAACGCAAACGTTTTATTTTATATTATTTTTATTAGCTTGCTAAGCTGTCGACTAATATGGTTAAAAGTGGTTTTATCCCGTGGGTCCACGTGTATTATGCCATATACGACGAAAGCTTTTCCGAACTTCCGAAGAGTACGATCTTATTTAGTGGTTCATTCAGGAAGCGGAGTCGCAATTTTTCTCTGGCGTGAATTAAAAAAAAAATAAAAAGAAAGTCGATTTTTTTTTTCCGACGATTTATACTATTGAATGTTTTTCTTTTTCTTTTGTTGTGGAGGGGATTATGGTTTTAGAGACCACTATGTTTTCTTTTAACTAATGTTTTCGAACAATTATTAATTCGAACGTTTTATGCTGATAAGAAAAAGGAACAAATTAAAAACCGCTAGAATAGTGTAAGGCCGTGAGCAGATGCCAAAAGCGGCATCAAGCGATTTCGTATGGAGCGTGCGAAGAATCTGAAACAAACTAAAACGTTTATAAATGGAAATACGGTCGCATGGAAAATGACACCTGCTCGCTAATTTACTGCTGTCCAGCCGCCCCTACACACATTTACAGTTTCCTTTTTGGACTTTTTTCTACGCTTAATTTCTTCAAAACGGAAACAGAGTTCTATGAAAATACTTCGCTGCTTTCCGGATAAAATCGTTTTAATCGCATTCCATTTACAGACACAGAAACAAAAACATCCGGTCATAGAGGCGGAAATTCAAATTCAATATTGACCGTGCCGGCAATAAAGCGGATTTTACTGCCGTTACCCTTCAAGTAGACAATGAACGAAGATTCTCTTAGTAGCACTAACACTTGGTAGACACAAAAGGATTTTGCATGGCTACTTTATTCTCATTGAACAAACAAATATTGCACATCTTCATACATACATATCTACGTAACTTTGTTCTTAACCGACCATCGCGAAGACTATTTTCTCGAAAAGCCTATCGCAGTTTGGGTAAAGTGATCGAAAATAGACTCTGCTAGTAGCTTCTCTTTCAACGTGCATGATTTTCGGTTGAAAAGGATTGGTCTTCTTGGCGAGCGGAGTAATAAAATGGCTAAGCTTCGATTGTGAAGATTCTTGTTTACCGAGCCAGTGAAATCTATCGAACATTGTTTAATGTTTTACGGTTTCCTGTTTTCACTTTTTTAAAGTAATATTAAAACGAATGAAATGTTATGAGGGAGCAAGAAGCAGCTTGAAAGAATTATCAAAAGCGCGGAAATTTATTTCCCACTTAAGCTGTTCTATTAATGTCCATGTAACGAAACTGAAGTAATTTCATTTATTTCTAAATTGGATATATTTATTCAGTGCAAGTGATATTTTCGACATTTTTAACGTTCAGTTTCACTCGTCCAAAACACCGCTACCTAACCAACTACGACATGTGGAAATGCGATTTTATTACTAAGCAGTATTTTCCCTCGCAGTAATAGTTTCAAGCTTTTGCGTGATGCAAACGATTATTAATCAGTTCTCTTTATTACGTCGCATTCGGTGTAATTAACTCGGCTGTTGTTATTCCCCATTATTTAGATTAAAAAGCTTTGGTATAAAATAAAAACCTAATTATTATATATATATATATATGTCTGCGTGTGTGTGCGCGCGCGCGCGTGTGTATGCATTGCGGGATATACGACGGTATTATTATCATACGCATGTATATATATATATATATATATATAAATATATATATATAGTATTATTAATAGAAACAATGATGGAGAAGAATAGAACCTTGTATTTAGCCTTCATCGACATAGAGAAGGCATTTGATAATGTCAAATGGGACATTATGTTCCGAGGCCTAAAAGAAGCAAATATAGATTTCAGAGACCGAAGATTAATACTCAAATTGTATAAAAATCAACAAATAAGGATAAATGGAAAAATCAGCGCGAAAATAAAGAAAGGAGTCAGACAAGGCTGCTGCCTTTCACCTTTCCTGTTTAACATCTATGTGGAAAAGGCAATGAGGCGCTTCTTAGGCAGAGAGAATGGAGGAATAAAAGTAAATGGAATAAGATATAAGACGATTAGATATGCTGATGACATAGTGCTGAGCAAAATTGCAAAAGGAGCTGAACGAACTAAACAGATTGTTAAATATCAAAGGTAATATGAGAATCAATGAAATGAAAACTAAAGTACTAAGATGTGACAAAAAAGTAGATGATAAGGTAAACATAATAATAAATGGGAAACCGGTACAACAAGTAAAAGAATTTGAATATTTACAAAAGATGGAAGATCGGAGCGGGAAATAAGAAGGAGAATAGCCCAAGCAAAGAATGCATTTAGTAAAAAGCTAAGCCTTCTCTCTTCTAGAAATATAGAGTTAGATATCAGAAAACATTTCATAAAAAGCTTTATTACAGAAGTGCTGATTTTTTAAAAATTTGCTTACCCAATGTTTAAACAAGATGTTTAGACAGACGCTGTAGTTTTGTTTAATTTTCTGGAGAAAATTGAGTAATTTTAGAAAAAAATGTATTCGCCGATTAAAATGATAAATTTACGATTTCACTAATTTTAAATGGCTTACCAATTCCTTCGACGATGCAAGCTAAAGTCTGCTCCGTGTAAGCTGAGCAGGAAAAATGTGTTTTAATGTTATCGGTAATTGTGGTGTATTCGCCTCTGCAGACGTCTTGGCAAATATCCGGTACTCCTTCTTGGACACAGCACGGTACATGGTTCCGTCCATCTAATTATTATTTAAAAATAACGAAAAGAAATATAATTTTAAAAAATCTATCATCAATACACTTCGAGGGTATTTATAAACTATTATCGTTTAAAAGTAAATAAATAAGTAAATAAATAAGTAAATAAAAAAAGTTTTTCTCTCTTGTTTAATGCGATTGTTATATATTTTTTAAATGAAATAAAACAACGAATAATTATAAACGTGAATTATTAAACATTTAAAATGAACACATAGAGACACCGCAGAAGTCTCAATTCAGGTCTTTTTCGGATGCAGGCCGTATTATTTCTTAGCCGATAACGGGTTATTTCTGAAAATATTACTATGGCATATTTTAATTAAACGTTCATTCGTAAGTCGCTTAATAATTTATGTTTAAAATTATTCATTATTTCATTTTATTAATTAATTAGAAAATAGGAAATATATTGACACGAATTCCTTTTTTTTTTCTTTTTTTTTTTATTTTTATCTGTTTTTATAAAAATATTATAATTTTCACTATCAATTTCCGAAACATTGAAACAAACAAGGAAATAGTTATTTGGCTAGATCATTTTTTCCCCCTTAATAATACGAAATAATTCCGCCTACCGGCCATGCAGTGAACGATGGATGGAAAGTCCGCTTCGCACTGTTCCGGGTCCTGTCCAGTGTTACCTTCCAAAATTTTCTGAATAACGCAAAATCCGAGACATTTCGTTGAAACGTTTAAGGCGGTGCAACAGTCCGTGTAATTGTGGTTCAATATTGGTATACCAGTTCCAGGATTAGTAATTCCGTCCGCTTCGATGACCTCATCCGTGCCGTATTGTATTGTACTATTTTCCTTCGGCGGTTGCAGTTCTCTGGACAAGACTAAAACAGACGTAGAAAATGTTTTTATATATATATATATATATATATATATATATATATTTATAGAGAGAGAGAGAGAAAGAGAAATATTGCGTCTACGAACCGGTCTACAAGTAATTGGTATTGTAATCAAAATTTTATTCCGTATAGCGATTTGCACTATGTATTTATATCAAGATGGCGAAGTCTCAGCAGACACTCTCGGCAACTTTATAAGGCAGCTGCCAAAATCATTTATAATTAGCGGTGACTTTAATTTTCACAATCAATTATGGGGTTCTGAGGATACGAATACACTTGGGGGAGAAATCGAAAAATCAAATTATCCAATTTTACTAAATAACGGTAAACCGACATACTTTAGTGTATAATCGGGAAGTTTTTTTGAAATTAATCTGTCCTCATGCAGTCACACGACCTAGCACATTTAATGAAGTGGGTTATATTCAACAGTTTACACGGTAGCGACCATTTCCTTTAACATATTTATATAGACTTCATCCAAAATATTCGCCACCTAAACCAGAGACTTCCATCCTAGAATGTGAAAAAAGCAAATTGGTCACTGAATTCATCGCGGGTAACCTTAGGATTAGGAAACGACACTATACGTGTTAACTAAATCAACCGATTCACCCAAAAATGAAATACATAAAGTTGCGAAGAACTCGATTCCTATTCTGACGGTTAGCTTCGTTACAGAAGTCTCGAGTTCAGTCCCGAGCGATGACAGAAATTATTTCGAAAAATTAAATTAAGTAATCGCTATTAGTCACGTGGAAGGCAATGGCAGACCTCCACGTATACCATCATTTGCACGCTAGGTAGTACACAGCAGACACACCGGGACTGCACATGTAGCACGATAACAACGAATGTATCCTTGCTGTGTGCACACTGGAGTTGCGTATAACAATTGCCATGAGGTACATCCAGACTGTACAAATAGGTAGTCACAACGCTCGGAACCCCGAGCAATACGACTAACGAACTGGGGGACCATTTAGGCCAGCAGCCTTGCCGATCTTAATGGATTTTAACGCTGATTCTAATTCGTAAAGTTCAATGTTTCTCGAGAAGGTTTTATGCGGTGAAAGAGATCCTTTGAGAGTTTGCAATTGTTTCCTGACTTCTAAGGCTACTTTTTTGTTCGTTTTAAATTTACTTAATTGTAGGAGTCTAATAGATATTTTATCGGGGTTCATTAATGCCTGAATTTTGCGTGTGTTTACCGGATCTGTCTCTAAGCAAATTCCATGCCTTTCGATTGTTATGTGTAAAATTAGTGCTTTCAACTATATCGATTCATTTTTAAGGTCTTTCGGTGTTCAACTTTGTAAGTAGAAGGTCTGTTGCCTCGCTGTTTTGTGCATTTCTGAAATTGCGCAACAACTGTTCGCATTCCGCGGACCAACTTGGGATTAATTTTTTCCTAGATCCACGGGGTATACAGCACCGAGCTGCCTCTTTAATTGCACAGACGAACAAATTGTAATTTTTAAGGGAGAGTAATATTTATCAGCGCATTTTCTACATGTTGCGTGAACAAATCCCAGTTGGCCTTCTTAAAGTTCTATCTCTTTTTTGGAACTGAATTTTCTACTCGTATGCCAGGCGAAATTATTAACATAACTGGCTGATTTTGGCTGTGCGGGAAGGCCTCACAAGTATTGTCCTTTAGGGTTTATCGATATAGTTTCCCGTGTTACTTGTTGAGGCAATACACAGGTCTGGTGTATATGAATTATTCCATTTTGCTACCTGAAAATTCCTTTATCTTTTGCATTATAGATCAATTCCAGAATGTTTAAATCATTATTATTAGGTATCTTTCCATTTCCATCTTCATCGGTATATCCCGAGATTGGTGAGCGACTATTAAAACCGCTAATATAAATCGACGGGTGCTCGAACACTGGGAGTACATTGAGAGACATTTATTACGGTCGTGTTCAGTATTTTAATTACTATAAAAAATATGTTGTTGCAGTCAGATGTTTAAATTATCCTCGTATTCGAGTGCAGCTTATTACGGACATATATTGCTAAGCCGTATTTTCTATGAGGAATATGTGCAGATATTTTAAATCCAGACTAATTAACTATTTGCACTAAATCTTCGTTAACGGTCGTATGAATTTCTTGTAAGGTGATTATGTCTACATCATATTCTTGTACTATCTGTGCAATACAATCTGTTCTGCATTGGGATAATCCTTCTACGTTTAGACTTAATATTCTAAAGTTTTCTTTACTTATGTGTATCGATAGTTTTTGTCATTATTATCGTTGCAGAAGTTCTTAAAAGGACTATTTCTACACTTCCCAATATAGGTGTTTATTTATATTCTCAACATCCAGGAGGTGGAGTTAGCCGACCAACAAGTTGTAGTCGTCATCGCGCGAAGGTTACTACCATGTCCCCAGGCTCATCAGTAATGTATCTAGGTTGAAATGTAATTGAGACGAAGGAATACCAGTTGTAAACGACCGAGAAAAATTAGAAAAAATGACAGGATGGGTGAGTTAATTTTTAGTATTGAGATTAATTTAAAAGTGCAAAACTTCTTAGCAGTCACTTGTAATCATAAAGAACATTAAAAACGAAGAGTAAAAAGAAACAGCGGAAGGAGGAGATAGATTAATTCTTTCTACCGTGACAATATATTTGGATTGATTTTGAATATGAACTGATGCAATATTCATATTGGTACTGAGGTAGTAAAATTCGAGTAGGGGCTTTGCATTTTGGTGGATTTTGGGCCCGCGAAATCACAATTCGTGTTAAATGTTGAAAATTCTATGAATTATGGAAACTGAAAGGCGCAAGGAGCTTCGGCCTAGGGTGAAAAATTTAGATTATTTTCTGAGCTCCGATATAGGAAATGGTATAATTTTTTGCCTCTTGAATAAAGTAATTAGGTTATTTTTTGGCGTGTGCAGAGTGTTTTAAGGTTCAAATGCCCCAGAATGTCCATTTCTTAACTACTCTCTGTCTACTACAGAATAAACTGTAGACGTTTCGCATATCTTTTGTCATACATATATTCATATATATAAGTATGTGTGTGTGTGTGTGTGTGTGTGTCGATGCAAATTTTCTCCATTAAATGTTCGATCTTTCGATTTGGAAAGACTACAAGGAGAAAAATGTTACGAAAAGTTGTGCATGAAGATTTATTACAGTTGCCTGAAACTTTCCGGTTGTCGTATTGTTGGTTTTTATTGGTGAACTTATTTTAGTTTACGAAGCGATCTGCCTTATAGGCTTCTAAAAACGCAGAACGTCCGAAATATCATACAGTTATTTTAACTTTTATTGAATTCTCCGTTTTTTAAAACGCAAACATATGTTAAAAAAAGCAACCAATAATATAAATAAGTACACATTTTTATAACTGCACTTAAAATTAGTCGTTTTATGAAATTTGATTTTAACCATGCAATATCATTGATAATAATTCTGAAGTTAGCATAATGAATTTGCTGTTAAAAAAATTTAGGAACAATTTTCAGACAAATAAATCTTACCTGCTAGTTTGTGAAATGATAAAACTTTTGGATCGCTATTGGCTTCACAAACGAATACTCCCGAATCAGAAGGTCTAACCGATCTTATTGATAATACCCAAACATCACCGCCTGTATAAAAATATATATAAGCACAAGTAAATATGGGTTGTTTGTAAAAATCGTAATCGAATCGCAAATTTTTTGTTGATATTTACACTGCGCACAATGGGAATAATTCGAGAAATTAACTAAAAGATTAATTTACTTTTACATAAATTCAATTTTTTACCTTTTGAAAATCCAAAAAAAGGTGCTTCTCAATTAGATTTTGTTTGTGTAGCAGTACACACGATTGTATGCTGAATTAACTCCACTTTAAACGTTTTTTTGTCTTAATATAATATAAGCGAAAAAAATTACGATTCGCCACTGATACATATACATATATTCTTGTTCCCGTCCCCTGTATCGCTAAATGATAGACTTTTATATAATTTTTATAACCAAGTCGATTTTAATTGAATACGTAATTCTTCGATAATTATCGTTTTTTTCTTATTATGATTACAAAAATGTTCGAAAGTAATAAATACGGCAGGACAAAATAAACGTATAATAAACATAATGTAAGAATGTAATAGAGCTAAAAACGTAACTCACGAACGTAACAGGGTTTTCTCATTATTCTTAGCCTAAGAATTATTATACGGTTATTAATATATATTTTACATATTGTAAATAATATTTTTATTTTATTCCGTACGTGTTTGTAATATACTTTAATGAATAAAATAATGATAATTAAGTTAGTCTTTCTATGTTCATCATGTAGAAGCTACAATATGAAGGTAATACAAAGTTAAAACAATCCTGGCCAAATTATCAATAGAAAAGTTGTTCAATTACTGATATAGTAACGAATCAAAGCTTTTCATAATGTACGCTAAGCCTAATGGATCTAAAGAGAATACTTGGGCCGGTTCCCCTTTATACTTGGGATCGACCTTTACCTTCCTAGATTTCTCTGGTAACCAATTATTTCAGGCTGGCTAAACATGGGAGCGATTCGGATCCGGAACGAGACAAGTCTCGAAGCTGTCTCCTCTAATTTAGTAGCCAAGCACCTTAAATGAGCAAAAAATCATGTATACATCAACTTTACGAAATTTACGTATCTCTAATGGGTGTAATACTGTATTTTTTCTATGTAGCATTTTAAATCTTAAAATATGGCCATTTTTTTTTTCTTTTTCGGGTTATATCTTTGACACATGGTGACCGAGATTCTTTTTCTATCTTCCTTCTTTCAATGGCTTCATATATTAATATAATCATCATATCAAATTCGCGTTCTTCACCTTTCATATGTTTTAATTCTGTAACAAGATTATCAGTGTTGGAATTTTTTTCGCGCTAATTGTAAGAGAGAATCTTGAAAACACATGACTTTTGATTCGAGCAATGATGAGAATCCATTCGAATATACTTCTATTAGTGCACAGGCACTTTTTCGGTAAACCGGCGTACTCGTGACACCGATCGAGACTCGATTGGTTGATGATAGCCGGAAACTAGATATTTACTTAGGTTGTGGTATCCGTAGAGTTACCTTTTATGTAGAAAGTAGTCGATTTCTAGCAGTGCTAGTTCCATAGGCAGGAAAAACGGAAAAACAACAACAGAATCTTACGCATCCAAGTCATGAAGGATGATAGTTCTCTTTTCGGCCGACTCGGAGCTGAGACGAGAGAAACTACCGTAAAATTTCAGGTTCTTTGTTGTTAGCGAAATACGCTGCAACTTGTTGACAGTGTTATACCGACAAATAGCGTTACGCTTTTTATCGCAACATTGTGCCAATTGCGAACCATACATCCGTGCTTAAGTCGTCCTGGAACGAATCGAGTAGGTATATCGCAGGGCTCCTTAAAATTGAACTAGTCGGCTAAGCGAATAAACTCCTGTAGAAGGCAATAAGAAACATCTACTGGCGTGATAATATCCAATGACTCTTACTCATGGAGTACGACAAAGCAAGAAGAAAAATATGCTTAATGTTTACACACACACACATATATATTTCAGGCAACGCTGATGATTAAAACTATCCTCCACCGAGTGTGCTACATAAATCATTTTGAACGGTGTGATCGGGGAACTTTTCGACAGAAAGTACTATCGATAATCTAATGCTTCAATTGCTTGTTACATAATGGTTATATTTCTTTACCAACAAAGAAACATCTGGGCTTGAGCTAATAAGTTGTCGGAGCTTTCAATTATTTTTTTCGAAAGTACCAGAGAGACGGAGGAAATTATTGATAACACATAACATTTTTTCGGCGCCGTTTTTACCGGAAACTTTCCTCGGGAGAGGCGTGTAGTAGTTATTAAATAGATTAGGGGAATTTTTTACCCGAGTACCGGATTCCACGATGGCAGTTTTATGATATCTCCACTAATGGTAGTTTCAAAAGCACTACACTATCAATTAGGAACATTTACTATCTTGAAACATCGTAGCTGGTACCTTTATTAATGATAGGATGTAGACAAGTTTTTTTTAACTTTTTGCTATTTTTATTTAAGGACAATTGAGCAAATGTCGGTATTTTGTTTTTTATAATTTTTGTTTAGGCTTCTCAGCTATAGACGCATTAACTGAGCGCGGTGATAACCGACTGGAATTCTTTTGAAATATCTTCTGTAGTGTTTATATTTTCAGAAATCATTAGGCTACGATAGTTGGCTTAGTAGTGGTCGTGTTCGTCTCGTTCTGGATCCTAGTCGCTCCCAGGTATTTACCTAATCTGAAATTGAATATCGGTTACACCAAAGGATTACCTGGTGGAAAGTAAAGACGGATAATCCAAAAGTACAAAGGAACTGGCTCCAGTATTCTTATCAGATCCGTTTAGTACATTGTGAAAAGCTTAATTGCACAATATCCGTTATACTTTATCAAGGATATATGCGGGACTTACATTACTTTACTTTTTTGTACACGTTAGTTTATCATGGAACTAAATCAACTGACCGCTCTTCCGATGATTACGATTTTTGAATTGATTATCCGGTTCTTCTCTTGTTGATGATTCAGTTACGCACGGTGAGTAATCGTCCGGAATTTCGGTGAAACGCAAAGAATGAACAGACAAATAAACCAACCGAGGGCCGCAATTAATTAGACCGGCAGGGGGTTCTCATCGTTTTCGCGATTAATGAACGGAGATATTTCACTGAAATTACCTACAGATGTATTGCGCATTTTTCAGCTGCTGGGTCCGTCATTTTACATAGTTATCATTAGGTATTTTTTTCGAATTTCATTGCAGTTTTCATTTTTAGTAATTACACTTTTATTGTTAGCGCTGTAATGACTGTCGTTAATCTGAACGCAGACGAAGGTGGCGAAGAAGAAAAACAAGGAGAAAAGTACGCGAGAAAAGAGAAAAAAATAAAATTAAAATTAAAATAGGTTACGAAGCAAGGGCCAGAAGGAAGGACAAAAGCGGCGTGTTTTCGGGCGAAGAACGTTTTGCATAAATTATAAAAACCCGACCGCCGGCTGACAATGCGTTTATTAATAAATACTCTCGGAATCCGCTCATTCTTCTTTTTCCTTTCTAAGCTCCTTTTTCGCATCTTCCTTCATTTCTTTCATTGCTATGCTCGCAGCGTTCCGGTCCAGGTAAAACTGGGACGTCGGGAATTTCGCTCAATTGGGATAATAATAAAAGCGCGAAAGCGAGGAAAAAATTCGACGATAAAAATGGGTTCCAAAAAGAAGGCTAGAAAAAGCTATAAGGAAATAGATGTGAAAATAGCGCCCTCCGTATTAGGGAAAATAACGCAGCAACAGATGTAAAACAGAATGAAATTTCCAACCGCAACACACATACAAATGAACTATTCTCCATAATAATAATAATAATAATAATAATAATAATAATAATAATAATAATAATAATAATAATAATAATAATAATAATAATAATAGTAATTTGTGGCTTTCGGCTAAACACAGAATTAGGCAATGGTTTTTCGAAAAGCCGCTACTAATAACTTTGCTTTGGTATTTTAACGACAAATTGCGGAAAAATTGAATTTTTAATAGTTTTCACCGAAAATGTCTTTTAGAAGCGTTTATTTTTATCAGCTTTTCCGGAAAATTTGAATAAATTTCATACGTAAACCAATAACGGATCAATAAGTACCAGTTAAAGTGAAAATAGAGAAACATTTGAGGCAGCAAGAGTCTTCTGTAATGACAACGCATCAAAAGATAAATTAATGGTTTTGGTATCAACGATGGTCTTCGCAAGTGGTAGTGGAATGATTGTAACATTGTTCGTGTCTATAATCGCGATTCTTAACGTATAATATAGAAATGGTATTTTAGATTTTGAACTATGATTAACAGTCCGCTGGGTAGCGTGGTATCTACATACCCGTAGTAGTAAAAGCGCTCAACTACCAAGAACCGTCACAAGTTTTTTAGAGACTTCTTCCCTTCCGGATTTAAGTCGCTCCGAAATCTATAAGTAAAGTAAGTAAAGTAAGTCCCATACCCTTAGCATTATGAAATTAAGCTTTCCATAATGTACTTAAGGTTCTAATGGATCTAAAGAGAATACTGAGGCCAGTTCCTTTCTACTTTTGGATTATCCGCCTTTAATTTCCCCCAGATAATTCTCTGATATAACCAATATTCAATTTCAGATTAGGAATGAACCTGGGAGCGACTTGGATATGGAACGAGAGACAAGTCTCAAACCCGTGACCTTTGATTTGGTAGCCAAGCAACTTAACCACTAGGCTACTGCATTACCTTTCGAAGTCTTTAGAAAATTTGAAATAAAATCGATCCCAACTTTCTTGTTAGATCCATTAGGCATTGTGTATTACGAAAAGTTTAATTTCACAGTCCATGATCCCTTATCAGTGGCGGTATTCGGAATTCGCTTTATTTTATTAATTGTTACCACGAGCGATTGAACGCTAATTAGCCTTCTTAATTGCAGAAATCGGATTTTGAATTACTATAAACGATTTTAGCAGGAATGGTAAATTCCGAACCATTATCATTCTCTTAATCAACAGTTTCAGCACGTGAATCGACAGGGACTGCAACAACCTTTGCAATCAGCAGCGTAGTTAGCGATGGATTGCGAGTAATAACCGATGATTTAGACGAATTAAAAATCAGTAAAATGGTAAATTTGTAATAGCCGTCATTACTCATAAACTGTTGTAACAGCCTCATAATACACCTCTACCTAACCGCCATACAAGCAGTAGTATAGCGAACACGATAGATACGTCTGCATCTATCAACTGCCTAGCATTATTCTGCATCATTCCATTGTCTTGCGCGCCTCTCTTTTCAAATTTTCTTTCGTTTTTATACATCTTCCGTTTTTTTTACCTTTCTCATTATTCCAGTTCGTATAAGCCTATCTAAATCCCATCTCTTGCTTTTATTTTCCCACCTTCCTGTTCGAGTTTTAAACGTTCCTTCATTATATCATTCTATTTTAAAAGCTTCTATCGTTGGCACCCTTTACTTTTTCCCTTTTTTTTAACCATTCATGTTTTTAGTGATAAACTTGATTTATTCTTTCACTTCTACCAATTACGCCGAAATATGGTAACAGTTCAAGAAGCTACTCGGAGCAAGTTGTGAAACACGGCAGGTTACGTGTACGTTACATAACTCCTGATGCTCGAACAATTAGAATTACATATAAAACATAGGAGGGAAGATGGTTTTATTCGAATTCCGCTTAGGGAAAAGATGTTTTTAGCACGTTGTAGCATGTGGAGTTTTCTTTTTTTCTTTTTTCGTACGCTACGCCATACTTCAGTGACCGACAGTGGTTGTCATAAAAATCGCAGTGTAAAATCACCAGCAGTTGTAGGAGTTGCTTGCAAAAGAAGAAAGTGTTTCACTGCAACTGAAACACTTGATCTTTCATTACGGGGAGGGCGACAACAGTCGGAGCCCGAAGATGGAAGAGATGTGCCCAGACTGGAATTACGTTTAGTTGTTAATGAGAGATAGAGATCGGCGGTGTGTACGGTTCATATAGATTATTAAAATTAGTACGAAATTTTTGCAGAACAGTTTCTAACATATTTCTAATTTTTCCCCCATCATAGCAGAACAAACCGATTTAATCATACGAAATTCGTTATTATTTGCGTTATATTTTTCCAATAAATTGTTCAATTTGTTAAATGCATTTTTAATTTAAGGAATACATAAATTTCCCTCAGAAGGTAATTCGGTTCTATTAAAGAAGAAAAATATAAAACGTAAACTATTTCCGGGAAGATATTTTTCATTTATTTCTTTACCGAAACTCATTTACAAATATTTATTTTTATATTACATTTCATGCCAGCTTCAGTTGAATAAAAAGAGTCAAAAAGAACTGAGAATCTAGTTAAAACCCAGCGAAACAGAATAACGAAGTTATTATCTAGATTCTCCACAAAATTTTTATAAACTCTCTTAATAGAAATATTTTCTCATTTTCATTTTTTCGTTCTGTTTCTAATAACAGATTTAGGATAACAGGCTTAAATGTGTTGCGCATTTACAATATATATATATATATAAAAATGTACGTACATATACATATACATATCTATATATATATATATATATATATATATATAGATATATATATATATATATATATAGATATATATATATATATATATATATATATATATCGTATATGTAGAAAAATATTTCGCTCTTGTTGTTAACAATAACTTCCTATTAGTATGACTGAACGTGAAATAATTTTGCAAAAAAAGTTGAATTGTGTTTTGAAACTCTATCATTCTACACTTCTCTAGAATTGCGTAATAATGATGTGCCTTTTGTATCTTTCAAAATTAAATGTGTAACTACGATGCTGAAGATATTTCGTTATATTCAAATCATCGCTCCTAGAAAAATATTTTCATCACCGCCAATGTCTATTAACATCATTAATTTTTTACTAACTACTGGAGAAATGTTAAAAATGTTGCTAGAATGGAACAAAATTGTTCATGTGAGCGAATATTCTGCACAATCTTTAAAAACCGTTACAAACATGTATTATTTAAGTGCTGTTCTTAACGTAACGATTTTTATGGATCTAAAGAATTTGCCTAAATATTGATTAGACATTTTTACGGATAGCTCCGAAGCGATGAATTTTATACTTTGGTCGAATGATTCATACTGTAGTGAAGGAAAAGCTGTGTCGACTGTTACAGATTAATTTTCTAAATAGACATGTGGGAGGCAATTTAAGCACAATGTGAAAAATAAAATGCAAAATGATCAAAGCAGATTTTTTACTTTTTTTTGCATTTTTATTTTTTTAAAGTTATGTTAACTAATCTCTAGCGACGTATAATACTAAATATCTTCAACTAATTCGATAAAAATTTCGACAGTCTTGGTTCGCTGACATTAGAATTATTCATCGACGTAATTGAAATTTTCTTCATTTATCGGTATGTTTGTATGTGGTAGCAAAGCTACTACGATATATACAAAATATTCGGGATTATTCTCTACGCAAACAAGTATCGTAAATAAACCAACAAATATATAAAAAGTATCGTATTTATGATACGGAATGAATTTTTGGCGCGTGATTAAAATTGAACCAATACGGAAGAAGTCGATTTTTTAAATGCAGATTAATCCATAACCTATTTGTTAAAATTTATAAATATAAAATAAATAAATTCCCGCTATTATTGCACGAAAATAAGTATGAATTTACTTTAATAAATTAAAATAAATTCCTTAATTTAAAAAAACCTTCTACAGCCCACCATTAGCGCTAACAACACAGAGTTCAAGCAATTAAAACTAAAAACACACTGTTTTCACTGCGTTTTCACTGCGTTTTCACTGAGTTTTTAGTTTTAATTGCGTAAATGCTGTGTTGTTAGCGATGATGGTGGGCTGTAAAACGTTTCTTTAAATTAAGGTATTTATTTTAATTTATTAAAATAAATTAATACTTATTTTCGTACATTAATAGCGGGAATTTATTTTTTTATGTTCAAAATAATTTATCGATTAAACAAAGCGTGAGAGCTGTTTGTGGACGGTGCAATCTCTTTATCTCGAGAATTTTTAACCAAAAGGGAAGAAGAAACATCGATGAATGAGGTAACGAAGTGGTATCACTGATTTGGGAAATTCGGCAAATCCTCCACCTTTTTTCGTTGTAACAAATTGTAATATTTTTTTTTCTTACGTATTCTGTGCCAATAAAGCTAGTGACTCAAAAATAAGAGAATAATTGACGTTCATTAAAATGTTAACCAGACTGAATGTTGAAATAACGGAAGCTGGTGACAGTAAAATTGGACAAGAGAGAAACAGATAAAACATAAAACGGGCACCATGGGGAATAGCGGTTTCCAGTTTTATACGATCGAAATTAAAGAAAATAAATATAGTTTAAAAGGGAATATTTTATTTAAAAAAATAAATAAAAGCTCCTATTTAATTTTACTGGTTAATTTAAAGCGTTTGATAAAACATATATATTTATCAAAGATATTTGATATTTTTCTGAATAGTTAGTTTTAATAATTAAGAACCGAACAAATAATAAAAAAAAGGTTACTTTTTGTAACATAAATCGATTTTTTTTATAGCGGAACTAAAACGGAATCCAAAGCGAAAAATATAACGGTTTAAAACTATACTGATGTACAACGCGATAAGGAGAAGAATCCGGTGAAATCGTTCAGCATCATAAACTCATACTTTTGATTATAGCTATTTTCTCGGTCATCACAGGTCTAAAATACAATCCATTCCTTTCCATTGTACATAAACAATTTTCATTTATGTTTTGAGGCTACATTTGTGACATGGAACATGAATAGGGTTCAAATACGTGGACCATTATTCCCAAAATGTTTCACACCACATTTAGTCAAATTCTTTTTGCACACCATAGTCGGAGACTGAATAAATGGTAGACCCTCGTTTGAACATTAATGGTTAAATTTCCTATTTTTAAAAGCTTAAACACATAATCTCAGAAATTTAACAAAATATTAGATGATTTTGATTTTTTCTTTGATTTTATGTTTTGTTTTGTTTATTTTTTAAACATAAAGTACGCTCCTAAACCGGAAAAGAACATTTGACTTTTTCCAGGTGCGTTACTAAATTTACATTTTCCAATGCACGATTACCTTCTAAACATGCTCTTGTACTTGCAAGGTTATTACAGCACAAGGTCAACTTTTTCTTATATCATATGTACATATTACGCTACTGTCTTCAGGGAACCTAAGCGCATTGTTCATCTGGAATGAGAAATTACTTAACGCGCTTTCTGAAGTAAGGATATTATGCAATTGGCAAAGCACTGATTTTTGGCATTCAAGCAGAAAGGGCTGTGCAGGCGGAGAATACTGTCCGAGGAGACACAGGTTAAGAGTGACAGTGATATTTATTTTTATTCTAGCAGCTAGTCGTGGAAAAGCTGCGCAAAGCTGATTTGCAAGCGTTTCAGCGCGCAACAATCATTTCTTCAGAAATTCGTAGGAGCCAAATATTTTTTAACCGAGCTCAGAATTATTCTAGAGGAGAACCATTCGTTGTTTCATTGATTTGTCATTTCTCGTTTCAATATAATGGAAAGTGGTGATAGACCAGGAGAGTTAGTTGGACCGGAACACCGCAGGATTGAGTGCACGGCTTCATATCAACCTTTACATATCTTCCCGGTACACCAAGATGACTAGGTATCCGCAGAAAAATTATGTTTCGTTCAGAATTCTGTCGTTTAAGGGTCTATTTTAGTATTACCATTACTAATTGGAACTTTGTCAGGATGGCCATAATTAGGTTGATAGCCGTTAAAGAATCCGCAACTATCACTACATTCCAGGGACTCTCGGTCGCCCTATTGTTCATACATGTTTTAAACGATATAATATTACATACAGTTTTGTATTGGAAAAAAAAAAAAAAAAACGTTTAGTTAGACTGTGGTAATTTGGTTTTCTATTTTGAACGTTTATGCTGCTGATGCTGAGCTTCTAGTGGTGTTAGCCGGCTCCACATGTGTAGCGAACTACGATGTTACGAATGGGTTGTTGGGAGACCCGATTTGGTGGATCGTTTGCCTTATAATTTCTATGAGTAGACGAATTCCCTTTTATTGGTTTTAATTCCTGGGATACGATAGTATATCATTGGTAATCTGGCTTAGTATACAGCGTTTTAATTGGCTGCTGTTAGAACTGATATGGTTTTTAGTAGTGGGAGGTTATTGCTTATAAAAGTGTTTTATGTACCCGGGCCTGTTTTAGAAAAATATTCGAAATTTAAATTACTTATCAAAACCGTTGAATGTATACGTAATTAATGAGAATCCGAAGAGATTAGTTAAAATCCAGGTTCACACTTAGATGTCGATAGGCAAGCGACGGAAACAGCAGAATTACCGAAAGAAATGGAAATGTTTATTTACGCGTGAAGATGGTCACGTGAAAAATACACTTTGAAATGAGTGGTAGGTTTGACGACAAAAGGGAAAAAGATAACGAGTGAAGGGTAAAGTGGGGAAGGATGTGTAAAGCTGATATTATTGAAATATTTCAAACGCTAGGAAACGTCTGATCTAACGTGATTTTGATTCTGCTTTCTTTGGTAATTTTTTAAGCTTGATATCCGCTCGGAAAGAATATACCAAAATCCGCAGAAAACCGAACTACTGAGGACTAATATACACGTTTCTTGAAACTCTAAAGGGCCAATCAAAGTTGATAATATGTTTGCGCGAGGAATTTTCACGGCGCCGTGTCGCTATCGAATTATCAAGTACCATGGTATCCATGGCGATTCTACGATGGATTCGATAAACGATAAGAAGTGAAAAGTGTTGCGCCCAGAATTTAGAAAAAACACGTCCATCAGTCTCTTCCGCTCTTTCCGCTATTTGAATAAGTACAGTTCGGACCACAATGGGTTTTCCATTTGATTTAGGTTTTCCGAAAAAGATAGCACATTTTGAGTATTCGCTTATTTATGCCTCGGCTATGAACAGGAGTTATTCGAGTTAAATTCAGTATTTTAACCGCATTATTATAAAAAAATCGAATACATAACCGACTTTGACTTTCATCCGTTGACAGTCAAATAGTTATACAGTTCTTCTTGTATCTCGTGCTATGGAGCGTAACTTTAGTCAGTAGCAGGGTATGCTATATGTGTGTAGGAGACGCTCTCAGGAAAGGAGGTAGGTAAGATTAGAAAGAAACACGGAGAAGATCATATTGAAGATAAGAAAATAATAGATGAGAAATAATTCTGCAAATGAAATAGACAGACCCGTCTTTGCTAGAAGGAAGCGTGAGTCAAACAGAAATAAACTATAGGCGGGGTGCAGCAAAATTTTCATGAAAGGAGGTCTTTTCGAAAAGCCTGCCGCAATATTTGTTTAATATTTCGCTAAACGATAATTTATAGCTTAACGAAAATGTAATGTTCGAAGTAACATACATGTAGGCTGGGTAGATTTACTTTGTATTCTTTTCTTTTGCTTTTGTTTTATCTGTTATTCTGAGCGATGGAGGTCACACAACGATAAAACGTGAAATAGGAACATATTTCTTTTATTTAAATTTTTGGAAATGCTCCCAAATGATTTATTTAACAGTAAGAAAAAGCGAGCTAAATAATAAATAATATCACGTAATAATAAATAAAGAGTAAGCGCTAAGCATAGTAACAACAGAAACGGAAAGGTAGAATAAAAATGAAAATAAAATGTCCAGTAATACCGCTGAAAAATATTTCTCGCCGTAATATATTGCGCAACTGAAAATTGTAATAATAATAATAATCATCATAATAATAATAATCATCATAATAATAATAATCATCATAATAATAATAATCATAATAAGAGTAATAGTAATAATAGTATGATAATAATAAACGGAGGGAAATATATCGTGAGTTTCTCCAGGGATGGAATAAAAACCGTGAACATCCATCTCGCAGAGCGGTCTGATTATACCCGAAAGACTTGAAAAATATTTCCCATAAGAAGTCGTTACTCGATGGTGGTGCAAGATAATCATTTCGAATTACATATGCACTAGACTGGTACTTTTTGAACGGCGGACGAGTTCTAATTTAGCGAGAAAAGAGAAAAATTGCGACCGGGCAATTTTTTAAAACGATAGTATAAAAATTTCAAATTTCAAGAAATTCTCTACTATAAAGTTGGACCGTCGAACTGGCGCGTATTTATTCACCGAAGTTCGACTTTACTTTCATTTTTTCACCCTTATTTGCTAATCCAATGCTTTCCCATACACCGCTCATTATTATTATTATTATTATTATGAAAAAATAAAACAGTTTACGAACGTGGGCGGAACTGCTATAAAATTCAGGATTAAGTCGTTAAAAACAAATTAAATTTTCACGTGTGTTTTAGTTAAAAACTATGTACTACTATCGGGCGAAAAACAGTGTGCTATATACTAATCCGATATTTTTGCAAAAAAAGGAAAACATCGTTCGAGTGTTTTTATTTTAAACATACTTTATTATAAAATTTCGGTGTAGTCTACGCAGTTTCAATTTAACAACTTATTTATGAGGAAAATAGAGAACGGCCAGTGGCGATAATCTTTTTTCGGATACAGCGGCTCGAGCTGTTCTAGCAAATAAATTTCTCTATTTATAAGGATAAAAATTAACTTTTTTCACCCAAAATATATATATCTTTTTTTTTTTTTTTTGGTTTTTTTGATTTAAGTTTTTATACGGTGTTTTAATAATTTCGACTGTAATAGTCACGGTTTGCGCGAATGAATGAAATTTACTTTTTAGTGAATTTTATAAAACAAAAAAGATGGCACTTGGGTCGAAAAAAAAAAAAAAAATATACATAAGATTTATCTAAACCTCTAAACAACTTGATAAAATTCATAATACGTGTCTCCGCCTTTGTATCGGTGCTTTGAACTCTTCTCCTATTGCAGCCATTTTGTCAGAAACTGGTTCCTGTCCTTTATTTATCTGAAGACTTTATCTAGGTGAACGATTTCTGATCAAACGTCTTCATATTTCCAATTCCTACTTGCTTAATTCCTACTGGTTTATATTCAACAACTGACGTTTCTCTCCTCGTAAAACCCCAATCCTTTCCTTGATTTCTTCACGTCCCAGGGCCTTCTCTCCTTTTGTTCTATCCTACAACAAATGCCCTTATTTTACCTATAATTTCCTAGATTTTATTTACTCACCCAGTTTACTTTTTCTTCCTTCGTATGTCAAGTCTCTTCCCTCTCCCGCTGCGCTCATAACGAATTTAACTATGTTTTATCCTCGCTCTTTCCTTCTTATACCTTAATTTTTACAGATGGCTCAAAGTTAGCTTTGGGGGTTGGAGCGGCTTTTACTTTGCCGGATTTCGGCTATTCTGAGTCGTTCAAACTCCCCTCGTTCTCCTCCATATTCCTAGCCGAATCTATTGCGATCTTACAGGCAATCCTTTTTATAGCCTCCTCTAACAATATATCCAAGGTTCTCTTATCTTCTGATTCAAAAGGCGTTTTACAAGCCATTGCTATTCCATTTCCTAAACCATCCGCTGATCCTACCGTGCTTTACATACGTTCCTTAATTTCACATCTATTTCATTCCCGCTCTGTCCGTATTGATCTATTATAGATTATCCTAGTTATTGTGGAATTTCGGGCAACGAGTTAGTCGACTCGTTGGCACGTTCGACTGCTTTAGACGGTCGCTTTATTAGGCATTTCCCAACTCAAAGTCTTCTTCTTTTTCCAATCCTGCTTCTTTTTACTTATCCATACAACCCACTCCTCCTCTTTTTCCGTGGTTTCTTGATTTTCCCAACATGAGGCGGTCAACTATTTCATCCATAATTAGACTTCGGTTAAACCACAGCTTGCTTCCTGCTTCGCTCTTTCGTTTCTTCATTACTCAGTCTTCTCTTTGTCCATTTGATCCGTCAGAAGTAAACTTCGTTTGTGATGCGAACCACATTTTACTTGAATGTCCTTCCATTTCTTCAGAACGCGCGATACTGTATTTCGGTCTTTTGCGTCTTATCCTACGCCTTACAGCGCTTAATGCTTTCTTTTCCGTCTCCCTTGGTTATTCCTTTGTTAGCTTCTTTCGTATGTTCCATTTGTAATATTTTTCCTTTATAATCATTAATACTATCATACCGTTGGATTGAGTAACGTCCTTAGCTGACATGCTCAAAAATTTATAAAAAAAAAAAAAAAAAAGTAATAGCCGCGTTTAAAAAACTCTATTTCTAACTATGTATCTACTATATAGTATATGTTTACGCATACGTATGTAACATATATATGTTAATAGGGGAAAAATTGTAAGGGAAATTCAAAAAATAATGTAAAAACGTTAAACTACAGTAATTAACATTAAGTGCAACTGCATCGTTTAAAACTAAAATGATGAAAACATTTTCGAGAGCAGTTATGTAATTTATATTTTTGATTATTTTAATACATTTTCCGTTGTTTTAACTAAATAAATAACTTACATTAAATAGATTCTTATTGAAGAAAAACATTACATATGATTAAAGTAAAAATTCTCTGTCAGTAACTGTAATTCAACTTGTTTAGGGTGGTCTCTCTTAAGCGAACTACTATATAAGTATACATACGAGGCCGTATAGTTTCGGCTATAACAATTCGGCCCCAACGATTCGACTCTGACAACTTGGCCTCAACGTTTCGGCTTAGATCATTTCAGCCTCGCTACGTTTCGGCCTCGTCCGTTTTCCAAGTAGAAATTTAGTTTAGTGAGTTTTTAAAATTTTGTTGCTGTTTAATTAATATCACACAGCAACTTTTAACATACTGTTTGTTGAAATACAAAAATACATTAAATTGTAATAAATCCGAGTATAACAAACAAAATTTAAATGTACAAAAAATCTGTTATATTTGAATTTATTAAAATTTAATATCTTTTTAATTAATATCATATTCAAGGCGTAAAATAATCACTGAACCAAAAAAACACCCGCGAAATTAATAATTAATTTGTTTAGAAAATAAATCAGCGGTTTTCAATGTTTTCTTTTTTCTTTCTTTTCGTTCCATATTTTGTTTAAAAAATGATTTCCTCTTATAATGACTTGAAATGCTGATTATATATACACATTTAGCGGGTTATTTTTCAATAAAAATTCATTACGTAATTTATTTTTCACTTTTTGTGAATGTAAAAATTTATTATAAGGCACGCATGTTTTTGTTTTTTTTTAACCAAACAATTTGTCATAGTGAATTATTGCCGAGATCGACTAATTTGTTCTGAATAATGCTGGATAATACCCTCGACTGGCAATCCCCCCCCCCAAAAAAAAAAAATTGTTCTGAGAATTTTTATTGAAATAACCCCTACGATCACCATTTCAAGTCTTTATAAAAGGAAATCATTTTTAAGCGATGTATGAACGGAAAAAAAAACAAACATTAAAAAACTCTAATTTATTTTCTAAGCAAATTATTTACTAATTTCGCGGGAATTTTTTAAATTCAATTTTACGCCTTAAATACGATATTACTTAAAGAGCAAAAAATTAGAAAAATTCACTGACACTAAACTAGATCTACTTGGAAAAAGGACGTAGGCCGAATCGCTGAGGTCGAAACGATAGAGACCCGGTATACATCAAGGGCATTCAATGAGCTTAAAGGATTAAACCGGTCGTAGGACGAAGGCTGGAGGGGAAACTGAGATTGGCTTAAGTTTCTTAAAAAAAAGCAGAGAATTTCTTAATCAAAATTCGAAAAATGATCCGTTCGTTTAAATATGATATCGATGTTTATATATCTATGATGAATCGTTGTGTAGATTAGCCAAGATTTGAATTTATTTCAACGAAAAAACATGAAAAACAATATTCATTGCCGTAATAACAGTTCGTTTAATTTTGAGAAGGTCAAAAATTGTAGCTTATTATCCAATCTAGATATGGTCAAACGTATTCATTTACACGCAGAGAAACAAAACGTGACAATTAGGCCGAAAAACATTATCTCTTAGACTTCACCTATAATCAGTTTTATACTAATCTCGATGAATCAATGAGGCAACATTAAGAAAACTACAAAGGACATTCATCGAGAAACGATAAGCCTTAAAGAACTTGTTAAATATTAACTCGGTCAGAAGTTGATAGAGTGAATATTAATAACTGGAATAATAGACAGGGAGAGAAGTGACAGGATATATGGGAAGGTACTAGGGAAGCCTACGCGATAATAAATCAAAGTAAAGAAACGCTTAGTCGAGAGGAATAGACATTCAAGAAGGTATAGTTGGGATCATAGATGATTTCGCGATTAGAATGACAGTTTGGAGAGGGTGTTAAAATGAAAACGCGAGGAAGATAAGCATGCGTAAGACGTAAACGAATAATAGAAGTGATAGCGGTAGAACGTGAGATGGGTAGAGAGATCCAACTGGGGGATGAAAGTTTCATCGCTAATATATAATCAAGTAAAACAGTAGTAAAAGCTAAAGTGCAAATCGACCACGAAATAAAATTTGTTCGAAAAAATGTGTACATCAGAACACTACAGAAACCAAGGAGAGGTATTTTTGCATACGGTAAGAGCTTACAAAGAGTTTTCCCACCATTCACCTGACGTGGGCCTTAAGTGGCTTTAGTCTTCCACTGACTGCTATTAGCCTACACTGGAGGGGCTGCTGGCCACTGTGTGTAACACAGCAGGGGAGGACGTACGAGAGAGAAGCTATCTAACTCCACCGTGGTGGTCACCGTACACTAGCGCGTCAGTTGCTTTATGGAGCCAAAGTTCATTCAGCAACTGTTATTATAATCTATATGCGGTAAAGATTTATAAGGAATGAAATGCCAGGAACACTTTGCAGGAGTTCACGCTGTCAGAGACTACTTGCTTTTATGTTTACGTATATATTTTTTACACCATAATAATCATTGTAGCAAGGTATGAAACGGCTGACCTTTCAAACAAATATATTTCAACTTTGTTTAAAGTCATAGCACAAACCTTCAACATTAACTAAGAAAGGCTTTTAGCGCTGCGTCCATTCTAATTCGCCACATTTTAGATATTTCAAAATAGAATAGGACCAAAAGAGAGTAGATTTTGTCGGTATAATCGAAAATTTTTCACGCGTCAATTCTTTTTTCAAGAAAAAATCAACTTTTTCGCCCTTACTCGTGAAATTCACATGATAATTTCCCCTTTTAATACTTAATAATTGCCACTTGTCGCTTGATATTCGGAGAATTTTATATTCCTCGTTTAATATTTCATTGTCCTCTCATCCCTCGGTTTAGCTTATCTCCGATCTTGTTCCTTTTTTGCACGGATTCCGATAACGTTGCTTGCATCTTTAATTCATTTATTCGATTGTTCGTAGATTTACAATTTCGTACGGCATTATTGTTTAACATTATATCGGTGGTTTTACTGTTTTTTCCGAAGCCAGCACCGGAAATTTAATTATTATTTTTTTAAAAGTCAATTTTTTTAAAAAGAAAGTACAGGTAAAAGTACAAGTCCCATACCCTTGAAAAGGTATCATGGATTGTGAAGTTTTTTTTGTTTTTTTTTTTTTTTTTTTTTTCCTAAGCCACCCCGGTCTGTTGACCACAATTGGCGAGGCTAACAGCTTAATTATAGGTTAAACTTAAGTAATAATTACAGTTTTATATGCCTGTTTCCCTTGAAAAAGGACATAAATAATAGTATTACAACCTTAAAGTGCGTAAAGTACGTAAAATAAGTAGATAAGCCAAGATAACAAATAGTAAAATCTAGTACAAAACAAAAAGAGAAAATAGCCAGCTTATTAACAAATAGTAAAATCTAGTACAAGACAAAAAGAGAAAATAGCCAGCTTATATATGCTGTGTCTCTAAGAGTAATCAGGATCTTCTTAACCTGGGTCCAGGATGTCTCTGGTCCATACTCTTTTAAGCCTTCTCGCTTGAATGTTTCTATGATGCATGCTGGCAATTGCAATGTTTTCACTGTCCCTCAGCTTATTGAAAAATTTCCTATACTGCTCTTTATAATATTCATGCGTGTATGGTATCCTCAGATCGCTATGGAGAGTCCTATTTGAGACAAAATAAGGAGCGTCGGCTATCTGCCTGAGTATCCTGGACTGCATCTGCTGGATTTGGTTGAAATGGCTCCTGCTTGTAGCGCCATAGACTTCAATACCGTACCTCCAGATTGGTGCCAGGATTGCGGAGTATATTAGCCGTTTACATGGCAAATTTAGTTTAGATTTCCTACCGATTAATTGAGAGAGCAACCTGTTCCTTGATTGGATGCGTTGTTTAGTATATGATACGTGGGCAGACCAGGTTAGCCTGCGATCTAAAACGAGGCCAAGATATTTGACCGTATTGCTCTGAGTTAGAAAGTTGTTGTTGATTTTAACTTTTGGGCATGTTCGCCTGTTTAAGGTAAATGTAATCTGCTGACTTTTACTGTGGTTGACTTTAATTTTCCATTTTACGGCCCAACTCTGAATCTTGTCCAAGTGTTCTTGGATTAACAAGGAAGCACAATTTGGGTCCTCATGAGCAGCTAAGATATTGTGAAGTTAAGTTTTTCATAATGTACTAAGCCTAATGGATCTAAAGAGAACGCAAGGGCCAGCTTTCGGCCTCCTTTAATTTTCCAGATTTCTTTGATACCAAATTCAATTTCAGAGTACCTGGATGCGACTCAGATCCCAAAACGAGACAAGTCTCGAACCCGTGTCCTTTTATTTTAGTAGCCAAGCACCTTAACACTAGGCTAGCGCGCTATCTAAAGTGCGGGAACTTCTTTTAAAAATTAAATGAATTCACTTTCCCATTTGGACCAAGGTGCTACCTATAGAAAAAAAAAAAAAGAACATAGCAAAGTAGTTAAGCGAAATCTTTTAGGGTTCCGTGAAAATTATTTAAATGCTAAAATATTTATCCTCATATTTTTGATAAATATATTTCTAAAAACCCCCTTCTCATTTGACAACTTCACCGATAAAACTACAACGATTTAGACGCACAACTTGTTTCCTCTAAAGAAAAATTGAAAAATAATGAAAAATAGAAAATGAAATAAAAAAAAATATAATAATCTAATCAAAGTCACGGAAAATTGCTAATCTTTATCTAAAAATTTATAGCGATTTTTTGTTTTTTTTTGTCGTCGCGATATCAGAAATAATTTCTATAAAAGAAAAAAGAATTGTATACGTAAGGGAAACGTAAAAAAAAACAATTATTCACGCAAGTTTTTCTAAATACTTCGAAATTTAAGGACTGCTTATTAGTGATTTATTGCATTTACCTATATCGTGCAGCACGTTAAAGCGGCGATCGCTTGTCACTCTAGTATCTCCGGCTGTAAGAATCTTGCGGCTGTGTCTTTCACGATCTTCCACTTTCCACATTACTGTATTATCTTGAGCGCCTCGTATAACGCATGTGAGCAGAGCATCGTCTCCTTCGTATGCGTGGACCACTCCATGTGTACCCTCTCCGTCGATAGTAGGATTTTCCGACAGTGCTAAAAAGGAAATAAAAAATAACTAAATAAAAGCTGCAATAACGTCAGTACTCGAAGTATATTTTTATCGTAATTTATTCTAATTTTCCATGGACATAACTAAAATCTCTTTGTAGTAACCCCCCAAAAAAAATTGAAAAAAAAATTGGAAAAACCTTTTGGTTTATTAATCCACTTCGACACTCCTGTTTTAACATAGCGATGATTTGAATTTAAGAATTTTTATATTTTTACTTTTTAGAATTGGTGGCGCTACATGGCAACTACCGGTATAAGTACGAACTTGCATATGAACTGAATAATGTCAGTCAGTTTGGTACAGGATACATGTTGCACACAAAAGCAATGAATGTATGACTGGGAAAGAAAAAGAAAATTCATTAGCAGATAGCGGTAAAACTTTTCTTTCTTTCTACCGATTTCTAAAAGGGAGGTTATATGTTCGTTATTTGAAGCTACAGCTTTCGGGTTGTATCCGACGATAAGCGAAACAAAATCCATAGGCTCGTAACGAAGGCGTCAAAATCTAACCTTGCATCAGGATTCAGGTATAGAGTATATGACAGATGTTATTAAAGCTCATGGCATGCAGGAAAACTTGAAAGTCATCCGAACAAACTCGCTGTTGGACTGCTACATACTGTTAGTGATGTGAGGGCGGCTGAAGCATAAGAAACCCATGACCTTGTTTAAAGTAAATACTATCGGGCAGGTACCGTTGGATACTTCTCCCTTCATGCTTAACAGTTCCCTCGTTAAGTATATTGCTGAATGACCTAAATGGTCAGTTTGTAATGCAATAAGTTAAAAAATGTATATATATATATATATATATATATATATATATATATATGTATGTATATATATATATATATATATGTATATATATATATATATGTATATATATATATATATATGTATATATATGTTTTCGTCTTTTTATGTTTGTTTACGCATAACTTTTAATTATTTAGGCCGATTTTAAAATGGTTCTTTGTTAGTGTACCGGCCAAAGATAGTTCCGTACGAGGTATATTCTCGGCAGTAATTAAAATGTAATTAAAATAAAAGGTTCGAAAAAACAGTGTCTCTTTAGGGAAATTATTAATATAACACAAACGCTGATGGCGCTTGAACGATTAGCAACGTTCTTTACCGTGAAATCGGGGGAAAAAAAAAATTGTAATGTAGCCAAACAAAAAATCAACTATCAATGATAAAATTAAATGCGGATTCAAATAAAAAAAATTGAAACCCACATAGCGCCATTTACACTGGCGGAAATATTATGTATCTTAACAAAAATAATACATTTCAGAGTAATGCTAAAACAGCATTTATGCCTTAATTAGAATCTCGATACGTTAAACTCCCGAATTACAGCAATTAAAAACTGCATTCAAAATTTCTGACATTTTTTATGCTTAACTTATAGGAAACGACTGATTTTTTTTTTTTTTTTTTTGCCTGAACAATATATAGTTCATTTGGCCAGACTAACCATTCTAATGCCTTAATACATGCGGGGTTTTAATTATTCCAGTTCGTGAATTTACCGAGACCCCAATAAATATTAATATTACTACACCACCTTTAAGTATAACTATAGAACACGTAATATCTTTTTATCGTGTAATTTTACTTTTTGACGCAATTTTATTAAACTTTTAGAATAATAATAAATCTTCACTTTTTTCCTGTTTTGATAATGGGTCATAATATTACTAAAAAAATAACAGTAGAATTTTCAACTACGCCGACACGTTTAGTATCGTTAATATTTAGAGATGTGGGTTTATTCATTATTCGGCGACTTTATTTATTTAAATTATAGCTGTTTTCATGGTTTTTTTTTTTTGAATAAGGATTGACCACCTATGACCGCCTAAGAACTCGTAACTGCTGTTTGTTTATGGTTGTTGCAAAGCGATTTTTTAAAATTTCATTCTAAGTTTTTTGTATTATTTCAAAAGTCGGTGATTTTTTGATTTTTTTATTATTTCCCGGATATTTCTCGTTTAAATTATTAATTATTTCTCGCGGAAACAAAAAATTCCAACAAGCGATATATATATATATATATATATATATATATATATATATTAGCGGGAAATAACTGTGTGGAAATTTTGATTTCCATCTGATTTCCAGGGAAATAAATTTTTGCTTTAACTTTTGAAGTGGTGAAGACTTTGCAAGTTTCCAGCGAACTTACTTCAGTGCGGGACAAGGCCGCTTCTCGTAATGTAAAAATCCATGTCGACGTCGAGGAGGGCTAAAATTCAAGCGCGTAGCTGTATGTTTTAATTTTTTATCAACTTTCAAAAGTGCTTGTATAAACGAAAGAAATGGAAGAAATTTCGTTGCTTTAAGTGTTCCGTAGGCGCTACATTAAAACGGTTCTAGAGAATTGTTGCACAGGGCGGATTCTTTCGAGTTAATCGAAGTACGAAAGTTTACACGCGAGATAATAACATAAATGGAATTTTTTCTCTTAGCAGCTTTCTTTTGTTATCCGCGGCCTTATTTTATTGTCTGTAACTTCCAATCACTGCTCGCCGCTACTAATGCACCACGAAATCGTTGAAGCATGTCAATAAAAAGGAACGCTATAGCCGACCGAGAACATTTCGACTTCTTATTTTCGTTCGAAAATCGAAAGCGCAAAAAATAAATTTTTCGAATTCTATACCTCTTTCTAATACGTAATAGAAATAAAAATTCAAATTTTCTCCTTTTCCAAACGCTGCAAATAATTTTACAGAGCAGATTTACGACTTAACCAATCGTATTATTACATTATAATTGCACTTAATTTATATGAAATTAGTTAAATGTTAAAAAGCGAAAAACCTAAATAATGAACAAATTTAACCGGCTAAAATAAAAACCCGGTAAATTAAACTTATCGATCCTGAACATCTTTTTTTTGTTTTTCACCGTCGTCGAAAGGAACGTTATTAATTTACGAATTATACATTGCTCCCCATCTAACAGATTGGGAGGTTTGACGAGAGCTCAAAAGTTGTTTATTGTGAAAATTTTTTCTCTTGCAAACTAATAAAAATAATAACAACGCGAATCGTTTTCCCTTAATTCAATATGTTATTTTTAAGAAAATTCAGAACCGCCTTTTTTTATTCCAATTTTAATATTTTAGAACCAATTATTAGCTCATTTCGAGCAGAATTATTAACTTTTATGGTTGTGAAAAAATCGTTAATAATCCGCCGTTAAAAGTTACTTTTAAGTCGGATTAAAAGGCTTTTAAAATGACCAAAGATTCTATATACTAATTTTTTTTCCAAAAAAACATTAATAAAAGTTTTTTGAAGAAAATTAACAATAACACGTGGATGTATCGATAATTATTATCAAATTATTATCATTTTGTATTACCAGGACTGTTGTAAAATTTTCGTTTCATACTATCGGTATATACTTCGTCGTAATTAATATTTTTTTGTAGGTTACTAAAGAAGAGGATCGATCATCGGACCTACGTATCATTCCGAGTTAATAGAGAAATTAAGTTCGTTTTACTATCCCTTTCGAAGCACTTTTTCCCGCTTTTTTTAGTTGTCCAGACGGGTGTATACAATCCTGCTTTAAAGAATGTACCATTTTAATATAAATTCGATATTATTCGAAAAATAATATTTGACGCTTTTTTGTTTCGATATCAAAAAATTTTTTGTTGCCATTTTTGTTCCTTAACGGCATTGGCAACTAAATCGTTCGTCTTAAAAATGTGCAAAATACGAAATAAAATTGGATTTTGAAGAAATCTTTTTGGTTACTGATGGTGATTATTTTTAATGAAAATTATGCGATGTCACGACTAAACGCGAACTCTACCGATTGTGCAACGGCCACCGTGATTACGCGCGTTCATTATTGGGTTCGCATTTTGCGCATGAGGAATTTGTCCGAGCAAGAGTACTTGAAACGAGGAGGTGTTTGTTGCAGCGAAATGATGCCGTTCGCGAATTATCCTTAGAACATTTCCTGACGGACCTTCTGTTGAGATTGGTACACATGGTGGTACGTTCGTGTTTATTAATTATTAAGGGACGGAACCTCGGCAATATTAAAAATGAAATAAAATCATTTAGAAATTCAAATTAAACGAAGATTGCACTTCTCATTAAACCAAGACCGGAGATTGCGTCTGCAGACACATCTTACCGTGATTAATAATCAGTGGCAGTGTGTCGTATCGTTAAAAAAAAAAGATTAAATACTACAATTTTCAACGCACATTACTAATTAATTATTTTTATTAATAAAAATAGGACCGAACTTAATAACTAATTTCAATATCCGTTTAATTTGTTTAAAAAGTGTATTAAACATCTTCGACTAATTCGATTTTAATTGAATTTTTAAGTCACTATCATTTTATGGCTTATTCGATGTATTTAAAAAAAGTGTTTGGAACTAATAATTAAAGAAAAGCGTAAGCGAAATGCGATATTGCTTAATGGATAGTTTCGTTTCCTTATCAATATTGAAGATCTGTAGCGATAAAGTTTTAAGTCGTAGCGGAGTAAGATTAGATATGTCGGTGTTTTGTGTTCGCTGGTTTTGTTCGCTTCATAGTTTTTGACTTTTATTCGTTATCGTTTACTTCATTTTTATTGATTTCCTTCTTTTATTTTTCTTCTATTCAAATTCATCCAGTTCTTGTTTTCGTTATTTCCTCTAATTAATTCGTTTTAACTCCTTTCTCCTTATTTGCTTTTACTTATTTGAAATAGCCCTTTTTAGAGCTTCCGTTCGATTTTGTTGCGTAATCGCGTGTTAAATTGTCTAAATAACCATTTTTTGGGAATCGCTAAATTTATTTAACCGCATTTTTCGGATTTAGTGTTACTTGCTTAATCGAAGTGATGAGAACCTATTTTTTCGTATCGCGAACTTCCGTTTTCGTTTGTTCGTTTTTTTCAAATAAACAACTTTATTCAACGAAGTTATATTCTCGTATTCAGTTTTAACAACAACAAAAGACAACTGAATTTTGGCGAAGAATAGCCTACCATTTATAAAAATTTCCTCAAAGCAAGCTTATATATTTATATACAATATATATGCCTATTATCTATTTAAGTTTTGAAAGTGATTTTAGTTATTAAAAAATAATGCCAAATAAATTTTGTAGGATTATTTTGAAAGTCTCGGAGAAAGCCACAATTGTATCTTTATCGCTCTAGTAAAATTATCAAAAACCATATTCGAAAATTGTTCACACTTATGAAACCATTGTCGAAAACTAATAATAAACCATAAACCTCGAAATAAGCATAAAAGCTACAAAGATAGTTACCGGCACTGTTATAATTTTTGTTTTTCTTTTTAACACGATTGCAGTTGCGGCCATATTGTTGATGAGGATCTTTTTGTGGGCCGAGCCCAAAAATCGCAGACATGGATAAAAATACTTTTCTTTTTATGCTGGTCACACCGCGCATTTAGTTTAAATATATACAATACATTATAATCAGGTATAACGGCTAACAAAACATAGGAGCTTTCCTTTCCTTTAAGTTATCCTGTATAATTTTTCGTCTACACATTTATTTCCCTTCAGACTGCTAATTGCACGAGTTCTAGTACCGATCTTTTTTGACTCCCTTGCTATCTCTCCATAGTAGTTCTGGCCGTTTCCACCTTCCCCGAATAACTTTCTTAGTGTCCTCAGTTTCCTTTTATCGTCCTACGTTCTTCCATCTTGATGGGTAATCGTCCGTAGCTGACAAGCCCAATAAAAAAGTAAAAAAAAAAAAAAAAACAAAAAAACGTGTCTTCTTATGGCCGGGCTTAATCCAAAATTTTTTTGTTATCATGAAGAAATGTCACGAAATTTTATCAATAATTTGCTATGGAAGTATCTTATTTATATTTAAATCCATAACCTCTTTTTAAAAAAATTTGTAAATATAAAATGAACAGATTCACCTTATTAACAAACAAAAGTATAAATTTTATACTTCTGTTTTTGTCAATAAGGGGAACTGATTTATATCATATTTATTTATATTTGTAAATTTTTCATTTAATTTTTGATCAACAGTTTGAGTTCATGCTTTTAGTAAAACGAAATAATTAGTCATATTTGAACACCATCCGAAAGGTCACAATAAACTTCTATTCAAAACGTACGAAGGTACCGGTTTTAAACCGCACACTATTCGTTAACACAGGTTGTTGTCGTTTTACTTATTATTTTATTTATCGCAAAATTTTTGTAAATCTCTATAATAAACTAGTAGTTCTTTTGGTGGTCAGTACATGTATTATCACGATGATGAGAGTAAATGTTTTTTTTTAATTGATCACCGAACAGGAATAATAATAATTATAATAATAACGGTAATAATTTAAGCTCTATAAAATAAGATAAAGGAACCTCGCTGCGTTACATCGATTAAAATTAAGGATATTTTTGAAATTTTTTTGAAATTTTAGCAGATATTTGTTTGAAGCGAATCCAATGAACCTTTTACAGAGTTCTACCGATACATTAAAGATACTAAATCTAATGATATCAAAGACTACAAACCAGTTGTTCGTTTCAATTACCTCCCGATATTTCCTTCGTAAGTAACGCAACGCTAAGCAATCCTTTTTGGTTGAACAAAACGCGACTCTGGTAGACCGATGCGAATGTGTAATACAAAATTGTCTTTCAATTACGAGTGAGACAGACCAACTGTGTCATCAGCAATTCAGCTTATTCTCTTGTAATGAACTATCCTTACCTCTTACTGTCGGTAGAAAACCATCACGCGTATCGTTCAAATCAACACGTAGAACTGATTTATCAAATGTAACAGTTTTAACGTTATCGCCATTTTAATACCAAGAATTTCGTCCCACGTATGTGAATGAAATGATTCGTAATTCGAAATATGTACCTTTTTTCTTTTATTTTGCAAATGAAGAACGTAATTTTCGAAGACGGGAAATCTTAAGTAATTTTCTCACGTTGCAATTATTTATTTTATTTCTTATTTCGTCAAGTTTATTTTTAGTACTTTATTTTAAATATTGGATTTTTTCTTTTCAGTTTAGAATGAAAATTTTACCTAAAATTTATTGAACACACTTTTAGTAAAATCATTTTGACGCTAACTTTTATTCAAGCCGAATAATTAATATAGCGGATTTATAGATTTAGCGGGAATAAAGACGACAATTTTCTGTTTATTTTATTAGTGTAATATTTTTATCAGATTGTAAAATTTATCGGATTTATTTACTTATTTCAATAATTCGTTAGTATATTTAATAAGATGTGTAATAACAGTGTTTTCGCTGGTTTTTCAAGTAATAGGTTTAAATTTATTACTTTTATTTGTTTATTTACTTTTTTGATTTTTTATACGAATTATATCGTTGTTTATTCGGCGACTGTCGCATTCGTCGAATGAAAATTCATACTTATCGGATGGTAAAATTAATAATGAAAACGGGGGTTGATCGAGTAAAACGATCGTTTAAAATTCGGCTTCGAAGTGACACTGGTAACTTCGTGAACGAAATATTAAAATTATTCATTTTCGACTTAAAATTGTTTTCCTATTAACCGAAATATTTATTAGACGATACAACCGACAATGATGTAGGAGTCCTCTCAAGATGAAAAGAAAAAATAGGATCTGCAAAGGTAATTTACGACAATCATGTCGTATTTAATCGGATACCAGAGTGGAATAAAAGCAAATGAATTATCGAACGGATAGACATAAATAACGATCACTAAACCAATGCGTAACGATACATACAATTTAAAGCAACATAGTGATTAGCCGCGTAAGATCACCAAACTTTACAAAAAAACAAACAAACAAACAATGCCCTGAAAACTTTTATATATGTATATACGTTTATAAAAATATACAACATCCACTCTTACAAGTAGGCCTGACATGCAAGCAACTCTTTATCAGTAACTTAAAAAATGCAATATTGAAGTTTGATGCTTGGCTTAAAGGTTAAAAGGAAACCAGGCCAAAATAAAAAATATATATTATTTAGCCTTTGCAATTTTCAAGCATACACTTCAGTTTCGGTAGCATTTTTTTTTTTTTGAAGATTTGAGAGATTTTTATTACAACTATTATTTTTGTAAATTAGTTTTGCAAATGATTGAACTTTGCAGGAGTGAATTTTTTTAACTTGCAATTATCCATAAAATCATCTTTCATAGTTTGATGGAGTTAACCGGTCATGAACTATATTCGTAAATATGTTTTTAGCGCTTCATTCCTCTGTGTACTTTTGTTCTATGTCGTTGTCATTTCTAAGCTAATTGGAGTTAACGAATTACTACGCAATTACATTTAAGGAATAATTATAGGTTCGATTGATTTCTATTTCGATCTATGTCAGATTTATCGAAAGGCTAATTATTCGACCTAATGTTTCTTGGTCTCCCTCCAGAAACATTTTTTCTTCGTTGTTTCTTCTTTAAACTATCCGTAACTCACAAATTTCTTTAATCGTTCCGAAAATTCTCCACGATCTGTACGAAATTACAAGGTGATCGCGTCATAAAGATCCACTTCGCATATTTATGCTTATTCAATCAAAAGACTTCAACCGATTCGTTATTTCTTTGATTTATAATTTAAGAGCTAAGTTTTGTTCTTCGATTTTCCATCAGCTCGCATCGTTACTTGAAGACCTTTTTTTTCCCCAACTGTTTTTAAAAAAAGGTACCATTGCGTCTTAACTTATTAGCCCCGCAGTAAGGGATTGTACAAAGACAGTTCTTATTTTCTTCTGTCTCTTTCCTTTTTTTTTTTTTTTTCAAATTTATTTCGGATACTTTGAAACAGTTTCACCTAATTCGGAAGACGGAAGCACGGCGAAAATGTTTTTAGTCGCGTTCGATCGTATTCAATTCAATATATGGGTTTTAGGTGTGCTTTCGTTTTATTCGGATGGAATTCAATCTATTTTGCTGTCATCAGCAGATAATACGCAGTTTCTTCCTCTATAATAAATGTTATCGAATCGGCTACTATATATATATATATATATATATATATATATATATATATATATATAACTATAGCCGTATTCGTCGTATCTGCTCTCGAAATTTTTATGTAACAGCGGGCCGTGTCGCTCTATTCGACGAACTCAATTGTAACAGAATTAATAAGAAAAAAGTTAAATATTACAATATAAAGGCCTGAACATGCATTCCGGTTATTTTGTTACATGCGTATACTATTATAAATTATACTTCGTCAACAACGTTTGAACTAGAACCAATAACAACAAAGCACGGTGACGTATTGTCTCACGTTAAACCTGCATGCCTACACTAGTTGCAAGAGCGATTGTATATTTCCGAACCAGCAAGTCTTAGTGATACCGATTTATATAACAAATATGGTACCTTACCGCGTGCACATAGATTTGGCTTCTGCTGTTTACATACTCGTGGTTAAGTTCATTTAGTGGAATATTTGCGCATCGATAGAACTCAGCAGGACTCTGTCGTATTAGGTACAAAATAGAACTGTAATTCGGTGCGCTGATATTCGATTCATTGCGTTGTTTATTCGATTGTTAACCCTGTGCACTAATTTATGAAATTCTAATATAAAATTCTGCTATGAACTCTCCCGGTAAAAGACTATTTGAATCCGACCCTCATTCGTCGTAAACGAAGCGAATATTTTTGTTTACTTCTTTGAGATGTCATTTATCAGTGCCGATTTATTCAACGAACGTTGCGTTAAATTCGCGTTAAATAAAAATTACGCTTCTGTTTTAACAGGCAAATCTTTCAACTCAAGATCCCGGAGTGCAATCGGTTTCTTAAATATTTATTTAGTCGCATTGGCGTCGTACGGCTGTGTGTGTTCTCGTGTGTGAGTGTTAATAGTAGACTCTTTCATGTTGTTTTTTTTTGGCGCGTCTGTTATGGACATTAACCAGTGCGAGTGAAATTCTTTTTTAGAAGTTCCAATGTAGTACAGCAGGATTCAAACCCGGTTCTACTCGAACGAAACACTACTGCCTAACCAACTCTGCCCCGTGATAGCTGACTTTTCTTTCATGTGCAAAAGGTAAAAGAATATTAACCGAGAAAGGAAGGAATTACCTGGGCGAGGGAAGTAACGTATAAGTCGAAAAAAAGAATGCTACTGCGGGCGAAGTGTACTCATCAAGCAATGGCGACCAGCTCAAAGGCATAAACAGTTGTTTTCATTTCAATCGAGATACGAAGTTACCGAATAAACTTGTAAGAAAAAAAGACGCATTTTCATCGCTTTTAAAAATAATTTTCCCAGGAAAAAGGTTAACACAGTACGTTTCTAAAATAATATTTACTCGGGGAAATGCCAAACAATAATATATTCTAGAACTATGTTTAAACGATTCTCGTAGAAATTGTTGAATAAAAAAGTTCAAATTTTTACAGTTTGCATCCGCATCAAAATAAGTGAATAAATAGATAAAATAACATATAGGTAATGGTAGTAGGTGTGTCTATGTATGAATAATATGGGTATGTTGCATGTATATATGTAAATATGAATATACGGTAAATACAAACGTACGTATGTCTCTGTAAATATGAATATATATGTATGTATGCAAATAAAAGACTTTATGCGGGAAAACCAAAAAAAAAAAAAATAAATAAATAAATAAAAGTTTTAATTAAATTATAAACGGAATTTAAAAATCTGGCTTTATTTATCATGTTAGCGACATCAGTAGATATATAAGCGTGATTCAAAATTAAAAAAAGTACAGTACGAAAATTTACTTTTTTTTTTTTTTTTGGTTCCCCACTCCGGATGTAACCGGTAGGGAAAATTTATTAGGTAATAGAATAAATGCATAAATAACTCAAATATATATCACCACAAGTACCTTACTTACATGAACAACCCCATAGTAAAAAAAACAAAAACGGAAGTAAATAAATAAATAAACAAAAAGGAAAAAAAAACAAAATCCGATACTTAAATTAATTTAAGCTATTAAAATAAAAGAGAAGAAATTTCAACATCTGAATACTCCGCAGGAATACAAATCGTTGTCAGATAGGTGAAAGTGGTACAAATAACTTCGAAATCTTCCGTGTCGTCCAGTGAGAAATTGCGTTAAATAAGAATTGATATTGTTTATATTAATTGGATTAATTTTTACGTCCGCGATGAATAAGTTAATCTTCTAGTTGAACTTCCAGAGTTATTCTGCATTTCATTTCTTCCGCTAATCCACCGTAATATCTTATTAAATGTTTATAATAAGTAATTTTATGCTGCAGTTCGAAATACAGTAGCAGCTGCCCCCGCTATTATTAGCAACGCATCAGTCGGAGTTGTTCCATGTACTCGAAGAATAAGCAACAAAAATTTCCTTTGAATATTCACCAATAGCTTCTGTATACTTTTACGCTCTAAGGTCTCTTCGAAGAGAAATAAGCAATAAGGAAATAACGGAGTAACCAACATTTTATATATTATTAAACGATGATTGGCGTTCATCCCATAATAACGTCCAGAGATGGAATGCAATTTATTTAGAACACAATTGCTGCTTTACTATACAAGTATTTGAAATGCAAATGAATCGACGATATTAAACTTGAAATTTGGCACCGAGAAATGTAACGAATTGTAATAATCGCTTTTACGTTTCCTACGGGATAACGAAACATTTTAGTTTTTTTATCGTCCTACTCCAGAATATAGGTTAAAATATTAGTGATCACGAATGCCAGATCGTCTGCATAAAAATATCTGGTGACTGCATTAGGGAACTCTCCATCAGTGATAGGTCTGAAATGTACAAATTCCGGAGTACCAGACCCAAGATCGATCCTTGCGGACACCCACTGGTAACACTTCGGATGATATACGTTTGAAGTTTGTAACTAAATTGAATCGTTCCAGTGTCTAAGTATTGTCTTACTACCGAAATAATTGTATGATCGAGTGCTGTAATTTTATGGAATACCAGCCATGAATGTCTAAGGTCAAAAGACCGGTCGCAGTCCTTTTGAGTAGCGTATTTTTAATCTGTCCGATAATACACCAAATAAAATCGCCGTGGATCGGCTCTTCGTAAATTCCAATTGACGCTCATCGCCAAGTATAATACACGATTTAATAAAATGTACCCAGAGATTTTAGGTAATGCGCTTAACAAAACAATCGGTCTAATATTGCATCCAGATTTTAATACCAATACTGTGTTCCCTAACCGCCAGGCTTCTGGGAAAACACCAAATCGCAATAGAGTAATACATAAACTCTGTATCAAATTTGGATTATGGAAGTTTAAAATTTTTAAACATTTATTTGTCAACTGATCCAAGCCAGGAGCTTTATTTTTAGCGCGGCGTAGAATTAATTTCTGTTTTAGAGACAGACAATTCGCTGTTGAAGCTGAAGCTGTTAAGGCTAAATCCTTGAAATTTCTGCAGTTTATATGGAAAGGTTTCATTTCCAATCTTGCTTGAGTGTGTACGGAATAAAATTAGTCAACAAGAACCTGCACCTTTAATTCATTATCGTATATTTTTTGATTAGGTGTTATTTCGAATATTAAAACTTAGTTTAATCGATGAAAATTCCAAAAAATAAAAGTTTAATCAATGGTTTTGCCACATATAATAAAAAGAGTAAAAGTATAAGTCCCATACCCTTGATAAGGGGTATCATGGATTGTGAAGTTAAGCTTTTCATAATGGTACTTAAGGGTCTGATGGACCTGATGAGAATACTGAGACCAGTTCCTTTCCCTCGGCCGCTTTCACTTTCCACCAGGTAATTCTCTGGTATAACCAATTCAATTTCAGATTGGATATATACTTGGGAGCGATTCGGATCTGGAACGCGACAAGTCTCGAACCCGTGTCCTCTGGTTTAGTAGCCAAGCGCCTTAACCACTAGGCTACCGCGCTACCATGCCACATATAATAGCAGAAAAAAAGTTAAAATATAAAATTTTCAAATAAAAAAAAAAAAAAAAATTGATTTTAGAATCGGCATATAGGAAACAGTTTATTATGTCAGCAGCGTAATGAATGAAATGTATAGAAGTCTAGGACACTCATGTTCTAAGATATAGTTCTAATTTTTGCAACCACAGTGGGTGTAGAGGTACTAGTGTCGTACTAGTGTTGCATTATTGTTATGAATGTTTTATGATAGTTTCATAATATGAGTACTTCAGCATACTGAAGTATGTAGAAAATGTTGCACTAGTGTTGTGGTAATAACTCCACCTCTAAATGAAGCTTCCAGAATACTAAATTATGTAGGAGCACTAGTATTACTCCAGTGATTTTTTCAGCGCTTAAAACTATTGCACTGAAGTGTAAACCTTTTTACACCCATCTACTTTCTCTACAGACTCCTTTGCATGAATTCCCATCACTAAATAGTACTTAACCACAACAGGGATTAGGAAGACTTCGAAACTAATTCATTTTAATAATTTTGTAACCCGTACTAAATTGCTCTGTATGTTCGCATGCATGTGCGTTTGATGATGTATTTTAATAACTTGCTAATTTTTAATGTTCATATGTGTGCAGGTGCTAAGAACATATCACATTTCTCGCTAACTAGCCAACTTTAATACATTTTTAACCTAAACTAAAACCTTTGTTTATGTATGCTTTTGAGGATATGTTTCATTATAGCTACAACTACCCGATGTTAATGACCCACTAAGCCAATATTACCACGTTCCACATGTTTGTTCGAATGAATCTATCTCCAAGAATGATTTTGGTGTGATGATTAATCTAAATCAGATTGCGTACCAACCTTTTATTGTCACTGGTTGTTCAGGCATATAATTTTATTTATATATCACATATGTTTGAATCACATGTTGTGTTTATGTAATCTAAAAACTGATGTACTTTTAACCAAAATAACTGTGGTAAGAGAATATGTTTCATCTTCTAGATTTGTAGACTTCGCATACATCTAGCCGAAATAAACGCAATACTAACGTTATTGGGGTTTTATTCTCGTTCTTGCCTGTATGATTCTAGTGAGAGATATTTTCGAAATAAGTAACCAACAACATCGCCTATCCTTCGCCCGTTTTGCAGTGGGAGGAGACTTAGTCCACGTTTTCGCAATAGCCCGTACAACTTTGTTTTCCACACGTTCTGTGACATCAACCGACGGAAGCTTATGCACACTCGTGTTATATTTATGTGTTAGTTCAGGTAATATTCGTAGCCGTTGCTTTTATCTGTTAACGATAAAGTTTTTTCCAGCCCTCTAACGTCTGATTAAACTATTGAACAATGGACGCCTTTAAGATACTGTAAGAAAATTGATGCAATGGCTGAGAACAGCACACACTTGAGCGTTATAGAATTTGGTAACTGGATCCGTCTGCAAGTGTTTAAGCGTTGCCACCACTGGCTCTGGTATCAGCTTCAAGCTTTTGCAATGGAAAGGCGATTTTTGAGGTTGTCCATACACATTTGTTGAATGGATTCGTCACAGTTGGAATAAATTTGCGCTCATGATTAAATCGAGCATATTGTCGCGTATTGAGATCGACGTGTTCTCATTCAAGGCAAGCAGACACATCGTATAAGATATCTTTTTCCTACAGATTTGTGGATCACATCCACTATACCTCACTGGAAGCGGCTAGTAGACGTTGGTGTCCTTGTAACAAATTAGTTTTTCTTTAATTACAGAAATTTTGTTATCTACACTGGTATTGCGATTCATCCCCAGCTAACTGTTGTAATCGTTGTAATAACTCGTTGACGACGTCCCTATACTCTAATATCTCGGAGTTGTCGATTGAATTCGGCTTATATTATAATCTCATCTTTCACCACCACAACTACCAAGGTTATTATCAAATAAATAAATAAGTTGTGGGTCTCACTGGTAAAGTATGCCTGTTGCGTGAGTGCCCAACACTCTTATTATCGTTTGCATTAATTGTAAATAAAATTACAATTAATCATTCTTACTACATAAATCGAACACGTATTAAACAAAGAAATATCAATCAAAGTATGCATAAATATAAAAAGCTCAATAACACGCCTGTACATAAGAGCCGTTTACAAATTGGACACGTCACATACATTAACGTGCAGGAAAGAAAAAGGAAAGGACACGGGGAAATAAAAGGTTTAAAAAAGCCCTAACAATAAAGGAAAAAAGGAACGCAGCAGAATTCCTTGATCTTTGCACCATTCTTGCAATCAGTTCCTCACACTTCCCAACTCTTCCATACACCAATTCTTTTTTTTTTCGATTTATTATGTGACTATGGTACTCATTAATTTAATTAGAACCGAATCATCAGTATTGTCGATTCGTAAATTTACCCCTCTAGGATGAATGTAATAAGTGTTACTTTGATTCCCCTTGTTAGTCGAGTTTTTTCGAAGGAATACGGAAATTGATATTTTTTAAAACTAGAAATTTCGATTGTTACATTAAAAGCCGTTAGAAGCAGTTCTTTTTCAATAAAAACATTCTCAATATTGAAGGAAATACTCATATATTTTTCGGCTTTCTATAGTTCATTTTATTGGATCTTTTTTATTAGGATCAGGAAGAGTACAAATTTCCCATATACTGCTTCTTTCTTTATTTAATGACTATTTGTTATTAAATTCGGCGGAATTTCAGAAAGCTTTTTACGGATTCGTGTTTTATTATCCGATTTCTTTTTTTACATTTAGTGTTAAGAACTTGTATAGACTTCATCGCTGTCTTCTACATCGGACGGACAGCGGATACCATTCCGTTTTACAACATGCTACGCAAGAGAAGTGTTTAACTTTTATAAAGCAGCTGACATATTTATTCGAAGAACGTGTTGCGAAAAGCCGCGTTGTCATTACAGAAATGTCTAGTCAGGGAGTTGCAATAAGTACAAGTTCAAAACACGTCTGCAGAGCTTTCGTTGAGCTTTTGTTCTTCCATTTCAGCGAAAGTTCACACACTTTACGAGCACTGCCTATCGCTCCGGATATCAAGATAGCCCACTTTCTACGGGTCCCGACATTTATGCTATTTTATTTGAATGCGTACCATGAGCTAAATTGCGGTAATAGCTCTCGTGCGTTATGTCCCCTGCGTACACGTATGTATCAGTAATTTAAGTACATATCTACGTTTGCTATTTCCACTTTATAACTTTTCTATTCTCCAGGTACCATTTTGCAACTTACACAATGCTTAAATTCTGAAATACGGCCTTTGCAATTTTAATGAGTACACTTGTTCAAAGGATGTAAAAACGAAAGTTTCGTACCGGATACTTCGAGATAAAAAGGCTAGACTGCGTACTGCCGTGCAAAACGAAATATAATTCTGCGAGCAACAGTGCAGCATAAAGAAAACATAAAATAGAAGAAAATTTCTTAAGGAAAAATAAATAAAATAGGAAATTTAAAAATAAATGTTAATCTTCCGCATAAGTTTCAGTGACCAATTATTTCTTTACTTCACGCGGTTGCTAATAAAATGTTGCTTAGGTCGCAAACATACATTTAAGCGATAGAGCCATCCTCTTTTTATCGGTAAAGATATTATATATATATATATATATATATAGCTATTTCGTGATTGCGAAAAAAACGGATTATTTTATAATAGAGGAATCGAAAAAAATATTCCTTTACCGTAAGAAGAAACGTGTAAAGTACAGAAAATTTATTTATTTTTTTAAAATTAAATTAAATGTTACTGTCTAATTTGTTGTTTTCGATGGTGACTTTTTTTACAGTATTTTTGTATTTCTCAAAGGTAAAAGACACTCGCAACGCATAGGTCTTAAAAGCGGACTCCGAGTACCCCCCCCCCCCCACACACACACATATATATTTATTGCCAACTACGGTTATGTAGTTGGCCAGGGTTGGTTTTTCGTTCGGGCAGAACCGGGGTCGAATTCTGCTGGCGCACATTGAAACTTCTCAATTTTAAAAGAAGATTTCCTTACATTTGCCTCGCTTTATAGTATATGGTGTTGGTATACTACAATTAAATCGCGGACAATTTAAGGAGAAAAGGATATTTCACAAAGAAAATTCAGCGGAGTTCAATCAAAATTATAAAGAAATAATTTCGTAAACCTATTACACTATACACCATGTTGCTTAAATTTCTGTCTAAATAATGCAATGGAAATTTCGTTAATTAGTTTTCAATAATATCAGAAATGATTAATTTCTTTAAAACTTCAGTAAAACGTACTAAAATTTTAACTTTAACCAAGTCCAGCATAGAAAATAATACTGTCATTCATTGCGAATCTATAGTAGTTTTACAAACGCAGTTATTGTACTTTTTCAGAAAGTTTTAACTTCATAATTTCTCCATTAAAGTAAATAATAAGTACTTAGTTTCAAAGTTGTAATCACTATATACTATTTCGAAATATTTACAGTAAGAATCTATTAATAAATTTTAAATTAGCGCAAAAAATATTAGAGAATTAGGTGAAGAATTTTCAAACTTAAGACTGAATATATAACTGTTTAGCTAGGAATTTTCCTCGAAAATGCCGAAAATAGTATAGGTGCAGAAAAATAAATTCTGATCCAATTTGGAATCAATAACAGCTGATGAGAACTACCGATGGGAAGAACGGTATTTGTTGAGGGACGGCGTAATCCTTCCGATGAAACGTTAATAATAAATATGTGTTGTTTTCATAATTATTATTATTATTATTTTAGATGACAGCTACTCAGAAGGGTTTCTTGATGAAATGCCCGTTTCACTGGAAAACGTGTTTGTATCATAAAAAACCTTTTCTAGGCCTTGACAGTCCATTAGCAATTAATAACAATTTCCAAAGTTTTTTTTTACCAGCAGATAAAAGTGATCTTTGAAAAACAAGTAAAATTATTTTAAACACAAAATTGAATTATTAATGGACACCTTTAACCGGAGAAATTAAAAGGATCCTTTATCTAAAAACGCTTTTCTAAATCTAATAACCACTGAAAAGGACAAATTTTCAAATATGATTTTTTTTTGTATAATTAACAACAATGCCAGTCGCAACATCTTCTCCTAAAGGGTCTCCTATCCATCTGTAAGATATTCTTAATAGTGTTGGGAAAGAAACAAACTTCTCTGGTATTAACAACGATTTATAAAGAAATTAAAGTCGATATTAATGAAGTAATAAGTCAGCACATTTAAGAACTTCTAGAAGGTTATGTTTCTCATAGTATGTTTAGGTATACATATATATATATATATAAAAAAAAGATAAAAATTTACAACGTCATTCCTATCGGCATCGACACAAAAAAAAAGAATGGCATAATCACAAAAATTCTATCCTAACATTTAACTTTTATTACATAAAATTGAGACATTTTTCCATTACATAAAACTAGGTTTTCTAATGAGGGCCTACCTAAGAATTACGTTGTAATTAACATGGGCGTCGACAGCGGTAGGCAGGGAGGGGCAGCTACCCCCCAATGTAGCCTTGAAAATTTTAAATCAACTGACATTGATGAATATTCATAGGCGCGTAATCATGGACAATTTGGAAAACTTGTGTTTTAATTACGATTTTATTCTTGTTTAATAAAATATTAAGCCTTTACAACTTATAAATTTTATTTTTACTATAACTCATTTCCTCTTTCTATCATCTTGCCCCTCCTTGGCTCATCGGCTGGCAACGCCCTTGGTAATTAATATATCGCACACACACACACACACGCAAAAAGTAGAATTTTGGAGGCGCGCATAAAACGATTTTTATTAAATACATCCTGGGTCGAAGTGTAAATATTTTTTGTACAGTTATTAATTTTTAACACCAATTTAAAACAATTATTTAATTTTTTATCAAATACCCCGACGCGTTTCGAAGACAACGCTTCATGACCACTGGAGTTACTATAATATTTTTTGTATTATTTTAAAATACACGGATTCAGAGTTGCACAATCGACGAGACCGAACGGAGCTGGTGTCGAACTGGGAACAGAAACATAACAGGACGAGATTAGAGTTACTCGGCATATATTAGCATGGGTTCGAATCTGGTTTATTTAGCGGTGCTATGCCCGCGTAAGAAACCGAAACGGCCGGGCGCCAGGTATCGCCGGGTTTCGCTTTTGATGTGCTCTTCGCGGTTACTGTTTATTTTTTCATTTATTTCTGAAATTAATTGTTGAAGGTATTGTAGTGGTACTTTTATTCTGAAAATTTTAATAAAAAAGCGATTTCAACTTTTTCCAGCGAAACGTATCATTATTAATCCTGCAATGTGCATAAGTACGTACGTATTCTTAGCCATCTCTTTAAATTCGGAACTATACATTTTTATGGATGATGCAACGTCTGAAAATGAATTAGGAACCGAGGTTTATTAATTAAAAGTAAACAGGTACTAGGCAACAATAGCCGACGATAGACATCGCTCGTTAGCTAGAACTACTTAGAAAAGAGGCTTTCCAACTTTGACGGAGCTTTTGCAAACTTACTTACAAAGAACATTATTACTGCGCTCTACACAGCTTAGTCCGGTCCCAAATCAACAGATTTATTTGCCGACATCCGTACGGCAAACTGCCCCAGTTAATTTTCCCGTTGGCAGCTTTTTTTCCATTTAAAATGCGATTACATTCAGCATCGAAACTCGAAATTTCAACCGAAAGACCAAACCGTCCCAATTTACATGTCCCATTCCAAGTCAGACACAGGCGCAACCAGGACAGCTATTATCGGAATGTGCAGTAATCTTCGGGCTTGACGGTATTTCGTCATAAATTTCGGCAGCCACATATCATTTTTATAACTTTCCGCCTATTACATTTTATCGAGAATGCATTTTTTAATATGGCCGGTTACATCGTTTGCTAGTTCCCGATCGTCCGTATTACTCCGTTCCATCAGCGGTCGCCCAACGTCGCCGAACGCGTCTGAAGTAGCACATTCTTTTTCGGAACTTACTGGTTCTCGCTCGGCAGAAAATCGGTCCGAAACAGATAAAAGTTGGCAGAGCTATCGCAACGCACGCACGATTATTTATGAAAAGGCTGTCTACGAAGAGACACGTTAAAGGCTTATTCGTCCGTTTGCGTAGTTAATTTGTCGTTCTCGAAGATGATTGGCACAAAAGATCCTGGACAAGTTTTCATCGCTGTCGCCATACGTGACCGGGCAATTAGCGTCGCAGCGTTCGGTTATGAAACGAACGCTAATTAATTTAGTTAGCAACGAGCGAGCAGAAACTTTTTACCGCAGATATTCTTTTGTGTAATTTCCAAATAATCTTGTGAAGTTGTTGCACGTTGCGCAAGTCCTGCTGAAGTCACCTCAAGCGGCATTCGACATTTCTTTCTCCATTAAAACTTCTTTCGGATTAAGGGCATGTTACCACGATTGGGGAAAATTAATGTGTTTCTCTGTTTACGCGTTATCTAGTTTCATTATTTACCACTATTATACTTATATATAAAAGTTATCACATTTTTTCACGCACCGGAATTTGTGTAAAAATAAAATAAACCAAAATGATCACACTAAATATATATATACATATATTAATTACAAAGTAATTCTTAGGTCGGCCCCCATAAATGTCCTAATTTTATGTAACGAATGTTATTTTGTATCAATGCCGATAAGAGTAACGCTGTAAACTTTTATCATCTTATACATAGTATAGAAGCGAAAGAGTAAGAAATACAAGTAAGAAGGATCAAGGGGCAGAGCCCCTTGCGAGACCAAAGTGGCCGAGTTTATATATGTATAAAAAGTAAAGTGAGTTCCATACCCTTGACAGGGCGTTGGGATTGTGAAGTTAAGGTTCACAATGTACTAAGCCCAACGGCACTAATGAAAGTAGGGGGGGCCAGTTCCTTTCTCTCGACCGCCTTTACTTTCCTAGATTTCTATGGTACCCAATTATTTCAGGCTGGGTAAGCTTGGGAGCGACTTGGATCCGGGACGAGACAAGTCTCGAAACCGTGACTTCCAACTTGCTAGCATATATATATGTATATCTTTATATATAAAATTGTGAGACAGGTGTGTTTGTCACTGAGCTTCTTCTAAACGGCTTTAACGATTTCGATTAAATTTTTTTCGGGTGTTTGAGAGGGTCCATGTATGGTTTAGATTCACAATTGGACCAGGTAGACCCCCCCCAAACCGCACAATTTCACTTATTACTTCTGGGGGGAGAGAGATGACGAAACATGTCCTTATCACTGAGCCGTGCAGTGATGTCACAGGCGACAACATGATAATAATAATAATGATCGTTAATCATTTTGATTCACTTCGATAAAACAAATGTATTGCTGCCATGTGTAATTAAAATACTTTTCATTTTGATTTTTGTACATTTATTGAACTTAATCCATTTTGAATATTAATTTTATCTTAATAAAAAACTGAATTTAATTCAGCTAATAAGTTAACACAACATTTATTGATTCTGAGGCGGTATGAAGTTCGCCGGGTCAGCTAGTATTCATATATACAGGATAAATGTCATAAAAAATATAGTGCCATTTTTTGAAGGCTGCGGCTTTAGATTTTACTGGCCGTCAAGTGGTTTTTACAAAATTTAAGATGGTCTCAGATGATATTTTTAATATTCGAAATTAATGTGTTTAAAATTAAGGTTAGCTAAGGATGAGTCTGGAGCGAGTAGTCGAAAAAAGAGAGTAATGTGTTAACTGTCAACCTTGTCAACCTTAAAAACGCCTTTATATATGCGGATGAGGACTCGATTTGTACGATATGTATTAGCGTAAAGTCTGGAACTTTGCCCGAAATCGCGCTCGTTGATTTATCACCGTCTAGCATTTTTTTTTTTTTTTTGCTATTTTATCTCACCAGCTAGGCCATTGATACGTTGACTCTGTTATTCAGCAGGAACTCTTTCTCTTAGCGATTACTTAAATTTAATTTTTAAGCGACTCTTCCGTGTGACCACCCAAATCATGCTTTTTTTTTTTTTGTGAAAAGTTTTTTGTTTGAATTCGTATTTTCCTAATCCAACTTTCAGATAAATACGTATATTTCACATACCAAAGAGGAATTTCTATGTACCCTTTGTCCTGGCGATTTCATTTAATCAGCAATCGTCATAACCGATACATACCACTACCATTGTTGCTATACTTTTATTTCGAAAGACAACTGTACAATACGTAGAGATCTCCAGCGGAATTTTTTTGTCGAAAATCACAATACAAAACTTTCATGGCTTCCAGGTAATATTGCACATAAAGAGTTTACATTGATTAGTGTCATACAGCTTATCAATCATCTACTCACCAGAGGACATGCCTAATACTGTTTATAGGTTTCTTCATATATTAGAAACAAATACGGTACATATTATAAATTTTAATAATGATTAGTATGTAATATTGCTGATTAGTGTCAGTCTATAAAAATCGTAATCGTAGCGTGATTATTACTCTGAAAATTATGGTTTTTATAAATGAAAATTAGTCAGCAATGTTAAATATTAATTAATTGTGTTTGCGGTGTACATGTTTTATTTAAAAATTTATACTAAATTGTTTATTTTATCCGTATTCTTTTATTTCGCTGAAATTAAGAAATACGCTAAATTTATATAAACTCAAAGCCATTTCCTTTAATTTAAAAAACGCCATCCGAAGTATTATCAAATTCGTAAACGATAGTCGGAATCCTCACACACGTTCTTAATCTAATGGTTACACAAAGAGGTTTATAAAAAATCATCAGTTATCATCCTAGAGCGGAGTAATAGCCGCTTTACTTGAACACGGCAAAAGGTGTAAAAAAGAACATACGCCTTTTTTCTTCACACTAATCTAGGGTACGGTTGTTGAAGATGCATTTTTTCCTCTCTTAATTACCTCCATACAAGAAAAAAGGCAAATATTAATGTCGAACCTAGAAAAAACCAAAAACCAAAAAAAAAAACTTCCCCAGATGCGACCATTTCTATTTGTAAGATGCAAAGGTTTTCATTCTAAATTGTAACTTGCAAGTGATTAAAGTTCTCTTATAGGTGTGTTAGAACTTTTATTTCGGAGTCATATTCACGAATGAAAGTCACAAATGAATTAACACAAACACTAGGTTCAGTTATTTATTAAAAATACAAATAAAGATCACACTAAAATAAACTGTTAGTAGTTTCCTATAACTTTATCGGCGACTACGAGTATAGAAACAGTCGGCAATTCCTCTCCGAAATATACGTATATTAATGGTTATATCGTATTAGATATTAATGAGACATTTTTACTACATCAGTTATATGTAACATTTTTTTATCGATTATATGTATAAGAACGACATAGCTGGTTAAAACTGATTCTTCTATAAAAATTATAGAGGTCTGACAATCTGATTGTACTAATTACATCGCGTCGTTATTATGAATAATTATGTTTTTTTTTTGTGGGGGGGGGTCGTCTACATTGGCTCAAGAACAAAGGAAAAAGGACATACGAGACTCAGATCTTTACACGATCAGAGATAGCTGACAAAAAAGAATCAAGAGCTTGGACAACAGAAGGAGAAGGAAGGGAGAGAATGAACGAAGCACTGTATGGGGTGGGAATACCGATTTGCAAGAGGGAGGAGTAGAAAGAATCTCGATCGGTTACAAGAGACGAGCAACATTATGTGATCGGAATCACAAACAAATTGTGTATTGGACACCCCAAAGGACAATAAGAAGACGGCACAGGAGAGTAACATTTGTTCGAAAACGTTAGACACGCATTTGATACAATTTTTATTTTAACTGTATATTTGAAGCAACTAAAAACCTTCAGTGCTCGGCGGTCTTCCTGGATATTGAACAAACTTTTGACCGAGTGTGGCATCAAGGACTTCTACACAAGTTAAGCACCAGACTGTTAATTGGTGTCGTCTACTGAAATCGTACCTCTCAGATAGGCAATTCCATGTAGCTTGTGGAGATGCGAGATCATCCTTCCATCCAATACAGGCAGGCGTACCACAGGGTAGCGTCCTCGGGCCCATTCTGTATCTTCTGTATACAATAGACATACCAACAACACCAAATACTGCGATTGCAATGTTCGCTGACGACACAGCAATACTGTCAGTAAGCGGCTCACAAACTGAAGCAACTAAAAACCTTCAGTGTGCTTTAGACCGTGTATCAAACTGGACGGAAAATTGGAAAATCGCCCTTCGTAAACGAGATCCGCGTCATGTATAGTGTTCATACATAAATAGACAACAAGTGCCAATCTCCGATTCAGTGAAGTAATTGCGCGTGTGCATCTAGATGCAAAGCTGACTTGGAAAACTCACGTTGTGTCAAAAACTCAGCAGATTCGAGAAAAAAACACGTGAAATGTATCGGCTTGTCGGGCGACATTCCAAAATGAAGCTTGAAAACAAACGTCTTATTTATGAAACCATCGTAAGACCGATTTGGACTTCTGGGGTACAGATATGGGGATGTAAACATCAAATAGAAATATTATTCAAGCAGCCCAAAATAAATTCCTCCGTATGATAACCAATGCTCGATGATTCCAATAGAACGAATCTCTACATACCGATTTAAGGATCACGAAATCATTAAAAGACTTTGCCCATCGTCACGAAGAAAGACACCCATCCGAACCCGAAAGCATTGGACCTTTTGCTTACTACAGAAGATGCAAGACGGCTTAAAAACCGAGCGACTTGGTCGTGTTTTGTAAATTTTTATTGTTTTATTGTATGTATGTGTATATAAATAGCAAAGAACAGATACAGTGGACTATACTTGCAACCTTGCAACATGTTACTTTTAGTTATAAATGTTACTTATTAAGAAATAGTTCTGAGATTGTAATAACCATACAGTTCCCTTAAGGGGCTGTTTTACAAAAAAAAAAAAAAAACAAAAAAAACTGTGTATTTCCTATTTTTCCCCGGGCGTTGCACAGAGATCAAACGCGTACATTCCCACGCGTTTAAATATGCATAAAAAAAAAAAACGTTTATTATAAAAAAAGAAAAAAAAAAGGCATTTCCAACATGAAGGCAGCATTTGATAGAATTTTTCGTAACAGTTTCTGTTCGAGGTTGCCAAAGTGTATTCTTTTTGAATCCTGCACGAGCTTAAGTCTCATTCTTGTGAGATGTACTAATAAACCAAAAACAATTATACTCAATATACAGCCTATACTACAACCTTTCGTAGAGGGGATTTAATACTATTTAAAATTTTAACATATAATTATAACGTGTATCGATATATCGCACAGATCAATTTATTGTACGGAGAACACATCGTTTATTTACTGTTAACTTTATTTTATTATCGCTATCATTATGAAGTATGCAAATCTGAAACATGTCGACTGTATTTTATTATATTTTCTAAGTAATAATTATTTTCTGTAATACGTGTGTTTTTATGTGTTTTAAAGGGAAAATTAAAACGTAATGAGGGAGTTAAATGGGAACCGGTTGCTGACTAGGGGTTGTGTCGTATTCGGGTCGATTTTTGATGGATTCTCGTGGTTATTAAGCGAGCAGAGATCGGAAATTCCACGGGGGTGAAAAGGGATTATTCGAAAGAAAAAACGAAGAGGCACAAAAATCACGAAAGAAAGTCACCAGTGTTCGTTAAGCATTGGTCAAGGCTTCGTCAAGTCAGCGAACGGTACCAACACCTTTTTAGCTGAAGAATCAGTCCGTCTTGTAAGTTCGATCCAAGAAGGTCCTGGTAACCTGTGATCGTTCTGAAATTTTGTAACTGGTAAAGTCTCTGTAATTAATCGTAAAAAAAAAAAAGGTTAATTTCGATTGTTGCGTCTTCTCCCCGCGTTCAGTACAGGAATCCAGACTGAACCACCAACGCACGCCTGTATCCGGTAACAACGGACCAACGACCACCCAGCATCCGCAGCAGACTATTACGTACAATTTATAATTAATTTTCGTTATATTTAATAAATATCATTGTGTTTTCAGCGGTCGACCGTTTTTAAGAAATACAGATGTGTTATGAAACTGGTAAAAATATAAAGCGTTAAAAAACATAAAGCCAATTTAGTAATAATAAATTAAGAATAAAATTAAATGAAATCCACGAGTTCTAGAGGATTTCATGGTTGGCATACCCGAGGACTTAACAATCAAATATAACATTACAAAGCAAAAAAAACAAAAAAAAAACAAAAAACGCGGGAAATAAACAGAAAAAGACAGTGGTTTGAGTGTTATTGTTGAAATATGGTGCACCATGGAGTAACAGAAAACGACGGAAAAGGCCGCGGCAATATTGCTGATAAGTAAAAACAAATGACGAGCATAAAGTTCGCAACTGGGAAACTCGTAATTAAATTTCGTAACTAGTTTGGTCAGGGGATTCGAGCGATTCCGGCTTCGGTTTTGGAGGTTTAATTTAGAGGCGCGACGCGGCTACATTCAAATTTGAAAATCAATGCGGAAACAACATCTTGCACTCGTCAATGCAGCGGCTGAGCCGTCTGCTTGTAAATGATAACGAGTCGGCATCTGCGTTCTCGGGAATTTATCCGCAAGGGCCGTTGTTTGCTAAGCGCATTCGTTTAGGTTAAAATCTTCTGTTTGTGACATGCACTCTCGTCTACATTCGAAATGTACGTTCTTCTAATTGCCAGTTTCAGAGCGAAAACACCGGAACACACCTTGTAGCCATTCGGTTCTTCGCCGTGCAATAGCGGCCTATTATACGCTTCGCCCGAATGAAATTCGAAAATTCCAACAGCGTCGAGCTCTTCTAATAAGCGCGTACAATTTTAATAAGAAAACCTTCTCCGGTTACATTTTTAAATTAGCCCGGCCCAGTCGTATAGTTGCCTGTTTCGTTACTAGCCGATCTCGTGTTGCACCCGGAGCAAGAACGATACGACAGTCGTCGCTAGGTCGCGATAAAATATCGCTCTGTTAATTAAAATAATAATTACTGGAAACGTAATCGTTAACGGAGGAACCGACCAGGACTATTCCGAACGAGGCAGCGACGCAAGTTTTATTGTTGCCATTATCATTTTAGCCGCAGATAACTAAACACCGTTCCCGCGCCGATGATCGTTGCGAATGTCGTTACATCGGGCCTCACTTTCAGCTTGCAGAAAACCATTATGTCACGATAAGAATACCACGCCGCGCCTTTAGCCAGTTCGACCCGAATTGATATCAATTTTTACCTCGCGATTTCATTTCACGGAAGATCGGGCACCATTAAATGTCACCCTACCCGATACGCTGTCCTCCGGATGATAATTAAAATCGGATACAGTCGGAAATTACACATTTGCGGAATTCGTTTTCTCGACGAAATCACATTGTTGCTTAAATATCAGCGTTAATTTCTCTTAGGTTTTTCAGACATGGCAGAGAGTCCGAAAAAATCCTTCCGAGTCTCATATGTTATTATATGATTTTTTTAAAAATAAGTTGTGGGTCTCACAGGTCAAGTAATTACCGTTTATTCAAAATACAAAATTACAACTATTCTTGTTTATACTATTACGTCATAATATTAGTCAACTTAAGATTATATAAATCATAACATACTATACATGCAGATACGTACACACACCCCGTAAATACTCATTTGTATATACATGAGGAGGGCAGCTAAATATCTTGAAATACAAAAAAAAGAAAGAAAATAAAGATGAACAAGGAAAGGACGAAAACAAATAAATGAAAAGAGAACAATAAAAGAAAATTATAAAATGGAATAATTCGAAACGTATCTTTGGGGTTTTGCTCTTTACACCATTCTTTCAGCCATATACTTTCTTTTTCCATACACCAAGTTGTTTTTTTTTCCCCGTTTAATATATGATTAGAGATTGTACCTATTCCATTTAATTCCGAATCATCGGAATTATCAATTCGTAGATTTACGCCCCCCCCCACAGGGGATAGATGTAATATGTATTTTGCTTTGGTTTCTTGTTAATTTCCGCCAAGATGGTAAATTTTATGTTATTGACGTTAAATTCTGGTAAACTCCAAAAAAAAAATAAAAATATAATATACTTCAAATGGATACCCCTGGACACAGTGGTATCGAACGAAATAGCGAACAGAGCAGCTGGAAAAATAAATCGAAACAATAGAATCGAGAATACCGTGGATGGAATATATACCGCATATTGAACAGATGATAAATGATGAATGGCAAGCACAATATGAAAAAACTATTAGAAATGTTGGGAAAAAGTACATCGAAATACAAAAAACCATACAGAAGAAAAAGTGGTTTACAAATAAAATGAGCGAAGAATTTATATATATTATATATGCCGAATACGTACGGGTCACACAAGAACTCCGGAAATATTACATAGGCTGGCTATAATAACGAATAATTTATGCGAATGCGAAGAGATTGGCTCAATTGAACACATTATTTGGCAATGTGAAGTATATGATAATCGTAGAACAGATTTAAAAAAAAAACATATTAACACTCTATCATACCAAAATAACCTTGCTACAGATGGTGCAAGAACCAGATCAGGAACCTGCTTACATATTGTACCAATACATAAAACTCAATAACATAATTATATAAAATATAATTCATTTTAATAATTGATAAATAATAATAGAAACTTAATAAAACAATAATAAAAAATAAATAAATTAATTTAAAAAATATGAAAAAATGTTGAATGGCCAGATGGTGAAAGCTAAGCACAGTGGGGGGGGGGGGGATTCTAGTAATCTATAATAGAAATAGAGTACATCTTGGGGGACATTTCTCTGTTTTCCTTCCATGCATAATTGATTCATCCAGTGGGGGAGTATAAGTTTCAAACACCTTTTCTGCATTTTGCTTATTTTGTTTATTTCCGTTTTCTTAGCGTCACATAATATATTTGAATTGCATATAGAATTCTAGACATTATTATTGAACTATAGTATATATATATATGTAATGATATGCTAGAACCTGTTTTATTTTATATAAAGCTGGAATCAACTGTCTTATTTTTGAATTTAAACTTCGAATGTGTTTTTTCCAGTTCAAGGATTTATCGATATATATACACCCTGTCAAGAAAGTATCGGGAATTGTTAAATAAAACGAACAATTTTTAATTTTCATCCAAATTTATTTTGTCACCTTCAAAATAACATCCATTCGAAGCGATGCACATATGCCAACGCTTTTTTCACTCGGCCAAGCACTTCTGATAGGCGGTTTCCGGGATGGCCTTTAGCTCTCGCGTCGCATTCGTCTTGATGTCATCAATCGATTCGAAGCGCATTCCCCGTAGCGGAAATTTGAGTTTTGAGAATAGGAAGAAGTCGCAGGGTGCTAAATCTGGTGAATACGGCGGTTGTTCGATGATATTTACCGAGTGTTTGGCCAAAAACTCATTCACAATTATGGCTTTGTGAGACGGCGCATTATCGTGATGGAGAATCCAAGAATTGTCGACCCACAAATCGTTACGTTTACGACGGATAGCCTCTCTCAAACGTCTCAAAACACTTAAGTAAAACTCTTTGGTGACTGTCTGTCCGGCTGGCACATATTCATAGTGTACCACGCCTCGAATATCGAAGAAAACAATCAACATGATCTTCACTTTCGATCGGCTTTGGCGAGGTTTTTTCGGCTTTGGCGCGCCAATTGGCCGCCATTCGGACGATTGCTGGTTCGTAAGCGTGTCGTACTCGTACACCCATGTCTCGTCACCAGTAATTATCTTTTCCAAGAAGGTAGGATCCAAATTGGCTCGATCCAGCATGTCTGCAGCTACCTGTTCTCGGTACTTTTTTTGAAAGAAATTCAGGTCTTTCGGAACAAGCCGAGCCGCAACGCGTTGCATACCCAATTTTTCGTGCACAATCGTACGTACGCTCTCGTGTGACATGCCCAATCCATGAGCCATCTCTCTCAAGCTCACATGACAATTTTCAGCAACGATTTCCTTGATTTTATCGACGTTATCATCGGTCACACTCGTTGAAGGCCGTCCAGAGCGAGGCATGTCTTCGACCGTCTCCCGACCATCCTTGAACGCTCTGTACCACTCGTAAACCCGCGTTTTTGATAAAGCAGATTCACCAAAAGCCTTCTGTAACATTTTCAGTGTATCGGCACAAGAAATTTCGTTCGAAACACAGAATTTAACACAAGTACGTTGTTCAATATTTTCACTCATTGTAAAACTTCGACAAAACACTTCAAGGTCGACTGATTTTAACAGCTGCTGTAAACACACTGGTTGACAGATCGCGCTAAAAATAGGCATCATAATACAAAACAGTTGTACCAACCTGGAAAAAAAAAATTATCTGCCTAGCTATTACCCGGGAGATTTAAATTGACAATTCCCGATACTTTCTTGACAGGGTGTATATATATATATTATGAATATTTCAAATTTTCTATGTTCTCGAATGTTGGACAACAACACAAATGATTATTGTTATTTATATGAAGTTCATGTATGCAATCATTATTATGGAGAGAGTAATTCGCGAATCGTGTATCACGTGTTTAGTACTGTTCCGAATGTGCAGTAATTTAGAGCTTTATTTATATTTATACATAACCTCCTATTATGCGCCCGGAATAGAAGATCAAAAAATTCTGGACTGAAATGTTTCTTTAGGCAGTTGAAGAAGGAGGAAAAAATTGCCACGTAAACTTGGGACTAATTTTCGGCGATATTTCAAATTACATTCGGTTGTTTCCGTGTAATTTCGATCTATATCGCCTTCTAAGTTACATTTAGCGGCAATTACGAAGAGATGCTAGTTCAATTGAAACCGAAATTCCGGTTCAACGATCCGATAATCGATGTGTGCCGAAATAACGTTTTGTTATGGACACGGCGATGTAAGCGTTCCACTAATGTGACCCCGTCTGTATCGAGTTTGTACTGATCAGGGAAGGTGGTGAATAAATCAGACGTTTTCGAGGTAGTTTCGTGATCAGAGATAGCATCTTTTTCTTTCTCTTTTTTTTCTATTTTATATGAGCCATGCGTAATTGCCGAGATTATGACAGCGTATAAATTAGTGCTGGTTTAGAGGTATTTGATTAACTTAGCCGCTCTCATAAGGCATAGATTATGCTGGGGACTTGTTTTGGCTTGTTTTGAAACTGCCGGGGTAAGTTGGAAGCCTGCACAAGAACAGCGTACATACTAGAAGGTGTTTAGCAGTTGACGAGACGGGCAAATTACATAAGAGGCAAACAGTTGTTCCTTCTAACAAACAGTTATGGCATATCGATGTGCGTCCCATGCGGATTCTGTGGTCAGTGCTGCAAGTTCTCTGCGAGACAATCGGTGGCCACCGCGGTTCTCATCATCGCGATATCTCAGCCACGATGATTGAGTCTTCCCATGTTCCGGAAAAAAGGATGACTGAAATTAAGGAAAAGGGGCGTCTTTGCCTTAGTGGGAAAACTCAAGCGTTCCTTCCGAGTCACACTGGCGTGACCCGGGACCGACAGAAACGTTACTCGCGAACCAGCTCGGAAAAGCGTGTTAATAATGCGTTTTATTTTTTGCGGCGGCGTGTTTGAAGTTTTCGATATCTTCTGGAGTGTCTTAATAGATTGCAAGGAATCTGTGACCGGAAATGTATTCCGGCATTGTGTAAGGTTTCGGGCATTCCTTTGCCATCTTTTATTACATTAACATTATTAACTTTTTATTCGGCAAGAGTGCTGGTAGCCGAATGTATATATTGCCAAAATTACAGAAGAGATATGAGATGCAGGTGTAACTATTCACTCGAATTAATTTCTTTGTACAAACAACGGTATGCGTATGTCGAACAGTTTCGGTTTTAGCGCTGCGCGAAATGGAGAATTTCGCAAACTCGGCGATTTCGAATTTTGGATGTGTGCTTCACCGATGGCTCTTTTTTCCTTTGCCTCTGACAAGAATTTGGCATCCGCGTGAACAGTGCTTGGGTAACGTGCGGTCCTCCCATGTGGTTGCGCGTTGAACGACAATTCGGTGGTATTAGAAGATAATTAGCCTCCCGCTGGCAGCCACGTTGTGCTCTATGTTGTATTGAGCATCTTCGCATTTGGTTGTTTCCAGAAAAACGTGATCTATATGGACCAATTTTGTATTTTGCTTTACTGTTATTTCTCTTTCGGTTGCGATTAATCCGTTAATGATGATACGGTGTTTAAAGATGCTGTAATAGAAAAGAAAATATCTACATTTATTTGCTCGTGTCGTTGCAAGTTGTGTTTATATTTCTTCACTAGTCGTTATGAATTGTTGAGTATTTAAAATTGTTGGAAATAAGTAATTATTAAAGAAAAGCAATTGAAAGCCAACTGCGACGCCCTAAGGACCATGTTTCTTGTATATACTATGAATTTTTGTTTGTTTCTGTGTTTGCTACGATCAATCGTTTTTCCTAAACCTCTCGATCTTAAAGCGTATTGTTTTTTTCCCACCTTGGCTTCGAAAAAAAAAAAAAAAAAAAGGACCAAGAAGTCAATTTTCATAATAACTATACGGTGCGTTATAACCGATATAAATGCTGAGATAGTTGGCTCGTTTGTATCACCTATGCCAAAACTATAAATTAACATTATTTAGCCAATCTACGGCGCTATCCTTAATAGAATGTAATGGTTTGATTCCACCGTAATGACAAAATGGGAATAGATTTGCTCTTATTCTATTTAATTTTGTCCATCCTTCCATTTCCAGGTCAAAATCCAGAGCTCTAGCTATAGGATCATCTATCGGGTTAATATTTGTTGGCTTATTATTCTTCCATTGCTCCTTCCATCTTACTCGAGTCTCTTCGCTGCTTGCAAGCACTTCTGCAGTTATCTATTCTGAACAGCAATCTTGTTTAAGGAATATATATATTTTTCTTTTCATTGTTCAGTTTCATCCATACTCGTTTATATACCTCCTCTCTTCAGACGTTTAATTGCAAGATATTATAGGAAGTCCCGAGGCAAAGGTATTGATCTCAGCGTTCCAGTTATTATTCGTATCGCGCTACTGAAATGCCCATCCTTGTCACGCGTGCGCTGTTTCAGGCGAACGGTACTTGGCCGCAGAGTACGGAAGCGGTAATGTCAAAGGACCTCGGCTTTAGTTCCCCAACTATTACACGCCATTGTCTGGCTAAAAAATGAACTCTAGTCTTCAGTTTTTCCACAACTGTTTCTAAATGATTTTTATAAGTGAGGGCGCAGTCCAAAATAATCCCGAGATGTTTTGGAGCTGGGTTAAAAATGATTAGTTCATTGCAGAATGTAAAATTGATTTTACTTTTGTCGGCTGGGAATTTAGATGAAAAACGGATAATCTTGTTTTCATTGAACTTGGAACCAGTTTTCACTTTTCAAAATATTCTGCTAATTTGTTTAGATCTTACGTACGAATCTGTTTACATTCATGTTGTACAGCAAGCGCCATGTTCATCGGAACGTGTGGAACTACGTGTCGGCAGATCATAATGTAAGTTAAACAGGAGAGGGGCAAGCACTGTTCCTTGCGAGAGGCTGTTATTTGTGGAACTAAGCGACTATGTTTAGTATCCATGCACATGTTGAATCGTTTATTTATCAGTATAATGTTAAAGAGGTCAATCTTTTACCTGGTAATACTTTTACTATTGTTTGTAACAGACCCTTGCGCCGGACTGTACCAAACTCAACTGCGAGATCAACGAATACCGTCAGGCATTTCTGGAAACCTGATTCGATATCCATAACTTGCTCACACAAATGAACACATGATCTGCCCCCACAGAAGCTAGACTAATGTGCAGGTAGTTGTTCGTCCTCTTTATGGACTATTCTTCTAAATATTAGACGTTCCACAGCTTCTATGCTACACTCAGTGAGATTGGTCTGTAATCCGAGGGGTCCTTACCAATACCCGGTTTCTTTATAGTGGTCACTTAAGCTATTTCGAATTCCTTTAGTAGTTTCTCAGTATGGAATATTTCATTAAACATCTTTAATAAGAAGTTTTTAGCCTGCTTACCCGTATTTTTAACAAATTCAAAAGGGATGTTATAAGATCAGCAACTTCGGCAGGTTTTATTTGTTTAATGGCTTTATTTAGTTTGGCCATACTAAATGCATACTCAGTGACCACTTTCAGGTAGTTTATTTCTTCACCTCTGTCAACCATTTTTTACCTACTGTGACTGTAGATATTTTCGGTAGTCTTTCTGCAATTTTATCATGATGCGTGTGTTTTATGCTTCGATGTTATTATCCGTTTTAAGTCTTTTTTGTAAACTCCGAGCGAGTGAAATCCAGGTTTTTAACGTTATCAATCCACTTAACGTGTCAATTTTTGTTCAAGCTGTCTCCGAGTTGGCTAGCCACATTCTAATTATCCTTTATTACTTCATGTTCAACAAATCGGTTTTGATGTCATTATAGGATATATTCTGAACCTTTTCAGAATATTCTTCTTGAAACATTGTAGCACAGCCTGTACAAAATGATTGTAATTTCTTACGGATGATTTTTGGCGGTCTACAGTAGCGTCCCTAACTCAAAGGGGAATATTACTTGCCTTTGCAAAAATTTCAACAGTTTGTGTTGCGCTTCCTATTGTCCTGCCTGTTGGTAAAGAGGTTTTGAACCTGTCTGACAGTGAGTTGAATATATCTCTTGTACCTAGAAAAAAAAAAAAAAGACGCCTTGTCTTTAACATCGCATTCATGTTGGCTTCCATTCAGTCCAACAATTAAGCACCATTATCGTCTTCTTCTTCATATCCTTAAGTGTGAAAGTGGCTAGCCGCCTGTATATATTCAGCTTGATGTACTTAGATCGGAGATGTTGGCCACATTATCCATGGGGGTTTACATACATCGAAAATTATATTTTCTTCTATTTGTAAAGTGATGACAAATATATCCTCGTCATTTGAAGTAATACCGAATAATTTGTAATGAAGCTCCTGACATAAGAAACCATATAATATTGTTTACGACTCATAGCTGCAACCAGAATAAAGACTCTAATTTTTCCTCTCTTCAAACCGGCGATGTCTGTTCTTGTAAGAAAACAATGTCCACTTTGTCTTTAAATTTCTGAAAGATACAGGTATTTAGATATGCTAATGTAGGTAGCGCGATAGCCTAGTGATTAAGGTGCCGGGCTACTAAATCAGTGGATGCGGGTTCGAGACTTCTCTCGCATTCAAATCGCTTCCAGGTTTACCGGACTGAAATAATTGGATACCAGAGAAATCTGGAAAATTAAAGGCAGCCGAGGGAAAGGAATTGGCCCTAATATTCTCATTAGTACCGTTCGGCTTAGTACCATTATGGAAAGCTTAACTTCACAATCCATGATACCTTATCAAGGGTATGTACTTTACTGTTTTTAATATCTTCGATGTTAAGCTGTAATATTCGGAGTCTATCATTTTTATCATTGTCCTGTGGCTCTGATCAGTGATGTTCTGCGCTTGCATCTCGTTTGGCAAATCCACTGCGGTGGAGTTAGCCGGGTTTATAAGTAATCCGCAACCAGCGACATCTGTGCGATATAAAATCGTTTGATAAAACTATGAAACTGCACTTCGCAAAGGTCTCTACCGTGACCCCAGACAATCGGATGGTCACCGCGTGCAGTAGCCAGAAAAGTGAGAATCAAGATCCGGACGAGCAAAAAAAAATTAGAAAAGCAGACAGCAAATGGGAAGAAAAAGTTGGTATTTTAAAGCGAAGTCCGTAGCTTTCGGATGAAAACTGGATCGCAAAACTGTTAGCCAATGGCAGTTTTAATTCTTTAATTGGTCGATGAGCATTTGTAGAGTTTTAAAAGACACAGCCACCTTTCTTCTGGATTTTCTCGTAAACCTATAGTTTCATGCTATTTACTTACTCAATTACAGCAATTCCTTTAGTAGACTCATTAATAGCAGTTATGAACGAGAAAAAAAAAAAACCCACTTGCAGAAAGTACCATAAACGAAAAAAATCTGTAAAGTAATTAAATTGGATGCCGTTTGTTTTGACATTAAAACTATTTTCGTTAATATAGCAATAAACGTTACAGAAGAATGTAGGAAAATTGTTTTTCTTTTTTTTTAGGAAAAAATTTCGCGATTTACCTTAAAAATTTAATAAAAGCATGCTAAAAAGTGAAAAGTAATTACTCGATAAAAATAATACATTTTACAGTAAAATAAACTTTAAAAGAGGGATATTGTGATTATCGGTAAACAACGTTAATACTTATTAGAGCTTCGGTGCACCAATTCCCCGAATTGAAACAATTGAAAAACCATATTAAATGAGTATAGGCCGCATAATCGACATTTTCCATATGGCAAGTATAAGAAACATTAGGAATATTTCATACAATTATTAATTATACTCTTTTCAGCCATAATTCTTATTAACGTCCACTGAAAGAGTTACTGTATTCTGACAAGTAAATAGTTTGAAACTATAGGTTTTTTCGAGAAGGCAACCTAGAAAAGTGGATAACGGAAAGCTATCTATTAAAACTCCGAATACTCACAAACCAACTGGGAAATTCGAACTACTGCATACGTCTCCTCAAACTACGGTCGATCCGGTTCGTATTCCAAAGCGCTACCGAGGTCGCTCCGAAATGACAACTTTTTTTCCCGTCATTTTCTAGATCTTAATTCTCTTTTTTTGGCTACTTGCCAATTGTCTTAGAAGAAGAAGAAGAAGAAGAAGAAGAAACGTATATTTGCGCTTAATTTTTTAACAAATAACAATACATAACTTAAGCGGGTAATCTGTACCGGAAAAACATGATTTCCTTATCAGATAACTTAATATATATATATCAGAACACGAAAATGATAAACAAGAAAAAGAATCTATAATTATAAACAGGAAAAGTTTAAAAAAACCTGACACATTAGCTTATTAAATAGTTTAAGTTTTAATGACTCAGCATAAAATTAGCATAATCTCGCAATTTAGATGAAATTCTAAGAGTTCATGAAAAGAAATTAACAATTTGGTGAGAAATAGAGATATAGGGCTGTAAACATACTCAGAGTAATACATGTTTAATTCGTCTGTGTTTATATTTCTTGTATCTATGTTTTAAAGACTGATAATTATACCTACTTATATTGTTTATAGTTATAATGTCAGACATAGCGCAATAATTAAAGGAACTTATTGCGCGTTCTTTTATAATCTCACTGACATACGGAAAATGCAGATAATCATGCATGGTTTTAATGCGTGTGTATCGTGACTTATTTAATATAATTCTAAAACAATGGTTTTGAATTCGCTGGAGCTTCAGTTACTATGGCTGGTCGAACACCAGACTGGAGCAGCATATAATAGCGTGGGTAGTAATACCGCTTTATAAATCATGAACTTATTAGACACTGTTAGACATGATTTTCTATTAAAAATCGGAAACAGGTTACATAACTTACGCTGAGTTTTATAAATACGTTGATTTATATGCTTTGTAAACGTAAGTTTTTTATCTAGTGTCATACCTAAGTGAGTTACCTCATCTTTCCATTCGATCGTATTGTTTTTAATTTTAACGTGATTGTTAATTGTTGGCCTGCGCTTTGTAAATATAATTGCCTCAGATTTATTTTCGTTGATATTAATTCTCCATTTAGTGAAGTATTTGACTAACTTATTTGCGGCATCCGTGAGTCGTCGACATATCGTATCAATTCGGTAGGATGTGGCGACAAGTGCAGTGCCATCAGCGTAAAGATTTCGACTTACATGATGTGTAAGCGGAAGGTTGTTTATGTATAAGATAAAAAGGTAGGGACCCAAGATGCTCCTCTGAAGAACTCCAGCGGCACAAAATTTCTTACTAGATTTAACATTTTTAATTTGCACGTAAAACTGTCTATTCGTTAAATAAGTTTTGATAAGCAGTACTAAGTATTGTGGATATCCATATTTGATTAATTTAAATACAATGCCTTCATGCCAAGTGATATCAAATGCCTTTTCAAGATCGATGAGTACTAGACCGGTATGTTTATTTTGGTTAAAATTGTCAGTGATTGTATCGCATAAAGCGGCAAGTTGCATTGTCGTACCTAAATTAGGCCTAAATCCAAATTGGAATTCCCTAAAAATAGCATTTGTGTCACTGTACTTGTTTAGTCTAATTAAGATTATTTTTTCAAAGATTTTGCTGATATTACTTAATAGACTAATAGGCCTGATATTTTGCACAAAGAAAGCATCCTTTCCATGCTTCGCAAGAGGTATCGTTATTGAGGTTCTCCAGGATAAAGGGTAATAAGTTAAGCGTAGGCAGGAATTAAAAAGGCTAACTAACCCGAGGATAGCTTTTTTTGGGAGATTCTTGATCATGCGGATGTGCACCAAGTCATCTCCGACAGAGTTTGTGTTTCTCAATGTACGAATGCATTTCTTAACTTCTTTAGGCGTAGTAAAAATATGTGGATTTGATGTAGGGGACGTTTGGCATAGATATCTGTTTATAGCTTGTCGGACGCTGCGAACATGATAGTGTGTAGATAAGCATTCATTTTTCTTATGTATATTGTGAAAATGGGTAGCAAGTACTTCGGTTTTGTCTTTAATGGAATATGCAATCTTATTAATACTGTTTGGGATTGTGATTGGCGGCAGCTCAGTCTGATTTCTACAGAAACGTTTGTTTACTTTCCACAGAGTGTTGTCTTTATGGGACAAATTCTTCAAAAATACGTTCCATTTTTCATTTCTCTCATGAAGTAGCCGGGCTTTTACCAGCTTATTTAATTTGTTATATAATTTTTTGTATGCAATGGAAGAAAGAAACTGATTTTTTTGGCTCATCCTACGGCAAAAATTTTTAATACTAATAAGAAAACCAAGTTTTCTAGAAGCAGTAAAAGGTTTATGTGCAGATAGTTTGGGTACAGATTTTTCGACAGCGGTTAATAATATTGAAGTTAGAGAAGATATAAATTTATCTATTTCCGGAGGTGATTTCAAGGTAGCAGGTAGTATGATATGTTCCTTGATAAAAGCTTGGTAGAGATTCCAGTTTGCTTTAGGGTAATTATATCGCTCCACGGAAGGTGTCTTAGCATTTGCTATATTGGTTATGGTTGCCGGCTCTATATAAGTCAAGGCTGTAGCCTTAATATACAGAACTACATATATACATTGAGTACACCGTTTTAACATTCGCCAAGGATATGCTCCAAAAGTGCAAATATTAAGTTTGCTTTTTGTAAGTTGTTAGATTCATTTTTTAAACCGATTTATAACAACTAATCGAAATTTGTTTTTTTAGAAAAAGGAAAAGAATATTTAATTACACCGAGTTTATTTATAATCATCATCATCTACAATCGTCACCCCAGGTCCCATATCGTGATTAATATTTAATCCACCAGAGATTTTGTGATTTTCCGCTATTTGTCACGATCCTTTGATTAACGTTGGCAATGAATGATTAATTAACTAAAAATTAAATTTAGAAAAAAATATATTCTTTTGCTGTGGAGGGCGCGCCAATTGTGGGCACTAACCGAGTGCAAATGAAATTTTCGTATATTGCTAATATGTGGTAGCGGCCTACCAAACATCACTGCCTAATCGACTTCGTAATAGCTGGCCGAGAACTATATATTCATTGTTGTCATTTTTTTTAATTGCGTTATTACAAAAAACTTAGATATCGATTAAATATACTTTATTATCGAATAGTGTAAACTAAGAATTTCTAATTAATTAATTTTTGTTGCAATTTGAAAAGTGCTGAATTGCAATACAGATTTCGCTGAAACAGCACATCGGGTACTTTTTAGATTGGTGAAAGTGAAGAGCGAACGGAATTTTTTCAATCGCGAAAGATAAGGCTCTGCCGTACAGTATATTTCATTGTGTATTATGGAAATAAAAGTTTAGCAAGCGCATCGAACGGCTAATCTAATTAGAGGCAGTAACAGTTTCTGAAATAAGGGACGACGATCACCGATGAGAAAGAAAACACTTTAATTGCACATTATAAAATGAAGTGGATGCTGCATTAATTTTTACATTCGTTTAACGCTGCTGTTGCTGTTGCTGAGAAGCAAATGGAGATGTTATAGCCACTTAAGTAGTTGCTCGTTATTGCTCGTTAATTTCAAGTTATTATATGAAAATGTAGTTCAACAAGTTCCGAAAAGGGTTATTTTTATACGCTGAATAAGCACAATTTTACAATTACGCTCTATCATTATTACTATTATCATTCTGAAAGAGGAGACCTTTTTAATCTTAACGTCGATTTCAGATCATTCCATTATAAGTGCCAGAGCAATGAATGCATTATGTCTGCAGAGTTCGCAGAGACTGCCATTATAATCCGCTCTGATAATAATTATAGATCATTTAATATCCGGCCATTTCCATTTTTATATTCCATTGAAAATTGCAGCGATAAAAGTTTAAAACGGTAAAATTTTCCCTCACAGTACAAAGAAATTCGAATTTCCCGATGATGCCGTTTCAAAAATTAAACTCTCACAATTTATGATATTAAGGATTTTTATTTTAAATACCGTTCGTTGTTACTTAAAAACAAGCATTTACATAAAATGCGCAACTGCTGCCGACGCTACTAAAATACGCTTTATAGCTTTTCATTCGAGCAATTCAGTTTTTAGCAGACTATACTCGGTAATTCATCAATTAAGTGGGAAGAACCACATTTCTGATTTAACTGCTCAGATGTTTAAATCTCGATTGATAAATGTAGAGCAGTTGCACACTCGTTTGATTTGTTGATTTTTGTTAACTCAAAGTGTTTAAAATCAGCAGTAAAAGACGGAGATACGCTTTAAAACCTCGCGCAAAAGATAATTCTGGAATATCACCACTTTTTTGTTACAGATGTTTTTCCCTTTTATTTCGGTAATATCCTACTAACAGCTGATTACTAATTAAATATTATTTTTAAAACAACTTTAATGTTTTTTTTCTTTTTAGCTTTTTGCACAGATTCGGTAGTCGTTGGCACATTTTATACATTTAGGCGGCCTCTGCTACGTAAGCTTTTAGAATGTCTGGATTGTTGACTTCACGCTGGAAAATATTGCTTATCCATGTTTTAGGCGGTTCTAACTCTACAGCCGGTGTGCGATACCGAACACATTTGAATTTGTATTCTTAATTTCAAGCTCTACACGATGTACAGGTAAATTAGGTGCATCGTTTTTGTTGTTAATAATTTATTAACAATTTTAATATTTCAGATATTACACATATCATGAAGAACGCTCTTTAACATCACCTAAATCGGTGGTACAAACAATTAAATTCGAAGACACGCCAATGTTGCCGACGTAATTTATTTTATAATTTCGTTTGTTTTATTTTCATTTTATTTATCTATTAACGTGTGCGGTATGCTTGTTTCATAGAAGACTGGATTTTAAATTTTTCATTGCTACAACTTCCGAATTTTTATTTTTGAATATTAAAATTAATAAAACTTTATATTCTTCAAGAAAATAGTAGAGGAAATTGTGTTATTACTTTCATTATTACCATTCGTTATCGAAATTTGGCGTGATTATTAGTTTTCCGAAGCGTTATCAGAGGTAGCGGTATTAATAATAGTTGAAAAACAACACAGCTTAATTTAGGCGGTAGCTTAAAATATTTCCTAAAGTTACTAATTAGCTGTTGTAAATTCGTTATCATATATTTTAAAGATAATATTGCTGTTATATACGCATTTGTCGAAACTGTTCGCACAGCAGAACGTAAGCGCCTTCGTCATTGCAGGTAAATTCATAATATGTATCAACTAATGAAGACGATTTATATAACTTGATTAGAATCATCGTTAGAAAAGCCAGATTTTGATTGCAATATTATCATCAGTAATGTTTATAGAAAAAACCGATGCCTACTAAAAAGAATTTATAAAATGTCAGTTTGAGTGAGTGAACAACGATAGTAGGACAAATGGTTTGACCTCACCAATTAATTTCGGTGTTTAGCGTGCAAAGCTTATATTATTCAAACAGAATTAACTGTTCACAAGGTAGACGTAGATATAAAGTAATTAAACGTTACTTTGAAATAAACATGAAGCAAACAATGTGAATCACGAAAAATGTTTTCAAGCAAAAGTGCAAAATCTTTAAAATCTAAAACCGAAAAAAAAAAAACCCCATTGAGTAAAAATTAAAATTTAAGTTTATCTGGATTATCGAGAAGTACTACATGAATTGAAATATTGTTGGGGTAGTTAAAGATCCGGTCCACCGTAGCGGTATTTGCGTCGTTTCTTTTAATAGATGATTATGCGTTCACGCGGTATGAAAAATTCTGAGGAAAATTATTAATATCATGTCGCGACGGAATTCTTCTATGGAGAGATTTGACGTTCCGGAGTTTGTCGATAGTAAGAGTGTGCTTTCAGCGTAGGTCCCATGCATCATGGAATAGACTTTTTTAAGGTTGTGTATTTAATCTTAAATTGGAGTTAGAATTTTTGGTAACATCTTTGTTGCTTCTTTTGCAGCGATATCAGCTTCTTCGTTTCCTTTACGCTGGAATGCGGCAACGTACAATTGTACATGTCGTTATGCTGATAGCTGAACTATCGGATGTTTACGTGTGGTCAAGGTTAATGTTTTAAACGGCACAGAGTGCATTGGTGAAATCAAATGTTCACTATAAGCTTAGATCTTTAGCTAAATAGATAGTCAGGTTTACAGAAATCGACCGGTAAAACGCACCTTATGATGCTGTCTCAATGCGTAATGGAATAGCCAGCACCTTCGTTTTTTTTTTTCTCCAATAGATCGGTACATAATTTTTCATACGAATCAAATGATTTTATTAATCTATCATACAAGTGCCTTATTTTGGCGTTGTACTCTTGTCGTGTGGTACCATCGATGCAGTATTTTCTAGATGTATTGATAAAATTACATCAAAAACGTATATTTCATTTTTTAGTTACCATAAGACTATTGTATCATTTATAGAATCCAACAATCAATGAAAACGTTAATAAGTATTTATTTTTTATTTGTTTTTAATTTTCTTTAAGTGAAACTTTATAGATATGTTTATAAAATCCACTGATCTCCCCACTTGGTTCTTACGCTTGGTAAATTTGGTACTAATACTTTATAACTTTAAATTGAAGTTGGGGAAAACGCCTTTGAAGTTTCACTTTTGCTCTGTGCCCGAAGGCGCATTTAGCTTTTTTTTTTCTTTTTTTTTTTATGGGCTCGCCGACATGGATATTGGCCCATGAACAAAGGAAAAAAGGCGCAAGAGGCTCAGATCTTTACACGATCAGAGATAGCCGACAAAAAAAAATCAAGAGCTTGGATAACGGAAGGAAAAGCAAGGGAATGAACGAAGCACTGTATGGAGTGACAATACCGATTTGTAAAGGGGAGGAGTAGAAAGAAGCATGTTCGGTTAAAAGAGACGAACAACCGAACGTTATGTGATCGGGATCACAAATAAATTGGTTGTTGCAGGGGTGCAACGGACAATAAGGAGAATGGCACAAGAGAGTAATGGAAAAGCGAGGAAGAGAGCAAACTGTGCCCAAAGCGTATGTGGCAAGTCGCAGAGAGGTTGGAGCGACGCATAGAGGGAAAATCAAAAAACTGGGTGAAGCAAGCAAGAGAAGGCTGAATAGACAAGAAAAAGGAATCCGGGTTGGACAATGAGAAGACGCAAGAGTTAAACCATGGTTTGGAATGATCAGCTGCAGATAGGAGGGTAATATTGGAAGATGAGAAAACTGGAAGAAACCTATCGGAAGAGGAAGATAACCGAGCGAATGAGTCAATTAACTCATTTCTCTCGATTCCAGTATGACTAGCGATCCAAAGGAAATCCGTTTGGATTAAGTGAGAAAGGAAGAGATCATGAATTAAGGAGCGAATAAGAAGAAAAGCATAGTCAGTTGAGTGAGAAAGAAGAGGAGATGCGATAGCCTGCAGCACACTTTGAGCATCCGACAGGATAAGGATATTGCGAGAGAGATCTGATAAAAGAAGAGAGGACTCAGCATACAAGATTGACCAAAAGAACGAACTCGACATAATTTAGAAAAGGACAGAAAAAAGCTGCGCAAAACACCAATGGGTCTCTTGGAGCCCTCAGTAAAGATTGAAAAACTTCTAATCGATGCAAAATTCAAACACAACTTTGGCATGAGGAATTTGTTGACTGTAAAAACTGGTTTAAAGTTTATTCCTATTACTGTGGGATATATAGGATTTTCTAGAGAAAATAAAGTTGCGTTAGAGCCGCTGAACCGATTTAAAAAATACGTCGCTGGAAAAAAGTCGGGGAAAAAATATAAATTGAGAAGAGAAGAATAAAAATTAACGAATTTCAACAAAGAATTCTGCGAGGTCTGTTTTCAAAAAGATTTTATTCGTCCTTATATATGTATGTGTCGTCGCGATGGCCTAGTGGCTAAAGTGATTGGCTTTCGTTTCGGAAGTCTCGGGTTCGATCCCAGGCGATGGCAGAATATGCGCGCTGGTTTAGTATACAGCTATATAGACACGCCTAGGGGAAACTGCATTTGTATATCGGTAAATCAGGCGACTATAGTCAGTTCCAAATGTAGTCACGAGTGTTAGCGTCGCATGAGTATTCAGCCGGCGAGCAATCGCATCAACGTGAGTAGGCCAGTCGTCTTGGTTCGTCTCGCCACTGGTGTCTCACGTTGGTCGGCAGCACGGAAGCTAGACTGCGCTCTGGTTTACTAGGGATGTTAGAAATGTTATATTTTCGATATTCGCGAATGCAAATGTGCGAATGCGAATGTTTGGGAAAGTCATTAAAACATATTATTTTACTAAATCATTTTTATTAATAATTACATTAATACGGTACAATACTAATAACTCGAAACATAAAAAAGATCTATTATAGAATCGATATGTATTATATAGTTTTGTTTTAATAATCAAATTTTAAAAGTGGCAAATTATATTTTATAAATAGTAAAATTTAGCTGCCTTTTCTCCCATGAGGCGATTTCTGAGATAAGGCCGGCTGCACTAAATAATTACCCACTCGGAACGCTGGCTGGAGGAGCGCTGAGATACTTGCGAGCAAGATCTGACAACTTGTCGTATTTCAATTTCCACCATCCAGAGGGTTTTCATCGAGGGAGGCTCGTTTTGCTTTGAGATATGCCTTCAGCTGTGCTTTAATTTCATGTTCTTGTGTGCCTCTACTACTCCCATATTCTAAATCGGAGGAGCCTTCGTCTTCGCTTGAGGACTCCAGAATTCCGGGGCTAGATTGCTAGTGAGACGTTTTTAGCAAAACAAACAGAACTTGTTGAAAGCTCATTGATATTATGTGTTGATTCCCTCGGCCTTTTAGTACCAGACGTTGAAGCTGAAGAATCCCGATTTCGATTAGACAGTTTTAATAAACGTCAGCATTTATCCTTTACAATATCATTAAAGAATTTACGCTTATACCGAAGATCTGAAAACGTCGAAATTGTAAATAAGGAATTCTTAAGAATATGTAGCGACTTGCACATTCGCAAAATATTCGCATCGTTCGATGCGAATGCGAATGTTAAAAATAATGCGAATTATTCGCATACGCGAATGCGACAGCAAACATTCGTAACATCGCTAATTTATACATACTTATATATACCTATATATAACCTTTATTCTGTTTTTAGTTTTAGTTTTTTGTCTGTATAGTTTAGAATTTCGACACGCAGCTGAAGAATTCGAATTTAATCAGTTCGAACGAATTTAGACTGCCTATATGACTAATATAATTTCTGTCTGTATTTGATAGAAATGCGATTTTCATTAGTTTTCCGTATTATTTTGAAAATTTACTGTGATACCGGATCATCTCGGTATCTTCTCTGTCACTTTTTGATCATGTGTCTTATGTTTTATTAAGATTTTGCGACGCCAAATTTATTTTCAGTATTCCGTTTACGCAATTTTGTGTTTCTTTTTTTGGTTTTTTGCAGAAGTAAAATCTTTTATTATAATTTAACTGGTCATATCATTTCTACCTCACAGACGCACAATCGGAAATGGAAGACAATTTTCGAATAACGCAACTTATAGATCTGTTTTTTCCCCTTCCAGAAGATATCACGTTGACATTTCGATATTCGGACAAATTCTCTAGAGATTTCAGTAAGAAAGCTGAATTTGTATAGCTTTCGTATGTCAAACTTTTTCCAAAGGTACGGTGCATTAGGGATTTGGCTATTTTTATTGGTTCATGATAATCTTTTTCTTTTCCTTTCACTTTTTTTTTGTTGGTGCGTCAACTATGGACATTTCGCAAATGAAATTTTTAAAGTGTCAATGTGCAGCAACGCGATTCGTACCAGGTACTACCTAAACGAAATAACACTGCTTATCCAACTGCGCCACGGCAGATGGCAGTGTTTCAACTTGCAAGCCGTATTATACGTAGGCAAGCCGAGGACTACGATCTAGGCGAATGCTTATCGATGAATTGCTACCAAACTTCGCGATTTTATTTTGTTCGTAGAACGGAAACAGCCAAGAAAGAAAGAAAGAAAGAATATATTTATGCAAATTACGATACAACATAACGTTAGCAGTACAAGTTGAACTAGCGTATCGACGAATTGTCTTACCGCACGATGCAACATATAAAAAACGATTATAGGTTATTACAATTAAAAATTTAGCAATAGTGTCATTGTAGGAAAAAATTTAAAAAAAAAAAAACGTACGCGCAGATATGATGAATGGTTGGGAATAAAGTCTGCTTAAGGAATAAGGATTCAGATACAACAAGTGAGGAACAGCACTGTGAGTGAAAAAATAAAGAAATTATATAATATATACTGGTAAACGATTATGGAAGATTATGCTTTAGACGCCTGTGCTTATATTTTGAATACATAAATTGGAGTTGCCTGGAATCGTAATTCCCGATGTGGTTAATAAGTGGATTACTGTGGGTCGAGCAATTTTCAAAAAATTTTTTTGCCGAAGAAAGTACATAATTACGAAGATATGGTAGTTTGAGGACATTATGCATCATTCGAATTCTGGTGTAGCGGGATGCGTTTAGTACGCACCTGAGACATCTATTTTGTATGAGCTGCAATTGTTTAAAGCGGGCGTTAGAAACTGAGGACCACACAGGCGATGCGTAGGTTAAGATTGGTCTAATAAGTGCCTTATATAGAATTAATTCGTTGTGAATGTTTAGAAACGATCTACGATGGAACATTAGATAAATAGCGCAGATAGCATGATTAGTTTTGGCGACTGCATGATCGCGATGTTTATTAAAGTTTAACCTTTTGTCTAATATCACGCCGAGGTATCGAGCTTGATCGGACCAAGGAATATCGGTACCTAGTATATGCAGTTTCTTAGGGGTCAATGGGTACCTACGAGAAAATAGAATTGCCTCAGATTTTGCCGGATTAATAGAGATACGCCATTTTCTAAAAAAGCGAAGGACGCGGTCAACCTCATGTTGGAGCTTGTTGGCTATTGCATTCGGTCTGTATAAGCTGCAATACAGCGCAGCATCATCGGCAAAGAGCGTCGTGTTAATGCGGGGCGATATAGGGAAATCATAAAGGAATATGTTAAATAAAATTGGCCCCAACACACTGCCCTGTGGGACACCAGCTAAGCATGTTTTAAATGACGAGGAGGTATTAGAAACAGCCAAGAATGTGCTGAGAATAAATTTAGAAAAACCATGCATTGTTTTTCCCACGTATTTTTTGACGTCGCATGCATCACAGTGAAAAAACCGCGAAATTCATTTAATTATGCACTAAAAGGCAAAACGAAAAACTATTATACGCCAGCGCGTAGGACAGTGCACAGGTAAGTTTAGCCTTCTTAGCAGCATCTTAAAATATATGTCCTACTATTAGGATTTAATAAGCGGCAAATTACATAGCATTACCTCACTCACCGATGAATTTTTCGGAACTGAAATAAATTTGAGTTTAACCTAAATACGTAGCGCGGAAAGTGAGAAAAGATCGAAAAACGATTGTTTGAAATGGGAGCACACGCTCTCTCCTACAATTAATATTTCATTTTCGATATTTTGTCATTTTCATGCCGACGGTAATACAAAACATCATGTAAAATTTCATATATGGGCATGATTTTAAAGTAAGCTCGTCAATGATCAGCTCACTCTAGAAACCACAGCAGGAAGAGATTATTAACTAGACCTTAACTTGATCAGAAATTGTAAATATAAAAGAATCAATGGTAGGAACAGGGAAGGAAAAGGTAGGATATAAATAGCAAAAAGCGAACTAAGGAACTGATAATTAATAACAGCTTGGGAACGCACAGGAGTTAGAAGAAAAAATATTTTAGATGACCGAAAGAGATCGGAGTAGCTAAAGAAAAAATAAAGATTCGAAGAGATTAAGGTAAAACGAAGAGAAAGAAAAGTTAAAAAAGAAGGGTGCGTTAGGAACAATAGTTTCCGGTGACAAAAATGCAGAAAATGTCAAGTCTAAAAGAAACGAAAGGTGTCTAGAAAGGAAGCGATAGCCCAAACAAGACTGTCGAAATGAAAGAGAAATCATATTGGATCCAGCAAGGATTTCTGAGATAGGAAATGATTTAAGAGGATCAAGGCAGAGTCGAAGAGCGGGATTTTGTATTATAATTATTTTAGAAAGACAGGACTTGAAAGCGCAACCATAGATCAGTGTAATTGAATTTGAAGCGACTAATAAAAAGGATGTGAGTGTATAAGAGATTCCTCAGTTGGTTGATGTTAAGGATTTGAACGAGTTTGACGTTTTAATGTCGAAATAGGAAAAATTGTTCTGGAAAAGCTAAACGACTATTAAGAAGATTACTGATATATAACAGAAGCAATTACACGCAATTTAATCAAATTGGAGTGTAATGGAGTAAAAACCAAATAAAATAATTTAAAAGGAAATGGAAGAGGAGAAAACGGAATACGAAAAAGTCAAAATTTGAATGCTGCTAGAACAGAGAAATCGAATCGAGCGGTAGTCACAACTCATTTTGCATCTTTAAATAAAGTGCTGCAGGGGAATGGATTTTTTCGATAAGCCACAAGCAATCTGCAACATGGATGAAAATATGTATTTTAGGGGGCAAGATTAGTTCCGCTCAGGCAACACGTATATACGTCAAAATACGCAATAAATTGGCGAAATTACCTGCTCTAAGCGCATGTAATTACGCCACATTATAGTACTTTTTTCAACGGGTTTCAGGGAAGAAGGGACCTAGGGGTAGGTGGTTGAGACTTTTTTTAAAATCGGGTAATCATCATCATCAAGTTCATTGTCCTCGTAAGAGGTCATCACCTTTTAAAGTGTGTTAGATCTTCTTTTTTTAAACTTCTTCTCTTTCTACAAAAAAATTCAAACAGCTTAAGGTGACGTTATTACCTGCGACTACATTTTCTTTTTCACATTCAAATTGCGAAGCAATTTATATTACACGCTTCAGTTACGTATTTTATAACGGGTTCTGTTTTCGATTATTAATGAATTCTTCATGTTTGACGGAAAAATTACATTAATAATAATAATAATTTACGTTTTCTAAAGTAGAAATGGATGATTTAATTTTTTTCCCTAATGCTCTATTTAAATAAATGTTCTTCCTATATTTAAAGCAGTTCAAATCATTTCCCGAGTTAGTAACTTTATTCTAGCGTGTTTCCAAAATTAGAAGAAAAAAAAAAACAAAAAAAAAAAACAAAAAAAAAACAAAAAAAAAAACGACGCAGTCACGTGGATTGCCGACAGGATTGAAAACTTAAACAAAAACTTTTTGCAAAAGATAACAAAACACGTATTTCATTTTCGACAATTAAAACCTATAAACAGTAATTTCGTAAAATTAAATTTTGCAATAAAAGAAACTATTTTCTAAAATGAAAATTGGAACCTATTTCACCATTTTTCAAAACCAAAAATTTCAATACTACAAGGTAATAAACCGTAATTTTGCATTAGTAACCGTATTTTCAAAAAATCTAAAATTATTATGAAATTTTATAGAATTTTTAATTTTAAAATCCGCGACGAAAATACTATCGAACAACTGGAAATCTCCGTTTTACCACGCTAGTAAGATAACTGCTAAGTCACTAATGAAATACTCATTGCATGATGTATTGCGCGGGTCAAATATTAAAATAAATGAAAAAAAAAAATTCAATATTACATTTTTAAACGCAAATATATTGTCACGAGTATTGGAAATATTTCAAAATAAATGCCTCATTTTCATTATTCAGTTTTCTATATAAAAATATTAACATGTACTCACACTGTGGTGTACACTGCACTGTGATCCTACAATTAAACAATTAAAATTCTTGAATATCAGACGTCATTTTCCCTTTTTTTTTTCTTTTTTTTTTTTTTTTTTCGAATCTTTTAACGAACGTACTTACAAATGAAATAATTAGGGCGAAATGCAGTTAGCCCCGTTGCACAATGCATCTATCGTTACTGAAAAGAACAAAAAAACTCACACGCTTCGCATTTCTCGTTCAATTTCTAATTACGTAAAACTTTTCAGGCCGTTCTAACGTAATTGTTCAACACTTAAAGTTGTGTCAATTGCATCTCCGATATTTTCACATAATTGCGCTCAGACACGCGTAAATGGTGGTTCCTAATTAGAGACCCCGGGTGAGGTGATGATAATTATCGCGGTACCACCATTAGAGAGATTTTCTAACGTGTCATGCCTCGAAATGGAACAACAAGAATAGGTTCGTTCTTGTTGTTGTCCTTCTTTTTTTTTTTTGTTTTATTTCTTATTTTTCGGCAATTCAACTGACAGATAAATTCAAAGAGATGCAAAAGGAACCAATGTAATCGTCCGAACGAAGTACAGTTTTCATCGCAATTAGTGCAACAGTGACAGTGAACGAGGGGACGGCCTCAGGTTCGCCAACGATTTCAGGTTGCCAGTGGACTCTGTTGGACGACGAGTGCTCTGCTCGCGAAAGAATTGTTCAAATTAATGAGGGAGCGCTTCAGCAGGAAGTCTAAATGGCGCTTGTTAACGCAGTTATTATTCTTTCGGAAATGGCATCTAGTTCCATCGAATTCCCCGCGCCATTTTGGAACTTTCCTCGCCCACCGCTAGCGCTGCAGTTATATACACATTGCTACTTTAATTAGAACAACTGAAACAGTTTTTGGTAAATTTCAGATATTTTTCATTCGGTCGATTGTGTACGCTTCTGTCACGGACAGCTCTTCGATTCTACACCGTCGTCGACCGATTGAATAATGCGAATGTCACAGTTTACGAATTTTCTTTTATGTCCTATATCCCCCCGCCGTACGCATATTTATGTATATACTGACAACGAGGACGACGACTGGGCGAGATTCAATAATTGCCACAGCTCGCGAAAAGAACTGGCTAAATTGTAAATCGACTCTTTGAAAAGTAACTAATTAATTGCGGAAAATGTTCATCGGTATTAGCAGCCGTCCGACGTTACTGAAATTGATAAAACGCGTTTTCCAAATTTATCAAATTTCGCTTTCGAATTGACATCGCTGTTATTTTCCGTTTCGCCGTTATAAAACTAACGGGCTCCGTTTCAGAGCAGCGCTATTATTGTTGAGGTCGCTTCAAGTTCGACACGAAATTAATCCCCGGTCGTGTAGGCTACATGGAAGAATTTATTTGACGAGCCGTAGTGGAAATAAAATTACGCTGCGACGAATATAATCGACGAATTAAGAAAAATCAGCAACTGTTTCGCTCTCGAAAGAGGCTGAGGTATTGGGATGGTCGAGGAGGAAGTTTATCAACGCCCGGCATAGATCGACAGGAAGTCTTTAAAACTTTTTGTTCAGAAAGATAGGTTGAGCGGACACACATACACACACGACGACAGAACGTGCAAAATCAATATCTGTGTGTATCTGTCTGTAAAAATTTTATCTACACGTATGCTATTGTAGAATGGAGGAATTGAAGAAAAAAAAAAAAAAAACGTTATTTTAACGCGTGAAGAAACTCGCGAGAGAGAATGTAAAAAAATGTCCTATTTTTTTAGAAAATTAGTATTGTACGAGTATATTACTGCTTTGTTAAGTTGTGTGCATTTATTACATGCGTGTTCATTCATTAAGCTACTTTTTTGTTTTTTTTTTTGTTTTTTGTAAAACAGCCCCTTAAGGGAACTGTATGGTTATTACAATCTTAGAACTATTTCTTAATAAGTAACATTTATAACTAAAAGTAACATGTTGCAAGTATAGTCCACTGTATCTGTTCTTTGCTATTTATATACGCATACATACAATAAAACAATAAAAATTTGCAAAACACGACCAAGTCGCTCGGTTTTTAAGCCGTCTTGCATCTTCTGTAGTAAGCAAAAGGTCCAATGCTTTCGGGTTCGGATGGGTGTCTTTCTTCGTGACGATGGGCAAAGTCTTTTAATGATTTCGTGATCCTTAAATCGGTATGTAGAGATTCGTTCTGTTGGAATCATCGAGCATTGGTTATCATACGGAGGAATTTATTTTGGGCTGCTTGAATAATATTTCTATTTGATGTTTACATCCCCACATCTGTACCCCAGAAGTCCAAATTGGTCTTACGATGGTTTCATAAGTAAGACGTTTGTTTTCAAGCTTCATTTTGGAATGTCGCCCGACAAGCCGATACATTTCACGTGTTTTTTTCTCGAATCTGCTGAGCTTTTGACACAACGTGAGTTTTCCAAGTCAACTTTGCATCTAGATGCACACGCGCAATTACTTCACTGAATCGGAGATTGGCACTTGTTGTCTATTTATGTATGAACACTATACATGACGCGGATCTCGTTTACGAAGGGCGAAAGTGGTGTGGATAGATTTTCGCTCATTGAGCTTGATTTTCCAATTTTCCGTCCAGTTTGATACACGGTCTAAAGCACACTGAAGGTTTTTAGTTGCTTCAGTTTGTGAGCCGCTTACTGACAGTATTGCTGTGTCGTCAGCGAACATTGCAATCGCAGTATTTGGTGTTGTTGGTATGTCTATTGTATACAGAAGATACAGAATGGGCCCGAGGACGCTACCCTGTGGTACGCCTGCCTGTATTGGATGGAAGGATGATCTCGCATCTCCACAAGCTACATGGAATTGTCTATCTGAGAGGTACGATTTCAGTAGACGACACCAATTAACAGTCTGGTGCTTAACTTGTGTAGAAGTCCTTGATGCCATACTCGGTCAAATGTTTGTTCAATATCCAGGAAGACCGCCGAGCAAACATTTTTTTCTTCGAACGCTCTTTCTATTATTGAGGTTACTCGATGTATCTGGTCAACAGTAGAATGTTGACTGCGAAAACCAAATTGATAGTCTGGTAGACGTATTAGTGGCTTGAGTCGCCTAAGTAACAACTTTTCAAATAGTTTAGATATTGCTGGTAATAACGATATCGGTCGGTAGGAGGAGGCAACTTCTGCTGTTCATTAAGATACTTAAAATAATTTCTGTTACATTTTAGGGATCGCAGTGATAGAAAGTATCAGTTACAACTACTGGATTGAAAACGCTTCACAATCGGATAAACGAAGAGGATGATAATTAAGAAGAAATGTTGAAAGCGCTGCGATTTTACTTTATTTTTTTTTATATGTTTTCCTGCAAGAAGTTTTGTAGAATATCGAGATTCCGTGAAATTATTGTATTGTCTAACGATTTATAATCAAAAATGCGGTATTATTTGTTTAAGAAAATAATTTACGGTAGACACCATGTTTAAAATTTTTAATCTGAAAACCTTAATAACGTTCTGGAGTATTACAATCATCGCAAACAAACTTTAACTAAACGAACGAAAAACACGGTTTTAAATAGTATTTGAGTTTGTATTTTTCGTTCTGTTAACTCAGTTTGTTTCTGATGATGATAATGATAATAATAATGTGAGTTTCCGGAAACGTTAAGGTTTTAAGATTAATTTTTTAAACAACACGGTGTGTCTACGGTGAATTGTTTTCCTAATTATATCGGCCATGAAGTTTTCAACGTTTTTAACTTTTTACATTGTTTTTTTCTTGTGTTTGTAAAATTCGAAGTTGGATACCAAAATGAAGGTCTCGCAGAAGCCCTGGCGTATATGTAGCTAGAGGTTCTCGGAAACAGCTCCACAGATTTTGATGAAAGTCACAAATTAAGGATTTCTTAGAAATCGATCGGTCGAGGTCTTATCATCCAGAAAATTCTACGAAACGAGCGATTTTAAAACGGATACGACCGCGGTGCCTAAGTGACTCCACGTGTGGTGTTAGGATTTATTAAAAAGTGAGCAAAACGATTATTTGCGCCATGAAGTGAAAAACAAAATATATTTACTAAGGTATAATGCATGATGAAATGCATTTATTTATAACTCGTAGAACAAGAATTTAATTATGCTGGTTCAAACATATAGGACGTGGTCGTTACAGATGATAATTTATAATAATACTTATGGCTTATGAATTTCGAATTTGTGAGAATATTTCAATTCAAAACACGAAATAATGTGATTTGTACAAGAATCGTGTCATAATATTAGTGTTAAATGTTTGACTGCTTGTATTTTAATCCATTGATTTTTTTTTTTTTTTATAAGTTTGTGGGTCTCACTGGGCAAGTATGCCCGTTGTGGATTTGCAAGTTCAGAATAGATGCAATGCTCGGTTAATATGTATATTATCAAATGAACAATTATTATGCACGCTTACGTAACTAGGTTGAACGGATTTGATGAAATTCACGAATTGGAGGTGTTGTTTCCTAGAAATCGACTTTTCTAGGAAATGGAGAGGGAAACAGTATTCGCGTTAGTGTGATCTAATTTGTATTATGGTTTTAATGAAAAGTAAATGTAAAAATTCGTTTTTGAACCATTTTTTAAGTCTGATCGTATAAAATATGATCGGAAGTGTACATTCCATTTATGCACTTAATTCGGCGTAAGTAATTCTAAATAGCACCGATCGAAATAATTATGCATTTATGCTAATGAATGCAAATTAGTTACGCGATGCTACCAAACACAGGTGTGTAAAATAAGTGCCTAAGAGAAAAGTACTGCAAAAATCCCTCAGTATTTGAATACGAATTTTGTCCAGAATCCAAAATTCCGCTTCATACACAATAACTGTTTTTTGTCGCTGAACATGTAATAATGTTCTTGTTCAGCTTAACTCGCATTCAGCTTACATTTTTCCCCAGTAAAATTATTTAAACAGATTACGTTACTTACGACGTCACCGAAATATTTAAAATGTTGAGAATATTTTTCTAATATAAAGGAATATTTCGCATATTGTTTCCAGATCATGAGAGCTTCTAGCGCTTTCATTTATCGCTAAAACAGAAACGTCGTAACTTTGTACTAGAATAATTAAGACTTTCGACAATTTTTTGAACAACGAAGGAAATGAATATTTATGCGCACGTATTTACTAAGAGAGCGGCTTTATTCTGGTAATTCATAAAGGAACTTCGAATAAAAAAATACTAAAATATTCTGACTTAAAAAGAGGCGTTTTTTCTAATTAATAATAGTAAAAGCAGCCTCCTGTGCAAGGATTTGTATTTATCTACTTGTTATTGGAGTAGTGTCTGATATTTGCTTGTTGTTAGTACTTATCTGAAAAAAAAAAACAGACTTAATATGAAAACAAGCTCAGTCAAGCACGATGTTCCACACGCGCGAGGATTCCGTATAAGTTGAAGGGAACTGTAATTTATATATAATACTAAATTCAAAACAAAGAAATCTGATTAGAGGGACGTCTACACGTCATAATTCGAGCTTTTTTGAACTTTTTGCCAATTTCGAGAGTTTCATTAAGGAAATGTAATACGGTTTCGTTCCTGAGAAACAGTAATATTTTCGTCAATGTATTACATGCCCGAAAAAAAAAAAAAAAAAAAAAAATTGTTTTTAAAAATTTTTAGTTTTCAATGCCCCGAGGGCCTAATTTTAAGGTTGGAAACCCAGCTACTCCAAACTAGAGAAATATATAGGTATGCGCGTATTTTTCAATTTGTTCGAAATCTTTAATTACAATACTCGCGCCGCAAAGAGGATGGGACACAATATCTTTCGCGTTTTTTTGAACTTTTCGCCAACTTCGAAAGTTCTGTTAAGAAAATAAAATCCGGTTTCATTCCCGATAGATAGCGATTTTTCTATATATATATATATATATATATATATATATATATACCTATATGGTATATCATGTTCCCGGAAAAAAATATATATTTTTTTTAAATTTCGAGCTTTCGCACCCCTTATGAGTTCGGCTATAGCTTTCGCATTAAAGCAGTCTTTTATGCATATGTTTGAGATACGTTTTGGTTTCGTCAACTTTTTCACACGGGCTATTACTTATGTGAACATCCTTTGTTTTTCTTCTGTTTTTGACCCAAAATGGGCGGTTTAAATCATTTTTCAACCACAATTTTTTAATTTTACGAAATAGCTTCTGCGTTTTGTTTTATATTTTAAATTTCGCTTTTAAAGGGTTATCTGGTGATGAGTTATGAATTTTTTAACAGTGATATTTGAGGCCTTTTTAAATTACATATTATTTGCTACCCGGGGCAATCAGTTAGCTTGATTAAAGAGAATTTTAATTATGGTTTATAAGTCGAACCGTTCGAGAGTTACTGATATTTATTTGATATTTTTGTCGTTTCTAAACTATCTTATAAAGGATTCTGTACATTAAGTGTGTACGGAATCCTAAAAATGATTTATGTAACTTGCGTGCCATGTTTTGGCATCGTTCGGTGTAGCAGTGTAATAAAAAACGACCATAGCTATTTTGCGAGAACAAAAAAGGTTATTCGTTAAGAAGACAATCTGCGATGAACGACAAAACTAATAATTCTTAAAAATTACTTTTAGGATCTCTGAAGGCGAAAAATATTATACCATCGTTTTTGATGAATTCAAGAAAAAGTAAATTAACACATCATCTCAATGTCAAAAGATAGATTGGAAATTAAATGACGCAACTCTGGTACAGAAACAACAACACAATGATAGTACTGAAACAGTATTACTACGTATCAACAGAGGTATCTTCAAAATGTTCGCAGAAGAATTTTTCATAGCCATTCACAGTGTTGATCGTTAGATTGATTTGAAGTCACAATTCTTAATAATATCAGTGATCTTAACATTTCTGACAAAGAACATTTTTCAAATATTGACCATTTTTTCCGGTACCACTCGGTTAAATCATATATTGTTTAATTATCAACACTATAATAACCATCCATTCCGCTTGAAGTAATACTTTACTTTTCAGCTTTTTTATTTTGCTGCCCGAAGTGAAAATTTAAAATACTCCGTATTACTTCTAACATCCTATTTAAAACTTCATGCTAGTCTGGTTTCTTTTTTTTTTTAGAACAACGACCCCCCCCCCAACCCCCACCACGATATCTTCTTAGCCGAGTTTTTCGATATATTTTATAACAATTTAAATAAAAATCCGGAATTTTTATAAATTAAATAGCTCCTTAGTTTCATTATCTACCAGTTCGCGGTGGTCGAACAGTAGTGATTTTTCTTGATGGAGCTGAATTGTAAATGCTGGATACTTTTAACAAAATTCTGAAATTTTCAAAAAAAGAAATACAAGAAACCGATGAAAGCTATAATTTATTAAATTTAATTTTATAAAACGTCTATACATTCGCAAAAATGACTATAATATGGGAAACAATGACCTTTGACTAAAAATAAAGCTGCAAGTAGCCTATAAAACTCTATACGTTAACCGAACGTAACCTCGTAGCAAACTAACTGAAATTTTGAAATTAAAATGTCGAAACCGTCTGATTAATCGCGTATAATCTTGGTTTTTATCGAGAATTGCTATGGTCACGAAATTCCACCGACCGTAATACTTTACTTTAATTGGACTAACTTTGAGTGATAATGAAGTATACTTGACCTATGCACCAGCACTGTTGCATTCGTCGCACAATTCTCCACATTCGACGTCATTCGCCCTAGTTCGTGTTTATAAAGAAATAACGTTTACACCCTGCTTGCGTGCCATTCGTTACTACAAATTATTCTTTCCTTAATGAAAAATACTTTTTACGTTGATACACATACATCGATCTGGACCAATCGGTGCTCTCTATACCTTTCGATGGAGCAATTTGTTTTCGCAATATTTCCTAAATGTTGCATCATTGCCGTCTCTCTTATAATGTAATATTTCAGGATTTACACCGTTTGAAGAAGATTTTAACAACCCCACTTTTGATAACAGTTATGTTATTATAAAAAAAAAAAGATAGGCTTCTTACTACCTTCTTCGTCCGTTGAAAAATAAAGAAGAAAACCAGAACTTAGACTTTCTACCAAGTGTAGAATTTTCGTAACTGAAATTTAAGGGGAAAAAACAGTGTTGGACAAATAGATTGATGAAAATGACTAAAGCACGCACTAATAAACTAGATACTAAAAACAAGTCACTTTGATGCCTTAAATTTCAAAACAGCAGATACAGACAGATGCGCACTTGTAGGTTATAATACTCATATTCTCTAATTTTCAATTATCTCACAAAAATAATACAACCTTAACAGAGGTTTCTCCTACAATCTTCCTTATTTTTGAAATAATAAAATAAAATTTTGCCTTTACACAACGGAAAATTAATGTAAATATGTATTTTTTCTTCTTTATTTGTTTATATGAAATTACATTCATGGATTATATGGAAAATTTACAGATCTTTTAATTGACAATACTAATTTTGAATAAGCGAAGAAAATACGCTATTCAAAATAACGAATGGTAACAGAAGAAACGTAATGGATATTAAAAGAAGAATGAACAAGTTAGTTCTGCTTTTAATATAATATACACATACGAGGGCCGTATCTAGAACAAAATTTTGGGAGAGGTTACGAAAATATTTTTATAAATATATATATATATGTGTGTGTGTATTATCATGAAATATATTTATTTATAAATGGTACATTTAAACCCTTGTAGTCAATTATTGTACATGCAATATTTGAACACTACAATAAAAACAAATAAAAAATATAAAAATTTCACTTTTCTTTTCTTTTGTCAAAAATTGAAAAGAAATAAATTTATTCTGAATTTCGGTCCGTTTAATTCAAGCAGTTATTATTTCGCAGACATTTCGAGGGAGTATAAACTCTGCCCCACCGCCTCCCCATCAAATACGGCCCTGACACATACATAACAAATATTACGTCAACAATTATCATTTGAGAATAGGATGGAAAAAGAAGTAAACGCGAGAATTACTAGGATGTGGAGTAAGTATTGGTTGTTAAAAAGAATATTTAAAGGTCCCTTTAGAAATCACCATAAAAGTCAAATTTTTAACATATGTATTAACTTATGGGTCCCAAACTTGGACACTCAACACAATAATTATAAATAAACTAAGGATGAAATAAAACGCACTAGAAAGATTGATCAATGCTTAAAATATAAAGATAAGAGATCGAATTAAAATTAAAAAATATATAACGGCTTCTAAGTAATAATATTGACGTGGTGAACTATATTAAAAGGAGGAAATGGGAATGGGCTTGCCATGTAATAAGATTAGTAGATGACCGTTGGACATTTAAATCCACTTTTTGGTACCTTTCACATTGCAGACGGAAACAAGTTCTTCAAAATGTAGTGGAAAGATATTTTTAAATAATAGATATTTTGAAAAAATAACAATTAATAGATCGGATACCTTTGCTCTTCACGTATCGAGAAAATATTATTTATAAATAATTTGTTTTCTTGTAATATCTTAGAAATGTATAATTTTATCAATAAAGGGATTTTGATTCGGTTTTGATTTGATTTGATATATATATATATATATATATATATATATATATATATATAAAAAGGCAGCGTGGTAGCCTAGTGGTTAAGGTGCTTGGCTACCAAGTCAGAGGTCACGAGTTCGAGACTTGTCTTGTCCCGGATCCAAGTCGCTCCCAAGCTTACCCAGCCTGAAATAATTGGGTACCAGAGAAATCTGGGAAAGTAAAGGCGGATCCCAAGTAGAAAGGAACTGGCCCCAGTATTCTCCTTAGATTCATTAGGCTTAGTACATTGTGAACCTTAACTTCACAATCCCAACGCCCTCTCAAGGGTATGGAACTCATTTGACTTTACTTTACTTTTACTTATATACAAAAAAAAAAAAAACTCAACGCTTTACGCCTCGCAAGGGAGAAGGCCACCTTGACCCACAATCTTTTTTTTCCTAAAATTCTTTTAGAAAAATTGTTTTTTATTGATTGCGTCATTCTTCCCTGTCTTTAATTTTTTTTTTAAATCTTAGCGATTGTACATCATGACAATCAACCTTTGTTATCTTATATAAGGTAACGGAACATAATCATACAAAAAATGTAGAGTACTCCGAGGTAACATGCAGAAAAAAACGGTAACTAGAACATAATACATAGTATGTTCTCAACTAGGAATACGAGAATTGTAAACACCAAGATTAATGTGAATCTAAGGCAAAATTACGGAACCTCTGCAAAGAGAAGATAGCGCGTATAATACAATAAAGAAATAAATGAGTATAACGAACAACAATGAAAAAAGTGTGAATCTTACCATAAAGCGTTATATGAGAAACAATCTGCTCATTAAAAATATTGTACAAGATAAAATCTTAAGCAAAGATTAATTGGGAAAAATGAATAATACAGGAAAATACATAAATATTAACATATGTACAAGATAACTGTCTATAATAGACACAACGGATACATTAACGTGATACTGCTATTAGAAGCTAATAAATTTTATATTAATAAATAATTTTCATTAGTCTTAAATTTTGCGATAATACTATGGCGAAATATGTGTGTACGTAGATTTTATAAAAATTAAACAAAAAACAAAATATTATGATACATATATTTTTATAAATTTTTCCTGATGTCTCAGTCGATGAAACTTTTAGACTACCAATTCTAAATTTTTGATTCGCGACGAAAGAAGGGCAAATTGCTAAAAATGTGGTGATCAATGATCAACCGCTTTGACGCGTGTATTCGGTGACGTATTCGCGATCATAATGATCAGTTTAAAGTGTAGTCCTAACATATACTCGTTATATGTCCAGAACAATTTTTTGTATGCTTATGGAACAGAGGATACATGTAATTTAGAATAGCGTAAGAGCTACACATGTTGGAGTCGTTTAAATTTTTTCGTTCTCTTTAGACTTTTTCTATCTCAGTCGTTCATTAAACAAAATTATTAAAAATAAGACCTTCCGGTCAATTTAGGCATTATGCACATATTCAAATCACATCTTCTTCGAATGCGCGTCTATATCTTTAGAACGCCTTCATTTCTATAGACAAGTCCTTAATCTCGGTTTGCCTACTCCATATAATAATTCGTTTATTCTTCCTCTTCCATCCCCGGCAATCATTCCTATTATAACGTCTTTCAAGGCTCCTATCTCCAATAATATGCAATTCTAATTCGTTTCTCCCTCTCTTTCACTAACATAATCTAACGTTGGGTAATGCCCTCGGCGGGCTATTCGCCCAAAAAAAAAAAAATAAATAATAAAATAAAAATCCTTGAATAACGAGCGTGGCAAGGAAGTTTCTTCTGTGGTCTGCTTTCAATTCGCAAAATTAACTGCAAGAACGTGAGCATAGCACGATAATGGCAATACTACCAGGTGCAGATCTGCCCTGAACACTTTATGCAATCGTATGAATCGAATTTCACCTCTAGACTCACTTTTTTGAGTATACATTTTTGTTAAAAAATCACCATTAATTTTAACGATCGCTGTACTCAAAAGAATGATGGTAGAAACGATAGTTCTTCATTTTTTCTTTTCTTTTTGGAAAAATTATCACTTTCTCTTTATAATTAACGAAGATAACAAGCATCATTGAATTTTTTAAAGCTAATAATTTTATGATTAATATTACAATGAAAAACTATTAAATGCAAAACTTGCAGAAATACTAAAAACGATTTTAAATTCCGTCTCAAAAACTTTAAAACCGCAAAATAATTGAGAATTATCATAGCGGTGAAATAATTATCTTAAAAAAAAAAAAAAAACAATAATACAATGCAAGCCAACTGCGGCACTCATCTCGATAAAAAAAAAAAAAAATTTATGTTTTTTTTTTTTAAATATATTTATTTATTGTCGCTCGACAATGGAGCCATTTGCGACGAATATAATACATCTTAATAGTTAACTTATTTAGATACTATTGTACATATTTACATGTTTTAGGTATGTTAGTACATTTTCACAATTTGATCTGTTGTTGTAAAGGAGTTCTGGTATAGGTTTTCCTACCATGTCGCAGGCTGCTCGCTGTGTTTCCCACTTTTTGCATGTGAAGAGGTGGTCTATCGAGAAAGTCTCTGCTGCGCAGATTTCACAAATGGGCGCCGGCTCCTTGTCGAGGATGTACTTGTGGCTAAATGAGCAGTGCCCTATTCTTAGTCTTGAAATAACTGTTTCGTCCTGTCTTTTTGGCCAATAGTTGGTTTCCCAGTCGGCAATTTCGTTTTTGATGCGGCGTAGTTTGTTTTGGATTGGAGAGATTCGATTCCACTCTTTTTGCCAAGCTGCGCGAGTCACCTTTCTGATATGTCTGGTTAAGGACGAGTCCATTTTTTCGCGTCGGTTTAAGTCTGCTATGGTTTCTTGAAAGGTTGTGTGCCATGGTGGTAGTTCTCTTATGTCCTTTACGATGTCTGATGTGCCAAAGTTGATGTTTTTAATTGTATTTAGGCATCGTATTCCCAATGGCTTCGGAGTTTTTGGGTATTTCTCATATAGTTGAATAAAGTTTGGCGAAATAGTTTTTTCGGAAGTAGGATTCGTTAAATTTGAAATCATTTTTGTATAGTATTTCAGGGATGAGAAAATTCTTCTATGTTGCAATGGAAAGATGTTTGATTCTACGTGAAGGCTAGCAATTGGGCTGGTATAAAATGCTCCTGTAATGAGTCTTAGAGTTGAATTTTGAACGGTGTCCAGTTTTTTCAGAACATTTTCTTTGGCACTACTGTAAATCACGGAGCCGTAGTCCAACTTGGAAAGAGTCAGCGCCGAGTGTAAAGGGGTTTTTAGAGATTTTCTATCTGCTCCCCATTTGGTATGAGAAACCATTTTTATCACACTAAGAGATTTATGACAGTTTGTTTTTAAGTCTTCTATCTGTTTTCCAAAAGATAATTTTCGATCTATTTGTAGTCCTAAAATTCTTATGTTATCGAAACTTTGAATTAGTGTATTATTTAGGTGGACGTTACAATCTGGAGGTTTAATTCGTTTTTTACTGAATGTGATTGCTTTTGTTTTATTCATTGAGAAGGAGGATAGTCCATTTGATGAAGCCCAATCAAGCAATTTGTTCGTTGTAGATTGTAAAGTGCTATTTAGATTATCTAAGCTTGAGGAAGTCATATAAATGACTAAGTCGCCAGCAAACAGTTCGTATTTGACTGGAGGATCTATGATTTTAGATATATCTGATATACCAATTATGAACAAAGTTGGGCTAATTATAGAGCCCTGCGGTGTGCCATTTTCTTGTATTTTTGGGAGGGATAAGACATCTTGAATACGAACCTGGAAAGTCCTATTTGACAGAAAGTCTTTTATGTATTCAAGCATATTTCCGTTTATATTCCATTCCATGAGCGTTTTAATGATTTTATGCCTCCATATTCTATCGAAGGCTTTTTCAAGGTCAAAACTTATGAGCATGGTGTATTGACTCGTTACAAAACCGTCACAAATATGCTGTTGTAACTTCGCTAGATGATCTATGGTGCTTCTTCGAGAGCGGAAACCATATTGCATTGGATCCAATAGTTTCTTTTGTTCAAGAGTCCATTTTAATCTGGTGTTTATTATTTTCTCCATGACTTTACATAACGTGTTGGTAAGCGAGATTGGGCGGTAGCTAGAAGGAGAAAGGGAATCTTTTCCTGGTTTTAATAACGGGATTAAATGAGCGTTTTTCCAACTGTCTGGTATCTTTTTAGATTTCCAGATAAGGTTGAGGAACTTGCTAATTGTGTGAAGAGATGCAGAATTTAATTTTTTAACCATATCTATATGGATGTCGTCTGGTCCAGCGGCTGAGGATTTCATATGTTTCAGGGCGTATAAAAGTTCGTCATATGTAAGAGGTCGGTTGAAGTCATGGTTAGGCTCATCTATGTAATTTAAATCTTGTTGTTCAATTCGACGCTTTATGTCAATGAAAGCAGTTGTGTAATTTTCTGTAGAGGATATTTGGTAGAAGTGGTTAGCGATCTGGTTGGCGACATCTGTTTTTTTTTTTTTTTTTTTTTTCGAGAATATTTTAGAATTGTATTCAATCGCTGTGATTGAGGTGAAATTTTTTTTGTTTGATAACATTTTTACTTTATTCCATACTTCTTTTATAGGGGTGTGCGAGTTGAAAGAAGAAGTGAATTTTATCCATGATCGTTTTTTTGCCTCCCGAATGGTGTGTTTGCATCTTGCTCTGGCCATTTTAAAATTTTTTAAATTTTCTTGACTAGGATGACGTTTAACTAAGGTTAACATACGGTTTTTTTGTTTTATTGCTGTTTTGCATTCACTGTTCCACCAAACTGTTTGTTTTTTTGTTATGGTTGCACTGTTTCGAGGGATATATTGAGTAGCGGTTTCCAGGATACCCTTCACGATATGGTTATTTGCCTCATTTATGTCGCTGAGATTTTCTGGAAGTTGTAAATTTAACAATTCGGTGTAGTTTTGCCAATCTGCGTCTTTGATTCTCCATGTCGGATATTTTCTGTATTGATCGTGTCTGACTAGTGTTTGAAGTGAAATTAAAATGGGAAAATGGTCGCTTCCAAATAAAGTAGGAAGGGTAATCCAGTTGACCATTGGAGCTAATGAACTGCTACAAATGGATAGATCTATAGCTGAAAAGGAGCCATTGTATGAATTGAAGTGGGTGTGCGATCCGTTGTTGAGTAAGCTGAGATTTTCGCGATCGATGAATTTTTCTATGTTTTTTCCTCTGCCATTGGAGGTGGTTGAGCCCCATAATGTATTATGAGAATTGAAATCACCACTCAAGATGAACGGAGTTGGTAATTGTTTGATAATATGATCGAGGCAGTTCTCTGTAATTTCATCGGATTCGTGTAAGTATATTGAGCAGAGAGTGAGCTTGAATGGATGTTTTATTGTGACGGCTATGGCCTGTAAGTTTGTGTGTAAAGTTTGAGGCTCGCAGCATAGTTTATTTTTGACTCCAATAAGAACTCCGCCTCTAGCGATTGTATCGGTTGAAATGTTTTTGCGAAATATTTCGAAGTTTTTTAGATTATATTGTTCAGCTGGTTTCAACTTGGTCTCTTGTAGAAGTAAAATGTCCGGATTTTCTTGTGCGATCAAAATCTGTAATTCTGGATGTTTGGTTCGTATACTGTTAAGATTCCAGTTTAAAATTTTCATAATATCGAGATATTATCTACGGTTATTTTAAATTGACTGAGGTTTCTATTTTTGAACCCCGGCTGCTGTTGCAGCCCGCTCCACTTCGTCTTCCAGCTTATTGATGATTTTTGTAAATTTTATTTTGGTGCCTCTGTGTAGTAAAAGTTCGCGCGTATCTTTCAGCATCTTGATCAATGTTGGAGTATCAGCGATTGAAAGATCATCTTTGACCAGAGTGACGTTTTGTGCGTTGGGTACTTTGCACATGTCTACGAACATTGTAAAATTTTGAAAGCTGAGGGGATATACGTGTTGGTTTTTAACGATATGTTCTTCCAGAGGGGCAAAGATTTCTTTTAACGTAGGTTGTGGTTTTCCATTCTCGTTTTCTTCCTCCGATTGGGTATCCGTTTCTTTTGTACGAAGAGATGCCTTGGTTGGTTTTAGTTTCTTTTTAGCCGATTTAGCAGGTTTTTGACTCGAGTCTGTGTCAATATTGTTTGACTGACTGCATGAGGAAAATGAGAGAGGTCTCTTTACTGCTTCGGCTGACAGAGGAGGGAAGCTGTTGAGATCTACACTGTTGTTAGGGTAAGATGAGTTTTGTTGAGTTTCCGTTACATCTATGTCGTCTTCCCAGTGTTCGGTTTCAAGTAATAATTTTTCTTCGTTTTCAGGACAATTTTCGACTCTGTGGCCCTTACTATGGCATTTAAAACATGAGAATTCATCACAGGTTAGGAAAATTCGATGATTTTGTTCGTTGTACTGCACTAAGAATGTTCCAGGAATTTTCTCCTTGTCAAAATCGGTGGTAGTGTAGAATTGGCGTCTCCAGCTTATTATATGGCCAAAGAATTGGTCATGCGGATTTAATCTGAGGTAAGATAATGGAGTGGTGATTTCAAGTTTTAGTTGGCTTTTTACGTAATCTTCCAAAATGTAGTTGGGGATGGACGGACTGACATGAGAGAGTACAATTTTCTTCATAGGGTTTATTAGCCTGCGGCATTTTATAAAATTTTCTTCGATTTTAAAGCCTCCGTGGTTGGCGAAGAATTCATCTACGAGCTCTTTGGACTGTAAATGAATGACTAAACGGTTTTTGCCCACTTTAGATGCTGCAACGATATATTTTGGATCTTTGATAGCATTGGATATAGTTAATGCGACCAAATAGTCCCTGATTTCAAAATCTAATATACAATTAAATACTAGACCTTGCTCTTCCGTTGGGTGTTGAAATTCGGTGACTGGTGAAATTTTGGTTTTAGTTTTTTGAGCATATGTGGTGGTCTTCTCTGAGTTCATGATTGTAGTATTTGCTGGGTTTTTTCGGTTTGTATATTGATCGGCGAGAATTCGTGAGTAATCTTTACAGTTTATTAGTAGAGATTACAAACTACCCCTGCAAATTTACAGGTTTGCATGAAACTGTCATCGAAAATTTTATAGGTTTCTTATCCAAGTAACGTGAAAATGGCACAAAGAACCATATAGGACAACAAGCAAAGTGAATCAGCCCTAGAGGGATGTTTGGATCATCTTTAAAAAGTTGGTACTAATAAGATACGTTAGTCCTGCATGTTTTAGACCTCTCCCTATTTTGATTTTTGAATAAATCGGGGGGGGGGGGGGGGGGACGGCTTAACCGATTTGAATGAAATTTAGACACATCCTAGAGATATAATAAGACTATACTCGAAAAAAATAACAGTTTATAATCTCTAAAAGAAACATTAGAAACAGGCGATTTTTTCTGAAATTACTTTTTTTTCTTCACAATAACATTTTCGTACAGTTTAAAAGCTGATTTTTTTTTAATTTTTTAATTTTTTTTTTTTTTAAATATAGAATAGCTTTCCTAATTTACAAACTGATTGAAAAGCTGCAAACGCCAAAACGGGAAAAAAAAATAAAAACTAATTCTTTGATATACAAATTGATTTATTTCAATGTTTATACCTCTGAAACAACAGAATAGAAATTAATTCGATTAATTTGCAAATAACATAAAATATTCAAAACAATAAAATGAAAATATACTTTTTTTAAATAAAATATTCAAAACATAATTATAAACTATATTGAGATGTTAATAATTTGTTTTAAAATTCAAAAAGGATATTCTAATTAAAATTAGTAACAACTCTATATAATTTATAATTAATTTTTAGTAATATTTTAATATCTTAACAAAAAAGAAATGGTTTTCATATTATTCTTTTGGAATATTTTATGTTATTTACAAAAAATATAAATTAATCGAATAAGCTTCCTGAATGCTTGTATTCTCTGAATTGTAGTTTTATTATGAAAAAATTTATGTTTTAAAATTCAGTAAAATTATCGACATTTCAATATATGTATATATATATATTTTTTTTTTTTTTCATTAATTATTAAGTATTTTAATAAAAACAAAAAAAAAAAAGGTTTTCGTATTATTGTTTTGAATATTTTATATTATTCGCACTTATAATCTAAATTGAATTAGTTGTTTTTGTTTCTTCTGCTGTTTCAAACGTGTAATTAAGTCGATTTTTATATCAAAAAATTGTTTTGTTTTTTTTTTTTTTTCATTTTGGCGTTCGTAGCTTTTCGTGAATTAGGTAGGTTATTCTATATTTAAAAAAAAAAAAATTTAAAAATTAAAAAAAAATCAGCTTCTAAATTGTACGAAAATGTTATTATAAAGAAAAAAAAGTAATTTCAGAAAAAATCGCCTGTTTCTAATGTTTGTTATAGAGATTATAAACTGTTATTTTTTCCGAGTATAGTCTTGTTATATCTCTAGGATGCGTCTAAATTTCATTCAAATCGGTTAAGCCGTTTTTAAGCAAAAAAAATTATTTTCGGATTTTTCGCCCCCCCCCCCGATTTATTTAAAAATCAAAATAGGTAGAGGTCTAAAACATGCAGGACTAATGTATCTTGTTAAAGATGATCCAAACATTCCTCTGGGGTTGATTCACTATATTGAACAATATAAAATCACTATACTTATCATCCTATGGCCTTTTCGGGAAAAATTTAAGTGTACATGAGATATTTCGTTACCAGTTTTCAGACCTGAATCAAATGTCACTAGACCATTATTGTATTTTTACATTAAAAACGAAGTTCAGGAATCTCTTTGCCTTTTTATCGGTCTGTTCAGATAGAGATTATAATAATTAGTTGAAGTTGAACAGCGATATTTTTTCCAGGTAAAATTGAATACTTTCGTTCTTTCTTTTTGGATGCGATGGCGAGGCATTTTATTATTCACGCAACCAAGTTGTAATGCGATTAGGGCCATATTTTAAAAGATTTTTTATTTACTAATCAGGTTTCATAACGTAACGATTTTAGCTTTTTTTTTGTAATTTATTTATAATCTTTTCACCTCCCCTTACACTTTTTTATGATAAATTTATTCAATTAGTAATTGTTGCTTATTACCGGCAAATCAGTAAAAATCTTTTCGAAAGAACACGTTTATTAAATCATCAATCGACATCTTCCGAATTACTCTATCTCGGCGAAGCAATAATTTTCAATTTTTATTCCTCCATTCGTACTTTATTTCAGTGAGAGAAGTGCTAAAGTGAAACCAGTTCTTCCGTAAAGTTAAGACAAAGTTCATAAATGTCGCCCATGTTCCATTTATTTTTCTAGCGAGAAAAGACTGGCGTGTTTTCGGTTCCGTCATTTATTTTGCGGAAATACAAATTCCGAGTCGAGTTATGAACAGGAAAATTCATGGCGCGCGTGTTGCTGTAAAATTTTAAAGATGCAGAAAATTTTCTGGTCTCAACATGGAGCGATAAAGTTGGTAAACAAGAAAATTTCACTGTCACCCTCGCTGTTAAACTACTTAAGCCGATCGAACTGTTATCGGGGAAAATGTAATTTTTAACGTCGTCGCTCAACTTCGAAAATAGCATCAGAAGCATGCAAAACTTCGGAAAATTCACTTTCTCCTTGTTTCCTTTAAAATCGTATTTGATCAAGGAAAAACTTTTTCTCTTGCCGAAGCCTTTTTTTCGCTCGTGCTCGTCTTTTTTCTTCCGAGCATGACGCAGTTAGCCGTTTGTTTGTTTATCTAAGCGGAAAAGAGTCGTGCTTTCGACTTACGCACAGCTGCATTTAGAAATACACCTAGCAGCGAACTTAGCTTTTATCTGCGAAAAGTGAAGTCATTTCAGCCGTTCCAAACTGCATTTGCGACATGGCCGTTGCTCCACTTCCGACCATTTATAAATCATGTTTTGCAAAGGTCATCTCGCTTCTTCGGTTTTTAGTCCTCCTTAAATTCCGAATTCGTTTACGACTAAATTTAACCCATTCTTAGAAAAGTTGTTCACTTGTAGCATTTAAATTTTCCTTTTGCTACTTACGTGTATTCTACTTTCCTTACGCTTACATTAAAACATTATAAACAGTTAATGGCGGGATAGGGGCTGTAGCAGCCGTTATTAACCTACACCCATTCATCCCTAATGTTATTAACCTAACATCTGATTTATTCCAAAACTGACATAAAGGTTTCCCAACAACCTACATATATATATGTATATATATATATATATATATATATATATATATATATATATATATACTAGGGGACTAGTCTCGCTGGCCGCTTTGCGGGCCGTTCCTTCGGACTTTGTTTTACTTTCTAAATTTTCATAAAAACTGCAACGTTCCAATATACTTATTTTAAAAAAATAATAAGTGCACCAGTACGTCAATTAAAAAATGAAATTTAGATTAAAATATCTGAAAAACTGAAACCGCCAGCAGAATTAATATGTCAGAGGAAATTTAATTATTTTTGGAGATCGTAGTATGCAGGTTAAAAAGAAAATCAATACCGTAAATCACACAGAACCAGCTATAGATTTTTTTTTTGAATTTTTTGCTTAATCAATTTTTCAAAATTTAAGTTCTTTGATTGAAAAATTTTTGAGTCCCGTATTTTATACAACATTTTAATAAAAGAGTAATCACCCAGCTACCAAGGAAAAGACTGTGGACTATTTTTTAGTTTCCAGTATTACGGCTTTAAGAGTGTATTTTCTCGAATTTATACACAGATGGTGCCAAAGTAAACCCCCTCAACGCCGGTGGCTTGCGCCTAAGAGGTGGAGGGAGTTGTCCATTTGGGTCGGGTTCACGACTTCTGTTCAGTGTTGTAGAGGGAGCTGTATGGAATATTCTTCTGCTTGAAGGAATATCTGCAGTCTTTTCCCCAACGCCGAAATGCATGTCTAATCATAGATTTCTTGCAATTGATTAGGACACTCCAGACGCAAAAAACTTTACACGCACTGTCTCGAAAAATAAAGCGCATCATTAATGTGCTTTCTCGGGCTGGCTCATTGGTAACGCTCTTCTTGATTCCGGGTCATGCCGACGTGCCGGGGAACGAGCGTGTAAATTTGGCTGCTAAGGCAGCAACACATGGCACAATGCCCGAAGGCGCCCCTCTTCCTCAGCTGGGGCCACCCTTTTTTCAGCAACATAAAGCAGAGACATGGGAAACTATGCGGTCGGCTCACACATCATGGCTACGATCCATCAAGGTGAACATCGAGCTTTGGTGGCCACCGATATCCATGTCCCGCAGAGAGTTTGCAGCATTGACTAGATTTCGCATAAGACACATAGCAATATCCCACAACTATTTTCTGGAAGTAACATCTCCTCCCTCTGTCTATTCCAGGTGCAATTCCCCCATTTCACCAACTGCTGAACACATCCCGGAACATTGCCTGACTGTAGGCATCTCCAACTTACCGTCGATTGCGTTGTCAAACAAACGAGTTGCAGTGCATACGTTAACCTATTTTTCAACTTTGAAAGTGTAGTTTATTTTCGTAATATTTCTAATCGATTTGTCCCATAACAAAATTTCAATTTTCAATTTAACGTAGTAAATAAGTTAATAATATACATATTAGACAAGCTTTGCCTTGATCTATTCTGAATTTGTAGATTTCTTTTTGGTTTGGTCAACCAAGGGCAGCTACCCAGGACAATCGGACTATATTAGAGATTAAATTTTAATCCGGTCAGAGATTGATGAAAGAATAGAGACAAGAACAGAAAACACCTTTGAAGACGACAAAGCTGAGATATAGGAAGTATGGAGTAGAAAGAGGAAAATAATAGAACCAAAAACAAAGGGAGTCTAGACTGATTAGAAAAATAAAATGAGTTAGGATTGGAAAAGGAGCGAGGATATACATCCGAACAAAGTCTGACGTGCATTCTTTTGGAGAGGGGAAGAATGTTGTGACCAGGAATCTATTTAAGAAAATATGGGGAGTGTAACACTGAGTGTGCTAAGAAATCCATCGTCTCGTTACCATCAATACCCGCATGATTTGGAACCCAAAGAAAGTCGATGGGAATGGAATGTAAAAGGGAAAGACTATAGATGAAGGAACGTACACGGAAAATAATACAAGTCAACGGAATACGAGGGAAAGAGAGAGGATATAGCTTGAGGAGCACTTTTGGAGTCCGAAATGATTAGATGTCTATCAGAGTATCCAGTTGAGGAAATGAATATAACTGCTCGAAAAATGGCATACAGTTCCGCCGAAAAGATGGAACAAAAAGCCGGCAGCCTGAAGGATTGAGCGGAATTACTGAATGGGGAGATGAAGGAAACAGCTATTCCCTGTGAGCTCTTGGAACCATCAGTAAATATTAAGGAATGAAGAGGAAATGAGGAATTAATAAGAAAATTAAATTCTTGATTGACAGCTGCGGAGCCAAAAGTTTTAGGTAATGAAGGGAGAGAAGAGAGTTTTGGATGGTGAAAAATCCCGAAGGATTTAACGCCTGAAATGGAACATTGGGGTGTCAGAGAAATCCAGAAGGGAGAGTTTATGATCGTTAGAATTATATATTCGGGTTTTGATAACAGCTGGTACCTATTATACCCGTAAATGCGCTATTTTCGGTAGTATGTTGAAAGGAGCGGAAGGAGAACGTAATATGTGTAAAAAAAAAATGAAAGCAGAGGCGGATCATTCCAAGGGAAGAAAGGAATTGACCGGTAACATTTTATTCAGATTCATCAGGTACTTCATCTGTTGCGGAAAGAGTTTAATTCCCACTGCGAAGTATTTTGTAACATCCGCAGCAGTTCGATAAATACGTGGAAAGCTACGTGGTCTTCTTCGGTGTTTTTTGTTTTCGCTTTTTATTTCAGCTAGTTACATTATCAGCTGCATGAGAAACAGCGAGTTTACATTCTAGGAAGAAGCAAACGTAACTAAACAAATTATTCCGATTAAGAGTTAAGATTTGGACGAATAAAAGAAGCGACTACACAATCGAGCCCCGGAACCATTAGCGAAAATGGTTACGCGTAAGATAAATTAGGAATTGATAGTGCGCTAGAATTTCTATTTAATTACTGCTCGGGGAATAAATGAATAAATAACGTTTATTAATATAAATTTACAAATAACAAAAGTTTGTTCCAGCAGTAACATAAATTTTACGCGCATCGAGCGATATCAGCAGCGTGCGAAATTGCTTGTAAAACTAACGAGATTACATAACGGTTACAAATTAGGTTGATTAATACGATTAGAAAAAAAAAGAAAAAAAGAAGAAAACAAAACCCGGGAAACCAGTCGGATGAAAAGAAAACTTTATTCACTGCGACAAGCGAAACTGAAAGGAACAATTTGCGTTCGAATTTTTTATATTTTAGTTGAAGTGGGGTTCTCGGCCGAAGAAGAAATTTGGAAAGTGAAGGTAGAAAAAAATACTCTTGCAGGATGACAGAGATCGGCAAACTTGAAGATACCGGAAGCTATTACATAAGATTGCATAAGGTCAAAACGGACCAACACAAGAAGACGGTCACGACTTTGGTGTTGCCAATTCTGATGAAGATAGAATATCATGCAAATCGTATAAAATATTAGAATGCATCTTTTAGATTTACACAAAAAATTTAAATTATAACGAATGTAATGAATAGCCGTTTAAACAAAATTTCACATTAAATGTAGGTGGATACATCCTGTTTGTTAAAACTGTATAATAAAACAAACTTTAATAACAAACAATATAGAACAATAAATTAGATAAATACCTATTTAGAAACGTTTTCGGGCATAACCCATCATCAGCTAAAACTAACTTAAAGGAAACTTAAAACATACTTAAGTTTCCTTTAAGTTAGTTTTAGCTGATGATGGGTTATGCCCGAAAACGTTTCTAAATAGGTATTTATCTAATTTATTGTTCTATATTGTTTGTTATTAAAGTTTGTTTTATTATATTATATTTCACATTAATTTAATTTAAATCGTTTGGAATACTGACTATTCTAAAAGGTAGTATATTAAACATAAAAACTACTAAAAACAATAAAGTAGCGCAAAAAAGGTTAATTTTAACATGGATAATAATTTAGGCGCCCAATTTATTACACTTTTACATTACAAAAACACAATTACATTGACCGTATTTTGTGTGCTGCACTGACGAAAATGATGGTAATTACTGTTATTTATGGAATAAGTTAGGTTAGTTTTAATTGTTGTATGTTGGGCACTCACATAACGGGCATCCTGTGAGACCCACAACTTATTTTTAAAATAAAAAAATTAGTGCAACACTGATGACAGACGTGTGATTTAATTTAAACAGGCGGAATTCGGAGGCGCACCTATGTAGCTATATGAGTAGCAGTCGAACTCGAAGCGAATTTCGGATTTAAGATCAGAATGTAAGGATCACCGCTAGTTGCGAATAGAGCTTTGTCGAATAAATAGCGGGATAGGAAAGAAGATATTCAATATGTTCGTAAAAATTCAGTTGACTGTTCAAAAAAACTCCGAAACAGCAGAAGCACTTTAAGGATAGATTAACACCGTGATAAGGACTAAAACAAATTCTTTCATCTTACGAGCGTATGTGTTTTTTTTTGTTTTTTTTTTTTTATAATACTAAATTTACAAATATAAATCTAGGCGCCGTGTGTAACTACCTGGGCTATTACGGCACCTAGACTCACTTGGAATTACAGAAGGCGGTGCAGTCTGTTCGATGCTGCAAAATTCAACACTGCCCGAACTCAATCCGGGTAGTTCGACAACAGACGGTAGGGTGAGGTATGACTAGAAGTACAGTATGCCGGCACCATTTCAGCAGATGCTCTACAGTTGGTGAGGCCATGAACCCGCACAGAGGGCAAGTGACCGGAGGGGGAGCTCCTTCAAAGACGTGATTGTGTGATAGTGCAATGTGTTTAATTTACTCGTATATTGGAAGTAAATGGTCTTGATATAATCATCGATGTAGTATTGTACAGCTTTAAACATTTACATTATTTAATACTTGAAAAATGCGACATATTCGAAATGAATGTAACAATCAAAAAGGGAAGTCGGTACGTGAGGTTGACGAGGTGAAGAAGACGTTGGCGTTAAAATTATTTTAGTGATTCGGTAACTTGCATACCTATAATAATATCTGAAGAAACAGCTAAAAAACTAAAAAAAAAACAATATTTTTAGACTAAAGGGAAAACAAAATAAATATTACATTTGAACTTATTTCGAAAAAAAGTATCGTATAATATATCTTTAAACATAAGTTGTTAAAACAAAATTTTATTTAGGCAAAAACAAAAACAAATTCCATTAGAAATACCCTAATAATCTGGTAATAATTCCTTGCCGGAATTTTTATTTCTTATATCTTAATAAGGTCGAATTCTTTACTTTCTTCGAAGCACAAAAAAAAGTCAGAATTCGAATCTGCGCGCACTGAAAAGCTCAAAAAAATTATCATAAAATGTTGCGGAGCTGGAAAAAAATTAATAAGTAAAAAATACACATATACATATATGCGAAACTGATACTCATATATCGGAATACGTAAGAATTAAAAATAACTGCCGAATTAGGCAAAGGAGCTAAATTCTTACCGAGAACTAAAGTGGGGCTCTAGGGCCGTTAAGAATGACAAAAAGAAATGATACATATTTCTGCCGACCGATGGGGGAAGTTTTTCCGAATTTCAATTGGAAATAGTAAAAGAATGCGCGCGATGTCTTATCGATTTAATGATGAAAACAGATGTTCGACGGCGGCCTTTTATTGGATTTGTAATTCAATTAAGAAAATCGACGACGGCCAGGGGCCAGGGGTTTGGCGTAAGTTCGCGAAAAAGCATATTTGCGTTAAGGCTGCAATACGGAGAGTCCGAAAAAGGGCTGGTCCTCGAAGGGGGCACCACATTATCGTAACGGCAGTGCCGGGGCAAAATGTGGTAGACAACAGCGATCATCCGAGTTCTCTAATTAATTTTTCACTTTTACACTAGACAATAGTAATAACCGAATCCAGTCAGGGCAACTGTGTTCCACGCATACAGTCATCGTTGTCGTCAGCGTCATCGTCATCGTCGCTGTCATCGGCCGCCTGGTGGAAGATTAAATAAAAGTCGAAGAAAACTAGTAGTTGTTCGAAACAAAAGAATACCATTTGCCCAGAAGCGTGAAAAGTTTCCGGAAAAATCGTCGGCAGCTGTGCGCGCTGACTAGTCGCGATCTCTGTGCCTTGTCGTACCCTCTGCTCGGAGCATGTTCCTTCATTGGAGTAGCTGCGCTCTTCTCGTGGCGACATGAGACCGACTTTTTCAACTGCGGACAGCGTCGCAACAAATGCTCTCCGGCGGCATCGCCGTTGACGGCGTCCGCGGCGCATCGGAAAATCCTTTCGGTTGAAGCGAGCTATACAAAAAGCTTTCCACCTTGCTCGCCCGGAACAACTTCAAATTGGAAAGCGTTTTCTTTTCATTCTGACACTGCGCCTCTTTTTCCTTTTTCGACGCTATTATTTCGGAAAACGAGCCCCCCTCCCATCGCGCGCCGGACCGCTTTCACAACGGGCCAGATGATTTGGTCAGAATTATTTTAGTTAGCCCCCCGAAAGGAAGCGGTGCGATGGTGTCGCTGAAAGCGAGCTTTTCATTACTATCATTGTTGTTATTTCTTTGTTAAGTTCATCGGCGGACACAAATGAAAAAAACCTCCCGAAGCGGTTTAATTGGAATTAGCTCATAAATTATTTATTTCGTTAAATTAGTTCAAAGCAGTCGGGAAACAAACTCGCTCCGAAAAAAAAAAAAAAAAAAAAAAAAAGTAAAATTATAATGACAATAAGAAGAATAATGAGAAAGAAAGAAAACCGTTAAAAGAAACGTCTCTTCTTTCTTTTCTTGTTTCTCTTCATCGGCATATATTTCGCCGCGTTCGGTAAACAAACTGCATATCGCGGCGGCCTTTGAAGCGTGGCCTCTCTTCATTTCCTCTATCCCCGATTCCGTTTTCTTTAATTATCGAGACTTATTTTCCGGATTTATTTATTAAAATAACGAGCGTAATCTCTCATGGTTTTCCTGCTAACTCTGCGCATTGTTCGTATATATTTTGTAAATTCGAAAATCGCTTTTTATCTTTTTATACATAAGTGGTTTGAGACCGAATTCACTGCCCGGTATAAATACCTCTAATGCGAACATATACCAGAGAAAAAGGTGGATGGATCCTGAGTAGAACGAATTCTCTCTTCCGATCCCGATGAAAACCTTACACGGATGATATGAAAATCTTAATTTCGTAATCTACGATATCTGTATCAAGGCCGCGGGACTTTATAAACCGGGTGACGGAGGGGCATATTGCATCGAGAAACAAGTAGAAAACAACTTCCGAATGAAAGTCATTCGAACGAGTCTCGCCATTTATAATATAGCTCTCGCAGTTGTGAATGCAATATTTTGGACATTTCAATAATCAGTTTATTTTCAAACCCGTTGATTTTATCTGAAATGAACGAGAAGCAAAGCGCACAAACTTTCTCGATTATTCAAGTTCTTCTTATTATTATTAGTCTCTACGTACTTGTACGCTCATGAGGTGCTGGAATATCGTTTATTTTATACGGAGTATTGTACGCGCTTTAGCAGCTCCCCTCGTGAGGGTATTATTTAGTACGGCGTTCGGTTCATCGAACGATTTTCTCATTATCGTACGACACCGGATTTCAGTTCACCGATTTTAATATCTCCGAATTTTGCTTTAGATTAATTCCAATATTTTTCACTGTTTTATGAACGAATTTGCACACGGAGTATGCAAGTAACGCGATCTCTGTTCAACTGAACCTAAATATTAAAAAAGACAACGTACTCCCTAGACTCGGAATTTCCCATTCGAATCTTTCCCATTATTTATTATTTCCTATGTTTGATTCAAGAAAAACATATTTAGAGTTTATTATAGGGGGTGAATTACTTTTTTTTATTTTTCTATTACGAATAATCTACTGCAGTTGATGCCTGAACAACTGAACAACTCTATGTCAATAATAGATTCCTTGAAGAACGTAGTCGAAACTTAAATTTGATTACAATCGTCTCGTAGTTCGGCTAAAATTACAATATCATCTTATTTTTTCTCTTCCTTCCCTTTCATCGTGTTAATATAACCCTATCTTCTGTGTGCCCATGTCTGAATATCTGATTTCAAATATTATCCCATGTCACCTATGCGGTATCGGCAACAATTTTGAACACGCACCGGTCAAGCTGGTAATTATTAACCGAGCTAGCGCGAACATGGTTTTTCCTTGTAACATAGGGGCGCAGAAACCACTTTGTCTTTGGATGAAATTAATAACAATAATAATGATAGCAATAATACGAGAGTCGCTTTATAAGTTTTCTCCCCCACCCCGCAACAGAAAAAAGGGAAAACGCAACAGCGGTCAAATGAAAAGTCACCCTATTCCGAGAAGAAATTTATTATTTCTCGACATAATCGTCTAGCCGTCTAGAGAAATATTTAACAGTAGAATCCGACGGTACTTGGCTACTAGCGAATTTTAACGGTATATGCAGCACCGCTTTCATTTTCGTGACGACATTTGTGGATCTTTCTGCACCGGATTCGAATTCAACTTCGGGGAAGCGGGAAGAGGCTAATCAGAGGTTATTCAGAGGCGAATCAGAGGCAAATCAGAGGCGGCTGTTAAATTGAGCGAAAGCATCCTATGTGTAGAATAACTTCAAAAGTTCGCACATCACCGCAGTCGTATAAGCACATCATTGTTTGCATAAATTTCGTACGTGACAATCGAAATCTCACCTGCCCGTGTGAATATCTGCGCCCAAAATTAATAGCACCGTTCTTGTATGAAGACACCTGTTGAGCAAAAAGTTTTTACCGCGTACCGTTAGATAATCTGTACGATTCCTCGCTTACCGCGTGCACATTCCGGTTCAATAGTTATTATTATCCGTACTTATCAAACAATAATAATAAAAATAGTAAAATAGTAAAAAAGGATTCGGGCGCCAGAGAATTAATGCTTTGTCGGTTACTATCATTACCCTCTAAATCGGTCATTATTTATAGGTATTTTTACGGGAGACGACGGATGAGAATCTAGCCCGCTGCGATGCGGTGGAATTGCTCACGTCCATTTTCACGATATGTCGTTCTCTTGTTCACCCTTACGGCCACTAACCGGACCACTTATAATAAAACGTCAGTTTAAATAATTTCGGAAAACCGTAAGAGCACTTGTTGCGTTCGTCGTTGTCGCGACTTCATTATGTATCGGACAAAGCCAGTTTAACAAATTTCATTTTCTTCATTTTTCCCCCGTTTCGTCGGCTCTTGTTTATCTCGTACTAAGACGTCGGTGACGCTGAAGCAGTCGTTGCCGTATGGGGACCGCGTTAACGGCTTATTTTTGGCCTGTTATTAAACGACGGGAAAAAAGATAAATTCCACGACGCAGGCGGCCCCAAACGAACCTTGGAGTCGGCCGGTCGGTTATTAGTCTCTCGGGTATTTTACGATTGCATACGATGCGTGTACGACTTCAAATGGATTAATCCCATCTATCAACGTTCAGCGAAAGCTCGTTCGCGCCAGTTAGCGCGGTCTACGTCGAACGCCCGATGATTCGTTCTACGGGCGCCCACATCGCTGGCGGTCGTCCACAGCCCCTTCTAACGACACTACGCTTTTTCTCGTTCATTTTTCGCCATTTTATCGTTCACAGTACAGGCTACAAATGATGACGCGATACAGATGAGAAATTATTATCCCTTTCCGGAACGCAACAGACTCGAACGTCGCGTTCAACGCAACTTTCGCAGCAGACCACTACCAGCGCACTAGTGCACGCGTCGTCGTTCGTCCTCATGCTGAGCTTGAAATTGCACTGTTGCCCCCGATCGAGACTGTTACTGCTTGAGGTGGGCTGATATTGAAAATAAATCGTAGCCCTGGAACATATCGGCCGTATTCATTTTCATACTTTCTAGAATAGTTGCTCTGCCGTGTGGGGCTGCCAATTTCATAATATTGATGACCGCTGGAGATTACCGTTCGTGACGACGATGGCGATATAAATCAACGCGAAATAAATATTTCAAAGGCGATCAAAAAATAAAAACAAAACTCCATCGGCGACCTAATTCACGCTTTTTTTCTTTTTCGATTTTTTTTTATTTTTCGTTTTTTTTTCTTTTCTTTCCGGCCTGCAAACAAACCCCTCAGCCAATTTCACGGCTTCGTGCTAAGAAAAGTGTTCCCTTCCGGTTGTCGTTTATTCGATGCCTCCATTTTTACCACCTTTTCTATAACTAAAACATACCTGTTTGACACAGATTTAATAAGATTGGTTGAAGAGTTTATACGCTTCTCTAGTAATTCCGCTTTAGAATGTATGTAGAAATCAATTTAGTAACTGTGATAGTACTAACTCTCTGTTATAAGGTATAATTACGGATGATCGATATGTATGAGTAGCCGAACTGTAACTGTTGAAATTCTCTTTGTTGATCCGCGTATTTCTCGTAATAGTACATCATCGCGTTTTCATGTAGTAAAATCAGATCGTTCAGTTTTTCTACTGTTATTATATGTATTAAAGTAAAGTAAGTCCCGTACATATCCGTTTAATAATAAGGTATCATGGATTGCGAAGTTAAGCTTTTCATAATGTACTTAAGCACCTAATGGATCTGATGAGAATATAACGGGGGGGGGGCAGTTCTTTTCTACTTGGGATCCGCCTTTACTTTCCACCAGGTAATCCTCTGGTGTTACTAATATTCAATTTCAGATTAGGTATATATCCGGGAGCGATTTGGATCCGAAACGAGACAAATCCCATGATAGGTTTGGCAACCGAACACCTTAACTGATACCGCGCCACCTATATGTGCATACATACAATATATATATATATATATATATATATGTATATGAACAACTGAAAAACAGCACTAAAAAGATATTTGCATGCGCGTAAAATCGATTAGAAAGAGTAAGCCGAAGGTTAATGCGTAGAGGATTTAAGAAAAAGATAAAAGCAAAAAGAAGTAGCTGAATGTCTTAGAGGAACTTTCTCGAGTGGGCGCTTATTATTGTATAGCTCGTGAAATTCGGCTTTCCGAATCGAAAGATACAGGTAATATCAAAGGAGAAAAATTACGACATTTTGGCTTTTGTTTGGTTCGGAGCAGTGAAACAACGCCTTTAACCGCTTTGTAAATATACGGCTTTTCTGAAAAACTCAATCGAATGATCCCGTCAAACGAAGTGATGTAGAAAAAAAAGCATAGCCCGGGGCGATGTCCGATTTTATGCTTTAACGGAGAACACACAGTGGTCATGGTGGCCGCTGAGAGAACGGCAGTGGTTATTTCAGCATGAAGGGAATTTTCGATGAGTTGAATACAGCACCATTAGGTGTTGATTTAACCAGAGGAAACGTTTCTTCGAAATTTATATTGACACGGTCTTCTTGCACGCTTCTGAAACAGACGCCAAATTCTATTTATCAAATTATTACGGCAAATATACATTTGGGATTGGCAGAGAAATAGTAAAATCTGCTCAAATTTGAGTTTAGGAACATCGCCATTAACTGTCTCTAGATACTCGATTATGATGGTCCATAGCGCTTTTTCCCGACGATTCGAATTTACACAAACAATAAGACTTTACCGGAAAATATGTATTAAAAATTAGTCTCCGACGACATGTCTGCCACAGTCCCACATGTACGGTGTATTACAAAATTGGTTCGTTTGTAACTGAAATTTCTACCGAATAATGCGACACGCAACGTGCGTTTTGGATTTTCCAACGCAGGAAGTTCATTTATTACGTAACAGGTTTCACTACATATTTACCTTTTTTTTTTTTGTAATTGTTGATTGTGTTTACGTCCGACCACATTTTCACTTCGTATGCAATAGACAGACTTGTTGTTTTTTTTTTTTTTGTAGCTGTCTCTTTTCATTATACACAATGCTGGTCCAAAAACTACTGAGACACAGAATTCGGCAAAAACGCTAGCGACAAAATTCATTATACCACAGTTTGGACTATTATTATTATTATTATTATTATTATTATTATTATTATTATTATTATTATTATTATTATTATTATTATTATGTTGAAGTATTCGGGAGGGGGGGATTTAAAACGGTGATAGAGTATAAAATGTACGAAGCAAGCGGGAGTTTTACATGATGACGTAAATGAGGATCTCGGTATAATAGCATTTAGTAGTATATTTTAGCTAGTACAGCTCAGTGTGTTGCAATGGAGGCGGGGATAAAAAGCGTTGTTCTCGTGTGTTTCAAGACAACATTGTGAGCGTAATCAAAAACAAACTCTCTTTTAGGGAGTTTCTTATTGGAACTGGCCAAGCGAATCTTTTTTGTTCCGGGACAGAAATAAAATGTAGCGGTAGCGTTAACGAATTGACATATTGTGACATTCCTCTTCTTCTTCTTCACTGATGGCAATTTCTCGTTGGTGCGGAGTTTGCCGTGCAAATTGATTGTTTTAAGCTGTTTCGGTTTTGACATTGAGGATGAAAAATAAGTCGCATGAACAGTGTCGAAAATTGTAGACGAATAATTTGAACGCGGAAACCGACGTGAAGGCTTATACCGACTGCAGTGATTGTGTCTACTTTGACAGATCTGCTTGCAAGCTATTAGGGATATATTCTGGACATCATACACAAATGGTGTAGCTGAAGACTAGGAATGTTGAAGAATCGGGAAGAAGAATTACTGGGAGCGTTTCATGGGGGGAAACGTTTTGTAATAGGTTAGACAAATTGGCTGTGCAATGGACACAGTGAGTAGTGAAAGACCTAGAGGGTTTTCTACCGTGGATTGTTTAATAACTGTCATCCATGATCGATTTGGATGACTATGAATATAAATTTTGAAATAATGCATTTTGAATTTTCAATACTACAGCATTTTAAACTACCAATTTTCTCGAAATAAATAATGAAACCATTTTCAGGAAAAGAAACATGCTGCCTGAATATTTCTGGGGGCCCCTTCAAAGTAGAAATATTATCTCTCCGTTATTACTCTATTTAGCTAATTAATGAAGTCGCGAATGAAGAAAAAAACAAAGAAGTTGGCGAACTTTTCAACGGTTTTCCTCCGAGTTTCCGCCTTTTTTCTTAGTCGACCGTTTTCGATTATTTTTCAGTCATGTGAGATTTTCAACAATTTCGAAAACTGCTCAATTTCAGCTGATAAATGCGGATCCTTTTATTAATTGCGCGTATTGACTTATGCATTGCAGTGGCCCGACATTTTATAAGTAACCTTTCGTTTATTTTGCTGGTAAAAATGTCATATTCACCATTTTAATTCCTGAACGCCGGCACCTATCTGTTTGTACATTTTAGTTGTACGGATTATATAGTGTTCGTAGCAATTGTGTTATATGCAATGTGAGTGTACACGCAAAAGACTACACACTTGGAACTTCTGATATTGTAAATGTTTACTTTACACAAATGCGGTTCTATTTATACTACATATCAATTATCGCGCATATATACACGTGTTTGTCGTTATTGTCTTTCAACGGATTAATTTAATTATTTATATTGTCATTTCTGTCGTCGCCTGGGATCGAACTGAAAACTTTTATAGCGGAAGTCGAGTGTCCTAGCAACTAGGCTGTCGTGGCGACTGCGAAAAAGCATTATCATTTTTCTAAAGTATCGAAAGAGGCGTAGAACTAAAGTTCTCGTATACAGCTGAAATCTACGACGCAGCATTACTACTGCTGAGCGACATAATTGTAGCACTACTAAACGTTCGGAGAAAGAGAAAAAAAATCCAACTCTAACGCGTTGCATTATACTAAAATGATCTAGTTCTTTTTCTTATCGGTTTTTTTCACAGAAAAAAAAGGAAAAAAGTTCTTCCTTTTTTTTAAAATATGTAATTGGCGGTATTGTTTCAGAAATGGTTAGTACGGTAAGCGTTACGTCACAAAATATGAATAAGGATCACTTACCTAGATATTTAAAGTCAAATACATTCATTAGCAGAACTATAATAGGCGTGATGAATGAGCACAAATGCTTGACGTTGGCCATGATTACGCTTTGAATGTTCAACCATACGCTTTCGTTATGACAAATCTGCAACAAATAAATAAAGCCCGTTGTATTTAAAAACCGTTATAGTAATGCGATAGTTTTCAATAAAAAAATATTTAGACAAGTGACTTCGAGCAATTAAAAAAAAAAGTATAAAAAAATAAAATAAAATAAAAGGGGCATTTTATTTAAACCGTATATTCTAGAAGTTCAACTATTCTTGAAGATGAAAAATTAGAAAAATTTTTCTATATAGAAATACCCAGTAGCTGCTCCGTTAATGAATGTGTTCGATTAAGGAATTTCTAGCGGTAACAATTCGCGAATTGCTTTTTAAACTAATTCTTAACAAAACGACTGCAAGTATTTTTTCAAAATCCGCCAATGCGAGTAATTTAATTTTTATAGTACTTCCTTTCGTGTTTCATTAACTGTCAATTGCAAAAATTACAAATTCGTTCCGGTTAAACAATTCGAATTGAAAAAAAAATAAAAATGTGCCCTTCACTTTATCTTTTTAATTATATTAATCAGCCTCTGCGATGGTTTCAAATGAGCCGAGGGCGATATTTAATTAAAGATTATTTTTCTAGAAGAAATCAACAAGAAGGGATTCGCTAAAAAAATTCTATTTTTCATTCCGAATGTTAAGGAAGATCCAAAATCGACTGAAGTGGCTCCGCCAGATGGTTAATAAAAACGACAGCGTCAGACAAACTTGTTTCTATTTATTAAATAGAACTAGTTTGGGCATTTGTGAAAAGTGAAGCCGAGAAGGTGCAAATTCTGCATTTAGGAGCGCGGCATTTATTAGTGCAACTAGTAGCCGATAGATGACGCAAATTGAACAAGTTGGTCTATGCGTACTGTAATGGATGAGAAATAATTTCCCGATTATACGTAAAGCGATCCTTGTAATAAGGTATGTAACGGACGTTGCGCAATTAAGCTTTTTTTACAATGTTCTCTTAAGGAAGTGTGTTTAATGGGGATCTGAAGAAGATCATCAAAATTGCTTTCTGCTTTTGGGATTCGTCTTTTCACCTGGATGACTTCTCTAGTATAAACAACTACGCTCTCAAGTATTACACACACCATCGAGACAGACATTCGAGAAACTCTCGGATAACCTGTGATTTGGTTTATGTGTACATCGAGTTACCTGGTTATAAAATGATATAATATATATATTTTTTTAATTTCTCCATTCTTTTTCAATACCAGACATACTCTGGGTCAAGGTGCATTCTCGACGTCGCACTCAATTCCATATTGTAATTAGTCTTTAGAAATAGCTAAAAATTACTAACGAAAAAAACCCAGAACCGAATTTGTTCGAAATCTAATCGTCGCGATTGTACAACACTTGAAGTTTCCTAACAATTCATCGTATAGATACAATAAGATCACACAAGAATATGCACTTGTTCACGCGCCACTCTCACACACGCCTAAATGTATAAACGGGGATGGAAAGATACACATATGGAAATCCTACAATCCACTGTTTACATTTTATGAGTTAATATTTGAACACTCTTACTATTAAGCTCTAGTCGGATAAACACTGCTTTAATTATAATCAGGTTTCATTTATCCGCAATTAAATATTCGTCTCCTAACAAATACAGACTTTTGCTCGGTTTGCCTAGTACAGATCCAGTTTTGTGCGCATTTGTGTGTTTTGAATTTTTCCTTCGATTCCATAATATCCGAAAACAGAGCGAGTAAAGTATTACATAAATAAAAAAGTAATCAGATTACGTCCGATATAAAGGAACTTCGAAACGATCAGTTCCATCAAATATCTGACTAAAGTTTTGTTGATTCGTAATATACAACAAAACTAAGGTTTATTCAAAAGATTTAGAAACTTATTTGATTCAATCCGCAACCAGATTTAGGGTGACCTGAACACTCGAAGCTTCTTTCGGTTTCGTAATTACAAGTATTTTAATTTTTTTTTTTTTTAATGCTTTTTTCAATAACTGATCTACTTTGTGATACGACTGTTTTTTTCTCTCTTTCGGGTCGACATCAAACAATATGATCATCAACGTAGAGCATAAAGGAAAACAAATGTATAAAAAATAGACTACCAAGTCGCGATGACCAAACAGCTTATCGCCGGACAAAAAAAAAACGATCCATCTTAAACTAGAGATCGTTGAAATTGTTGACTGGAACACTAGTGAAATAAAACTATGAAGGTTTTACTATTCTTTATATACTCGTATACGTAGTTTCATTCCAAGTAGACGTAGTTATATATAAATGTTTCAGCAAAACCCGCTAAAGCTTGACCGCGTATCATGAGTGTAGGAATTTGAATGGAGAGCGACTAGGAATCATCAAATAGCACATCGTATTGTAGAAAGAACAAGGCTAGAGACAGATTACAGACACCCAATGTTTGGTCGGAAGGCTGACATATCGTGTCTTAAATCTAGAAGAAGCTTTTTACACTGCTCAAGACGACCGGATGAGCTACCGCAAGAAGCTCACGCACAGAGATGGACAGGAAAAAAAGACGGAAACGGAAGTAGTCTGAAAGAAGAAATGAACCCAGTACGTCCGCTAAGTTGGCTTAGCTGTTTAAACCGGCTTCGCTCTGGTTGTGCCAGAACCTCAGTGAATATATACTTAAAGGGGGTCTGACCGAAAATGATAAATGCAAGTGCGGGGAACACCAGAACCATGGGCACTTGTTTCGGTGCAGTTTGCTGCCTGTAGCCATTACGAAGAGAGACCTCTAACTGACGAAACCATAAAAATGGTTGATGCATGGACTGATAGCGTATAAATCCGCTGTATATCAGTTAACTTTATTTTATTTTAGTATACTAGTCCTCAAGCGGACACGATAATAATAATAACATCGTATTGTTGACCAAACTCGGATGTATAGACCCAAGTGTCGGTCGCTGTCGAGGGTATAAAGTTGAAAAATAGAACGAACGGAAACAGCATTTATTCGTCAAAATCATGTCCGGATTTTAAAGCAGGTTTGTATAACTGCTAGAACATAGCGAATGTTTCGGAGCACTCCGATCGAAAGAACGCCGTTGGTCTGAATATGTCGGGAAATACGTATTAAACAGAATCCCGTCCGTGACGTATACATAGTTAAGAGTGCATGTGAAATAAAAACATGTGTTCGATTTTGAATGTTGACTGACAGATGTATTCGTTATTTCATCTAGTGTGGCGACCGTAGTCCGTCATCGGGTTTTTGTTTTCTTTTTTTTTTTTTTTTTTTTTATCTTAGGCGCGTCAACTCAGGACATTTACCCAGCACAAAGGACTAACAAATAGTGAAACGTAGGGACTTGAAAGTTAAATCAGGAAGCGATTAGAAATAGAAGAAATAAAGATAGCCAATATAGGAGCAACAGAAGGAGAAGGAAGAGCAAGAATATAGTGGGCACAGCAAGGGGTCGGGAGGCCAAGGCCAAGCAAATTAGAATAAAGGACTGCGCGTTCTGAGGAGATAGATGAGCATTCGAATAAGAAGTGATTTACATCACAGGTCAAATTTAAGATAGGAGGATGGAAGGGACACAAGGGAGACTGAACAATATTAAAATGAAAGAGGGAAGCAGGAAGTAGACTGTGATTAAAGCGGAGGCGAATTATGGAAGAAATAACAGAACGGCTGATACAGGGAAAATTATTAAACCAGGAAGAAGTAGGTGGAGAGGGTTGTACGTGAAGTAATGTGTTTTTTTATGGCCAATCGTAGTCCGCCTGGTTTCTACAATAGACAAATTTAACGTGACACGGATCCATATTTGACAATTGGTCTGTGCGGTATGTGGTAAATATTGATTTGTCCGAAAATGTTGAGACAAATGGTAGAATAATTTGGGTCCCTTTAAGATTTTTATTTATTTATTTGATATAGATTAAATTTTAATCCAATCGAAAATTGTTAAAAAAGAAATTGGCAGAAATAATGTCTAGAGAGAGAAAAAAACATATCTTAACAACCATAATAAGATGTAGGAAGACTACGGAATATGGAGTAGAACGTTTAACAGGAAGATAGGAGAGCAATTAAAGAGGCCATGATTAATGTTAAGAACATGTTATGGAAGGAAAAAAACGACAAGATGAGAAAAAATTGTTAAAACGTAGACGAAAGGTAGGAAAATGATAGACGTTGAAGTAGAAGGAGAATTTTAGAAAGGTGGTTAGGTTGAGGAGAAAAATTTGGATAAATAATTATCAGGAAAAACAAAAAAGGGCAAATCCGACATTAAAATCTGAAATTAAAACTTTCACAAAATTGGAACCCGCAACATCTCAGTGTTAATGCGAACATGGAATACAGATGAGTGAAAAGCGGAAATATTCCGAAAAGGGTTCAGATCTGAAGAAGGATAAAAGAGCTCCGACAAGCCTTGTCGAACTGTCAATGAAAATAGGGTGACACGCAAAGGAAATAAAGAACTGACAGTGGCATAGAATTTCCTTTTAATTACGACTCGGGTTGCAAGTTATTTGAAACACGTACAGAAAGTTGTATTTAAATTAAAAATATCTAACTTAAAAAGAGATAGACCTTTCGGAATAATAATGATAATAATGATGTTGTATAAGGCTGGCACTCAGCTGTTACTGAAAAACGCGTAATTCAGAATATTCCAAATGGAAATTTAATCCACCATGGCCCGCAGTACAAGCAGAGCGCGACATTAGGGAGTATACTGATAATGAATCTGTGTCTGTGTGTTGTGCTTGTGTATCTGACTGCGAGCAAATATTTTAAGTGAAATTAATATTTCCGCTACTGTTGACAGATATACGCTCTTCTTCTTCTTCATGGTGCCATACTCGTTATCGAGTATAGGCAATCACTGGTCTGCCATCAAATTTTATGCTGTATTGCGTCTGGAAATAGTTGTTGCAGGGAAGACGTATTGGTCCAGCTTTTAATGTTTTGCAGCCAATCTTTTCTTCTTCTTCCAGTACTTCTATCTGTCCTTGTAATTTTTTTTTTTATTTTTTTTTTTGGGCTCGTCAACCAAGGACCTTTACCCAGAAACAAAAGGTAAGGAAAGAAGTCGGTTATATTTTGATTCGATCAGAAATTTTAACTAAAAAGGAACAAATAGCAGGAATAATTAGTGGGGAAGGAAAGGACAGGATATAGGATGCACAATAAGGGGTAGGAAGTCCAAGTTTAAGCAAATAAGAATATAAGGCAGAACGCTCCACCGAGAGGGATGAACACTGGAAGAACACATGATCGGCGTCGCAAATAATTGCATCATCCGAATGGAGAGGACAGTGTGGAGAAGAAATCAAGGAGAATGTAATATCAGTTGAAGTATTTCGTAATTATTGCCTCTTATGATACGACCGAAGTACACTACTTTCCTCTTTATAATCCGGTCCTTTAGCATACGTTCTATTCTAGCCTTTTTCAGAAAATTTTTATTTGAAACCTTGGTCGTCCAGGGTATCTTCAGCATTTGCGGATGAAGCACATTTCCATAGCTTCGTACCGACCAATTTGTTTCTTGTTTAATGTCAATGATTCCACGCTGTGTAACAAAATGAAGTAAATATAATATCTAACACAATATTTTATTTCATACTGATACTGAGCAAGCGATTACACAATAAGGTCTTTATGAAATGTCGTTTTAGCATAATTACATATCGCTTTAACTTCATTATCTAAATCCAAATAGTCCGTGATATAACATCCGAGATGATATTTGTATCTACTAACCTTTTCAATGTTTTCGTTATTTATGGCAATGGTAAGACCTATAGGGGTTGTTGTTCGCCAACAATCATCCCCATTTAGTTTTCTTCGTATTTATAAGTAAAAAGATTTCCCGATTCTATCAACTTCCCGAAGTAAACGTTGAAGACCCTGATGCTAAAATGACCGTGTCATCCGCATATCGAATATTGTTGATAATTCTGCCATCAATTTCGATTCCATCTGGTCGATCTGCTATTTCTCGTTTGGCTACTTGTTCAGCATATAGGTTAAACAATAGCGGTGATAGTATGCATTCCTGTCGTACTTCGCGCTTAATATCGAAATTTATCCCATGTTCATTTCTGCTTCGATACGGGGTTCTGCTTTCTGAGTCCAGTATAAATTTCTTATTATTATCAAATCATCGTTATCAAAGTGTATGTTCGTTAGAACTTCCATTTTCACGTCGGACGTTATCGAACGCCTTTTCATAATCAATGAAACAGATGAAAAAACGTTTCTATCATCTTCCTAGATTTCTGTAAAATTACCCGCAGCGCCGTCAATGCAAGTTCCTTGCTCCGAACGAAAACCAAATTGTGTTGTCGACAGTTCCTGCTCGCATTTTTTTTCTAATCCAAATGATTCGTAAAAATATCTTCAGTAGATAGTTCGTCAAACTGATTGTTCTGTAGTCACCAAATTCTTTTAGGTACTGTTTTTTAGAAATCAGAACAAACGAAGATTTTAATTATTCGGAAGGGATCTCGCCGGAGGTGCGAATGTTACTAAAGAGGACCGCTAAACTCTTAATATGGTCTTCTTCCAGTAAACCAACCAAATCTGGTATGCGATCTGGCCCAATTACTTTCCTTGGTTGTTTTAGCTTGATTGCTCGTTTTACCTTTCTGACTCTAAAATTGAAGGGCCATTATCCATGAAGTGATGCTGGCGAAAGATACTATCGTCATGAAATAGCCTGTTCAAGTACCGTTCCTAAAATGTCTTATTAGCTTCTTTATTAGCAATAGGAAGTCCTTATTTATCTATTAATCTTATAGTCTATACTTAAACAATTTACCTGTTACGGCCTTAATTTGCTTATGCATTTTAAATGAATCATGTTTTCTCCGATAAAACGTTTTATTTCGAAAAACGTTTGGCGAAAGATTTACTAGTTCAGCTAAAATTTTTAATTCCTCTTGCGATAATGTAATGTTCAATCTGGTCAAAACTCGCCTTCCATTCACGCTAGGTAAAAAATTAATACGAAAAAAAAAAAAAAAAAAAAAGAAAGAAAAAACATTTTACATACTTTGGTCATTGGACACATTTTATATAATTTTATTTGATAGGCAAGTAACTCTAACCATAAATATATTTGAAAGTAAATATAAAAATAATAAACTCTGCCGAATTTCGAATTCAAAGATCTACAATCATGTTAATCACAAAATGAGTTCACTCTATAAGTACACTCACAAACATATTTACATTATATTATTAAGCTGAAGTAACCTACCGAATAACTTCTAACTACTGCTACTAATTATTTATATATGTTTAATTTTAAATAATTCATACACGGATCTTGTAATTATTTACACACATTTTCTAGCAGCTATTAATATATTTATTTACTTATAATCGCACTGAGTTAAACAAAACACAGGAATTTTAATCGTAGAATATTTTAAATATAATAATAAAATTTAATATCCACATATTTTGAAGTCTTAAAGCTCCATGTTGGAAATTACCCCAATACTATTTCAATGAGTACGTTAACCTAAATATAATAATATATATATAATGTAATAAACGTTTTCTGTTTCATTACTATCCGAGTAAACATATTGTTAGTACTTATCTTTGATTTGTGTAAATACGAGTAGTTTGCCATAGAACCATGTCTAGCGTGTAAAATATTAGTTAACATTAAAATTTCTATCTTTAAATCGCCTTAAAATTTGAGGAAAAAGCTTTTTTATTAATTTATCATTAGTTTCTTGTTATATCTAGATTTAAATTCTATAAATACAAGTTCATTAATTTCTTTAAAGTTATTTATTTTGCTGCATTAGGTTAACTTAATTTTAAAGATTAGAAATCTTTTTCTAATGCATAAATTTATTGGCAATTAATGTGCTATTATATGGAAAAGAGCATTTTGAAGACTGACGGTCCTAATCGAGACAGTACATCGTTGAACGACATCACGCTAGATAATGTTGCTCTGGCAACCAAGTTAACCCGCTTTGCCGAGAACTCCAACATGACCGCGCGAACCTATAAGAATGTAATCTGTACATTAGGAAGCGAAAGCCGGTACATTACGTCTTTTATTTTCGTTGGTAAAGGGAGTTGCAATTGTCTGGGCCCTGGATGTCTTTGACAGATAGAAGCTGAAATAAGAAGAGCATTTTGCGACACCGGGTTGGAAGAATATGCCTCAAGACAAAGAAGGATCCCAAAAATTCCTGCCTTTGAAACAAAACAGTAGTCGTGTATAGATGTTCCTTTATACATTAAGCCTGCAATTTCATAAGCGTATGCAGTTGGTGAAGGAGAATTTGTAGGACTCGCTTTGGTCGCGCTCGTATACATGCGCACATGGTTGGGGAAGGACCAAATTCAATGATTTGCGGTATGAAATGAAAGTGAAAAAATAAACATGCTGTGGGTAATTTGCTTTTCTTTTGTTTTTCCACGACGTTATTTTGTTGTTTTTCTTCTTTATGTTTTATTTATTTATTCTTTTTTCTAAAATATACTTTCAACTAGAAATTTCGAAGGAGCTCGAACAAACTCTGAAGTTTCAAAGTATTTTTTAACGCAGTTTTATACGACTTTAAATGCTAAACTGAGAAAAAATCTGCCAAGTTCAGGTGTACTTTGTTAGAATTTGGAAGCTTTCGTGCGCACTAATGTGTTCTTAAAGAGAGAACTATTTTTGCTCACAGGAAAAAATTGAAATATTTTAATAAAATTTAAATGCAGTCACATTCGAAACATTGTTTATAAATTTTAGGTTACAAAATAAGTGTAAAAAGTAATTTTAAAGTTTAAGTCACGCATTGACAGACGTCAGTAATGCATTAGGCAAAGGGCCGCATACTCCATTCGCGCTGATAATCCGGCGTTTAAGCGAAAGACAAACTGGCCGAATATTTTTTAAGAGTAATCTTTTTAAAATCCCGGTAAACTTTCATTTGTAAAGCAGTTTCTTTAAGTCATTACTTCGGTAATCGTAATAATCGATTAATATCCGAAATAGCCTAAAGCGTGTCTAAGAGAACCTATTGAAATAACGTAAGCAAGCGGAACAAGAAATATATATCAAAGAAAAAGAGATAAATTGTAAGAAATTCTAAACGTAGACTTGTTGTTCTCACTGTAACCGCCCGGTATTTTCTCTATTAACAATAACGGAATAAACATTTATTAAAATAATATATTTATTATATGACCATGAAGCCTTAGTATAATGAATATATTATTTTAGTAATTGTTTATTTCACTATTATATTAACCTAGACATAAATTGCACGTAATTTCTTCTACGTTAACCTGTTGTCTTCGATTTGCGTGAAACGTAGAATTACCTTCTGTACCGTATGAAAATATGGCTAAGCTACGATCGTCTATGGGAAATGCGAATAAGCACTCTACGATGGGGTAGTAATCGTTTTAATCGCAATTCGACAAGTTGTATACCTTTTAGCGAGTCTACTACGAAATAAAGCGGCCTCCTTTAAATTTAATAAACACCTGTTCTACATTTCGTTGCTAACCGCACAAAACTGGCATGTTCTCCGTCGAGTAATAACAGAAACACATTGTCGAATATTTTAATGCAGCGAATTAAATACGAATTTAGTTATTATCAATTACGTTTTCAATCACGAATTAACGTCCTTTTTAAGCCCGGAAATATATTCGTTAATAAATAGAAACAAATAAATCACCTCTATCGTAAATTCCATGGCGTGAATACAGATTTTCAATCCGAAACTGTTTACATGTTTCGTTTGTTTCGAATCTCGCGAAAAGCGTATTTGTATTTACTTTTGTTTCGATTTATCGTTCAAATACGCAGGGTAACATGAAATATCGTAATACTATTTAACTGTTTAAAAGTCAAGTTCTCTTCGGAGGATATGCATGAAAATAATATGAACCACGCTTAAGCATCGCCGAAACACGTTTCTTTATTTATTAAATATTAACGAATATTTTTTTTTTTTTTTCTGTTTTATTAATTCCCTCAATTAAAATTCGGAAATATGAATGTCGCTTAATCCTGACGCGTAGGAAACGTGAATTTTTGCCGCCAGTTTCAAAAATAAGTAAACAAATTTATAAATATAAGCGTGTTACATTAAATATACAAAAACACCTAATAACAAGCCTTAATTTAAAATATTACAACAGAATTAAATTTTATATGTCCATTATGTAAATTTATATATTAGATGACAATTTTTTTCTTTTATTCTTTTATAAATTTTAATATTTTATTGTTTGTTTTAATATAAAATTTTTCGATTTTGACCATTAAAGTAAAGTAAAGCAAGTCCCATACCCTTAGTATGGTGTCGGGGATTGTGAAGTTAAGCTTTTCATATTATACTAAGCGCAACGGCACTATTGAGAGTGAGGGGAGGGGAATTCTTTTCTACTTAGAATCCGCCTTTTTGCTTTTCCAGATTTGCCTGGTACCAAATTATTTTAGATTAGCTATAAACTTGGGAGCGATTCGGATCTGGATCGAGACAAGTCTCAAACCTGTGTCCTCTCGTTTGATATATTAATTTAATAATTTCTATATTGTTTATATTTTAACTTTAGTATATATTCACCGTGATTATGGGGCAGTACCTCCGAAACATGTTGCTTTTTTAATATATTAAATGTTTTCTAGTCGGTTGATTGCTTATATAATTTTATAAATAAATAATAACAATAACAATAACAATCAGTCAATCAATTTTATTTGTACAAATTTTTTCTTAACATAACAAAGAATTTTCACTACAAATGCGGTATTCGCGCCAGCAGTGGGGATTATCATTATTTATTACAATATAGCTAATAATAATATTCGTTTATGATAACGTTTAATCTAGTTACATATATTAAATTTACAACAGCCAAATCACGGTGTATTTTAATATATGAAGTCAACATTGCAATTTATGTAAATAAATCACCTATATGGCCATTTTTTACACTTTTTTTTTGTGTATGTGTGTGTGTTCTCATTCATTTAAAATAAGTAAGCTAAAATGTATGCACACAACCGCACATGTATGTATTCACACGTACACCTACATATACTCGTATACCTATATATATACACACATACATGTACATATATAAACACACACACACACATGTCCACATATATATAAATAAATGTACACTCCTATACATACATATACACATCTCCACATATGTGCACACAATACCCATCTGCACAAACTCATTTACATGTATATATACTGCTATATATATATATATATATATATTTATGCATACAACACTCACATATATACACATACATACACAGATACCTGCACATATACACACATACAAGTATTCAAATCTTTAACCACATACTCACGCGTACACACATTCACACACACAACACAAACACTAATACTCATCCACATATTTATGTATGTGTGCATATACACATACACATACACACATATACATGCCATATCCTCATACTCAAATTCATATATATTCGCACAAATTTACAAATACATACACGTTCACATCTATATTCAAACTTATAACCAACACTTTACATACACAAGCACATAAACATGCACCCCACATTCATATACAATCACTTATCCACAACCACCATACCCCGACTCAAGTACACACATATACAAGTTCATATGAAGTCCAAGTTTCATCCACATTTATATTTCAGCAGCAATGTGTATATGTGTGCGTGATAATCCTGATGGCAATTACAGTAACTAATATATTACAAATAATAATAACATAAACTACAATGATGCTAGAAATTGAATTATAGGTAGTGATCATTTGAATTATAACAAGAATCATAAATCCTAAGTAAAATAGACGTTACGCAAGTACCTCTATACTAGACAATCTGAAGCATATATAGTATAGAATAGTTTGTTGTTTGGCTCTACATCTGAATGACCCTACATAATAAGTTTTAATTTTTCCTATTTCTTCCCTGCATGACGTCATGAGTTCTGATATTTTGGGACGTGAGCTTATACTTTTTTAATTTCACTTGTGGTAGTTGTTATTGTTTTGAAATAGTTGATTTGCATTTTTACCTAAAGTAGCGTTTATTTAAAATGGAAGATCGTTTAATAGAAAAAGTTAAAAAATATCCAATTCTATACGATCAAAAATTGATAGATTATCATCGTGATATTTTTTTACAGCAAAGTTTGACAGAAAATAGAAAAAGAAATTATAAATACCAAATATTAACAAATATATGGCGTAGTAATACTTAAAATGCGTAAAACAATCTGAACTGAAATTTTCCCAAAACTTGCTTCCTTCAAACTCTAAAAACTCTATATTATAATAGCAGTAAATGCTTAATTTGTCAAACTCAAAAATTTTATACGGTCATATAATATAATCAGTTGATACGAAAGTATTTTGTATTAATATGAAATAAGCTTCACGAAACATAAAATTAATCGGATATATAATGAAATATAGATAAACCACACTGATAACACAGTGTAATGATACCGAAATATTGATAAAATGTGATAGCAGTGTGATCAGCATAATCACAGGTATGAGTTTGTTTCTTGGAAGAAATAATGAACTCACGTGACGTGACAGCGGTCTGCCCCGTGCTATCTTTAGTGACGTAATTGTAGTGACGGGCTATGAAACCCTTCAAGATAATTAAATAATTCTCTCGAAAATAAATAATTTTTTTTCTCTACTTTCATTTTTTGTCGATTAAATAATTATTGTCCAATTACGACAATAACTGATTAATCGAAAAGAATAAAATTGATCTCCGTTAGTCTGTAAAAAGAAAAAGAAAAATCGTTCGCATTGGAATAAAATAAAATTTCGCTTTTTCATTTTTTAACATTTATTTTTAAATATAATATTAGAGAATCGTAAAAACACAAAAATAAGAGCAATGATGAAAATTAAAAACAGTGGAATTTTTGGCACCGATTTTAAAGACGGAATATTTCGTAAAAAAGCTCGGCAAATAAATTCGTCAATTTTCTCTTCGGCTGACGAATTTTGAACTCTATGTGCTTGCAAGTATACTGTTTTCGTTTGTTTTCCTTGAAAACTCGTTCGCAAAGCATTTTATATTAATCGAGCGTAAATTCGTAAGAGAAGAAAACTTCTCTGGAATCGTCCGCTTTCTTCTTAATTTTTGAAAGCGCGCGTTTTAAATTCTCTCATTAAATCGAAAATGAAACTATACAAAACACCTTGCTATTGTTTAAAAATGTCTACAGAAAACCAAGTCTTCAGCTAAATTATTTCCCACCGACCAGAGACTAACTCATGGACACCGGTAACATTCCGAAACAGACTAAAACGAATTCGAATGGATTGAGCATTAATAAAACTGTATTTCATCGTTAAAGGTGCAGCCGTGATTATGAGCATCCGTCGACGACACGTTTTAACTATGTATATTTTATACGTGTTTGCGTTCACAATTTATTCATATGAAATTGGAGGCGCATATGTTAGTGTAAATGGAATGGCGGTAGTTGCTCTCTCGGTATAATTTACTTTATTTTAAAAATTAAAAAGAACCGATGTCATTTAGATTAGTCGCGCTACAGACCCCGGTGTACCCCGATACGGACTTCTTCGTTCATCGCAACCGACTAAGCATCTGCGTTTACGTCCGTAATTGGCAACAAAAGATGGCTGCGTACATTTCAAGGGAAGTTTGAAACAGTAACGGAAGCGCTTGCAAATGTTGATAGATAATACGGCGAAGAGGCGAGGAAAAACCGGGGGAAAAAAAAAGAAAAAAAACCGGGAAAATTACCAGGCAACAGATATTCGAATCACGCAAAGGTTTACTAGTTGGAGGAGAGTGCTTGTGCAGAGCGGGCAATTCTGCCGACAAAGGCCATTTTATTTCGCGTTGCACGTACTTCCCCGGCAAGCCTTTAAGCCACCATCTGGGGAGTTTAAAAAAGTACTCAATCCAAATTTCGCTCGGCCGTTTCTGGCCGGCGTGTCTGTTTTTTCATAATCAAAGTCGTTAAGATTTCGCACGTCTAGAAAATTAACAAAGCTGAATTGTCCGAAGGTAGAGTTGCAAAGGAAACGGCATAGCCACTGTTCTAGCTTTTTCACGTTTTGTTCTTATTTTGCGAAATCGAATTTCGCCTTCTAAGAAGGAATAAACTAACTTTTTTGAAGGTGTATTTTTCTTCGCGAAACTTAATTAGATAGACGCAAAGACGAGGGAAAAACATAAAAAAATCCGGAAAGAAAAATCAGTTACTATTGCACGCAAACCACTTCGCGTCCGGTCATCAGATTCAAATAGAAATTCATTATCAATTCTAAACCCGCTCTTCTTCTCGAAGAAGTGTATATCATCGCATAATCAGCGACTGCTAATGATGGCGATAACAATATCTATAGGTTTATATATATATATATATATATATATATATGTATATATTTGTAATGTGTACATTACATAGTTATAACAAAACAAACGAAAAATGTAAAAATTGTAAAATAAAAAACTAAATTATAACCTGTTGACAGAGTGAATGTGTGAGTAAATGAGAGCAGGTTGCTGGCTGGGAGTTGTCGTATCGAGAGTGATTTTAACGGATGGGTGATCGATCGACAATGGAACGGATTTGCTTCAGCGGTGAGAGAGGGATCGTTCGTAGGAAAAACGGAAAAGACAGAAAAATTCGAAAGGAACTTATTCACTATTGACTGAGTCATCAATGAGTTTTCGTCAAGTGTTGGTCAAGTCGTTATCCATCAAGAATTCGTCCAGTCGCGCAACAGAGTAACCTTTTTATATTAAAAATCAGTACGCTCGGTAACCGAAACGAGTTCGATCCAAAAAGTTCTTAGCAACTTGATTACTCCGAAAATCCGTTTTTTTTTTGTAATTAATAACGTTTTAATTAACCATAAAGGATTTAACTGTCGATTGTCGCGTCCGCTCCACGCATTTAACAGGAATCCAGGCTGAACCACCAACTTACGCCCGTCTCCCAACAAAGGACCAACGACCATCCAGCAACCGCAGCAGAATGATACGTACAATTTTTATTTATTTCGTTAATCGTCGTCGCTGATTTCCTATATATATATATTTAATAATTGTGTTTTTAGCGGTCAGGCGTTTACGAAAGATGGGTGTTTTAATCAAAATATATCGTTCAAAATAAAACTTAAAAATTAATTTAATAATAATAAATTTAAATAAATTAAATCCACAAGTGCCAACGGTTCTTGTGATTGGTATACATGAGGGCTATTAAATCAAGTATATAACGTTTCAATATAAAAATCGATTTTTCAAATTCTATAATCGTAATATTAAATTTGATTTAGTCTATGGTGCATGAGTTTCAACTGTCACGGTTTTTATAACAACATAGACACTTGAAAATTACAACATTGTCCTATTAGCTTACTGTTTCTTAGGATAGGCATTGATTTACTTGCTCTGAACAATTAGCTAACCTAAATTTAACAGCAATTGGCGAAGATGAAGAATGAACAGTTTTGCTGGCATTCTTCTAACGGTACGTGTGTTACCTATGGTGGACATTTATTAAACAAAGGAGCACACGTTTGGCGAAGAACACCCTGAATGATTCTGAGAGAACTTATACATGCAAATGGTTCAATGCTCAGAATTCCATGCTTGTGAATGGGTCGCCAGCAAGACTTTTACAGAGCTGGCTTTATATGCCTACGAAATTTGGCTATACTCGGGCTCCGTTTTCCAGGATTGTTGGAAAACTAAAATTAGTGACGTTCGATGCATCTTCAGGCGTGGAAAAATAAACCAATCAGTTCTTTTATAAAGGGTTTTTATTTCCGTCACTAACGAATCTTTCGCGAAAGGAGATATTCGGACTCGGAGAGAGTAATGCGTTATCAAATGAACTGGCTATGATGAAGAGAAGAATGCGAGTTAATTTTTTAAGCAGAAAAGAATTTCATTCGTATTCCCGCGCCCCGAACAGTAGTCATGAAGTCCGATTATTGATGTGCACTATCTTCAAATTTACATGTGACGAGGAAGGATTATTATTCCGCTATAGCTACTTCTGTAAAAAGATGGGTATAATTCATGTATTCTATTTCTTCGAGTACTTTAATTTTCTGTACAGATGCAAGCTATGTTCTAATTCGTATAGAAAAAACAATAAAATTACAAACAGTACTATTGTGCTTCGGTCATCTTCTGTGCCTGTACTTGGAACGCATAAATTCTAGAACGATGCCTGCCGATAGATTTCAGCAGATTATTTGTTTCGGTAATATTCAAAACAAATCACGTGACTGCCGCATTTGAGACGGACAGGTAGCGTCGATTTTAATTTTACGGAATCGGAATGTGATATTAACAGACAGCGTCGTATTAGTAACAGTTTACAGTCGCTTTAGCCAAGTTTTACTAAAGTTTACCGTTTCAAACGTACTGAATACGTTTACTGAAGCTTGTTCTACTATCAAATACCATATAGATAAGTACGAAAGTTTGTTGCGATCATTTTCATTCGGTAATTTGAAGGTTACTAGCCAGCAAAGGTCATCTACGGTTCTATAATAGTTTGTTAACAGTTGCGGGATTAGTTTTCTCCCTCAGTCTTATGATTTGGAAATCAAGTGGAAAGATATAGTACACGTTTACATCGAGTTACTCCCCCGTTATCTGGGTCTTTATGTGGACTGCAAACTTTCTCGGTGCAAGCATCGGACCTACATTACATCTAAATTGCGAAGGTTAAATTTTACACGTGCTTTATTATTTAAGGCAATTTTTCAATATCAGTCATATAGAATATACTCTTCTCTTTATGTACTATCCTATGGAATATTTCATTGGGGTGCCGTACAGTCTTATCAAATCAAGCAGCTAGTTATAGAAATCTATTTTTAAAATTATAACGAAGGATAAGGAGAAGTGTTTTATAGAAATAAGTTATTAGACATTAACAATCTATACGAAGTTCAGTTGTTATAATACGTTCTGAAAAACTATAATTATTTTCAAATTTCCAAAGAGTGGGAGAAATAACAAGAAGTGCAAATACTACGAAGGCTAGAGTGCCGCGTGTAAATAAATATCACATTAGAATTTCAGCCTTTTATATGGGTTCGAAATTGTATAACACAAACTACCTGAGCACATAAAAGTTCGCCTAACAAACTATAAGAAAAGGCGTAAATTTTTAATTGATTATATTAACAATGTTATTTAATTTTAATGTTTATTTTGAATTTATTTTTTTGTTTTTTTTTAATAACTAGGATCATATAATATTTTCTCTGCGTATTTCATAGGTTTATTTTTATTGTTTAACCATCGATGGGAAACATAACTGTGAAGAGATTTTTGTCTAGTACATTTCTTTACTCTGTTTGATCATGTACGTACGTGTATGCGTGCACCGGAGTCTAGGTATAATAGGTGTGAATGTATGTTGGTACCTGCTTGTATGTTTTTCTTATTAAGCAACAAAAAAAAAAAAAAACCATAAAAATTTGATTTGATTTTATTACAGTTTGCGTTTATTAAAATATTTTAGAATAGGGCGTTGTATGCACAGCTGTAGTCCGTTGTAAATTGCTTTGGAAATATGGCATTTACAAAAGATAAAGTTGCGCAGCGTTTACAGTGCAATTAAATGTATAAAACTTTCACATTGATCATTGTTTATCATAAATAATTTTCTGGCGCAACAATGTTAAAAAAGTTTATTTACTTGACGTTACGGAAGGATTAGGATTACACCAACCGTCTTCTGACGATGACTGATGTAATCCTAATCCTTCCGAAACGTCAAGTACATATATTTTTTTTGAACACAATTTATGATGAATACAATGCAATTTCAATAGGAAACTTAGACAAGTTAAAGTGGACAGCCCAGCGAGTGTTGTTTGGAGGAAAGATTTTGCATAGTTGACGAACAACAGATCTAGAAAAGAAAAAAAAAAAAAGTGCAAGTTGGAAAATTCTTCTTAATCGCCTTAGTACGCCCGAGCCAAGTCATCGTTGAATACCGATTATCGCGGTTTTTATAGTAGCAGTGTCGCCTAATGCTGCAGAGCTTAACCGGGCACTACACTTACATAAACGTAAATAACCTTTCGAGAATAGAAATAGAGCAGGTTGACTTTGTAATTGTCAGCTGTATAATAAAGAGGCGATAATAATTGTTGCGACATAAAGCGTCAATCGCCACCGACGGTGTATAAGGCTCAAAATTATTAACAAAAAGTTCGGTATATGCCACTATTTTATTTTCCCTCTATTGAACTCATCAGTCTTCCCATACGCTACGATAATAATTTCTACAGACTGCCTAGCTGCCGTTTAAAGTATCGTACAATACAAACGTTAAAAAACTGACTTTAGCAACAGAATTGACAGCTAATCGAAATAAGACCGAAGCTAAAAATAAAACCTTGATCGATAGTCACGATCAGTCAATCGGGTCAATCGAATTAATCAAATCAACCGCGTGATGTATTGATAAAATATTTTATTCGTATTGATTTTTTTAAAAAAAAAAAAAAATCTCATCTTTGAGCAATTTTCATTTTATTCGAAATTTTCGCTCGTCAAATTTATAAATATTTTGAAATTTTAATATTTTGACTTTTTCATTCGTTCATTAATTTTGCCGAAATAAAAAAAAAAGAAAAAAGTATACACACGTTCAGCGAGCGAAGAAGACACGTGAAATCTAAATAGCAACGCTTCTACAGTTTTCCGTACGGATCGTGTACAATACGTGTGTGCACAATCGATGATTTTGCACATACTAAAAAGTACTCCTAATCGCCACGAGACTTTAACAAATTCGCTTCGAAAAATAACTGTCATTCAAGTGGCTTCTCTAATTTTTCAGGAAGAAAAAAATTACTGGACACGGTTCGAAAACGTCCAAATCAGGGAAAAGAAAAAATTTAAAGGCAACCCTATACGACATACGTTTCGCCGCACACGAAAACAAAAAGTTGCAAGAGTTTACGTAAAAAATTGTCTGAAGGGGCTCTATATGAAATCGATCAAGGTGTAAAACTGTGACCGAAACGAGATGCACGCGTCTTCAAAAAGGCTCTGGATTCCACCGAAGAATGTCGAATAAAGTTAAAAGTTTAAGCAATTATAATAAGACACTAAAGTGGCAGCGGAGCTCATCTGTAGTTTTAACATGGACGGACAGGATGATGTTTTATTGAAACCATCGATACTTCTCGCGCTTGTACTCTTATTTAGAACAATACAACTGCTCAACTAACGAACGTTCACAACCCTTCCTCCACCACCAATGATGCGTATGTTTACTCTCTGCTATTTACATATAGTTTACATCGTCTGTTTTTTTAAGTACTTCTTCGTAAGTTGTCGGGCGTATGAAACTTATACTACTCGTTTCAACTTGGTCTCTATTTTGGATTTAGATGTAAAAGTACTTGAATATTTGTTTTTGAGAAAAAAATAAATATCACCTGAGAAGATATGATTACAGCTTATACTATGAGTAAATAGGCCGATTTGCTCAAACGTAGTGAGTAACTTAAGCCGTGCGAACGACGGTAAAAGGAGAACTGAAAAAAATGTGTCACTCAAAGAGAACAAGCTCGGTATGCACGAGTGGCAGCAAAGTGTGATGAATGAGCCTTTACTATTAACTAGCTGACTCGGTTTGCATGAACCCTTCACTTGTACACATCCCATCTTAAGTCACCACTCATCACCTAATATGACGACTATGTGTATATGCATTGCGGGTGTGTTGTCACATGCAGGTATGTGCATGTGTATAGATACATTTCATAAAGCTGTAAGGTCAAAAATCGCACAGCGCATTCTATAATACCTAGAAGCTTAGTTTTTTTTTTTTTTGATTAACGTATTTTCTTCATCTAATTATAGAAAAACAATGAAATCTTAAAAAGCTATAAAACTGATCGGCCTGATTTTTTTGTTTTTAAAAAAAAGGAAAATTAAGTTTTTCGTAAAAGTTTTTAAAAAAATTTCACAGACCATTTTGTAATAGCTACGGAATTGATTTTTTTTTTTCTTAATCAGCGCATGAAGTCCGATAATTGTGAAATTAAAAAACTCAAATTTGAGGAAAAATATGCACCTTAAAGCGGTAAGACGGCAGACTAAAAAAAAGTCCACAGCTCTTTCCACGGAAGCTAGATAGTCAATTTTTTAAAAAAAGTAATGCGTTTTTGCCGCTAGCGTATAGGAAAACTATGGGATCCTAAATTTTTAAAATTATTCCTATTTGTTGAGGCTTAGGCTTCCTGCTTCTTATTGTGCTTCGTATATCCTGTCCTTTCCTTTCCCACTAGTTATTCCCGCTATTTTTTCCTTTTTAGCAAAGATTTCTGATCGGATTAAAATATAATCGACTTCTTTTCTTACTATTTGTTTCTGGGTAAAGGTTCTTGGTTAACGAGCCCAAAAAAAAAAAAAAAAAAAAAAAAAAAATTAAAAATCAAGAGAATTTTAAAAATATTAAAATAAGGTTTCGAAAAAACTTCAATGTATTTTTAGATTTTTAAAATGTATAAACTTATTCCAGAATATGTGATTTTTCGTTTACTTACTATAAAATTATCTGCAATTATCTAAGTTGTAACATATGTATAGTAGATGCAAATGACCTAGAAGTCGAGAGCCTCTAAATAATTATATAATTTGAAATTTTTCTTCAAAAATGAATTGATCTAGTTTCTTTTTTCATATTGAAGTTGAGTAAAAGTAATGTTTCTTTATTTATTTTAATGGTTCCGCTATAATTATTTCAAAAAAAAAAGAAAACACGATATATATATATATATATATTTAAAGTAATTATTAATAATGTTGTATTACGAATAGAAATTAAACAAAATGTAAAATTGATCAGTTCTGAAATTTTTTTTGATTAGGATGAAAAAGTTTTGTATTTTGTAAAGAATGATATAGCCAATTGAAACCGACTCTTTTCTATCCATTCCCAGCGAGATCTGAAGGATGTTTTTTTTTTGGCTTGGCAGCAAGCCATTTGGTCACCAATTAAGTTTTTTATATACATTTAAATGCATATGTATATATTGGAATTGGGACATTCTTTATTACGAAATGAATTCTCTTTTTCTCATGACGACTTTCGTTTTTCTATTCCCTACACGCCAGTGAAGTTAGATTCTACATTTTTGATGTTCTTTATTCTCTATTTTGCGGAATAGGTTTTAATATCCGGAAATACGAATGATGGTCATTTAAAAAATGACATTTTTTTTTTTTTATACATGACTGTCACAATACACTTATGCGACTAGGCAGACATTATCCACGTTAGGCCTAAAATTAAAAAGAAAATTAATGAAAAATCCGGCGTGTTACTATATATAAAACAACGATAAATAGGTAAACCACCAATCAATCAGATTCGTCTTTATCGAGCTCTACACACACCGCTCAATTATCTCTAAACTATTACAAATCACGGGACAAGTAATTTGCGTCATCTCTCGCTAAATAAACAATTAAAATAGAATAAATCAATTCCTTTCTATAAAAATAGAAACCGCCCGATCCGTATCAGTGTTTAAATATAACTTGGGATCTTACCAAAGAGACATTCTTTGAAGTTCTTACGCAGAAGCTGGTTTAGATCTTCGAAAAATAACAATTTATTTTTGCTTTTTTTTTTGTTTTCTTACTGTAATTAAAACAATCTTTGAGAACAGATAAATTTAATTCATAGTTGTTTATCACGTTCTATTACGACTTTCATAACGCAACTTTCATAACTGAAAACATGTAACACTGTTTGTGGCTAATTAAATTAATTTTCTCATTCCCGGTGAGTCTTTCCTAAGATTATTCAGCATAACTTACAAAAAATAAACGTGTTAAGTTTGCTCGGAAAGCGCGCAATACAAGTCGATCGAAAACGTGTCTTCTGATTAATTGCGTTTGATGAACGAACTATATCAACTATGGTACTGAATGATATCATAAAATAAATAAAAAGTTTTTATCCGCGCGTTGGAGGAAAGCGAAGTGATCGGTTTATTTGTGAGACGTGAAAATCCGAATGGTTAATATTATGTTGGAATTTTTCAAAAATTTCTTGTAAGAGAAAAATATTAAAAGAACCCGATGGAAGAGGGCTTTGAAATGATGCTCGGTGATTCTTATCGGCTACGGATGGATACACGTAGCTTCGGTGACTGGTAAGAAAACGTTTGGATGTTGTCGCCGGAGGCATCGTGCAATAATATATTCATAAAAATCATCGTGTACAGTCATTGAAAACATTTTCCAACCATCCGGAAAGCGAATTCGAACAACCTATACACTTTTGTTGCGTTCAGTATTAAAAAGCAAAGTTGTATGGAAAGAGTCTTTACATTCATAAATGTGTTCATAAATTAGTTTTAAAATATTTTATATTTTGTGAATATGTAAATATAAAATTGAAATAAAGTTAAGAAGTTAGAAAAAAAAAATACCCAGCAAAGCTCGGTTGCCCAGGTACTACTTTATAATAGTATCATATATGTAGAAATATTAAAAACTAAAAAATTTCGAAAGATGTTAAAAAGCTTTCAAAGGCGTACAGCTATAAAAATGATTAAATTATATAGAGCAACTAGTAGTTAAAGTGCTTGGCTACCAAGTCGGAGGTCACGGGTTCGAGACTTGTCTCGTTCCGAATCCAACTCGCTCCCAAGCTTACCCAGCCTGAAATAATTGGGTACCATAGAAATCTGGGAAAGTAAAGGCGGCCGAGAAAAAGGAACTGGCCCCCCTACTCTCATTAGTGCCGTTCGGCTTAGTACATTGTGAACCTTAACTTCACAATCCCGACGCACTGTCAAGGGTATGGAACTCACTTTACTAATCAGTTGTCGGCCATCGTTATAGCTAGTAGGTAATCCAATTGAATATGAAATACAAAAACATATAAGCTTGGTCGCAATTAAAAATAATATTAATATAAATCATCCGTTTAAGTAACGTAATATGTAAGACACCATTTTTCGAATATGAAGATTAAAGTAAAACAAATAAAACAACTTACGGATAAATTTTATATAAATAAATTTCAAGAAATATGGAATTAAAATTATAATGGAACAACGTATCAATTTTTCCAAAGTATAATAGATGTAAAAATAATCAGTATACGCGAAATTTTTTTAATGTTCAATTTATAACAGGGCACGGTCTATTTTTTTTTTTATTTTTTTTATTTATTTATTTATTTACTCCGCTGTACCTTGCGGTTTTTCAGCCAGAGTTTCTGATTGTTACTGTTATTACTTGTTGTTGATGTGTTTTGTTCTGTTATTCACTACATGATTGACAAAGCTGATCAAATTAAAAAAGTTTTTTTTATGTATTTCGGTTATTGGTTTTTTTATTATTTTCCGTTTTTCTCTTTCGTTTTTAAACTTATTGCAATCGAAAATCGAATGAAAGCAATCGTCTGTTTTCTCTTTACAGTCTATACAGATGTCTGTTTCAGAAATTTTAAATCGTTTCATATAGACACCCCATTATTATTTCCATGTCTGGTTAAAAATTGAGTGAAGTTATAATCGGTATAAAAATGTTTCATTTGTAGTCTTTCTTCTAAGTTTGGAACTATTTCCCGTGTTGTTACTTTGCCAGTTTTTGATTTATCACATCTGAGTTGCCAAAGTCGTATACTACTTGAATTAATTTTATTGATCTGTTTTCGTAACGTTTTTTTGTTTAAAATTTTTTCTTCTTGCTGCATGTTTTGATTTGGTTTACAGTTTCTAACTTTAAGTCTACAGGTATTATTATTCCTGCTATGACGTTGACTGAAGTATACGATATTGTGCGATAACCAGAAATTGTTCCTATTAATATTTTCCTTTGTAATTTTAACAGCTTATTCTTGTCTTTTTCTCGTAAAACTGGAAAATATACTGTAGAGCAGTATTCTGTTATTGATCCAAAAATGGCTTTGCAGAGTACTATTCTATCTTTATATTTGAAACCGAACATATTTGAATATAGTGATCTTAATTTGAAATAAATTTTTTTAATCTTGTCTATTATGAATTCGATGTGTTTTCCAAAATTTAAATTTGTGTCTATGATTATTCCCAAGTATTTTATTTCTTTTACTATTTTTATTTTATCTTTATCTTTATGTATAAGTGCTGTTCAATGCAATGTATCATTTCTTCCCTGTCTTATTTTCTACTTATTAGTAGTGCTTAGGTTTTATTGGGCACGGTCTATTTAAGGTAAATTTATATAAATTACAAATTTCTGATTCCGGTAATTCTAGAGATGATGCTTTTCATATACTTATAAAGATGCAATTATAATAATAGTAATAGACTCTATGTAATTGTGATATAAAACAACTCGCACAAAATTATTATTTTAATGAATTTAAAAATTTGCAGTTGAAGTAATAAAATTCTGGAAAAATAATGTACACTTATATTAAGTAAATAGTAGATATTGTAAAAAACTGTAAAATGGAAATTAATATAATGCCAAATACTTAATCGGATAGGTTATATTAATTCCGTTATTATAACACATCAGTATTTTAGTAAATAAATGTACCCTACCCAAAGTTTCGTGCATAGGGAAGAAGAAAAAAATGTAGATTACTTGTATGAAAGAAGTAAGAAAAGTGTGATGTCCATGTAATTCGAACGGCAATTCGGCAAGCTATCAATTGGAGATGTCGGAAAAACCCCTTTTATAAACGAATATGATCTGAGGGTGATACAAAATCTGTACCGGGAGAAAAGTGCTAAAATTCGCATAGATGATATGGAGTCAGAATTAATACGCATTTGCAGAGAGGTAAGATAGATTTTGTCCCCATTATTATTATTCGATGTATATGCTGACGTGATTTATAAAGAGGCATTACAGAACAAAAAGTTCAGAGTTAAAATAAATGGAAAACGTATTAACAATATCCGATATGCGGATGATACTATACTGTTAGCGAACTCTTGCAAAAAGAATTACGAACTGATTTCACAGGTGAACAATATGGACTTACAATTAATGAAAGGAAAACGAAGTTCGTGATAATAAGCCGTATAATAAAGCATCGCAATGTAACTATCATAATCAATCGAAAAAGTACGGAAGAAGTTGTAGAATTTACATACTTTGGTAGTTATATCACAAGCACTCTTGATCCATCTGTTCAAGTTAAGCGAAGATGTGGCTACGCTTAAACAGCTTTCGGAAGAATGCGAAAACTACTCACGGACGCATCTTTAAGTTTCTATATAAGACAAGATTTTATAAGATGTTGCATATACCCCATTTTATTATATGGTGCAGAAGCATACACGAGTCGAAACATTGAAATATTTGGAAGCGTGTGAAATGTGGCTGCACAGGAGAACCATGAACATTTGGTAAATACAGAAGTTGACAAACAATGAAGTATTGCGAAGAGCAAAAACCGAGAGGCAAATATTTGACATAATTAAAGATATTTGGACCATGTTATCAGAGAGGCAGGAAATATTGCGAATAATTATAGAAGGGAAAATCAATGGAGAAAGAGCACGAGGAAGAAGAAGAACATGGTGGTCCAAGAATATAAAACAGTGGACCACCGGAAAAGCAACAATAAAAAATAACTTAATTGAAGCAGCGAACAACCGGGAGATTTAACTAATTAGTGATCGTCCACGCGCGCACATGTCTGCGTATGACGCCATGAAGAAGAAGAAGAAGAAGACGAAGATAAATTTAATTGCTGTATGGTAGATGCAGTGTGTTTAATGATGGCAGAAGAAATGAATTAGGAAAATTGTACGCAGCGATTCCATAATCAATTTTTAATTTTGTAAGTGAGTGATATATTTTTGATAGCGGTGACCGACTGGCAACGTAAGCAGTGTGTGAGAGTTAATTTTTAGTGATACGAGTATTTAATCTCGTTGTGCAAATTTAACTTCGTCGAAGTTTGACGAATGTATAGGTGAGTTGTTGATGAAAGGTTGTATGTTATGCGGACACCCCTAGATACGGAAAAAATGAATCGCAGTTAATTTAGTGGACTGAAAGTTGAAACCGGTTTTTATCGGACAAACCTTGCCGATAGTGTTCTGTAGAATCACTTCTCCTATTATTTCTGTAGGCAAGAGATGAACATTGTAAAGTTGCTGGCTCAGGATGGCTAAGGGTCAAACGTCACCAAACCATCAGACGGTTGGTGACGCAGTTGACTAGTAATGTCTACTAAATTTCTAAGTCGCGCGCTTACATTTCTTCGTCTTCAAGGTTGGATGAAGCGATTCTTTTCGATTTGCACATGCCGGGGACAACGGTCCATAGAAACTGCGGTCGGTCGACGTAAAACATTTTCACCTGCTCTGGTTGAAAGGGCAGCGGAAAATTTAGTACAATAACAATAAAGCGCATCGGGGCAATACAAGGAAAAATAAAATTAAGCGATAAAGATTTTTATTTTCAATTAATTTACGACGAGACAGGAGAGAATTTTCAACGAGACCGCTAACGACAGGGTTGAGCGCGGACGACCCGGGGATTATCGTCGTTGCTCACGGGTTGCCTGCGAAGCGGCCAACTATAGTTAAAAGCAGTGGCCGGGGCTGCTAATAGAGAATAAGATATGTGTCTAAGCCGGCGGCGGCGGCGGCGGCTGCGCCCAAACCAAAAGCCATCGGCACATCGGCCGTGTTTTATTGTACTTCTATTGTCCGCGTTTCGCGCGTCTTCTGCGATTCTTCCCACGCGCATGCAGCCGCTTACGGCGAAAAAAAGAAAAGTAATAGACTAAAAAAGCTGCATATTTCCGCGCAACTAACCGAGCGTAAAGTAGGAGCCGGCGTTCACTCGTAAAACGGAATTTCAGCCTGTAAAAAGGACCTGCTCGGCGAACATTGGCTGCCGGGTGCAGGCGTATGTTTCGAAATGGGCACGAAATGAGCATTTATCATGGACCGAAGTAGAACAAAAAGACCTCCTCCAAGAGAGAGAGCGAGAGAGAGAGAGAAAGAAAAAAAAGGTCAACAGTTAAATAAACATCCTGCTGCTCTGGCCTCTTTGAATATGAAAAATCATCATGCGAATGAGCATAAATAAAATGCAGTGCCAACGTAATAAATGTAATAAACGCGTGTCGCCACAGCCGGAGAAGCGAACGTGAAAAATGCGAAGTAAATTTAAAAATACATCGGAAAAAGAGCGCTCAGGCTAAACCGATCGCAGCCGGCCCAACTCAAATAGCTTCGTCTAGTCACTTCGGCTTCCGAGATGATTTTTAAACAGCCCATTGTCAACGGAACGCACGTTCTGCAGCTTACATCTTTTAAAAGCTTAAAGCGTGACCACGAAAAGCTGATATGAACAGCACTAGACGCTTGCAGACAGTTAAGCAGGTAGCTGACGTGTTCACGCTAGTAGCCGACAGCGATAGCGTTAGAAATATAAAAAAAAAAAGAAAAAAACGAAATTCGAGAGTGTACGACGATTTTGTCTTTTCTAAGCGAGTCTATATTTGACTAGCGAGCGTATCGACAACAACGCATGCTTATTTTCCAGAAATTAAGGTCTTTCTGTTTTGTCAGTTTTTGCCGATTTTAGCGTACTGGAGGGTCGACCGATATCATTTGCAGACGCACACGGTGATGCCGTTTTCTAGATCGAACGTGCATAGTTTAGAGAGTTATCGACTAATTTTGATTCGTCATCACTGGTGACGATAATTCGACAAGCCCGATTTTTAATTAACTAGTACGAGATGAGGACTAGTCAAAATGCGAATCGTCATTGGTTAATTTTCGATACAATGACGGTCGGATCATATAGTATAACGATTGTCATATTGCATTTTTCGTCGAAGTTTAATAAACTTTTACACTAAATTAACTATACATAAACTACCGGGGCACGCGCTGAAATGCAATAAAGGAGACGCACGATTATTAACGGTGGACTCTGCGTACGCATGTTATATACTAGTGTGCTTATATCAATCCCCTGCTGGACGAAGGCGCGCTCCCCACATGACATTCTCTGTCCTGCAATTTTTGCGATATCATCGTCGTCGTGTTGCAGGTTGTTTCGTCTTTTTATTTCATTTGCAATCGCCGTTGACTGTTCTCGTTTGCACCGAGATCAGTTTCCGATCCGAGTAATTTCTTCGCCGACTTCCTCCGAGCAAAGAACCTTGCGTCGTTCGAAAGTTTCTGACGCCCTAATCTCTTTCTCACTGTGTGTACTATACTCCTTCGTAAGAGTGCCGCAGAGTAAATGACGCGAGCTTTTCTTATTAAAGCTTATTCCACCGTCTCGTCTAAAAAGGAGCTTACTACCGAAGCACCTTTGAATTGCACAGAATAATGCGTCTTTTTCTCAATCGCTTGTCCCCCATTTTAATTTCCTTCTAAAAACTTCGAATGGTCGCTTTCCGCAACATCGACTCCTTCCTATATTTATTCTTCGATACCGCCTTTGTTGCTTTTAATTGTGCTGTCAGTGCGCGATCTCTGTTCTATCGCGAGTTTTCTTTTCGCCTACATCTTGTTTTAGCATTCCTCCCCGATAATTTTGAGTAAAATTTCCCAACTTAATAGGGTACGAATTTTTTTACCCGGTGCGCCGGTTTTGCTTCCGGATAAATAATAATTATTATCTCTCACCTACTCATGACACAACAACTGAGACCAATTACCGTACGGTTTAATCTCGTAGTACCCACTTACTTTATAAAGAGAATCGGCTGATATGCTACTCCGCCGACGATACATTATTATTAATAGTTTTCGTTGCAAACTAAAATTTGGTAGGTATGCGTCACGACGAAAATAGGTAATAGGCTGTTTTGGGCCGCCTTAAAGTTTTATAGCACCCCCGGTTTTTCTGTGTAGACGTAAGAGATGACAGAGAAAAAACGTTTTCTTTCCCGCGCTATGTGTATAAAAACATACGACGGGGGGACATTTTTACCATCCGTGACGACCAGATTAGTGAAAAATGACAGGGTTTGGTCAAGCAAAGACAGCGGCTCATTGTCCCGCGTGATACTTCTTACTCGTGTCTAAATGTACCCAACAACAACAACAACAACAACACACTGAACGGATTAATACGACGTCGACGGAATCCCATTATAAACTGAAAAGAGGGATCACTCGCGACCGCCCCGAAGAGAACTGTAAGCCAGGGCAATAAATCATTATACTAACGTTGCCATACTGACTTTTTGCCTTACTATATAGACGTACAGAGTAGTATGCATGGCCTTTTAGCGAAATGACTAATCTGACGGAGTAAGAAAATGCTTCCGAGAACCGGTCAAGACGCAAATCGCAGCGAGCCAAGCTACGGTAATTGAAGAGGTGTGTGTTGCGAAGCCACCTTCGGAATACGTAAATCGGACGGAGTTTTTTAGTCGGCCGAGCACGTTCGGCAGAAGCGCGAGCATTTACTACCTTCCGATGCAAAGGTCGGCCATCGCGCGCCAAATGATGAATTTCGAATTATGCACGAGCTATTTCCCCGAAACGGCGGAACGAGCGGGCAATTCTCTGCGATGTGAAATTTTTACATTTGCTCGTCGGATGAGAATTGGACACGAGACGCGCCAATTTTCGCCTCGCAACTGCGATAGATAATAAATTTCGCTTCGTAACAACTTGGCGGCTCTTTTTCGTCGGATCGTGTTCTGGCCGCCGGAACAGGTCGTGTAATTCGATCGAGCGAACGAAATTAGCCGCGGCTTTTCCCGCTCTTTGTCGTGAAGACGCGACATTGCACGAAACGAATTCTGTTGCTTTGGGAATTTAATTTAATTGGAAGCGGGCCGGCAACAATTTCCCAGCGAACCGTTTTTCTCGACCGCTAACGTCAACCGACTTTCATACGCTCTCCGTTCTTGATACCTTTCCTAACTTTACCTCCTTTCAACCGCGTCCGGCTAAAATTCTTTTTTATTAATTTCCCTCTCGCCTGCAACCAAACAAGCATGTTGGATTTGCCGCGACTTTCGCTTGCTCGTAACTACGCTAGCTGCTCGCAGTTTAACACACTGGTGTTGAGAAAATTTTCCGCCAAATTCAAAATTGTTGCAAATAGCCAGTTTCTCTATTGATCCTTTCATGGACGTTTGTTACAATTCTGCGTCGTATCGGACAAAACTGTCTGCCGAAAGTATCGAGACGGTTGCGAGTTTTTAAAATCATATAAAATACCGTTTATGTTACTGGACAATAGTGCTTAGCTATTCAAATAATCGAGAATAAAATAAGCACTGAAAGAGGTGCAATTATTTTAATGAAGTCCGGCCGTGAAGATTTCGTTTGTAAATAATTCAACTTCCGAACATACCAACAAAAATACGATCCTTTTAAGCCGTGACTGTTCATAACGGAAGATCGAACGAAGAACAGAGCTGTATTTACGGTAACTAGAACGGGTACCTAACCGACCATATAAAAACAAAAAAAAATCCAAAAAAAAAATCCAAAAAAAATCCAAAAAAAATCCAAAAAAAAAGGAGATTGAATACTAAATTGTAGATAAAAATCTTTATAATATGTACTAGAAATGCGCAAATCAACTCTCCACTAGAGCACTTTTGTTGGCTATGTGTCCTTTCCGACTGCGGGTATATATGTCCGCTTTTCAACTCCAACTCCGCCGTAATAGTTACGTATCTTATATATCTCATACCTAGCGTATAATCGCGATCTTCGCTGCGTATTTAACTTCAGCTACGCGCATAACACTCGAAACACGCAAAGTAACAGAACGTCCTTGAACACGGTGAACTCTTTCGGAGATTATGTATATTAAATCACCTTGCCGGAGGTAAATCCGACTGTGTCCGGAATGACATTTGTTCATTATGTGACATCTCATCGAGTTGCGGTATATTAAATCACGTATGGTCGGAAATATATTCGGCTGTGTCCAAACGCGGATATACTTCTGAGGATATATAGCTGTGTCATGAACCGTGCACGTAATATTCAAAAAAAAAAGTAAGAAATCTTCATTAACCATGATCTTTTAAAAGGGTGGTAGCGCTTATGGAAGGAAATTCATTAAACAACGCTGCACATTGCATAAATCCTTCCAATTTATATTCTAAATTTAATATTACGTTGATATTTCCCACGTTTACATTTCAAGGTTCGACGCATTAACAAAAGATCTGTGTAAACTAAAATGTCTGAATGTAAATAAATAATTGTCAAGTAATTATGTCGTTACGGCGCATCGTTGATCGTAAATAAATTAAATTAACTCTTTTCATTTCGCATTTCCAAGTGAAGGGGTTAATTTAATTTGTCATCTTCAGTTTAAGATAAACGTTTCTAAATATTTTTGAAAACTGTTCAATTGCGAAGGAACTGTAATTTCGAAAAATTAACTGATTTTAAAATTGCCCATTCGTCGTAATTAGTTTAAATTTTGTTTATAATTTCGTAATTATAAGAACAATGGTTAATGAGCCCCATTACTCGATTTTAATACTTATGCGATTACTTAAATTCTATCAGTAATTCCAATTTTAATTAGAAAATCCGTAAGAATTCTCATACATCAGCGGGATATTAAAGATGCGTTTATAGTTCGTATGATGTTACATTTCCGGCAAGTTATTGTAATGAATCTTTTTAAACAGATGATCACCGCGAGTGTAAGTGAATAATTCGAAAATGTCTAAAGTATCGGTCAATAAGTAAGGCCAGATTGAATATTCCTTCTTAAATCTTGGCGGAGCATGGAATGGCCGGCTCCACGAATTGAAAACTTTCTGCATAGAACATTGCACATCGCCTGATGCTACGATTCTCGGAAAAATGTGTTTGTACGATTGTGTTGGCCATCGAGCCCTTCCAGTAACTATCAGAAATTCTTACAATATAAATTTGTATATACGAATAAGAATTCATTAATTTCTTTAAATTCAATTATTTTCGGTATTTCTTTAACATTAGATCCGGAATAAAAAAATAAAAAAATGTACATTACTAAATGAATAAAATAAAATAAATTATAAACTTTTTCCACTGTATACAATGCGCTGATTTTGGACGTATACTTTCTCCAGTCGATTTCATTATCTTTTGTCAGCAGTAATTCTATGACAATGATTATATTTTACTAATTCGGTTAAGCCATCTATCCGTCTCGTACGCTGTTTTGTCACTTTTCGCTTTTTGTACTTTATTTTTCCAGTGTTTAAAAATTTCTCTCAAAGCACGGATGGGGAATAACTGGAGAAATCTTGTTTCATTTGCTAAAAAAATACTACCATTCTGCTTTTTGCTATATATTCAACGCTATTCCATGAATAGGTTACTTTCCAAAATTGTGGAAAAAATCAATTATAATAATAATTTTGAAACCTAACGAGCCTCATACTTCGGGGTATCGTGTCAATCAGTTTATTGAACTTATTATCGAAAATTCTGGAGAAGTTAATCTTACAAAGAATCCATCCATTGCTAACAAATAATAATAGCATTCCAAATGATCAGTTTGGATTTCGAGCGCAACATTCTACTAATAGTGCCATAGACTACTAGACGCCATTTCGTCAGTTTTAGAGAAAAAAGAAGTGTGCCATGGCGGTCTTCCTGGACCTGGCCCAGACGTTCGACCGAGTTTGGTTCATAGGACTTTTGTATAAGCTGAGAAAAATTCTTCCAACAGATATGTACTTAGTTTTTTTATCTTATTTGCAAAATAGGGTCCTTCCTTTTTGGTAAGAATTAATGGTACAGTTTCTGAGGGAAAAAAAGAATCTTGTATCTGTCCCGCAAGGCAGCTTGTTGGGACCGGTTCTGTATTTACACCTCTGATTTTCCAGTATCAAATCAAACTATCACGGCAACATACGAAGATGATATAGCTACTTGGAACATTAAATGTAAGTATGGCCGTACAAAACCATATAGATAGAATACAAGGCCGGGCCAAGACTGGAGGATTAAATTTGGCGAGGAAAAGTGCCAACAGCTGATTTTTACAAATAGATTTATCACATGTTCTAAACTAAAGATAAATGACATTGAGATCAAACAAACCGATTCGGTTAAGGGTCTGAGTATGTATTTGGATCTTACGTGGCGTGTTATATTGCACAAATCCGTAAGAAAATCTTCACACGCGCCAAAATACTTTCTACATTAATAGGAAAAAAATCCCCTCTAAATCTAAGGTTAAAAAGATTTGTCTACTTCATAGCGCCGATATGGAGGTATGAACTTTTTTTTTTTTTTTTTTTTTTTTTTTTTTTTTGGGCTCGCTGACAAAGAGCATTGGTTCGACAAGAAAGAAAAGTATTGCTGAATTAATTATTTAGATTCGCATGCAGTCAGATATCGCATCAATGAAGGATACAAGGGGAGCAATAACAGTTAACGAAGGAAAGGAGAGAACCGATGCAGCACTATAGGGAGCAGGAATATTAAGTCTCAGAAGTTGAGAGTAGAGAAGTAAACGTTCAGACGACAGTGTGGAATATTCGAAAAGAATGCGGTTAGAATTACATTCGTTGACCTATATGGGAACACTAGTAAAAGCAATCTCTGAAAGATCCAACAATCAATCATTCTCCGTACAATCACTTCGGCTCCAAAGTATGTCTGTAATTTAACATAACGATCTAGATATTGTCTGTTTGTTAAAGCAGTGCACGACGTCGACCAGTACCAATGATTCTTCGAGAAATTAAAATTAAGCACACACCCGAACATAAGTGGAATGTATATTAACGCTCTTCCGGATAATCCAATACAAAGGCTTAAGAGGAGAAAATGGTACCGTGACGCCCTTCCTATCACTTAATAGCAATTATTACTGAAATTATTCTGCGATGTTGATATACTTAAACCGTTACCTCAACATGGTATATACATGCTTCATTGCAGCTACAATAATGTGAATCCTTTACACTCGGAATAGCTTCAACCAAGACTCTATGGACAATGTCTAATCGCATCTGTCATCATAGAGTATGGTGCTATAAGCTTTATACATATATTTATGAATTCCTATGAGCTGCGCTTGAGCGCATTTGTTGCCATGGTGTGTCCCCACGTTCTATGTGAAATACATTCTCTAACCCGAGGTCCTATGGGCAATGTCAAATCGCATTGTTGCCACGGGGTACTAATTTCATATATTTCTTATTACATTCTCGTTTCAGAAATCGTGTACCTAGTTCTCTCGTTGGAGGAATTGGCCCCTGATGCTGCTTACAGTCTCGTAAAGTAAGTTCAGCGCGAAGGAAAAGAAAACAAAAAGCACAACTGAATAGAAGCGGTGAAAACGGTGATCCCCCTTTGTTTCGCTCCCTTTTTAACACTAAAGCAATTTTACCTATTTAATCCGTTGCTATTATTAAATTTCAATATGCGTTTTTAATTATATCGATATATCATAGACATATCCTGAGATTCCATAGTGCATTAATATGAAAACACTATGATTAAAAGATGTAGCCTAATCAATGTAAAATCAACACCAAAACAACGGTATCTTCAGTAAAACTGAATTGCGTTTGTAAAAAATCATTGATCGCTGACGAGACCCTCACTTCTTGCACTTTGGTAGTCAGATGTTTTTTTTCAATAACCCAGCGAAAGTATCCCGATGCATTTGCGTATCCTGATGACAATCGTGTACGTTAATAGTTAAAATTAGAATATAAAACGAAAAAGGAATGTTAAAAAATCAATGGAAAAAAATTGCAATTGTTGCGCCCGAGCAGGCGCTCTTAAGTTCAGGGATGCCGAAAGTAATTTCTCGTAAAACAAACGCAATAGCTTTCGGTTGTTACATTAACATGGTCTCTGCATGAAGAAATTCTACCGTTCGCGGTGTTGAGGATTTAAATTAATCCTCCCATAACCGCTCCACCATTTCCGTTTCACCGAAAAACGATGGCGACAGCGACCACGACGACGGTATTTTATAATCTTGCCTTTCCAGTTTTTGAACATTTTTTTTTTCTGCTCTTTCGCTTCATCTACTTTTTCCTCTTTGGTATTATGTTAAACTTTTACGCGCAATCTAAGCTCGCTGTAGCGCGATAAACGGCAAACGGGGCTTCCAGTTCGACTGATAGAGAACGTAAACAGCGGTTAGGGTTTCCCAGGAACAAAATGGGAATCGAAATTTTTTTACACAAATAACGCGAACAAATCTCGCAATTTCGTTAAATCCGAACGAGCCAGAGTCCGAAAAGAAAAAGGAAAAAACAGAACCGGGAGAAAATTTACCACTTTATCTTTCAACACTTCTTACGTGCGTCGCGATTGCGAGACAGTTTCTATACACTGCTCGTTCTCGAGATTCCATCGGTTAATTTTTAAAAGCAGTTTAGTCCGGAAATAAACGCCTGTTAAAAGACTTTTACCCGGTACCGATTACTGGAAATAAACAACGCAAATATACTATCTCCAACAAGCGTCCAACAACTCTAGACCAGCTTCCGTTAGAAAATCGAATTTTCCCAAAGCGAATCACAGTCGGCACACCGCTGGTACGCGGTCAGAGATACTCCGCTTAAACGTGTATGAGCAGAGCTAATAACACATCTACGCGAATCGTTGCGAATCTAACGGAGCGCTCAAAATTTTATTCTGAGTCAGAGATATCCTGGATACAGTTTAAACAATTCGTAACCTAGCGTGCGTTAATATAATTCCTAAATCGCGAAGTTGTAAAAACCGGTTTGTAATCGCCCGGGGGCGCTTAATTTAAATTTTATTCCGAGATAATTGAAAAATTTCCGATATAGAATAATTGGATAGTACAAAAAAGAGTTTATTATCAATTGTGTGTATGCTTGCTCGTAATAAATGTTACACCTCTGCTAAATATTCGATTAGTAGCATAGCATTATTATCGGGCACGTACTAAATAATGAAAGATAAATAACCGGTAATTATGCTATAAAGGATTTTTTGTGCGAATTCGAATCCGAATCTACCGGAACGAAGCACCACTTCCTAACCAACTCTATGCCACGCGATAGCCGACTTAGATGAAATTTAACAGCGACTTTCACCGATGGATACCATTTTTGTAGCAGAAACGTACACGCAGGAGAAGACTAATGCAGAATTAGCTATGAGAGAGAAAGAAAATTCAAAAGATCCGAGAAGCCCCCCCGGTGACAAGATAGTAAAAAACAGTTAGTACTTAATAATATTGTGTAAGGAGATACAATAAAGGATGGAATAATATAGATAAACACTCTAAATATGCAAAGCACACTGGGAGCTTTCCGTAAGAAATTAGAAAAATTAATAAATGTAAGATACACAGACTGTTGTTTTTATTACGCTTGCGCAGCCCATCATGTGTTTTGACTAATAAACAAACCATATAAAATAATTGTTGTTCGCAGTAAGATGCGAAAACCAGATTAATGTTAATCATTTGAAGTTATAAATTACGAAATTTTAATTTTTGATACTACAATTATTTTAGAGATTCTAAAAGATGTTATTTCATGATTTTAACACTTCTGTCGGCAATACTCATGACTGCACCATTTTTTTTTTTTTTTTTTTTTTTTTTTTTTAGGAAGAGAAGGTGTCAATCAAAGGGGGGAAATAGTACCAGACGAAAATATTTGACAGAATGATCGTTACAAATGTATAAACCAACCAATTTACTTTACAGTATTACCCCCCTGCATTATTTCGTTCATTCTGTTAGTCATGTCGGCTAAGGACGTTCACCGAATCTAAAGCTTTAACATCATTAATGATTATATAGAAAAAATATTAGAAATGGAGCGTACAAATAAAGCTAACAAAGGAATAGCCGAAGGAGAGGAAAGAGAATGGATGCTGTGAGCATTGTAGGAGTAGGAAGGCTAAGACGCAAAAGACCGGAATACAGTAAAGCGCGTTCTGAAGAAATGAAGGGACATTCAAGCAAAACATGATTCGCGTCATAAATGAAGTTTGCGTAAAGAGGAGACCAGGTAATGGAGAAACGGAAGAGTGAAGAAGGAGGCAGGCCGTGATTCAACCGAAGTTGAATTATAGAGAAGATAGTTGACCACCTCATGTTGTGGAAATGATGGAATCAAGTGGCAAAAAAAAATGAAAAAGGCTGTGCGGCTAAAGGAACCAGGATTAGAAAATAACGAAGGATAGAGGTCAGACAAACAGTCGCGGTGGAAAAACGAAAAGAAGGAAGAAGAAGACGCTAGCAACGACTGTCTGTAATAAGAAGGAAAAAGAGAGGGTAAAATATAATTGAATTTGTTATGCGCGGCGGGAGAGGGAAGAGACTATTCGAAAGAAGAAAGAGTAAACTGGGCGAGTAAATAAATTCTGGAAGATTGTAGGTAAAATACGGATATTATTTAGTATCGGGAAGAACAAAAGGAAAGAAGACCGTGAGACGTAAAGAGATCAAGGGAAGGACTGGATTTTATGAGGAACGAAGCGTCAATTATTGTTTAAACAGATAGGAATTAAGAAGGTATGAATTTGTAATATGAAGATGTTTGATCAGGAACCTTTAACTTAGATAGTGTTTTCGCATGAATAAATAGGAACCAGTTTCTGCCAAAATGACGGCAATCGAAGAGAAGTTCAAAGCACCGATACAAAGGTGAAGACACATATTTTGGATTTTATCCAGCTTAAGGAGAAGAGATTTAGAAGCACTAGCGTAAAGGAACGAGCAATAATCGAATTTGGAAAAGTGACCTTGTATAGCATCAGAAGAATATAAGGGTCCCCATCCTATTTGCGGGGTGAGAGAGCCTCCAAAAAATTGACCCTTTTGGTAGCCGAAGTACAAATGATGTGATCGCGGAAAAGTTACTGTTCAGAATAACGACAAGATAGGAGACCGAAAGGTTGACTGTGAAATGATTATAAGGACGATAAGTGAATACTGTAGCGTCCAATTTCCCAGGAGACGATAGTAAACTACTCAGAGAAAAAAGAGAGTTGTTAAAGAACGATTTTCAGACGAAGAATAGATAAGGATGTCATCGGTAAAAAATAATGAAGTAGGCGGCATCCGAAGAGTATCAGAACTGTGGAAGTAGATGTTAAAGACGGTAGAGCCAAGACATAAACCCTGCTGAAGACCGCGATAGAACACCCTGGAAGCAGTGAAGAAGAGGATAGATAGATGGATCGATCTGTTGCAGAAATGATCAAAAATTACGAAGGCAAACTGTAGAGGGACATTAATAGAACACATTTTATGTAGAAGAAAAGGTAAGTGAAGGTTATCGAAAGCGAAAGTAACATCAGTGAAAGCTATATTTACTACGGCTAAGGAATTTGTATACATCAGATAGAAATAACCAACACCGTTCTCAGTTCCGAACAGAAACCGGACATATTGCTGGAAACGATATTATTGATTTGCACTCACCAGACTAGGCGCCTATTAATCGTCTGTTCGAATTCCAAATTGATGGCGGTGCACAAGTATGCAGAAAAGAATTGTAAATTGAAAGCAGAATATTCAGTGCGGAAATTGATAAGCTCTTAAAAACCAGGAAAGGCCATTCACTCCCGGACTAGAGGAGGAGGAATTACTCAAGGAAGTACGGGAATTCATTGATGTTGAAGTCAGAAGAAAGAACATGCATAGAGGATATAGGTGGGAACGCAGAAGGACATAACTTCCCGAAGGATGAAGCATATGAGGGAGCAATTGAGTCCAGAAAAGAAATGAGCTTGTCCGAAAGAAGGTTGCAGTAGGAGGGACGACCGCGGGACTAAAAGGCATTCGCCATTTTCTAAAAGTGGGAGATGGAAATGGATCTAGAGAATACTGTACAGAAATTCAGTAAGAGTCGAGAATCCCTTTCAAGGCCTGTGTTTATCGGCTCTCAGACCCCGATAATTCCACCATTCAATTTATAGGTCATAAGAAGAATTCGTCGCATGCGACGAAAGATTGAAACCACAATGCCAGGCAATAAATAGAAGGCAACGATCAAGGCGAGCCATTGAGCCAGAGAGAAGACCGAAAAAGACATGCATAAAGTATAAATCTAGGAGAGACACGCCAAACGTAAGAGGTCTTAACCTCGGTCTTTGACGTTACTGACAATATCGTACAACGCGTTGATCCTTATTTTCGGATACCTGCCGAAGAAGTAACGGAACGTGTACGCGGCTGGCATCCTCGTGTTATCCGAGCTCTTGATTCTTTTCTTTTTTCGGCTATCTTTGATCGTGTCAAGATCTGAATCTCCTTCCCCTCTTTTCCTCTGTTTTTGGGCCAATGCCCGTGTTGACGAATTAAAAAATAAATAAAAACTAATAATGAAAAAAATGCCTTCCTGTTTTGTTTTAACCGAAAGGTCCGAAAAGGGTAACGCACAGCACAATGTGTCGGCTGCTGCTTATCACACTTCGCTGGTAAATTTCATTCGAGCAAGAACGAGATCCACAGACGGCGGGGAATTTTATTTTAGGAATGAGAGTTTTTTTTTCCTTTTTTGGGTGGAAGTTTCATTTTTAAGAAAGAAACGAGTGAAACCGTAAAGAAAACGAAAAAGGTTATTGTCAAGTTGAAGGAAAATTTTGCAAGTAACCTAGAACCCGTTGCTTATGATTAAAACTTCATGTATTATTTCGTTTTTCCGGTTTTTCTGTGTTGTTATTGTTTCGCTTTTTTTTTCAAACTATCTTTCACACTGTTGTTTTTGTAAACTTCTGCATGGTCTTTCTCTGATTGTCTTCCCTTTCGCTCGGCACCGCCCGACCGCTTTGGCTTCCTTTTCCGCGCCATTTTCGTAATTTCCGTGGTAGACTGAATATAGCACATAGTTCGCTTTCGTTTCATCTGCTATTCTATTCTCAGTCTGTCCTCTTGATATCCTGCATTCATATATATATATATATATTCCAATTACATACGCGACATTAAACGCTAAAAACACATCTTTTCAAACGGGTGCTCACCTTTATTCTCTTTGTTACCTTAATTTTGGCTTTCTCACTCATTATATAATGTGCCACTTTCATCTCGTTAGCAGCTGTTGTTCCTGCCGTTTTAGCTTCGTTCATTTCATCAATTTTTAATTAAGCCAGTTACGGAATAGCATGATGCCGGCAGCGGTGCTCCGTTTGCGTGAAATGAATCCTGTGCAAATTGAAGGTATCCAAAATTATCGCTACTCGCTCTGCTCAGTTAAGACAAACTTAAAATTATTTATATCGTCCTTTTCAGTACCTGTTATATATATATATATATATAATATTGAAATGTTACGCATAAACAGAAGTGTATACAGTATCATATGCGCGCTAAGTCAGTACACAGTAGACATACTCGTACACGGGACTGCACTTGTATATCGATAAATCAAACGATTACTATCAGTTCCGAATGTAGTCTTGCGTGTGTACACCTGCGTTGCATATAACAATTGCCTGGTACTACACTAATACTTATGTCCGTACAGCTGAGATGTACAAATAGGTAGTCGCCGACGCTCAGGAATTAGTCAACAAGGTAAGAACAATTAACCATCATGTTTCGTCGTAGCAATCCTTACTATGAAACATGTTGGCTAATGTTTTTACTATTTTTATTTCGTTAATATATAGTACATTTCGGTTTGCACATAATATTTCAGTACATCTTATCTTATATATTTAAAGAGCCTTGCTCTTGTCGTTGCCGTACGCTACATAGCGCGTTGGCGCAACCTATTCGTACATTTAGCTGTACCGATATAGGTTGTGTACCAGGCAATTGTAATATGCAACGCAGGTGTATACACGCAAGACTACATTCGGAACTGATAGTAATCGTTTGATTTATCGATATACAAGTGCAGTCCGTTCGGTGTGGATATAAAACTTAAATGAAACTTAGAAAACAATTACGTATTTTTAAGTTTCTAGGTTTCTGGCTTCTTTCCGGTTCGGTACGCTCTACTGCAGCGGGGGGCTGGTGCCTAGATAAAAAGCCGGCCTGGTGTAAGAACTAAGTTACACTTTGCGATAAACAAAAAACAAAAAATTGTAAAAAATATCTAAATATATTTTTGAAATTTTCAATATCTTTTCTCTATTTTTCGACGTACTCACCTAAAATATTCAAACACTTGTCGTAACGTGGTACCACCAATTTTTCGATGCCTTATTTAAAAAGCGTCCGCTGCGCTTCCAAGAAATTCATTACTGAACGTACTACACTTGCTGATACGGAGTTGATTTTCTACAAAAATTCATTTGGCTTAGCGAGCTGTGTATGTGACTGTCGCTGATTGAAAAATGATTTATGCAAGCCACTCAAAAACAAAAAAAAGTAGTGAGTTCTTGAAGGAAAAATCCTCTAGTGACGGGCTGGTAGAATAGCTTGTCAGACGTGATATATGAAATTTTAGAGAGAGCAAATTGCTGCAATTTTCGCGTTTACATATGCACCTCACCTACCATCCACTGGACGGAACGCCTGGTCTCTCCTTGTGTTGCTTTCATTCAAATTCGTAGGCTGCGATTTGTGCATGGTTTTGAAGGAATAACTGACCAAGTGATCAATCAATATACCTGTCGACGTGAACAAGATCGTGTAATGAGCTTTCAATGTCCACACATCTAGTAGCATCAAATTCATAAATTCGTATAGTCGGCTGGCGCGCTAAAGAAATCGTTAGTAAAAGTTTGGCTGAAATATTTATTGAGCGAACTACTGTGCAGATCACACTGTATGAAAGTAAATGACTCTTCCATCAATCCACGACTGATGCGCCCACGTTGCCTGTGGATGACGATGAAAAAAATCAGGACTAATTGCGATAGATGGTGCACAACAAGCTGTTTGCAAAACAACACACTCTGATGAGGTCGGAGGAAAAGTATCTGGATATAGTACCAGAAATGAATCAGTGAACTCGATCTAGTTTCTATCTCATACGAAAAAGTTACGAGATATTGATGTGATCGAGACAACTATAAATAAAGATTGAACCCTTCTTGTACTTGTCTACGTCGCAGTTGATACATTCGCTCGTGAAATAACACATTTATTTTGAATTTGATGGCGTCTGGTTCAGTAATTTTCAAAAATCGTCAAACAAAAAATAAATACGATACGATTCCCATCAATCTGGTTGGAAACCTGAATAGATCGATATCTTAATGACCTATGAATTTATTTCTTTATTTCATGCTTTTTATATCATAAGTATTTAATTTTTAATAAAATACTATGATGAAAGTTTTAAATGTACATAACCTCGTTGTTCTTTAATACGCATTTCCGTATTTTTCTCTATGATATTTTTACAATATTAAATTTCTGAAGCTAGAGTGTGCGAAACGGCAACATTTAAAACGAACGTTTGACAACGATTACAGTTGGACAGCTAGAACTGAAACCTCCCACTTTTTCTCGCGAGGAGATGCCTTTACAATCAGCTGAATAATATGATTTTCCTGACTAGTCTTTGATTCGTCGTTCCGTTGCTTAGTATTTTTCTAATTAAAAACGTCAACTAAATAAAAACATATTCATGATGGATATCCCTGTTAGGGAGGATTTTTTATTTTAATCTGGTACACAACAGTAGGCAAAAGAAATAAGAAACGCAGTAAAGAGCGGGAAAACTAAATCGCGGTACATGATAGTGAGAACAATTCCTAGAAGAAAAAGGAAGAATGTAAAAATCTAATCTGAATTGGAAATGGGGCTGTTAGAAGGAAACAAAAAAAAAAAAAAAAAAATCAAATCATCTCAGCGATGACGAGATCGAGAAATATAAAGTTGCGAGGTGGATGGAGGGGAAATGTGCAAAAGGAGCGATAATCAGAGAAGAAAGGAACACACAAATAGGCAAAACTGAAACGAAATATTTTTACATATTATTTTTCTATTTATTTTAGCTAAAAATTTTTATTATTTCATTTTATTTTTAATCTAATAATCTAAATTAAAAATTGTAATAATTATGTAATTTTTAAAACATTTTTATGAATTTCTAAAAAGGTGGTCGTTATTTGATTTTCTTTATGAAACAAGGACTATTTCGCAAATCTATTGCCTACCGTAGAAGATTTTACGTAAATATGTGTAATCCCCCCTTCCAATGTCCTTCTGGATCCGAGATATACACGGGAGAAAATGGTCTGCCTGTGTGCATGCGGATATAAACGTGTAATGGGTATAATAGAAAAATATTCACACAGTTCTACATTGTTCATAGCTGCAGATTATTAATTGTTATACAGGCTCTCTCGGCCAAGTAGGAGATTTGAAAGCTGTAGTCGACTTGCGAAAAATTCCTCGCCACCTCGGTGATGAATTGATAATGGCGAATGTTCGAAAATTCGACTAGTAAAAAATGCGCAGCAAGCGTATGGCACGCTTTAGAAGTTTCACGGGAAGAATAAATGAGAATCCCGGCCGGATACCGGAAGAAATTTAAGACGAACTTTTGTATGCACGCTCGAAAGTTTTTCCCGCCAAGGTGCGTACGCTTAAACGTACACATTCTCTAATGACAGCCGGCAAAATTAAAGTGGGTGATGAGCGGGCGAGCACAGTGCCGGCAGATTGGTCGCACATCAACTTTCAGTCGGAAATGAAAACATGGGGGACGATGGCCGAACAGAATGTACGCAGCAACGTCAACGGTAAACAGAGCAGTTGCCGAACGAAATTGGTACCCCCTGGTTCGCCTTCTGTTACTCCGCTAAAAGCTTTTTTGTTCCACGTCTAGCTGCCTCCGCGACCTCCTCTTGCGACTCCCGACTTCTCTGCACGTCGTCCCGTATCATCATTTCTGGCCCGGCTTAAAAAGGCAAACTGGTCGGTCGCGCTCCAAAGTATAAATATTCAAAAGTTAAGCGAATCGCCGAATCCGATACCGTATCAAAGTCGACTATCAAGTTTCGTTTGTAAACGCAAACAAGCGAGACTGGATCCACGCTGCAAGGTTTCGTCGCTGCGCCGGGCCGAGCGATACTTCCATCTCTGCAAAACCGGCATAATGCGATCGAATTACCGAAAGAATTAACCGGTGCGAGGTGCGAAAGTTTTTCGAAAATCAACCGGCGTCAGAGGGAAGAGGATTAACAAATTAGGGGTAGCGGTGGAATGGGGACCAACTGTTGGGGCGGCGGGAAGAATAATGACCGGTGGCCGGAGGAGAAGAATAAACGCGGGAAAGATCTCGCGAGCTTGTCTCTCGCAATGGAATGTGCAAGAAAGCGCCGCGCCTATGTGCAGAGTTAACATTATTTCGGCGAGTAAATTGGGCGTAAGCATTGAACGGTTTTCAGCGGAGGAGAACTTAGTCAGCAGATCGGCGTCTGCTCGTTAGCGGTCTTTATCGGGATGTTGCGCATCTCGCTTTGAATGTCTTATCGTCAAAGAGACAGAAATATAAAAACAACAACAATAGCGGTAGAGAGAAGAAGCTCATCTGCGCGCCAGATTTGTCTGCGAACGCTTAATGGCCGAACAGGCCGACCGAGAAATCTCGTTGATAATCGCAGTTGCCGGCTAGCTGCAAAGCGAAATCTGTTTAAGGTGATTTTGTTCGCTTAAAAATGGCCCGATGCTCCCTGCCCGGCGTAACTTCATTAAGGTGGCAACTTGCAGAGAACTATCAGCGCGCTATTTCCGGTTTCCGTTTATTAATGCGAATCTTCGAAAGGTCCCGCAGTGCTCTTTGATTAATCGTAATGCCCGAGTTTCACTGAGACACCTCCTGAAATATATACAAATATACGACGGCATTTGTATCGTGAGAATCCCTGGGAATCGGCGGTGGCGGCGGCTACCCAAATGATCGAACCCTCTTGTAATTCGTTTCAATTACATTTTAACTCCCTCTGGCTCGAAAATTGTTGAATACACAAACACACACACTGATATATAAATATATATAAACTACTCCTCGGGCCTCGTCGATTCCCCTTGACCAACGACAACCTTTTTTCTTTTAAACTTCTTTCAAAAAAATCGTTTCCAATTTTAAAAAAAAAAAAAAAATAATCTTAGCAATTGTATAACACACTACATTCAACCATTGTTATATTGTATAAAGTAACGGCAGGACATATTCATGGGACCAAAAATGTAGAGTGCACCCCCCGGCTGAATTGCGTAGTTTCATTAATATATATATATTTATATGTATATGTAACGTTCGCCGAGAAATGGGACCTGTGCTGGTACGAAAAGTAGTTTTTGACAAAAAAACACGTTTAAAGTTTGCGCAAAGTAATGCTGTGCTGCCAGCCCAATAGAGAGCATCGTGGCCAAATTTTGGTCTAGTTAAATTAGAATTTGGTCGCTCAAACGTTAATTGCTACGAAGATTTTGAGGAAAATCGACCCAGCCATAAAAAGTTCAAAGTTGCTGCGAACGCAAGCAAAATCGAATGGCAAATGTGGGATACAAGATTTCAAGATTTTTATCAACAATTACCATAGGGGTGCATTGCTGTGATTCCGTATTTTCCTTTTCCGAAATTTTAATTTTATCGCATCATTATTTTTGGGTACTGTTTTCGTAATAGGTAAAGTATCGCCATTTTCAGTTGAAAAAAAAATTCAATCACCCGCAAAAAATTTTATGACTCAAAAGAGGAAAAATTTCCTCTAGATGTAGAGCACAAAACGTACCACCACCAGTAGAGACGATTTGCCCCCACTTCCCGATCACGACTAGAGTGGTTTATCATTAGAAAGGAAATGGTGTTCTTTTACGAGAATACTGCTTCTTTATGTACCAATCTAAAAACAAGCAATTCCGCAGCCCCTAAACCTGGTTGCTAAGCCGAGAAAACAGTTTGATGCAGCGAATTTAACGGTACAGTAGTCTGTAGCAAAATTGGCACGAAATAGAAAGAAGAAAACTGAAACTACAATAAAAAAAAAAAAAAAAAACGAAACTCCAACGGAGAAAAAAATTGAAGTTCTGAAAAATAAAAATAATACTGGGAGCAAATGAAAAAACATTAAAAAATACATAAAAAAAAAAAAAAAACTAAAAACTAAGAAAAGAAATAGAATTAACAGTTTTTTAAAAATTTGTAATGCTTTTCCACTTTTTTCCAATTTTCTCTAGTCAGTTTTGTACGTTTCGAGACATTAAATAAACGTTTGCGAAAAAACTACATGTATCCTATCTAGTATCGAAATCCGAGTTTAATTCAAAACCCATATTTTCGCATCACAGGTCAGTAGTCATTAAATACAGGAACTGGAAGGTCCGCTAATCCGAACCCCAATTTCTGTCCCGGAGGCGAAAATTCACCCCAGACCGGTAATCCGAACACGAAACTCACCCCAATTCATGTCCAGGCGGTCAAAATTCACCCAAGTTTCCCCCGATTCCTCCGAGTTTCCCCCGGACGGTTCCCGCTCGTTTCCGATAAACCGAACGTCCAAACAGTGTCCAGAGGTCAATAAACTGCCCAAAGTGTTATTCTGGGGCGCAAGTAACCCCAATTAGTGTCCAGGTGCTGAAAGTTCCCCCAAGTTCCCCAAATTTCTCCGAAATTCCCCCGTACGCGTCCCGCTCGTTTCCGATAAACCGAACCGATTATTAATTAACATAAGTATATTAATTAATGTCCGAAAGTAACCCAAGTCTCCGATCGCCCCGCCCGCCCGCTACGTTACTGCAATTTTTTTTTTTTTAAATTCCGAGGCTTAAGTATGAAAATTTCAAAATTTAACCCCAATATATTATTTAAAGCGTAAATCTAACCTATAACTCCAGTTCACACCTCTCACACGTATATTTCATTCTCGCGCACGCTCTGGTCGCCGTCGCGAAAGCGCACGCGCCGATCCCACGCATACCCCGATCTCCGCCGCGATATCCCTGCGCACACACGCGCTCCCTTTCCGATACCGTGATTATTTCTTTAATATTTCAAAGTCTAAGTATACATAATATAAAATTAGTCGAAGCATATTTTTTTATTTTCCTGATTCTCCGATCTTACTACCATATGCTAAAGCGCACGCCCCGAACCCGCGCATATATCTAACATAACGTTCTCCGCTGCGAAAGCGCACACGTCGATCCCCCGCACGTGTGGTTCGTTTACGCTGCTCCAATTTTTTTTTTAATTATTATTTTTTTTCACATAATAACCCAATCCCTGCTCTGTTGTCTAAACTTAACCGGTTATCCAAAAAATTTACAAATTAACAAATCAATTATTTCTATAGTCTAAAATAGCCTTAGTCTCCTTTACCCCTTCCACCCTCTTTTCCGATCGATTCCGTTGTTTTAATATCGAATATATCGCATTCTATTTACTTTTACTACAACCATTAAACCCCCGATCGATGCTCCCGACGCTTCCGTCATTTCATATTGAGAGGTAATTATTTTTTTATGTGAACGCTATGAATGCACACCGTCCATTCCCGCACACCGTCCATTCCCGCACACCCATCTGCTGTCGTTAGTTCCCATACCGTTCATAATAACTTTTATTCAACTCCAAGTATTATGGAATTATTACAATTATATATTTTCTTCACTTCCGATCATTTATTCTGACCGTTCATAATATTTTTATTTTCCTCCGGTTCTAAAAATAAATCCTACAATGTCTTCAACGCGATGAATGCGCACACATCTTCTGCAGTTAGTTTCCATATCGTTCTTAATAATTTTTCGAGCCTAAATATTATAGAAATAGCCGAAGTATATTTTTTTTCGTTTCTGATCATTTCTTCCAACCGTTCATAATATTTTTATTTTTCTCTGGTTCTAAAAATAAATCCTACAATGTCTTCAACGCGATGAATGCGCACACATCTGCCGTCGTTAGTTCCCATACCGTTCATAATAACTTTTTTCAACTCCAAGTATTATGGAATTATTCTAACTATATTTTTTTTTTTTTCGCTTCCGATCGTTTCTCCCGAACGATCATAATTTTTTTCCAGACATATGTATTCAAAAATGAAATCGAGTATAATTTTATTTAACACGGTTTCATAATTTCCCTCTCCATCCCCTATTCATCCTACACAAATTACAATTCTTTCATAATATATGTTCTAGACCCAGTCAAACAATCAACTCTCGCAGAAGTGTAGACGTTGCCTCCAACACCCATTTTACTATCAATTATTGTATATTATTGTTAGATTATTTTTCCAAAAAGTCTTTTGAAATTTTTTTCCGTTCGTACATTTTTTTTTTTGATTTTATTTGCACGACATCCATTTCCATACATTCACGTTTCGCTAGCAATTATAATATGTTTTATTTATTTTTCAACTCCTCCCAGACTTACACACACGCCATATTGTCACACTCACAGATAGGTTCCTTATTAATCGTGAACATTTTTTTTTTTCTGTATTAGCCGCGGGAGCATATCACATCAGACCCTCACATATACCACACACAGTTATTATATTTAATTTTTAATTATCGATCTTTAATTATTTTTACTGCTATTATTTTTCTGACACATTCACCCCGTCTTACATACTTTACATCTTTTAACATTTTGATAGAGAAAATCTCAGGGCACTAAATAATTTTTATCAACATCGTAACTAAGTTTAATATTATACACATCTCAGTATAATTATTAAACGAAGGAACTATTATTTTCATTGACGATATTGTTGCTACAAACATTAATCGTCCTTTTCCAGGTATAGTCAACCTCTTCATGTATTCGTCTCGTCTTTCTATCAACCTTTGACCGCTTAATACTCCCCCGCTATTTACCGTTATTCGCTAGAGGAATATTTTTTTAGACTCGTTCAAATACACACATGCACATAAAAAAATCGACATCAACGTCATCGAACACTGATCTCGACATTTCCAAGAAATTCAATCGCTGCTCCACAATCTAAGATGTCTCCGCCCGCCTCAACAGTCGTTTGTATCATTATTGAAGCGCTTGTCATGTACCGTTATTTACGACCTTTTACAACATACAAATTCACGACATGTATACACCTTTTCTAGAAACCATGGTGAAAATGGACAATCTCTCCCGATGAAAACCAGCTTGAATGATGTACCGTTATTTCATTCATTTTGCAGAAGGTTAATTTAAGGCGTCCATGCATCTTTTCTACTAATAAATAAGCAAATGTAATCTTTAAACCTTTCTACCTTTTTGCAATCAATTTACTGATTGTACATACTTTTTATATTTTTTCCACATACTCCTTGATCGTCACAACCACCACAAAAGCGCACCATCCATTCGCACACACTCATCTGCTACCGTTAGATCTCATATCATTCATAATAATTTTTTCGATTCTATTAGTTTAAGAATATTTCATTTTTTTTTGTTGTTTTTTTCTAACTGTAACATTTTTTTTTTTTTCGAAATCTTTCGTATTATATTTTTTCTCCCATATGGCTGTCACGTAGTCGTAGCGAAAAATGCTCCGTTCATAACCTTACATGCATGTTACCATACCGATGTATTAGATCGTGCGACAATGTTATTGAGTCTGCTGAAACAGGATCTTCCTCTTCATATCTTTTGTAGAAAACGGTTTACATGTACACACCTACACTCAAACACACATATCTTCATCTCCCCTTGACAGCGTCTTTCAAACACCTCTATAACCAAAGGAATGTGGTTTTTCTGGTACAACCCTCCCTTTTCAAAAGCATGCATCGAGGTAGATTGTTGAACGGATCTGATCGTGCAGACAGTATTAGTTTTATGTTAAACGTGTTCATTTTGTAGAATCTGTGTTCTTCACGCATTATTAAAAATTTACTGTAACGGTAAAAGTAATAATTTTCTATTTTTTAGTAGAAAGTTAAAAAAACAGTAATCAAACATGAATAACAATACCGAATCGATTGATATTAAAGCCGACGAATTTATTCAGAATTCCTTTTCGAGTGATAGCGACTCGCATACGTCTTCTTCACCTCCAACACCGCAAAATGATGATGGTTATACATCAGAACAATCAACATCCCTTGTACGTAAAATCGTTGGTCCTGTATTATTATCAGAACAAGTGGATATAGCGGAATATTTTGTAGATATCAGCGTTCATATAGATTGTGATTATGGGTTTCGAGTAACTGAACTAGCAATGATTGATATGTCTGGAGGGATGTGTTTGCATACGTTGTATAAGCCAAGCAGAGCATGGCATGCATCAAAAATGCCACATTTACAATGTTCTTCAGTGAGTTATTACTTGAAGAACCCTTCATTATTTCCCTGTCGTGAAGAAATATTCATCGCACGCGATATATTCACGATATTGTCCCAAAAACCGAGGGCTCGCGTATATGTTTTAACAGTATATGCTAAACTTACACTAATAGAACTTAACGAAAAGTCTGAATTGTTGCGTGATTTAGACTACGAAATCGTTAATATGGATCAAGTCTTTCGATTATCTAGTATTGAGAATCTACATGAAGAGTATTTTGGTATAGGCAATTTGATAACTTGTAAACACCATAATGAGAATGATAGTTTTCATTGTGCGGTGAAAAACGTTATGGTGATGAAGGCATGGTACGATCATGTCGTCCGTCCGCTGAAGCTTATGAATAATCTCAATATAAATGATTTAAGTCAGTTGTTCATTACAGCCACCAAAGAAATGATAATTACGTTATTTCCAAGTTGTGTTGGAGACATTTATACATTTTTACCAGATAGACTAAAACAGGATGATACGATAAAATCACTTCTACCATGTTTTGAACATGAGAATGATGAAGAATATTATTTCGATGACGATATATTTCTGCATAGTACTCGAAATTGTATGAAAGTAAAAGATTGTATCGACTGCCAACGTACAATTCGCGCAGATTAAAAATTCATTAATTCGATCGTTTTTAACAATTTTGTATATTTTTTCTGTATATTTTTGTGTGTATTTGTACATATATATATTTTTTTCAGACCGTTCGTTTTTATGTTTCCTTTAAAATTTTTTAAATATATTTTTATACACATGTAAATACTGTTTTGTATATATTTTGTATATATTTTTTCCCTCAATATCTATTCATTCTCATATTGTATATATTTTTACTAATTATTTTTTCATCTTTTTCCGATCCTTTCCGATTTCTGTTTATTTAATTTATTTAGCGATCTATCCTTCTCTCCCCCTCTTAACTTAAAGTACTGGTAATGACGAAATTTTCAAAAATCTGAACCAGTCGAGTATAATGTATATATAATTATTTAATTTTCGAATATATTTACACATAATTTGTTCATATCTGTTTAGATTAAAAAATTAGATTTTTGTCTGTAATACACCATTTTTTTATTTTTTTGTGTGTAATAAGCGAATTTAACTGTTATACTTTTTCACGTACATCACGTATTTCCGCAGCTGTGAGAGTTTTCATCTGTTTGTAAGATAAAACCTCTGACTCTAAATGTTCTCTAAATATTACCTAAATATTATAGAAATAGCCGAAGTATATTTTTTTCGTTTCTGTCCATTTCTTCCGACCGTTCATAATTTTGTATTTTTTCTCCAATATGTATGCTCACTATCGTAGCGTAAATGTACGTCGCTCATAACCTTACATGCATGTTGCCATACCGTTGTATTAGATCGTGCGACAATGTTATAGAGTCTGCTGAAACAGGTTCTTCCCTTTCATATCTTTTGTAGAAACAGACTCACATGTACACACCTACACACACATACACACACATATAACCCCAAGAACACCTGCAAACTTCGTTCAGACACACCTGCATCCAACTTTCACCAAAGGAATGTGGTTTTTTCTGGTGCAACCCCCCCCTTTTCAAAGGCATGCTTCGAGCTCGAATGTCGAACGGATCTGATCGTGCAGGCAGTATTAGTGTTATGTTAAACGTATGGAATTTGTTGAAGCTGTGTTCTTCATGCGTTATTAAAATATTCTCAAGAACGATAAAGTCTGTAATTTCCTACGTCTTTTCTCTTTTTCGTTCGCTCTTTATTTTCTGTCTTTTTTCTCTCTTATTGCACGTTATTCTTTTCGCTCTTATTTTCTCTCATTTTTTTAGTATAAATATTACAATAATAATCGAATATGAATAACAATACCGAATCGAATGTCGATAATGTCGCGGATTTCATTCAAAATTTTTTCGTAAATGATAATGATAATGCAATGTTTCCGGACGATTTTCCAAATATACATATGCCGCCACCACCACCACCAGCAGAAGAAACATCATTACAAGGGCCCTCGCTACATTCATTCTCAGATTTCATTCCATTGGCTACATCAACACCTTTAGCATCACCGGTAATGTCACAAGATTTGCAAACTCCGTCGTTAATGCAAGTACCTTTGGTACATGATGAAAAAGAATATAGCACAACAATGTTGGAATTACCCAAAGAAATATTTAACCGAAAAGCAGTCGTCTATGTTAAAGACCCTAACGATCCAGAAAATAAAAATAGTTTCATGTATGCGGTTTTAGCAAAATTTACATCAAAACCGTCATCGATGTGGCAGTACAATATTCTACAGAAAGTATACGATTTCAGCTTTATTCACTTACCGATCCAATCGCTGGCTGATATTGAAACGTTTGAAAGAATAAACGCTGTATCAATCAACTTATACAAGCTGATAGAAACCGACTATACAGATCAAAGTACATTCAACTACAAAATAAAAGTCGTGTACGCCTTCCGAAAAAATCACAGTTTGTTAAATCATAAACATCACACAAACATATTATATTGGGGATCTAATGGAAATTATCAATTCGCATGGATTAAAAAATTCAGTCGATTGTTGCGGATCCAGTCGCCGAAAGCGAAATTTGTATGCTGGTCATGTCTCGATCCCATGAATACCGATTACGAACATAATAATACTCACAGGTGTGACGCGGTCAGTTGGCGTAATATGCACCATATGTAAATAAATAAAGACGTATTTTTCGTATTCATAGATGTATTTTTATTTTTCAAAAAAAATCTTTTTACTTTGTTTCATGCAAATTAATGTAATCTATATAATATAATAAATATTTTCATATGTATACATTTTGTTTTTTATTTTCCATAAACCTAAAATTTCAATTTTACAATCGTTGTTAATATATTCACAACTTCAGTTTGTATTAATGTCTCTCGTTCCTTATGTTGAACAGACGAATCAATATTATTTAACTGTTCAGTTAAGTATGCGGAGTCTTTTTATCTTGCTTAACTTTGAAGATATATGATAGATTCTTTTTTCATTTGATAGTGTAAACGTTTTCTTCCTTTACAATCTTCTTGTGCTTTATCACTATTACAACATTTTTCATCATTTTCTAACTAATTGTAACCATTTTTCCACTATTTCGTAACATGTTCTTATGTTTTTGGACTTTTTACGCTACTTTTTTCACCAATTTATACTATTTCGAAGCGTTTCATATGACTGAACGCTACTTAAGAAGTTTTTCGATAATTATCGCCATTCCTCACAATATTCATATGTTTTAACGCTTTTTACACTATTTTTCACAAATTCATGATATTTCGCTTCATTTCTAATGTTTGAACGCCTCATATGTAGTTTTTCGACAATTTTTCACTGTTCATCGCTATATTTTTTATGTTGTATCACCTTTTATGAAGTCTTCTTCGAATTTTACCATCATTCAACAATATTTTCGTTATTGTACCCCTTTGAACTGTTGTTTTACCCTAAAAGTGAGTGTATATCTAATTTGTTATAATAAGGAAAGAATGTAATGTATATTACAAATTTCCTTTCCTGGGAGTATGATTGTGTGCGTGGAATAATAAACTCTGGTTAAATGGCAGACTGTATCCACCATCAAGCAGAGTGTGTAATGCGTGGTAATTAACTCTGGCATTTCACACATTGCAAGGAAGTTATGATATGTTTGAGCAAAAATTAGTTGTTGTATATCATTCATGTTAGCCATTAAATGTTCACACTGAGAGGTGTAAGGGTGTCGTCATCATATGAACCATTACGATTTTTATAATTATATTATACACTAAGCATGTATGTATTACAACGACCACATCAACTCTGCTAAGGACAGTAATGTTTGGAGGTAGATAGTGATCCGTTACATTAGAAGAGGAACATGGGTACATACATGGAAACATCATTAGCGATATTACATCACATGTATGTCACCAAATTTAAATAAAATGTTGCGTCCATAGTAAAAAATGAGAGGATTTTTCCTAAGAGGTTAAATTTTATGTCTAAGGTGACGAATATAATAAAATTGATGCAATTTTAGCTGAAGATGGGGTATTTTACACTAAAATCGTTGTTTTACACCTAAAGTGAGATTATTTGGGGAGTTAAACGGTCTTTTTTCATATAAAATTTGATGTTTTTTCTAAATGTGGCTATTTTTTGTCCTAAATGGAGTAATTTCTGTGTGAATGGCACTTTTTAGACTGACCTATATACTTCTTGATGTGATATTCCATTCATTGTGAAGTTATGCTTTGAAAGGATTTGTGTCTGGTTGTGGGAAGTTTCCGAACTTTTCTGATGCATCGATTATAGTATAATAGTTGTTGTGTGTTAGTGAGTTGATGGTGTTTGGATGGGAATAATAAATAGGGGTAAGAGGTGAAGTGTACCACATCAAGCAAGGAGAGTACTGTTTGATAATTAACTCTATCATTTAAACACATTGCAAGTCAGTTATAATATGTTAAGTCAAAATTAGTTGTTGTATCTCGTTCAGGATTTTACATTAAACGATCACACTGAGAGACGCGATGGACTCGTCATCATCAAGATCCATGCAATCATTACATTATTTTTCACTAATTTGTAATCACCATTTTTTTTTTATGTTTTGAACGACTCTTATAATGTTTTTTGATAATTTTCATGGTACAAGGTTCATAATGTAAAGTAATTTTAATTATTTCAACAGTCTTTACATACAAATAAAGCAATATATCTTAAGCACACTCAACATAATACAAATTTTTACAAACAGAAGTAAACAATGGATTTACTTAGAAATTTTAATAAAACTTAAGAATCATATTATATATGAAATTGCTTGTTTTTTCAATCATTGATCCAAACTAGCAGGTTTAGAATTATACCAGACCTCGAGTAAAAACCCCAAATTATTTAATGTGTATATCTTTGCTACTTTTTACCTTATATGTGTGAATGTACATATCTACACATATTCATATATATCTACATATACATATATCCATAAATATCTACATACATATATATATCTACATATATGCATATATATCTACATATACACATATATATCTACATATATATATATATATATATATATATATATATATATATATATACATATATATATATATATATATATATATATCTACATATATGCTTATATATCTACATATATACATATATATCTACATATATACATATGTATCTACATATATACATATATATCTACATACATATATATATATCTGCATATATGCATATATATCTACATATATACATATATACATATATATCTACATATATACATATATACATATATATCTACATATATACATATATCCATAAATATCTACATACATATATATATCTACATATATGCTTATATATCTACATATATACATATATATCTACATATATTCATATATATCTACATATATTCATATATATCGATGTATATTCACATATATGAGGTAAAAAGTAGCAAAGATATACACATTAAATAATTTGGGGTTTTTACTCGAGGTCTGGTATAATTCTAAACCTGCTAGTTTGGATCAATGATTGAAAAAACAAGCAATTTCATATATAATATGATTCTTAAGTTTTATTAAAATTTCTAAGTAAATCCATTGTTTACTTCTGTTTGTAAAAATTTGTATTATGTTGAGTGTGCTTAAGATATATTGCTTTATTTGTATGTAAAGACTGTTGAAATAATTAAAATTACTTTACATTATGAACCTTGTACCATGAAAATTATCAAAAAACATTATAAGAGTCGTTCAAAACATAAAAAAAAAATGGTGATTACAAATTAGTGAAAAATAATGTAATGATTGCATGGATCTTGATGATGACGAGTCCATCGCGTCTCTCAGTGTGATCGTTTAATGTAAAATCCTGAACGAGATACAACAACTAATTTTGACTTAACATATTATAACTGACTTGCAATGTGTTTAAATGATAGAGTTAATTATCAAACAGTACTCTCCTTGCTTGATGTGGTACACTTCACCTCTTACCCCTATTTATTATTCCCATCCAAACACCATCAACTCACTAACACACAACAACTATTATACTATAATCGATGCATCAGAAAAGTTCGGAAACTTCCCACAACCAGACACAAATCCTTTCAAAGCATAACTTCACAATGAATGGAATATCACATCAAGAAGTATATAGGTCAGTCTAAAAAGTGCCATTCACACAGAAATTACTCCATTTAGGACAAAAAATAGCCACATTTAGAAAAAACATCAAATTTTATATGAAAAAAGACCGTTTAACTCCCCAAATAATCTCACTTTAGGTGTAAAACAACGATTTTAGTGTAAAATACCCCATCTTCAGCTAAAATTGCATCAATTTTATTATATTCGTCACCTTAGACATAAAATTTAACCTCTTAGGAAAAATCCTCTCATTTTTTACTATGGACGCAACATTTTATTTAAATTTGGTGACATACATGTGATGTAATATCGCTAATGATGTTTCCATGTATGTACCCATGTTCCTCTTCTAATGTAACGGATCACTATCTACCTCCAAACATTACTGTCCTTAGCAGAGTTGATGTGGTCGTTGTAATACATACATGCTTAGTGTATAATATAATTATAAAAATCGTAATGGTTCATATGATGACGACACCCTTACACCTCTCAGTGTGAACATTTAATGGCTAACATGAATGATATACAACAACTAATTTTTGCTCAAACATATCATAACTTCCTTGCAATGTGTGAAATGCCAGAGTTAATTACCACGCATTACACACTCTGCTTGATGGTGGATACAGTCTGCCATTTAACCAGAGTTTATTATTCCACGCACACAATCATACTCCCAGGAAAGGAAATTTGTAATATACATTACATTCTTTCCTTATTATAACAAATTAGATATACACTCACTTTTAGGGTAAAACAACAGTTCAAAGGGGTACAATAACGAAAATATTGTTGAATGATGGTAAAATTCGAAGAAGACTTCATAAAAGGTGATACAACATAAAAAATATAGCGATGAACAGTGAAAAATTGTCGAAAAACTACATATGAGGCGTTCAAACATTAGAAATGAAGCGAAATATCATGAATTTGTGAAAAATAGTGTAAAAAGCGTTAAAACATATGAATATTGTGAGGAATGGCGATAATTATCGAAAAACTTCTTAAGTAGCGTTCAGTCATATGAAACGCTTCGAAATAGTATAAATTGGTGAAAAAAGTAGCGTAAAAAGTCCAAAAACATAAGAACATGTTACGAAATAGTGGAAAAATGGTTACAATTAGTTAGAAAATGATGAAAAATGTTGTAATAGTGATAAAGCACAAGAAGATTGTAAAGGAAGAAAACGTTTACACTATCAAATGAAAAAAGAATCTATCATATATCTTCAAAGTTAAGCAAGATAAAAAGACTCCGCATACTTAACTGAACAGTTAAATAATATTGATTCGTCTGTTCAACATAAGGAACGAGAGACATTAATACAAACTGAAGTTGTGAATATATTAACAACGATTGTAAAATTGAAATTTTAGGTTTATGGAAAATAAAAAACAAAATGTATACATATGAAAATATTTATTATATTATATAGATTACATTAATTTGCATGAAACAAAGTAAAAAGATTTTTTTTGAAAAATAAAAATACATCTATGAATACGAAAAATACGTCTTTATTTATTTACATATGGTGCATATTACGCCAACTGACCGCGTCACACCTGTGAGTATTATTATGTTCGTAATCGGTATTCATGGGATCGAGACATGACCAGCATACAAATTTCGCTTTCGGCGACTGGATCCGCAACAATCGACTGAATTTTTTAATCCATGCGAATTGATAATTTCCATTAGATCCCCAATATAATATGTTTGTGTGATGTTTATGATTTAACAAACTGTGATTTTTTCGGAAGGCGTACACGACTTTTATTTTGTAGTTGAATGTACTTTGATCTGTATAGTCGGTTTCTATCAGCTTGTATAAGTTGATTGATACAGCGTTTATTCTTTCAAACGTTTCAATATCAGCCAGCGATTGGATCGGTAAGTGAATAAAGCTGAAATCGTATACTTTCTGTAGAATATTGTACTGCCACATCGATGACGGTTTTGATGTAAATTTTGCTAAAACCGCATACATGAAACTATTTTTATTTTCTGGATCGTTAGGGTCTTTAACATAGACGACTGCTTTTCGGTTAAATATTTCTTTGGGTAATTCCAACATTGTTGTGCTATATTCTTTTTCATCATGTACCAAAGGTACTTGCATTAACGACGGAGTTTGCAAATCTTGTGACATTACCGGTGATGCTAAAGGTGTTGATGTAGCCAATGGAATGAAATCTGAGAATGAATGTAGCGAGGGCCCTTGTAATGATGTTTCTTCTGCTGGTGGTGGTGGTGGCGGCATATGTATATTTGGAAAATCGTCCGGAAACATTGCATTATCATTATCATTTACGAAAAAATTTTGAATGAAATCCGCGACATTATCGACATTCGATTCGGTATTGTTATTCATATTCGATTATTATTGTAATATTTATACTAAAAAAATGAGAGAAAATAAGAGCGAAAAGAATAACGTGCAATAAGAGAGAAAAAAGACAGAAAATAAAGAGCGAACGAAAAAGAGAAAAGACGTAGGAAATTACAGACTTTATCGTTCTTGAGAATATTTTAATAACGCATGAAGAACACAGCTTCAACAAATTCCATACGTTTAACATAACACTAATACTGCCTGCACGATCAGATCCGTTCGACATTCGAGCTCGAAGCATGCCTTTGAAAAGGGGGGGGTTGCACCAGAAAAAACCACATTCCTTTGGTGAAAGTTGGATGCAGGTGTGTCTGAACGAAGTTTGCAGGTGTTCTTGGGGTTATATGTGTGTGTATGTGTGTGTAGGTGTGTACATGTGAGTCTGTTTCTACAAAAGATATGAAAGGGAAGAACCTGTTTCAGCAGACTCTATAACATTGTCGCACGATCTAATACAACGGTATGGCAACATGCATGTAAGGTTATGAGCGACGTACATTTACGCTACGATAGTGAGCATACATATTGGAGAAAAAATACAAAATTATGAACGGTCGGAAGAAATGGACAGAAACGAAAAAAATATACTTCGGCTATTTCTATAATATTTAGGTAATATTTAGAGAACATTTAGAGTCAGAGGTTTTATCTTACAAACAGATGAAAACTCTCACAGCTGCGGAAATACGTGATGTACGTGAAAAAGTATAACAGTTAAATTCGCTTATTACACACAAAAAAATAAAAAAATGGTGTATTACAGACAAAAATCTAATTTTTTAATCTAAACAGATATGAACAAATTATGTGTAAATATATTCGAAAATTAAATAATTATATATACATTATACTCGACTGGTTCAGATTTTTGAAAATTTCGTCATTACCAGTACTTTAAGTTAAGAGGGGGAGAGAAGGATAGATCGCTAAATAAATTAAATAAACAGAAATCGGAAAGGATCGGAAAAAGATGAAAAAATAATTAGTAAAAATATATACAATATGAGAATGAATAGATATTGAGGGAAAAAATATATACAAAATATATACAAAACAGTATTTACATGTGTATAAAAATATATTTAAAAAATTTTAAAGGAAACATAAAAACGAACGGTCTGAAAAAAATATATATATGTACAAATACACACAAAAATATACAGAAAAAATATACAAAATTGTTAAAAACGATCGAATTAATGAATTTTTAATCTGCGCGAATTGTACGTTGGCAGTCGATACAATCTTTTACTTTCATACAATTTCGAGTACTATGCAGAAATATATCGTCATCGAAATAATATTCTTCATCATTCTCATGTTCAAAACATGGTAGAAGTGATTTTATCGTATCATCCTGTTTTAGTCTATCTGGTAAAAATGTATAAATGTCTCCAACACAACTTGGAAATAACGTAATTATCATTTCTTTGGTGGCTGTAATGAACAACTGACTTAAATCATTTATATTGAGATTATTCATAAGCTTCAGCGGACGGACGACATGATCGTACCATGCCTTCATCACCATAACGTTTTTCACCGCACAATGAAAACTATCATTCTCATTATGGTGTTTACAAGTTATCAAATTGCCTATACCAAAATACTCTTCATGTAGATTCTCAATACTAGATAATCGAAAGACTTGATCCATATTAACGATTTCGTAGTCTAAATCACGCAACAATTCAGACTTTTCGTTAAGTTCTATTAGTGTAAGTTTAGCATATACTGTTAAAACATATACGCGAGCCCTCGGTTTTTGGGACAATATCGTGAATATATCGCGTGCGATGAATATTTCTTCACGACAGGGAAATAATGAAGGGTTCTTCAAGTAATAACTCACTGAAGAACATTGTAAATGTGGCATTTTTGATGCATGCCATGCTCTGCTTGGCTTATACAACGTATGCAAACACATCCCTCCAGACATATCAATCATTGCTAGTTCAGTTACTCGAAACCCATAATCACAATCTATATGAACGCTGATATCTACAAAATATTCCGCTATATCCACTTGTTCTGATAATAATACAGGACCAACGATTTTACGTACAAGGGATGTTGATTGTTCTGATGTATAACCATCATCATTTTGCGGTGTTGGAGGTGAAGAAGACGTATGCGAGTCGCTATCACTCGAAAAGGAATTCTGAATAAATTCGTCGGCTTTAATATCAATCGATTCGGTATTGTTATTCATGTTTGATTACTGTTTTTTTAACTTTCTACTAAAAAATAGAAAATTATTACTTTTACCGTTACAGTAAATTTTTAATAATGCGTGAAGAACACAGATTCTACAAAATGAACACGTTTAACATAAAACTAATACTGTCTGCACGATCAGATCCGTTCAACAATCTACCTCGATGCATGCTTTTGAAAAGGGAGGGTTGTACCAGAAAAACCACATTCCTTTGGTTATAGAGGTGTTTGAAAGACGCTGTCAAGGGGAGATGAAGATATGTGTGTTTGAGTGTAGGTGTGTACATGTAAACCGTTTTCTACAAAAGATATGAAGAGGAAGATCCTGTTTCAGCAGACTCAATAACATTGTCGCACGATCTAATACATCGGTATGGTAACATGCATGTAAGGTTATGAACGGAGCATTTTTCGCTACGACTACGTGACAGCCATATGGGAGAAAAAATATAATACGAAAGATTTCGAAAAAAAAAAAAATGTTACAGTTAGAAAAAAACAACAAAAAAAAATGAAATATTCTTAAACTAATAGAATCGAAAAAATTATTATGAATGATATGAGATCTAACGGTAGCAGATGAGTGTGTGCGAATGGATGGTGCGCTTTTGTGGTGGTTGTGACGATCAAGGAGTATGTGGAAAAAATATAAAAAGTATGTACAATCAGTAAATTGATTGCAAAAAGGTAGAAAGGTTTAAAGATTACATTTGCTTATTTATTAGTAGAAAAGATGCATGGACGCCTTAAATTAACCTTCTGCAAAATGAATGAAATAACGGTACATCATTCAAGCTGGTTTTCATCGGGAGAGATTGTCCATTTTCACCATGGTTTCTAGAAAAGGTGTATACATGTCGTGAATTTGTATGTTGTAAAAGGTCGTAAATAACGGTACATGACAAGCGCTTCAATAATGATACAAACGACTGTTGAGGCGGGCGGAGACATCTTAGACTGTGGAGCAGCGATTGAATTTCTTGGAAATGTCGAGATCAGTGTTCGATGACGTTGATGTCGATTTTTTTATGTGCATGTGTGTATTTGAACGAGTCTAAAAAAATATTCCTCTAGCGAATAACGGTAAATAGCGGGGGAGTATTAAGCGGTCAAAGGTTGATAGAAAGACGAGACGAATACATGAAGAGGTTGACTATACCTGGAAAAGGACGATTAATGTTTGTAGCAACAATATCGTCAATGAAAATAATAGTTCCTTCGTTTAATAATTATACTGAGATGTGTATAATATTAAACTTAGTTACGATGTTGATAAAAATTATTTAGTGCCCTGAGATTTTCTCTATCAAAATGTTAAAAGATGTAAAGTATGTAAGACGGGGTGAATGTGTCAGAAAAATAATAGCAGTAAAAATAATTAAAGATCGATAATTAAAAATTAAATATAATAACTGTGTGTGGTATATGTGAGGGTCTGATGTGATATGCTCCCGCGGCTAATACAGAAAAAAAAAATGTTCACGATTAATAAGGAACCTATCTGTGAGTGTGACAATATGGCGTGTATGTAAGTCTGGGAGGAGATGAAAAATAAATAAAACATATTATAATTGCTATGGAAACGAGTATGCATGGAAATGGTTGTCGTGCAAATAAAATAAAAAAATATGTAGGAACGGAAAAAAATTTCAAAAGACTTCTTGGAAAAATAATCTAACAATAATATACAATAATTGATAGTAAAATGGGTGTTGGAGGCAACGTCTACACTTCTGCGAGAGTTGATTGTTTGACTGGGTCTAGAACATATATTATGAAAGAATTGTAATTTGTGTAGGACGAATAGGGGAAGGAGAGGGAAATTATGAAACCGTGTTAAATAAAAATATACTCGATTTCATTTTTGAATACATATGTCTGGAAAAAAATTATGAACGTTCGGGAGAAACGATCGGGAGCGGAAAAAAAATATAGTTAGAATAATTCCATAATACTTGGAGTTGAAAAAAGTTATTATGAACGGTATGGGAACTAACGACGGCAGATGTGTGCGCATTCATCGCGTTGAAGACATTGTAGGATTTATTTTTAGAACCGGAGAAAAATAAAAATATTATGAACGGTCGAAAGAAATGATCAGAAACGAAAAAAATATACTTCGGCTATTTCTATAATATTTAGGCTCGAAAAACTATTAAGAACGATATGGGATCTAACGGTAGCAGATGAGTGTGTGCACATTCATCGCGTTGAAGACATTGTAGGATTTATTTTTAGAACCGGAGGAAAATAAAAATATTATGAACGGTCAGAAGAAATGATCGGAAGTGTAGAAAATATATAATTGGAATAATTCCATAATACTTGGAGTTGAATAAAAGTTATTATGAACGGTATGGGAACTAACGACATCAGATGGGTGTACGGGAATGGACGGTGTGCATTCATAGCGGTCACATAAAAAAATAATTACCTCTCAATATGAAATGACGGAGGCGTCGGGAGCGTCGAAATGGTCGTAGTAAAAGTAAATAGAATGCGATATATTCGATATTAAAACAACTGAATCGATCGGAAAAGAGGGTGGAAGGGGTAAAGGAGACTAAGGATAGTTTTAAACTATAGAAATACTTGATTTGTTAATTTGTAAATGTTTTAGATAACCGGTTAGGTTTAGACAACAGAGTAGGGGTTGGGTTATTATGTGAAAAAAATAATAATTAAAAAAAATTGTGGCAGCGTAAACGGAGGACACGTGCGTGGGAACAGCGCGTGCGCTTCCACGCAGCTAACGCTATGTTAGATATATGCTCGGGATCGGGACGTGCGCTTTAGCATATGGTAGTAAGATCGGAGAATCAGGAAAATAAAAAAATATGCTTCGACTAATTTTATATTATGTATACTTAGACTTTGACATATTAAAGAAATAATCGCGGTATCGGGAACGGAGCGTTCGTGTGTGTGTGTGTGTGTGATATCGCGGTGGATATCGGAATATACGGGGGATCGGTGCGTGCGCTTTCGCGACGGCGACCGGAGCGTGCGCGGGAACGAAATATACATGTGAGAGGTGTGAACTGGAGTTATAGGTTAGATTTACGCTTTAAATAATATATTGGGGTTAAATTTTGGAATTTTCATACTTAGGTCCTGAATTTTGAAAAAAAAATTGCGGTAACGTAGCGGGCGGGCGGGGTCAGCGGAGACTTGGGTTACTTTCGAACATTAATTAATATACTTATGTTAATTAATAATCGGTTCGGTTTATCGGAAACGAGCGGGACGTGTACTGGGGAATTTTGGAGACGGAGCATTCGTGTGTGTGTGTGTGTGTGTGATATCGCGGTGGAAATCGGAATATGCGTGGGATCGGCGCGTGCGCTCTCGCGACGGCGACCGGAGCGTGCGCGGGAACGAAATATACCTGTGTAAGGTGTGAACTGGAGTTATAGGTTAGATTTACGCTTTAAATAATATACTTGGGGTTAAATTTTAGAATTTTCATACTTAGGTCCTGAATTTTGAAAAAAATTGCGGTAACGTAGCGGGCGGGCGGGGCGATCGGAGACTTGGGTTACTTTCGGACATTAATTAATATACTTATGTTAATTAATAATCGGTTCGGTTTATCGGAAACGAGCGGGACGCGTACGGGGGAATTTCGGAGAAATTTGGGGAACTTGGGGGAACTTTCAGCACCTGGACACTAATTGGGGTTACTTGCGCCCCAGAATAACACTTTGGATAGTTTATTGACCTCGGGACACTGTTTGGACGTTCGGTTTATCGGAAACGTGCGGGAACCGTCCGGGGGAAACTCTGAGGAATCGGGGGAAACTTGGGTGAATTTTGACCGCCTGGACATGAATTGGGGTGACTTTTGTGTTCGGATTACCGGTCTGGGGTGAATTTTCGCCTCCGGGACAGGAATTGGGGTTCGGATTAGCGGACCTTCCAGTTCCTGTATTTAATGACTACTCAGGTCCTTTTTTTAGCGAACGTCGTCACATATATGTATATATACAGATGTGTAAGCGTATTTTCTGTCATGTTCCTTTTAAAGCTAACTGAAAAGAAACCTACTGCCAATTTCTCGAAATGAAAAAATAGTTTTGTCTTTCAGTGACGCAGAACTCTATTAATAATGAAGTAAGCGGCGCGTACAAATTTTAAACATTCGTATTAAACGAAATTTATTAAATGAACAAATGCCCTCAGTGTGCAACACAGAAGTAAGCAAAGGTAAATGTAATAAAATTAGGTATAAGGTGTAAGAAAAAAAACATCGTTTAATAAAAAAAAAAAAAAAAATCTGACTTCAAGATTTACTCTAAAGGTAGCATATAAAAACACACCTTTGAAAGGGAAAAAAAAACAGTTTTTTTCCATAGAAGCTAATATAGATGGCGGTATATTCATTATCCCTAAACAACATTAATACTTCAATGTAAATAAATGCGCATACCTGTTTGCTGGAATCGATAACGAACCGAAATAAATATAAAATAAATTTTACTTTAATAAATTAAAATAATTTAAGGAATGTTTCCGGGCATAGCTGATCAACTAACAATACAGATGGCTATGTGTGTGGAGGCAGTGATCTATGCGCAGGCGAGCTAGTGTTGTTTCCTCCAAAAACTACCGCAACCGACATGTGAAATTTGTGGAGTGCCGGTTACGATGGAACATTTCTTCACCTTGTGCCGCAAATTTCAGCAAGAGAGAGCTGCTTGCTTCAAGGAGGATGCTGATCTTGCTGAAATTCTGGCGGACAATGAAAGGGCCTGCGGAAACATCTTCAAATTTTTAAAGCTCACCCGACCTTTTCCTTTTATATAGATTATTATTCAGCAGCGCTTACCTCCTTTCTTTTCATTTCTTTTCTTTTTTCTCTTTCTATTTTTTATTTTGGTATTTTCTTTGTTTTTTTATTTATATTGATCTATACTTATAAGATATAACTTCTCGGCATCGCAAATGGCCTTAGCTGCCGAGCGATTTTAGATAAATAAATTATTATTAAATTATTATTAACAATACAGAGCTTTTGTTCAAGTTCACTCCGTATTGTTAGCTGATGATGTAGCCCGAAAACGTTTCTTAAATTATTTTAATTTATCAAGGTAAATTTTATTTTATACTTGTTTTCGTTCGTTAATAAAGGGAATTTATTTTGTTTTATATTTATTAACATTAATACTTCTTAGAGTCTCGGTACATCGAATTCAGATTTTGGTCGTAATTACAAACCGAATTAAGTGAGTATCGGCGTTTTCTAATAAGTCAGGTGTTGAAAACATTAGAAATGGTGCAATCTGAATTTCGCGTGCTAAGATTCGAATAAGAATTTAAGTTTTAAGAATGATCATCTTTTATCGATTTTATAATTAAATTTTTTTGAGAAAATTATCGAGTATTTTTTGTTTAAAAAAAAACAAAACAAAAAAACATTTTTATTTCACAATGTAAAATGTTTTTAAATGATAATACGGATATAGCTTGAACAAAAATGCTGTTACCACTAAATATAGAAATTAGTTAAGGAATATAATGTTTAAACCGTTCCGCCAATAATAGGCTTGTAAATCACGGGGGTTTTAAATTCATTTTCTCTATTTGAATATCCGGACTTAAACTAATATTTCGATAATTATTTAAGTCACTCGTGTTTACCATCGCTCTTTAATTAGAAAATTTTTAGTGTTCACATTTTTCCTCTATGTTAATTAAAATTTTTTGGCTAATTTTTATCTGGCTATATTAAGGAAACACATCTTTGAAGAGACTCGCTTTTTTAAACGATTTTATTTTAATGACTACTGTCCGATACTCACGGATAACGACCGGTATACTTTGTCGTGAACAAAGGGTATCATTGGAGTATATGGTGAAAAGTTATATAAACAGTAATATGTAAAGACGCATAATGTTTTTGTGGACGATGAGCTTACGAACTGCGTTGGCTAGATGATCTTTTTATCCGAATCTGTACGTTTGCTCGATATTAATGTTGATAAAATGTTTTTAAGTTGGTCGCGTTCGTCGCTAATTTAATTTCAAAATTTTGGCCCTAATATTTTAAAATTTTTGGAGTTCCTATTTTTCCTATATTCTAATGGCGAAAAAACGGCCGATTAAAAAAAAACAATTCTCTAGTTACCACAAAACAAGCTGTGGACATTTTTGAAAAATTCCTAGTTAATTTTTGTTTGGCTGCGTTTCCACATGGTAAATCAAAATTTTTCTTTCTAATCTACATTTCGAAGATAAATGGCATTGATATAACATTTTAAAGGTTAGTGCTGTTTGTTTGTTATATTAATAAAAAAATTCTCCGACACTTTTTTTTTTAAGGTTTATTTTAATGAGTACTAACTATGTCTGTGTTTACCTGTGCTCAACGGTGTATGGATCGAAACACTTTGGAATGAGCAAAAATTTACTAAAAGTTATCGTGAAAAACCGGTAGAAAAACGGTAGAAAAATGAAAAGGAAAAAAAATATATATACCTGACAAATTACAACGACCTTTTTGTTGAGTTCGTAAAACATACTTTAAATATCAGTTAAAAATTTTTAAACAGTGCAAACAAATAAGCGAGGCATAATAAAACCTTTTGTAAGCGACAATCTTATTTGAATATAGAGAGACGTTCACTTCAAAATTCACTAAAATTAATTAATCGATAATCGAAAATTTTTAAAATGAAATTCAGACGCTTCCGTTCCTCTTGCAGTCAGAATTTTCAAAAATTCTCTTTTGACGGAAGTTTTAATTCACTGAAGCGATTACTTGTCAGAATATCAAAATAATCAAAAGAACTTATAAAAACGTTTTTCCCCTTTCCTTTTTGTTTTATTTTGGTTTTTAATGTAAATAAAGCCTGTTTATTATTATTAAAAAGAATATATGTGTACCTGATTTGTTTTTTTTTCGGTTTTTGTTTTTTTTGCCTTTTCTTTTTGACACAAAACAAAAAACCACTATCCATCGACTGCGGAGATAATAACGTCGATAAAAAATGCAAATAAGACTTCGGATATATCTAAAATCGGAAGAAATAAAAGTGACTAGAACAAAACTAGCGGAATAAGAGGGAAATAGAAAAATGAAAAGATCATTTTTTTCAGCGAATGAAGAAGAAGCGGACATCAGGAACATTCGAATAAGAATAGAGTAGTTACTATTGTAAACACAACCGCGGTCTGTAGAAATTCGAAGAAAGAAAAATTGAAAGAAGGTTACGATTTGAACAGAGTCGAATTACGGAGGAACTAACGGAAAGTTGAGATAAAGAATGAAGCCAAAAGTCGGAAAAGAATATTAAAAACAAATCTGAAGGTAAAAAAGGAAGTGAGGATTCGGAAAAATTGAGTCCGAATCTTAAGCATCGTGTCAAAAAAACGTAGTGGAATCGTAAGCAGAGATTCATTATCAAGTCTACCACCAGACATATAGAGTGGCGGAAAAAATCGATCGAGACCTCGCTTCTGAATGAGTCAAAAGATTCGCAGCAAAACATATTGTAAGGAGCAAACAATTACGCGAATTAGCGAGTAAAAAGTGAATAGAAAAAATTATGACGTCAGAAAAAGTTGGTATATAATAGTTTATTGAACCGATTTCTTCGAGTGAAGTGTAATAAGCCAGTTCAGAAAAGAGAACCGCTCGTTGTCTGAATTTTCTTTTGCAGATATAACCCAAAAAGAAAATTTGATTACTTCCCGTCCTAAATCTCATTTTTTTCATAAAAAATCTCCAACTTTACATCATAAGACTTTTTCAATAACTCAATCTTACTTTCCTCCTCTTCCTTCTAATAACCGTAATTATTTTAATGGTCATTTCTTTTCAAACCATACTTCTCTCAACAAATCTAGTCTCATTACTAAAAGCTCCGAGGTGCCAAATGGTTCTCCGGCTAATCTCAGTCTTTCCTTACCTGTATCAGCTCCCGAAGCATCTGACAGGATTTCATTTTAAACTTCCAAGAAATCTCTCTACAACTGCGCAATAATCCTGAATTCCAAAAGTTAGCGTATCCATTTTTACATTTAATCCATTCATATTCTTCAGCAGAGAATCAAAAAAAACTTGAATTTTTTCTTCTTTTCTATCTCGCGAGTTTTTTTTCTTCTCTTTTTCCTTTTTCTTCTTCTGTCTTTCTCTCTTTCTTCTTTTCTTTTGCTAATTACACTCTCTCTTGACAAGTCCTCAAATGAGTACTTCGAGTTTAAGAGTCTCGACTGTTTGAAATCAATCTCCTTCTTATATCTAAACTTTTTTACTTCTGCTCACTGGTTTTACCTAGCGCTCTTTCTCGGTAACTTAGCTCTTTACCTACTGTATTATTTTTTCTTTTCATACTTCCTTTGTGTGCTCTTTGCCGCACTTGAACTATTTTTGATTGGTCTTAGTCAATTTGAGCTTCATCTGCTATTATTCTTCCTCTTACAAATATGTGTTCTAATTTAAAATTTTTACAGTGGAATTGCCGAAACCTTAGAGCAAATAGAGGGCGGTCCTTAGAACCTTTGCTCAGTCAAAATGAGATTAAAATAGCCTTGCTTTCCGAAACATAGCTTAAACAAGATACTCGTTTCACCTGTAAAAACTATTATCAGATCTGATCGGGATGATGGATACGGTGGCACCGTAATTCTCATTAAAAAAGACATTCAATTTACCGAACGCAATGTTCCATTTCCTCTCTCTTCCTCTCTCCCTCCGCTTGAACATAGTTTATATCTCAATACATTCCACGTTTTCTGAGCCTCTTCACATAATATTTTATTCTACATTCTTCCATTTTATAACCTCCAGGACTCTTCTTTCTTACTATTCGTTAATTCGATTCATCTTAACTTTGCCGTCTTCTAAGGTTCTTGCCTCTTTTCTTTCATCGATCTTTAACCGTATTAAAATTTAATCTCTAATATAGTCTAATTGTCCTGGGTTTCGGTTGACTGTGCCTGAAAAAAAAAAAAAAAAAAAAATCCCAACTATGGAAAAATGTTTACAGTAATTATAATGAATCCGGACATAATGCCCTACTAAGAAGATTTATAATTCCTCTTCAGCCTCTAAAAAACTTTTTTCGTTATAGTTTATAGGTTGAAATGTTGACCGCGAATTACGTATCGAAATTTTGGTCAAGGTATGATCTGTTTGCGGTATATTATGTGACGTGTGTATAAAAAACAAGAAAAAACATCGTAAGAATTTTTCTAAGGTGTGTGTGTGTGGGGGGAAATTTTTTTTAAACATAACACGTGCCGAGTAATATTTTTGCTCTTAAATTTCCATTCTATTAAAGAGATGTTTAATTTTATTATTATTAATATTAAATTTATATAATTCTTAATTAAACGCTATTTATTTTTAAACATTAATCAAATATTTCTTAACCGAATGAATATTAACAAAAAAAAAAACGAATAATTAAAAAATTCAAATAAATTCGAATACGTATTATTGCAAAAGAACATGTAATGTCAAATGTTTTCAATGTTATTGTTTTTCGTTTAAAATTCAATTCATAAACAATACTGACTGGGAAAGTGGCAATTTTAATTTTACTCGTAAATGGATTTTTAAAAATATAATTCATAAAATACCCTCTATCGTTATTTACAGCGGAAAAACATGTATATTTCTTTATATGTGTGGCTTAATAGTATACATGTACAACACTGAATTAATCGCGAGAGTTCCCATTACGATTGGTCTATCAAACTGGAATTACTAAAAATACAAAATTAAAGGCTTAATAATAATATTCTCAGTACATCGAAAACCGCGGAAAATATAATGAAAAACAGTTTTTCAATTCGTAGTTTTGTGATACACCGAGCTGCCAGTACTGATGAGTTAATTTTTTACGACCTCTGTATACAGATTAACTATATGGATCACACGCGCACATTAATTTTACGAACAAGAATGTACAGGGATATATTGTGAAAACTATGTTTCGATTAACTTTGTGGAGAATACTAACTATTTACTATTTAGCTGCAATAAATAGTAAATAGCGGATTGTACAAAATAAATTATTGGATATGAAGATTTTTTCGCTACTTTCGTTTTTTTACGGCAAATTTTCGTTAAAACTTAAGGTAGGCATGTGTATTTGTGTGCATGTGTAAGTATGTATAAGTGTCTGTCTGGGTCTAGTAGTATATCAAAATGAGTAAATGTATAGTTTACTACGGGAATTCGTATAGTATATAGTTTATGAGCATTCTCATATGATATATATATATATATATATATATATATATATATATATATATATATATATGTACATGTAATAAGTAACACACCACTCTAGAGAAAGATATTCACGATACGATACATTATATATTTAGTCTGTTAGTGAGTTTTTAAATCATACGGACGCCTCGTTAAAATCAACGTGTGTGACTAAAAATACCTACGATTTTAAATGGAGATTTTAATGTAAATTTTGCTTTAGTCAATTCTCTACAATTGATTGAATTTTTAAAAGACAATTTAAACTTATCTCCACAAAATAACAGGATGATATCAACGACAAAATCAAATACAACCATTGTTGCAGTGTTTTCAAGATTTTTAGATGATATTGAGTGCAACACTTGTATTTGTTATTTTAGTTACTACAAGCCTTTGTGATAACAAAAGTATGTACTGAAACACCCATAAGCATAACTGAAATAGACCAATGATAGTAATACTTTTTTATAAATGCATATAATAAAACTTTTTGGATTTATAATTTATTGAAAATTAAAATTTTGCTTTTTTCCATCCTAAAAATTAATTTAAAACTTTATTATAGAATTTAATACATATAAGCCGTAGAAGTTTCACTTCCTCCGCGTGACATTGATACACGCATCAATTTTCTCATTATTTATTTTATTGTAGTGTCTACAACACGGTTTAGTTTTACTTTAAACAAGATATAATTACATCATTCATATGAAGAAGTTTGATTTTCCTTTTTTCCGTTCATTTTATTTTTTTAATTTAGAGTTTACGGTGATGATTTTTCATCTAGTTATTTTCGTTTTTGTAAGCAGATATTATTATATCGTTAGTCTTAATTGGTTTTGCGTTGGAACTTCGGGGGACAAAAATTAAGTCTACCGCAATATTCATTAAAAATTAATATTCTTTCAAAAATGATTATTAGAATACAATAACTCACAAACACCTCCGGAAGATCCCAAACAAAAGGCGATTGAGTCGAGGTCTTACTTTCAAGAAAATTTTTAAACGAGCAATTTAAAAAGTGGCTCGAACCAGTATTTGTTCCAGTGATCATTGTATATATATGTATTATTTTAATACACTACTTTCATTCAATAGGCGTGTGTATACATTTATACGGGATGGTTATTACGCCGATTGGAACATACACCGCGATATATCACTGTGAAGTTATTCGAGTGGTAATTTTAAGAAGAAAATTTCTGTCTTTGAATATTTTTGGCTTTATTTCGTGCAACGCGAGGATACTTCAATATATCAAAAAAGAAGGGGGAAAGAAAAATTGCAACAGTTTTTAGGATGCATGCGTGTGTACTTTCACACATTAGTGAAACTGATTTAAGCATTGAAGGAATTGCGAATAAACCCGAGCAACTAGGTACTAATATTGAACCCGGTTAATTAACGATTGACGAGCAAACCATAAATTTAATTAGCGGACTCGAAGAATCGGTAAGAAGGGAAAGTAATTGAATTCCACAAAACTAATCTGAAATCTGAAACGTGAGCAATACTGGCACCGATATAACTACCGATCGCTTCGTATATAATAAGAATGTATATAGATTACAATTCGGAACGGGTAGATTGATAGGAACGGAAAATAGAATTATATCGGTAGTTTCGAAGAAATTTCAAAGAGAACCAAAAACCGGCTCAGATTAAACGTTGGTAAGAAGTTTTTTGAGGGAAGTAAATTTAATAAAAGACGATCGGAAAATTCCGTACAAAAGGTTAGACGGACGTGTCCCGGCAGATAACGAGATGAGCACCGGTCTCAACAAAAATCTATAAAATATTCCTCTTACCGCGGCTTCAAATTCGTCAGTGGTGTCGAGAAAGAAAAATTGCATATATTCGTATTTTATTTCGATTTTTATTCCTTCCGTACTACTATTATTATTATGATTATTATTGTTATTATTGTTATTACTATTACTACTATTATTATTATTATTATTATTATTATTATTATTATTATTACTAGTTCGATTTCTCGATAAAATTGATACAAAAAGATATAAAATATAAAATTCGGAACTGGGAAAAATGAAAAATTGCCGAAGCGGAAAAACCACCAGTGAGAAGACGAAGTGGAAAAAAACGGACGAATGTTAAACCGTAGGAAGTTAGAGAAGAAAAACATGGAGAGCACTCTGCTTCACCTTCGGATGATTGTTATACGTTAGGCAATTTTATAGAATCTCCGACAGAAATATCGAGAAATCTAAGAAAGTGTTGTTGCCGTTACTGCTGCTAAGCTGCGCAAGAACTACAAAAGCTTTTCCAGCAGCAGATCCAACTGAAAGGAAAAATCGAATTTCCAGGAAAAAGAATACATTTTCGAGCGAATTTAAATTTCTCCTCTTTCTTCGACATCCACACACGATGGTGGAGCAGTTGAAGCGTATCAAATTGCGCACCTCCGAAAGCGGACCATATAAAAATTATCATCATCATTATTATTACTATCGTTTTCGTCATTATCATTATTATTGCGCACCATCATCATTCCGTTTAATCGAACTGGAGCTTGATCTTAATTCCAACTTTGTCCTCTGTTCACTTTTCGTTTTCTATTCTTTCTCAGCGGCTCTACATATTCGGCGGGTAAGTAGCAAGCTTAATTTCAAAAATTAAAATTCCACCTAAGCTGGACAGAGAATTTCCGAGGAATTTATGAAATTTGCCCCCCCCTATTCTTATTCGTGCCGTTGGGTTTAGCACAAGGTGAACCTTAACTGTCAAGGGTATGGGACCTACTTTACTTTACTTATCAGTCAGTCAGCGGGAGTAAACCGATCACAAATCTGTTTAATATTTAAATCGTTGCGTTTATTTAAATATTAAACAAATTTGATTTTCATCTAATACTTCATTTTTAACTTATGATCCCGACATTTGTTTAGTAAATAGTTTTATAAATACATATAGGATGTTCCAAAATTAACAGACTTATGCAATTTTAATTTTGGACTTTTTTCGTGTTCAGGGGGAACTTTAAAAGAATCGGTTTAGGTCAGCCGGATTATTTGCTTCACTTTTTTATCCTCTCAAGCGGAAATCAAAGTTAGCACTTTTAGAGCTCCAGTTACACGGTTAATTCAGCGCGACTGTTTTTCCAACAAAAAAACAAAAGCAAAAATTAAAATATTACATAATATTGTTAACATTATTTCAGAACGTATACACGTAGCGGACGGTTTGTCTGCCTACTAACGATATCGGTATTTTTAGTGTTATTTCGACATGTCTTACGGGGTCATTTCAGAAAATGAGTACGTCATTCAAAAGTTTTATCCTGATTGCGTCATCACTGCGGTTGCGTGACCGACACAGTTTCATTTTTTACCCAAAATAAAACGCCGCCACCTCAGAAGACATGTCCGTGTCACGGAAGGTACTTCCTTTATTTTCTCCCAGCCTTTTTATTTTCTTTCTCCACAGCGAGAACTATTATATTTTCTTCTCCGCTTTTTTTCGCTCAGACATTCTCTAAAGTCCGATTTCCGAAAAAATTTTGGACCAGAATTTTATGAAAAAACACCCCGTTTCGCGATAATTTTAGCTTCAGCCGATGCAACATGTCACCGGGACTATTCGATAGAATCAGTCCCAACTTTTGATAGGCAGATTGGAAGAGTAAAGTTTTTTTTTTTTTTTTTTTTATGTGTTCACGAGATGTCACAAAGTATGAAAATAGTAAATTTCACAAAAGCATCCTCAAAAATTCAGAAAAAACAAAATACGACTGATGGCAACGAAAATAATTATGAAGCTTTATGAGTTTTTCATATATGAATAAGAAATTTTTATCGTAATGTTATTTCAGCGAAACTTTCGGTTTCTTAAAAAGGCGCAGTCGCGACAAACCACCGAATGACCTTCCGATACGTTGGCCACTTACTCCTTTCAGGTTTCGGCTTCTCTTGTCTATCTCCTCTTCTCCTGACAGTGTAGCTATTTTAAGCGGTAGGCTCAGGTAGTTTACCACAGCGTTGTACCTCTACACTCCGGTTGTGAGATCCACAAAAATAAAACTGAAATGGCTTCCAAAGCCCCATTTTATGATCACGCGCTGATGCACACTCTCGACTGTGAGTATCATACCGCGTTCTGGCAGGACTGCGGACACCGTTTCTAGTTTGCATTGACCGTCGGTTGCTAGCTCGCCGCTTATACATGATATTATTTAAGGGACTTGAAACTAACATCCGCCAACGAAAGTCATTTTTTTGTCTACTACCAGACCAACTGAGCAATGCTAACGAAGATTAATTGCCTCGCAGTCCGCCTGCAGTTCAATCAGGGTCACTGCTTCAGTTGACAGGTTCATCATTCTCGGTGAACAATCAAATCGCTACCTTCAAACTATTATCAAAACTACTATACTTTCATACCATTATACTTCCATACTATTATATTTTCAAAACTATTATACTTTCAAACTACTATCGTCTTCTTGCTGAACTAGGCGATTTTGATAGGCTAGATCATTCTCCGCTGCTATTCAGAGATTACGTGTCACAGAGTTCGAGAGCCATCACAGCAAAAATAGATTATGTGAAATTTTTATTCGATATTCTAGTAAAGAAAGCTGAACAGGTAACAGACATCAGAGACAAAGAAGACGTTACCGCGTCCAGAGAACACATTGAAAGTTTTCCTCTTAATCCCTAGAATAAGCCTCCGTCTGCTTTCGATGATTTTTTAAATGAAAATAAAAGAAATGAAATAATACAGACGAAACGGAGTAGACGGGTTTGCGTTTGAATTTAAACTGGCATACATTATGGAGGCACAGTCACGCAGAAAAGCGAACAATTATTAAAACGAATAATCATAAAACGAAAATAACGGCGCATTAGAAAAAAAGTTCAGTTTTTCCGTTCAATTTAAGCGGTTTGGCCGCTAAGGAAAACCTTGGTTCGGGCGGCCGTCAACGATGCGAAGAAATTTTTCCTAGACGAAGAAATTGGCATCGTTCAACCGTTGCTAAATTTTCGAATTTTATAGTTGAATTTTTCACTGAGTGCGCTTATTTTTATATAACGTAGAGACACATGAAAGCAATTTTTACGCAATTCTGAAATCAGCCGCGGGAAAGGAGAAAAATATGTAGAGACCAGTACCATTATTTATTATCGTTAGCTCGGTTACATAAAAGAACGAAAAGAGAAGTGTTAATTCAAGAGATGATAAACAAGAGCACAAAGATGCTGCTCAATGTTACGCTGTGGAAATAGGTTGCCGGGTAATTTTAATGCAATTCGCATGTTTCGCCGAAGAAGGCCGCCCAACGAGCACACCTTTGAAAAATTACAGCAACGAACATACACACACACATAGGTAGGCGCACTGCGCGCCAGACGACGACTAAGGACAATTACCGTCAATGGCTGCAGCAGTTTAACAGAGCAAGAACAGAAATAATTAGCCGGCCAGATTTTTCCAATTTACTTTTATTGCGTCGCGGACACTCTTCGAAGTAGTGCAAGTTTGTCGCCACCGGACCAGAACGGTCATATATATATCAGAAGCGCGTACGCGTCTGCTAGCGTGCGCTCAGGAAATGTACGCCATTCGAAGAAAGGAAATTGCGCGAATCAGCCAGTGCTGATACGTAATAGAGCTCGTATTAGCGCTTTTCATTTCGCACTGCGGCCTGATGAAACTATTGAAAATAGCTCGTATACCTCGGCCAATAGCGTGTTCTGATAATTTATGCGATACCGCTGCGCCGATCTAGTAGGAGATGGTTGAAGTGGCGGATGTTACCGAAAATTCTCCATCTACTTCCGGTTCCCAGAATCAGGATTAGAGAAAACTTTGCCTATAACGTCGCGAAGCCACTTTTGCCTACATTTTTCAGTCATGCACGCATTTGTTTACCCGTCTGTGCGTATTTGATTTCCTAATTGCTGCTTGTGACACAGCGCGTTACACCAGCCATCGACATTAGCATGTCAGAAATAGTTCTCCAAATTTGCCCGATAATCCGATAATATTTATATAGAAAACTCCTTAAATTCCGTTCGATTTCTATAATATAAACCTTCGTTATAGCACCCCCCCCCCCGGTATGGACCTTTGGCAGAGCGCAATGCGTTTATTAATTTTTTTAATTTCTATTACCAAATGCAAATTATATGGAATTGTTCGTACGAGACGGCCAAACATCGAGATGATACAAAACGTTTTTTTTTTGGTGTTTTTGGAGTTTTCGCATTATCGAAAAAATATCGATATTTTCAAGCAAGCCAACACACTATTACAGAGCACAGGCTAGTCGAATCAAAGGTGTCCGAAAATGAATATCGCGAGGGAAGCCCCGCGAATTTGTAAATACTGTAAGGGGCGTCCGTCAATTTCTGTGCAGCGAGCTAGGTCGGTGATTTTTTTTTTTTTTTTTTTGAAACATACAGAGCTCGTTTATTCGTGTTCCCCAGTTTTCATTATTTATTCGTGCATGTGTAGAATGAAAATATCATCGTCACTAAACGTTGTTGAGCGCACCATTTTCCAAATAGTAAATCTCCGATGCGAAACTATGTGTATTATTGTCTTAAGGGGGTGTGGTTCAATTTCAGTGAACTTCGTTACATTCCGTGATACTGAAAATTTCACGATTTTCGAAATATTTCAAAAAGACTAACATTTTCTTTAAAACACGGAATAATTATATCATACATTTCTTTAAAATTTTTATCCATTACAAATTACAAATACGCCGGAACTAAAATAATTTTATTTTCGAATAAATTTAAAAATTCACTAACGATTTCTTATAAAACTTGCAACACTGCGGCAAATAGTTTTTACAGAGTTCGAATAAAAAATATTAATATATTTTCGAGCATACCATGTGGGGAAATAAAAGAAAAAACTCGGATAGAAAAGAACTCCCTTCATATATATATGATATATATATATATATATATATATATCATATATATGTATGTATATATTCGCGAACGGTGACTTTCTCTAAAAGCATGTAGGAGAGCGATAAAATTTTAGAAACTTCGCCATTCGTTGAGGAGTAAAAACGTTATGGAGCGGACATATCGGTTTTATTTGTTTCTTCAAAACTAGTTTGCCTCCGAAATTTTAGCTGAAAAAAGGGCAATGAAAGGTGTTCGTTTATGAGCTCTCCCCACCCTTAAAAAAAAAAATTCCTCTCATTAAAAGTATTTTTTCCTAGTGCGCAATTAGGCTCGACAAATAAATCGACCGCTTAAAAATTATTCGCATAAAAATCATTTTTAATGTCAACTTTTTGGCTTAAAACCGTTGCGCTCACGTGTCGGTGCGATCATTTTATAACAAATTTCATAATTTATAATGTTTCAGTTCGCTTGAAAAAAGGAGAAAAAAAGTAAATTGGGACCTAATGATTATTTCATTGGCCATCTTCTTAGCCACATTCTTCTTTATTTACTTCGCTTATAGACGCCGCCGATTTGAGAGTATTTATCGGAACGGAAAATTTAACCGAAACGTTTGCAGCATTTTTTGAACGAGCTTGTTGCTGAAATTACGCGTGCCGTGTAGAGAGGCGATTGTGAAAAGCGTTTGTTCGCCTAATTAAATTTCAGCGACGGAAAAATTCCGGCTTCTTCGACCGTACTAGAGAGATGGTCGTTCGGGAGCGTCGGCAAAAAGATCAGTAGACCGGTCGATTAGAGCGGCACTGCCGTCTGTGTAAACAGCGAGCTGAATTGCCGATATGTATATTAACGGGGGCTGTGCCGAAGCGTCGACTGGATATTTTTCAGCTCCAAATGAAACTATTCGACTGTATCGGCATTCCGGCGACCGTCCTTATATTGCTTTTCTATTTACTCGCTGAGGGCCTGCCATAAACAACCCCCTCCCCCCCGGCTACCCGGCCAAAAGTTCTATAGGACGCATGCAACACATCTATACGCGTTTTGTATTTCTCGCTGTTCCTGTTTACAGCCGAACGAAATATATATTAATATTACTTCGACTTTTTTTCTTCTTCTTCTTCTTTTTCATGTAGCGTGCGAGAAAAAAGAAGAAAAATGACAAATTTCCATTCGACTGTAAGTCCTCTTTCATAGAAGACCGAACAACAACTGTTAGGTTGAATTTTATTTTTCCGAGCCAATCGCAGCCGCTCGTTGCACAAGCCGAAAGAAAACAAAAAAAAAGGAAAAAAGCGATGAATATAAAGGATTATTAAACTCCGACAGTAACGGTAACGAATTTCGAATTATTTTTCGACTAATGAGAGACCGAAAAACGGCAACTGTCGAGAAAATCGTTCTCGTAATTAATCGAAAAGGTAAAATTTTCTAGAATGGCCGAATAGTCCGCAATTCGATAATAACAGCGCGTTTGCAAAATCAATTAGAGTGAAATTCTACAACATTTATTCGAGCGCTTGAAGAGTCCTCGCGGTCGACACCTATGTTGCTTACTGGTTAAGATCTCAGTACAGTCGTGAAAAAGGAACTGGTCGCAGTGTTCTCTTTAGATCCATTAGGCTTCTCAAAATCCTTAATGCCCGACGCCCTGCTAAGGGTAGGGGACTTTCTTTACGTTTTACGTGTCCACGTTCGATGTAACTGCTTTGTGTTTGTTATTCTCGTGTTTTTTTTTCTTTTAAAGTCTACTCGCATAGGATGGTGAAATTAAGTTCAAGGTGCAAGTAGGAACGAGTTTTAAAGAGTTTTACGAAATGCTCGATCTAGGATAAATACAGAACAGGATCTAATGAGAAACGATGAAATTAGTTGTCAGCCCTCGTTCGCAGACACTTACGCTATACACTGAGGAGAACCTCTGCAACAGATTTTGCTGCTGGAATCACATAATTGCTTTACATAAACAATATCAGCATCGTAATAGAATATGCATATATAATACATTTAAAAATTTCGGCCAAATTTTGAAATAAATAAACGATGTTACCGCGCACGGGGATTGCGCAAAAAGTACTCACATCAAAATAATTAAAAAATGCGGAAACAAAATAATACTTCTTTAAATTTGAAATATAAATTTTATATAACATTGAATCATTCAACAAACAATGTATTAAATTCAATATAATACCAACTTATCGAACAGATTAGTTTATTGTAAGGAAGACATGTTATCGTTTATTTACTATTAACTTTATTTTATTATTGCTACGATTTATGTAACTCCGAAACATGTCGGCTGTTTTCATATTTTTATAACAATTATTATTTTCTGTAATATTATGTGTTTTATCTATGTTTAATAAAAATAATACTTCGTCTAATAACGAATGCGTCTTGGTTTGACAACCGGCATAAAGATCTAAATGTGTTCCTACTGTAGTGGCAGAAATCAGACGATATGCTCTTCGCCATGAAGACAGATTACACAAGCATCTAAATATCGAAGCAATTACTATTTGAGATAATTCATGCGAAATAAGAAGGCTTAAGCGAAATCAACCCTATGATATTATTATTTAACCGGCGTTCTTTTGATGCTTCTGTCACCGCATAGACAGCCTCTTCACGTCAGTACTCTTACATCAAAATGCCCGCATAATTCATGACTAGTTGTAATTTAAAAAAGCAAAAAAATTAATATTATTTAACACGATTAAACAAACATTTCATTTCAACGCCATAAAGCTAATCTGCACAAAGATAAATTATAATTGCACCTACGTTGAAAAGCACTTCACTTTTGCGGCTGCTGTGGTTTCTGTCTGACTTTCTGTATTATCTCGAGTACGCCTTTTTTTCTGTTCCCTACGTATGACCGCATTATTCTTCTCGGTCTGTTTTCCAGTCATTTTTTCTGTACCGTTAAAAGCCCGGAGCTTTTGCAGTATTTATTTCCGCCTTTTTTTTTTTTTTTTTTAAGTAAACGGCCATATTTTAACACGTTACAAAATATAACATCGGTTACCAATAGAATTTCTAAATATTTCGGAAAAGTTTTGCTTTGTTTTAATAAAAGGGCGAACTATTTATGTTTAATTTCTTGTTTTATTTCCGTCTATTCACGGGTTTCCCTAGAATTAAAAATGCCTAAAGTAAAATTAAGTACAAGCCGTTTAGACTCGATAATGTAAATTTAACCGACCGGGCTATATCAAGAACACATTTCATTGAAGTATTTCGGTCGAACGATATCCATTTCTGATTTTTCGCTTGGTGAACATTCTCAGTCAAAATTAGCCGAATCGCAGCAATCGATTAAAACTTTTCGGGTTTTCTAATCATTTCCTGCTCTACAAATTATAATAGGTTCCTTCGGCAGAATGATGACGGTTTTGTCTGAGATCATTTAAATCTGCATATGACGAAGAGAAGCACTTTTTTCAGTCGATTAAATAAAATTGTTGCTTTATTCTTCATTTTATCGCACACTCACGCGACAAACATCAATAAGTCTTACTTATTGTGATTTCAATCGATTTTTTATTTTATTTATCCCGAGGATGTGGCGTGGTAACAAGGTGTAATCCGGGCAGTATTCTTTCGTTTTAAATGAGAGAATTTTCTATCGGAATTTTACCATCTCTACCTTAGCGGCGAGATATTAATAAGCGGAGTAATCTGGCGGCGACGACCGAAACCATTAACAACTCTCCCCATGGGGAAAGTTAACAAACCATATATGTATGTATGTATGTATGTATGGGGCACGTATGCTGCGATAAATCACAAACCGACTCAGGAGCACTCTCACAATAAGGCCTATTTATGATTTTGTCTCCAATGCCGCACGGGCATGTAAAATATCGCCTTCCAATCTGTAAGAATGCAGACAGTGTAAGCTGGAAACAAACTTATACGGAAGAAGAAAAAAAGGGAGGCGGTTATTTCGCGACACTTGTGTTTATGAACTGAAAAACGAATTAAAAATACAACTCTACATGCAGTTTATCATCAGAGGAGATGCACATTTCGCTTTTTGGAAATTTTGCTAAATTTACATTACTTAATATTTGCGATTACATTCGATACACTAAAAACAAAACAACAAACATAGCACTATTCTTATGACGAAATTTGCTACGCAGCCGATATGACAATTATTGTGTCGGGTGTACTGTTGCTTAAGAAGTAATATCACCTTGTCATTTTTTTTTTTTTACGTTTTATTTTTATTGACTGAAACACTCCCTAAAGTATTCAAGAATGATGTAAAAAGTTAATTATGAGGGGAGGGAAACTTGTAAGTGGGTCAAAAAGTCGTTTTTCCGAACATAGTCGTGAAGCAAAATTAGCGGTTTTTCAAGTGTGCGTGGAAGCATGTGTTTGAGGTCTTTATTCTTCTTTATACGAATTATATCGACACAACTTCCAGCTTTCAATTTTGATTAATAGATGCCTAATCCAATTTTGAATCTGAGAAATCAGCTGTTTGTAGAAAGTCCATTACAACGTACAGCAGTTAGTGTTTGGCTTCTCCATGTGTATATCAGTGTTCCGGTAAAATTGTTAGTGTTGAGACGGATTCGATACTTGCAATGCTATCTTTTGACAATGTTCGAGTTACAATTTAATCTCCGGTTGCATCGTTAAATTCACGATCTCTCGAACGTTGTTCAAAGTTGCATCACTGTTTTGTCTTTTGTCTTGTCAAGGATGCTAACTCGGCTAAAAAGTCCCCCGTGTTCGATAGCAAGTCCGGTCGTTTGTACGGTTGCGTCAAGGTAAAGACCACGTTAGCGTTTGAGTGGTAGTGGTCGAGGGCTAAAACAGTGACATGTGCCTGCGGGGAAAGCGCAAAATACAGTGTGTCGGGTAGCGTCGAGCTGAGAACGGTTCTGTAGATCCTCCAGTAGTGGCAAATCTGTTCTCGATACAGCTGCTCATACATTGCTGTTTTATACTTCAACGATGGTTACAACGGATTAATGCAAGTTTTGGATATCTATTAAACTTAAAAATCGGATTAAATTGCTGTAATTTCTGTACCGGGAGCCGATTTCCGAGCGATCGCTCACCGAAGAGGCTAAAACTGCCCGCAGGGACGTAATTTCGACAAGGAAGGATGAGGAGGAGGAAAACCTCAAATTAGAAGGCTAATTATTATATGGAGCAGGCATAGCAGATTAGAGGTAAAACGAAAATTTCAACAAAATTCTACTACTCGAAATTTTAAACAGCAATATCTCAAAACTGCGTTTTTCAAACTGGGCGTACCAGTGGCTCCTTCAATTTTTATCCGATTGACTCGAAATTTTAATTGAAACTTTAAAATAAAATTGTCTATAGTGAACACCGTAGGATTTTTTTGATAAATTTATTTTTACAGACTTTATAAGCGATTTTCGACCGATTTTTTCGAAAAAAAACTTCAAATCCCATTTTTTAAATCAATTTTTCGAAAAAATCCTACGGTATTCACTTCATTTTGAGCTATATTTTAAGAAATTTTTCGATTTTTTGTTCCAGATTAAAAATTATGACCTGTCGTATAGACCGACCGACCGATTTTGTTGTTTTTTTTTGCGTGCGGTGCTGTGCCGCCATTTTGTATTGTACAAATTAAAATAAATCAAGGTTTCCTGTAGTTAAAGACTACTACTTTCACCAGCACAAAACCTCATATCTCGATCTCTTTTCTATCGTTCGTGGTAAGTCTCAGAAAATCACCCGAAATTTTGTAAGCACAAGGTGATATTACCCCTTAAACAGCTATGGTTGGTCATTCAGTATAGATGTTCCATTTGATTACAAGAAAAGAACGGCTCTATTTTAAAAAATACCACATGCCACACTTTAATGCCGATTCTCACACATTGCCATCGTAGAGTGAAATTTCTTTTCGAGTAACATGTCGCCTAAAATGAGGCTGATGGAAATGCAGCAGCAGTGACGGAATGGCGATTCTGATTTGGTTGGCCAGCAAAAGTATGGGCGCCGAATCGTAAATTCAGAATCACGCCGAACCTGGACACTCTTCTTTTACAGCATAAGCTTTTCACAGTGTCCTGAACTTTTTTTTTTCATCCGGGATTTTGCTCCGGGGTGGTGGTGGTAATGTTCGATTTAACGGCTAGAGTTTACTAAAAACATACCCTGAAAAATCGTCTGGAAATTTTATGGGTGGGTCGTCGGATAGGAAGAGTTCGGTGCTTGACATTGCAAAAAAAAATAGCTGTACACCTAATTGTCGACTAGACCTGGTATCACGGGGAACGCCGGTCTGAATTTCGAGATTTGTATTAATATTACAAAAATAAAACAGGTGGATAAATAGGAATATATATTTCAATCGAATAAAACCCACGACTCTCTCCGAAACCGTCCTGGCATAAATGTGATTACATACGTATGGGAACTTTTCAATGCACTGAAGGTGTTTTTTCGTTTTTCGTTTCTCATTTCTTCTACTTTAAAAAATCCACGCAACTCGAGCATTTCGTTTCTCGGCCGTTCACATTTCCTGAGCAAGTATTCTTCCTCCATTACCGTCGTTCCAAACGCGTTATCGAATCGTTCGCGCCAGTTATCTATAGAAAACAAATGATGCAGCCCTCCGGCATGGCATCTAATAGAACCGGGCCGCATCTTCAACAGTAGCTACAGCGGCGGAACCAATTACGGTGTCGAGTTATTATTTCCAGTGTGTCTCGCTTAGTTATATTTCTGCACAGCTCTTTACGCAGCAGCAGACGTCGTGTTTACTTTTCGTTACCGTTATTCAGTTCCGTGTCGTTGTGTCTAGTTGATCGAATATGAAACTGAAGAGATTTCGCGTTCCCAAATCATAATTCTCGCTTACGAGTCTAATTTAATCGTAATAAGGCGCATCACCTTTTGTCGGTCGACGCACACGGCCATCTTCCCTATCGTCCGGTCACGGTCGAACAGCAGACACTGGCGCCGGAAATGGCATAGCAACGTTGATGTTGAAATTATTATTGGGAAATTATTAAGAAAATCGTCGTCTATATATCGATTCGATAATTAAACCGGTTCTAGCGAAAACCACGTTTAAAATCTGTACGGCTGAAAATGAACTTTAATTATAACAACGTTCAAATTGTTTCGCTTTCGCTACATTATTGGATCAGAATAGCACGGTTGAAAAATCTGTCCCTGGAGAATTCTCTAAAAATATCTGCATTACGAAAATTTTCCGTTTGATATTAACGATGGTCAGTTTTAGTTTGCCTTACGTTGCACTGCCATTAATTACATATTTCTTATTATTAAGCGTACTGTGTTATATTAATAACTATTACCGAACAAATCAGATGACCGCAAATTTGTATTTTTTGGAATAAGCCAAGGTGGGGAACATTTCTTAGAAAAAAGCACATTGAGGATAGAAAAATCGACCGTGTCCGAGCACGAACAAAAAAAAGTAATCGTGAAATTAAATTCGGCAACACAAAAATATCGACAAGGATCGAAAAATACTAGAAAGCACGAGGTGCTAAAATTTTAAATTTTAATCGAGAGAACGGTTTTAAAATCGATTATTCGAGTTGGAAATCCGTAGTTGATGGTCGTGTTTTTATGCTGGAAGAAGCTAATCTCATGTTGGGAAGTAGTCGTTGGTTGGGTTTCGATGTATTTGTAGTCGGGGTTTTTCCATGCCGCCTTAGTTGTTTTTTGACTCCGATGATGAATTCGAATCGGAGCTGATAATACGTACGACGCGGTTTTTACCGAAAAAACGTAAGTTTACAACGATTTGTTTGTCCCCGCGTTAAACGTTGAACATAATTGTGAGCTTGGCTTCGACTATTTAGCAGCTAGGTTTTTTTTGTTTTTCTTTTAGCTAAGAGAATATCGCGATCGAAAATTTGCAATAAAGGCGGGTTTTTACTTTTTTTTCTTTATTTTTTTTTTTTCTTTTTTTGAGGAAAAAAATTTATGGAAAAATTCGGCGTACGTTAAGCTTATTAATATCAACCGGTGTGTAAATAGAGGCGTAAGGGCAATGATGATCTGGCCTGTTGCTGTTTATTTCGATAACAGAACTGCTGTCAACAGAGTTGCAGCTAGAATTGGGACCCCGATGACAAGGATCCGTCGTCAGTCACAAAGGCAACATACGAAAACCGGGGTAGATTAGTCCTGGAAAAAAACCAGCCGAGCAGCAGGCTGAAAAATGGCTTTCAGCCCGCCGAAATATCGCGCGCCCTCAAATACGACCACTTGCAGCCGAAGTGAAATTCGTTTTCGTCACAAAATTAACGGACATCTATTATCCGCTCCGGACGGACGCTCACTAAAATTATTGCTGCTAATGGATGGTGCGGTGATTTGTTTCCCTTTAATTCGTAAAAACCATTTTACAAAGTTACACGGCTACGAACTCGCGGGACCGGCAGGAAACCGATTATTTGGACGCAAATCGGCAGCCCGATTGAGTCGAGGCCGTCATTAACCAGATTATCGAGACTGGAATTTATGTAGGACAGCCGCGAATACGGTCGGAAATGGAAAACGATTTTGGCAGCAGAAAACGAAAGCTGGAACAGAAGTGGCCAAAAATTAAGCTGCTCCTTTCTCGCGATGGAGCCGAAAGTAGATTAAAAGTGACTATCGAAATTCTGAGCCTGGCTAATGAATAAATGCGCACAGGAAAATAATTGTTGTCGGCATAGAAATGTTCGCTCTACCATTTTGTGGCCGACATTCACGGACAATTCGACGTGGAAATCGGTCACCGAGAGACAACACAGCGAAGTGCGTTAGTCGGTATTAATTAATTTTCATACCAACATGACGGTATACGCGGTGCTTTGTCAATGCCTTGCACGCGACTATTAGCGATTATTTACTGTTAATTTCTGTCCTGGCCTAAGAGTCAACTGCTTTAACAACTTATCGCGACTGCTTCAGCAAAGCAAATCGGTGTTGTTCCGTCTGTAAAACTAATTCTGTAATACCTTCAATATTACCTATTTAATAAAATCACAAACTACATGAAATACAATTACGAAATTATATACAATCCGACTAGTTTCGGTCATATAGAACCATAATCATGGCATTAAGATTAATTAAATTTTTAACTAATCAATTTTAATTCAATGATTACCGTTCTATATAACCAAAAAAACAGTCGGAATTTTTATATATATATATATAATTTATTAATTGCGTAGTTTGTGATTTTTATTAAATAGAAAATATTGAAATCGATATTAATTGATGCTGATTTCCGAAGTAATTATATTACGGTCATAATTTTGAATCCAGGCTTTAGCCGAAGAATTTCATTCTAACTTGATCGTGTTTTACGGGTGTAGAATTCCATGCAGCCTGCTGTATTACATCATTAAGCTACATGACAGCTATATCAATCTCGTCCTTAGATTTCAGCCATAATTTTAAATCAATGTTTTCGTCCAACTGCTTCCTGAACAGATCCCAATCGGTTTTATTATTGGTAAGTGTAGCATATGGTTGCTTTAGGATTATCGATTTACTTACAGTCAAGACAAAGTATCCTATCGCTGAGCAATAAATTGTTGGTATATAACCAAATACTTAAACCAGCGTGGAGTTATGGTTGTCAGCTTTGGGGTTGCGCTAAAGTAGCCAACATAAAAAAAATCCAAATGTTCCAGAACAAAGTGCTTAGGACTATCACTAATGCCAGGCAATATGAAAGAAACGATGAAGTTTCACAGGTGATAAAGGAACTGGTAAGAATGCATGATTTAAGGCTGAAAAAGCATATAAACGCAAAGGCGAGGTAGCTTCTGACTCATCAAGATGAAGTTAGGCGGTTGAAAAGAACTAAACCTCATGAATTAACCGAAGAAAAAATATAATGCAAGAAAATGCAGGATCGTCCATTGGGAATCCTAGTGTATATATAATAATTACAACTAATTTAGAGTATTACTGAATGTTCGTGAACCGAACAGATTGTAATAAAAACCACTTAAGTGGGTTTTTTTTATATAAAAAAAAAAACAAAAAAAAAACTTGATCATGTTTTTCTGCAGCTTGCTGCTTCTTTATCCTCACCCTGTGATTAATTATTCAAACACCGTTCGATCTGCTTTATTATCTAAATTTAAAGAAGGTATTTTTTGTACGAATGCTCATTATTCTTAGAACGTCTAGTAGTTCAAAAAAGCCGATTCTTTGTTGTGTATTATATAAAAATATTTGATGATAGCAATTCCACTTGAGGCATAGGTACACACGTAAACCACTACTTAAAACATATTATATTACTTCGAATAAACGTTCAAATTTGTTTGTTACCTTCACATACTAAATCATATTTCTAGTACCTCTACGTCAACGTCATTCTTAGCCCGACCCCCATCACTTTTTTTGTCTCAAAACATTACATATATTGTACATATAAGAAGAAAAGCATTGACAGAATGTATTGCTATAAGAAATAAGAACGTCACCCTTATATAAGAAAACAATGTACCAACAAAATTGATTGCTTGACGTTGTTAATTTTCCTAGTTCTATACAAAGTATAGAAGTAATAAAGCTATGGGTTCGGCTGTGTCCCCAGGTGGGGTCAAGGGGCGGAGCTTCTTTAAGAGGCACGAAGAGCCGAATTATATATATATATATATATATATATGGGTGTGTGTGTGTGTAAGGAAAAGTTGTAAAAAATCAGACCACACTTCATTAAATGATCTTTAATAGAAAACATTTGGGATCTAACAATGAGTACACATTCCGAATATTTAAAAGTTCGATAAATTAATTTGACATTATTTATATATCTTATAGCACTACGAGTATTTAATTTATCTGTGAAAATTTAGTAAAAACAAATAGGAAAAAACACGAGATCCCCACAACTTCTACTACTGTATTATCGTGTACTATGCCACGACACAATATTATGTAACCTGAAGCTTTATCTGGATAACATCCGGTAAAAATGAAGAATTAAAAAAATAAATAAATAAATAAATAAAATAGAAAGTTCATGGAAAAAGAGCGTAGAATGTGCGAAGAACTCGACTCGACGCATAATGAAATGTATTTAAATTAATCTATTTTTAAAGTTATGAAGTATTTTTAAGTATGCAACCTGTTACGGAATATAAAACTAAAAATTAAATGCCATACCAAAATGCAATAATTAAAAGCAAAAAGTGGAAGTGTTGCTAATTAAAAGAAATTTTCTTTAATTTTGTAATATAATCGATGTGCATTTAAGTAGAATAAACACGCACTGGTATATAAGTGCATTTTTCTGAATTCCAGGAATGCCTGGAGGGTTTCTTTCTAGATCAAATTTATTTAATGATAAGCTAATAGGACCCATCCAGTTTTGCAGCGTCGCACTTTGATCATTTTAAAATTCATTCGCTACTTAATTAATTCAATTCAAAAGAATTCGCCAGTTTATTTATATTACAATTAAACTTTGTACTGTTACACTTCCTTGTAAATTATATTCTGCATCATTTAGATGGCACTTTAAATGTAAACCTATTAAAAATATATCGTGACTCGAGGCATAAATTGTAGCTTTTTTTGTTGTTCTCGATTTGCGATGCTACTCCGTTATTACAATTCTTTGCAATACCCAAAAATTATTAGTATCGCATTTTAATTCAAATTTTAGTCATTTCTGTTTTTACTATTAAGGTGAAAAGGTCTTAACAATTATTTCTAATTGGAAACTTATACGTCTCCCTATTCCTATTAATATGATGCCGTAACTTCAGAGATGTCCATGTAATGCTATGAATTTCTTAAACCAAAAATACGTGACATTCCATCTCCACCTATTTTCTATAATTCTAATTATATAAACTGGCTAAAAGGTTAAAAGGAAAAACCAAACCAAAAAAAAAAGCTAATTTCTCTTTCGTTATGATTTAATCAGCTAGCACGATCGAATACCCGCTCTTTTTTTCTTTTTCGTGAACCAAAGACCATGCATACCTGAATTTCGTTATTCCTGTTTTTGTCGGTGGCAGTATGTTTATCTTGTTGATCAGTTGATTGATAAAAAATTTTCCGGTTATTCTGGAATTGTACAGTTTTTTATACAATTTTTCTTTTACGCTTATTTTTGCGTCGTCTCACTACTTGAACTGCTAGTTTTTGATTTAATCTATCCATTATTTTACGATACATTAAATTAAATGTTTTAAGGTTTCGATATTGTCAGTGTTTTTTGACCGCCTCTACCCGTAATTGTGTTAGCCCCTACCTAGTTTCTCTAAATAATTTTCCGTTCATATTGGCCATTTAGCTTTTGACTTTTTTCATATTTTTAATACTATCGAAAAGCAATAGAAACCCGCTTTAGCACCGAGGCTGTCAACCCTATTTATTTACTTTATTAATTGAATGACAAAAAAATAAAAAACAAACTGGTTCCGATTAATTCGTTACGAATCTAAAGATTTACGATAACATTTTTTATCTAACCGAATGATAATCGCGATCATACTTGGTCGAACTGTGAAGAATTTTTCGATCGAAACTTTATCGAGTAGTTTCAATAAGTTTTATAAATATTTTATTCCGGCGAACGAAGAAAACGAGTCATAAGACGAATTAGTGACGGATGGGGTACAGAAATTTCTGGACAAACTGGCGGAAAAATCGGGGGAATAATGGAAGGAAGACCGAAATGAGAACTAAATAATAAAGAAGAAGAAGAAGAAGAAGAGAAATAAAAATGAATAGGTTTTTTTTTTTTTATATCGTGAACAGAAAATAAATTTGCGGTAAATCTGATTAGTTTAGTAAAGGTGGTATAAATCTTTCAAAATCATCAATACATAAGTGCAATATTTTCCTTATTGATCCTTTCGTTATTTATAGTGATGCGGAGATCGAGATTTTTCATTTTTATTATTTATTTATTTATGCTTTTATATTAATGCAATTATCGTCCCGTATAATTTTAATTTCACCGATGTAGACGCCTCGGTTTTTCATTTTTTCTAAATTAAAAGTAAACATGCATTAGTTTACCTTTTTCCGGAAGATTATTTTAGTAGATTGCTAATTCACAGTATTTATGATTTTTTAGTTGTAATCGAATGCCGATATAGCACGCACACTTTGGTGCCGAAATGATCGATTTTTCTCTTCCAAATTATTCCATTTAGGCTTTCATAGATTATGCCAAAAGATTCTGTGACCACCTTTGTTTGAAATATATCCGAAGAATGAATATTTTTTAACAGTTTACTTTTACTTCATAGAGATTATCCGATTTTGTGTTTTCTTTGATCCGCATTATATATATTTGGCGCCATCTATCGATGGTATCCGATTTAAATTTTCGAAAGCGCTCTGATTTCATTTTCTCGAGTATCACCTTTGAACTGCTGCCGGTTGCGCTTAATTTTTACGCCAAGACTAATGCGAAAAATCATATAACATTTCGTATTACATAAAACATTTAAAAAAATAATTTTCCGGATTACCACCGGATTTGAAAAATCGAGTAGTATACATGAGTGTAATTCGGTTATCTACCCCCTCCCCTTGGACGACGGTAATTTCGTTAAATATTTATAGAAAAATCGGTTTTAAGCGAATATTACTTCCACCGTAATAATGTCATAAAAGAGAAACGAAAAAGAATTATTTTGCACGAATAAGTAAGTAAAAAGAATGGAATTTTTTTCATATACCAACGATGTTATTTTTAAGTAACGTCATTTGCCTAATAACCAAAATACTCGTGTAATCGCTTAGATTTTTAACCGACCTCAAAAAAAGGAGCAGGTTCTAAATTCGATGTATTTTTTTTCAATTTTTTTTTTTTTCATGTGTTCAGAACTTTCTTCTAGTTTTTTAACAATTTTTTTCTGATATTAGATATGCTGCTAAATCTGTTCCAGGCAATATTTAAAATGTATTCCCACTTAGGAGGAGGTTCTCAATTCGACTGTATTCTTTTATTTTTTTAAATTTTTATGTGTGTTACCTCAGAACTTTTTTCTAGATGAACCGATTTTGATGATTCTTCTTTTATTTGAAAGCTCGTGATTCTCATGTGGTCCCATTTATATTTGATCAAGATCTGACCAGCAGTTTTTGAGTTATCCTTACTAATGCGGGAGATTGAAGCTTTGGAAAGTTGAAGTCTTTTTAGATGCTTTTCATGATTGGTTTCATCGTCGGGTTAGATTTAGCTTGGTTTTTTTTTTTTTTTTTTTTTTTAATATTTACTTTTGAAGTCATGACACGGCGTGCGCCGATCGAGCTGCGGTAAGCGACGTGCACTACCGCTGGCTTTGGTTTTATCTGCTAAGCGACGCACTTGGTCGATTAACGAAACAACAAAGCGTTACAGATAAACGAATGATAAGAAATACAATAGTTGATAATAATAATTGAAAAATCTTACCATTACCGTTCCGCTAAATTATAAAAACGCGATGACACGACCAAACAAAAATGTGGGTTCTTTGGATAATTTTTTTTCTTCATAATTTTTTATTAGTATAACAGAGGCGATTGACTTAAAATACTATCAATTTGCCAAATTACCATGGAAATGCAGTTCGAAATAAAGATATCGATTTTTGTTAAGTATAAAGTATGGAGAGTAATGTGAAAAAAAAGTTAATTTTTAACAAGAAAAAAATTCAAGTATAACGCTAAAAATTGTAAAATAAAATGTTTTTTTACAAAAAATAAATACCGACTTCAAGGTTTATTATAAAAATTTAATAAAAATGCACTAGAAAGTAAAAAGTAATTGAATAAACATGCACTAAAAAGTAAAAAATAATTATTCCCGATAAGAAAATACATATATATATGAGAGTGATATACCCTTAAGGGTGATGATATCGTCATTCTTATACAACATTAACTGTTTGGAATCGGCATCAAATTCATTAATAATCAAAAACTGCATTAAATGTTCATTAAATTGTTTCTAAAAATTTTAATATGAATTTGATGTCGACTCTAATTAAGATATTAATGTTGTATAAGAATTACGATATCACCTTAATTATATCACTCTGATATATATTTTCTCATCGGGAGTAATTATTTTTTACTTTCTAGTGAATTTTTATTAAATTTTTATAATAAACCTCGAAGTCGGTATTTATTTTTTGTAAAAAAACATTTTATTTTAAATGGGCAATCTTCTAATTACGACACCTTTCAAATTATGAATTCTCTCTATCATATAAACAATAGTAAAGATGTGGGGAACAGTTGAGCTATTGAAGCGAGCAAAAAAACTCCATTATGTACATATATATATATATATATATATATATATATTAATGGCTATACCATTTTCACGCCAGGAGTCATCAGGAAAAGTGTCCTGTCACGAAATTTGTCCCAAAATTATATTGTATCATTGTTGTAAATAAAGATTTCTTAATTTTATGTAATGAAAGTTAAATATGTAAATAAAGACTTTTTTTTTTGTCGAACGGCGTAGCCAATAAAATTACTCTTCTATAAGAATTATAAAAGAACTAGACCTGGGGTGAAGGAGGCTTGCCCCCTTCCGAGTCCAGAAGGGCCGAGTTTTTATATATATATATATATATATATACATAAAACTCGGCCATTTTGGCCTCGCAAGAGGCTGTGCCCCTTGACCCTTCTTGCTTTCATTTCTATCTCTTTCTCTTCTATACTATGTATAAAATGATCAAAATTTACAACGTAATTCTTACTGGCATCAACACAAAAAAAGAAAAAAAACATAACCACAAAAATCCAATTCTAACATTTAACTTTCATTATATTAAATTAAGACATTTTTTCGTTATATTTTTCGTTACATATTTCATTACATAAAATTGTGACATTTTTAAATAACAATAACAAAAATCCTATAAAATATAATAAACTTTACATTAAATTGGGACATTTTTCTGGGACATTTTTTTGGGACATTTTTTCGAATGGGGGGTAGCCTAAGAATTACGTTGTAATTAATATATATATATATATATATATAATAGTTTGTATCGAATTTTCTTAATGCCGTAGTGTAACAAAACGGAAAAAATTTAAAAAAGCATTTCCACGTGCAGCATAATCGTGTTAAAGAATTTCCCCTTCTTTAATAAGAAACATATTAAGATCATCCACATGTTTTACGGCTTCTTCGGTCTCTTAATTTAAATAGCTCATGCATTATTGCCAACTGAGCGTTGTTCAAAAATCGAGTTAGGAATGCGCGGGAATAAATTTTATTTTCAAAGTACCGACTTGACTTTTTATTGCAATACAATAAAACCATTTTTCGCGGAAAAAAAATGCTGTACATCCTTAATAGCGGCAAAGGTTTGTGGTAATTGAAATACAAAATGAAATTTCATGTTTTGTAAGGGTTCAACGTGACGTGCAAACTTTGCGTCGTACACACGTGTGTTATTAGGGATAGTAAAAATGCGGCGTCATTCGCATCTGAACTGAACTTGTCGCGTATATAAAAAATTCGACAAACCCCCGAACTACCAGGTGCCATTTTAGGGGTCGAAGTTTGAATAATTTGCAAGAATTTCACGTGGAAGGGTGTTCGCCAACGACCGACTCTGTTGAAAAGAAAAATCATCACAAAACATCTTTTTGTTTCCGGTGATAAAAACAATTACACTTATTACTTTTCAGTAGCTGATTTCGAGGACACTTCAGTACGCTAATGATTTGATGATTATTCGATGACGTTTCGTTCGCTGTTCCAGATAACGCGTACTTTATTTTCGTTTTTCATTATTTTCTTTTAATTATTTTTGAACGTTTTCTCTTCGCATAAGAGAGAGCGCTCTGTGCTTTTAGATTCTTATTAGTGCTCAACAAAAACTGAGAAAAATCTCGAAACCTCTTTTCACATTCTTGTGCCAAGCGCGTTTACGCATTCTCTATATTCTCGTTGGGAATTTAACGTTCGGATATTTAATACAGTCGGAGGAGCGAGATAAATGCAGAATTAGCTAATTGAAATTACGACATTGATGAGATAACGTTAAGAAAAGATTGCTAATTTAAGAAATTTAAAGCTCCTGAAATAGTTTCTAATTAACACCTACCGTTTATTAAAAAAATTATTCAAACAACTATCGGAAAAATAAGAGAAATTCCTTTTTAGTCGTCAATTCTTTTTTTTCCGTTTTTTTTTCTTCTATCACTATTATATCCGTAGCACTGTTTAAAAAGTCTAGACGCTGTTTTGTCCAGAAAAAAATTGCTGGGATAATTCTGAAACGAGTTCACGTTAAAACTATTGAAGATGACAACAGTAATATTATAATATAAAAACGAAAAATGCATACGGCTGTTCTGACAACTGTTTAACGATGTACGATGGTCGCGATATATGCAGAGAATCGAGGGACCTGATAACGTGCGTTGGACAGCATATGAAAATGCTAAACTGGGAAATAACTTTCGAGTAGTTACGTACCGAACTCTATCGCAAATGTCCATGATTGCCGAACGTCGATGACGATAAGCATTAAGGAAAATTTCAGCGCCATTTTTTCGATACACAGACGTTTATGTTAAGTTTAGCTTTGAAAAATATCGGATAAAGACGTCAGCGCAAGACTTCAATTGCACTCATCGTAGCGTTCAATGGCCGTCTGCTGCCATAAAAATAAAGAAATTCGTGACGAAACCTTTACGCTAAATTAATTTCAGTTTTCGATTATGTAACGTGTCAAATAACAGAGTTTCCCTGGTGAAGCTAAAGAAATAGTTATGGCATGATATAATTGAACCTTCTCTGTATTCACATTAATTTCATAATTTAATAATTTAATAAAAAATACGGTCAAATTTCGAGAAATATGTACATATGTATATATATATTAATTACAACGTAATTCTTAGGCTACCCCCCACTCGAAAAAATATCCCAAAAAATGTCCCAATTTTATGTAACGTTTGTTATATTTTATAGAATTTTCGTAATTGTTATTTTACAAATGTCACAATATTATGTAACGAAAATGTAACGAAAAATATAACGAAAAAATGAATTAATTTTATATAATGAAAGTTAAATATTAGGCTAGGATTTTTGTGATTATGTTATTTTTTTTGTGTTGATGCCAGTAAGAATTTTGATCATTTTATATAAAGTATAGAAGGGAAAGAGACAGAAATGAAAGCAAGAGGGGTCAAGGGCATAGCCCCTTGCGAGGCCAAAATGGCCGAGTTTATATATATAGGTGTATATATATATATATATATATATATATATGTCGAGAGAAAGAAACTGCCCCCCCTACTCTCATTAGGGCCGTTAGGCTTGGTACACCGTGAATCTTAACTTCACAATCCATGATACCTTATCAAGGGTATGGGACCTACTTTACTATATATATATATATATTTATGTCGTCTATGTGTTAAATTATTATCAGCAGCGCGAATTCCCTCGTTAACAAAGACGGGAATAAAGTATCAGCATTTTTCTTGATTTTTCTCCTTTTATTGCTCAATATTTTGACACTGGTGGTCAATCATCTGAAAAGTTCAGAACTGATTTGCTTTTAAGCACCTAGTTAGAAACTTCTCGGTATTTGCTCGTCTTTGTACTTTGAATTTGTACTCTTGCCGCATGGTCTTTTAGTCTTTCGACTATTCTTATTAAGTACCTATTATTAAACATTTAAAACTTACATTGTGGACATAATTAGGAAAACAATTTACGATAGACACCGTACGTTTAAAGAATTGATCTGAAAACTTTAATGTTTCGGAAAGCTTATACTTACTATCATCAGGAAAAAATTTCGGTTTGTTTCTGATGTCACGATAAGTTTAAGCTTTCCTTTTTAAATATAGTGTCTGCCGTAAATTGTTTTCACGAGTATCTTCTTCTTCTTTAAATCACAACCGTTCTCGATCGTAGATATCCATCGGCCGAAGCTTTCTTTTCTTTAAGACATTTTAGTTTCCCTAATGTAGACTGAGTGTACTAACTGTTTAACGTTCATTCCTGACCATGTTCTGATGTCGCACATTCACGAGCGCCTCCTTCGTCTAACTTTTCTCCTGCCCGATCGGTTCCATTATTACTTATTTTCAGTCAATATTTAACCGTGCCCTCTATATATAAAGCAGCGGCGATAAATTACCAGTTTTAACTTTTGCTTCCATTTCTGAATTTCTGATTACTAATTTTTGCGATTCACATAGCTTTCTTATTTTTGAGATTATTTTATTATAGTTACACACACAAAAAAAAAAACAAAAAAATACAAAACAAGCAATGTCAAAGTTTCATTTGAGTTATTTAATGGTAGACCAGAATTATGGAGATCTATTTAGATGAAGTATATGTAAGAAAAAAACTACTCCCGCGGACACTTTCGAAATACGCCGTTGATTAGAACGTAGATATATATATATGAAAGCGGCTAATCAGTTTAAAAAATGTCAAACTGGTTAATAAAAGAAGAAAACAAAAAAAAAAAAAGAAAAAGTCAAAAATTCAAGATTATTCAGTGGGAAAGTTTTAGAAATAAAATGCGACTAGCACTGATAACGCGGACTTCGGAGCTTTTAACGGGCGCTTTTGCATTAAAGTTTGCGACTTAAAAGTGGGATAATGAAAAAAGGCCAGAAGTGTCGGAGATATATTAAGAAAATCCACCGTCATTGCCTTCTTGCTTTCTTCGAATCTACGTGTTTATTCGTCTATTTTAAAGCAGCGAAGTCAGCGTGTCAAAAAAGCGGGAAAAAAATGTTCCGAAAGTTTTTCAGATAATTCGGAAAACTTCAAAATAAGAATAATGAAGTTGCAAGAACGAGTCGTCGTTCAGTGCGTTCGCGTTTTAACACTGGCGACAATCGTTTCCGACCTTCTTGTTGCATTCGGTGGGCGACACCGAAAACCCGTAAACAGAAATAGTCGATCGAAGAGTCGCTGTTCCGTTTTCCGGTTAGACTTTGACTCTTCTCCAGCCGATTAAGTCGCCGCAGTCAATTTAACAAATTCTTCGAATAAACCTACACTTTGGCAAAAGGCGACGAAATGTAGCAAATCTCGGAGCAACATTATATTTCGTCTGTCTGCACGCGGAATTATTATCGTAAAAACTGAATATCCTAGTATGTAGTTTCACGATACGACCTCTCAGTCGAATACAAAACGCTTATAATTTTTTACTAACCGGTGTTTGTTTTGCTTCTTTTTTTTGCTTCTTTTTTTGAATAACCCCATCTCTTTCAAAAACCATTGATAGAGTTTTCTTTTATTAAGAAAAAATCATTTTTGGACCCATCATTCTGATCTACAAACTCTTTTTCTCAGGATGCTAAAATATGAGTTTTATAAGGTACGTAAAACATTAAACTGCGAAAAGGAGACGGTAAAATTTGTCTTTTTTTCTTTTCCCCTGTACCCGAAACTTCAGATAGGGTACATTTATTAATTTAAATATCGATTTATTATAATAATGGAATTATTATAATAACGGAATTAATATAACCCACCCAAATAAGTATTTGGTATTATATTAATTTTCATTTTGTAGTTCTTTACAATATCTACTGTACTTCTACTATTTACTTAACATAAATGTACATTATTTTTCCGGAATTTTATTTCTTCTATTGTGAATTTGTTAAATTCATTAAAATAATAATTTTGTGCGAGCTGTTTTATATCGCAATTACATAAAGTCTACTACTATTATTATAATTGCATCTTTATAAGTATATGAAAAGTATCATCTCTAAAATTACATATTACACAGTTTTCGGAACCAGAAATTTTTAATTTATATAAATTTACCTTAAATAGACCGTGCCCTGTTATAAATTGAACATTAAAAAAATTTCGCGTATACTGATTATTTTTACATCTATTATACTTTGGAAAAATTGATACGTTGTTCCATTATAATTTTAATTCGATATTTCTTGAAATTTATTTATATAAAGTTTATCCGTAAGTTGTTTTATTTGTTTTACATCAATCTTCATATTCGAAAAATGTTGTCTTACATATTACGTTACACTTAAACGGATGATTTATATTAATATTATTTTTAATTGCGACCAAGCTTATATGTTTTTGTATTTCGTATTCAATTGGATTACCTACCAGCTATAACTATGGCCAGCAAACAACTGATTGTTCTATATGATTTAATCATTTTTATAGCTATAAGCCTTTGAAAGCTTTTTAACATCTTTTGCAATTTTTTAGTTTTTAACATTTCTACATTTAATATGATACTATTATAAAGTAAGTTAGGTAAAATTATACTTTTATACATCGTAACTTCCTTCTTTATAGTTTTTACAGTTTTGATTATTATACAATTTATTAAATATTATTATGACCTTGCTCATTTTGTTTTTAATGTAATTAAAATGCTCGTAAAATTTTCAATTACTATTTATTATTACTCTCAAGTATTTTATTTGTTTTACACTTTAAGCCGTACTGTTTTAAATTTAAAGGTCTATTGCTATACGTTTTATTAAAAAGCATATAATTTGATTTATTTTTATTAATCTTGAGATTAAATTTGTTAAGCCATTTCGCTATTCTTGTATAAACTAAATTTATCTTATTTTCTAATACTTTTTTCATGTCTGTTTTCAAGTGCAGCCGCAATGTCATCTACAAAGGTATCCATCGTTAGGTAATATAATTGAGAGAAAACTACATTTACCTATTTCAATATATCTATTTGCGCGATATTTATTAATAATATTTAATATATTGTAATCTATACTTCCTTTATTCACTTAATTAAACTATTTAGATCAAGACTGTCGATTTATGTCTAGTGTCATTAGGTAACCCAAGTAAGAATTTCTATTATAACAAGTTATTGCCCGTAAAATATTTCATATTGTCAATTTTGTTGATTTCCCCGGTATAGCGCCATTTTCGTTAATTACGTTATGCTGTTGAAGAAAATCTTTTAATTTATTTAATATACACTTTTCATAAATTTTACTATAATCCGATAAAAGTGAAATCGCTCTGTAAAAACCGGACAATTTTAAATTTTTATTCATTCTCGGCAATATTTTTCCATTTTTGTGGATAGTGGTTCATATTGAAATAATAAATTAATTAATTTTGTAATCACTTTCCGTTATTTTCGATTAAAATTATTCAGAAATCCATTTGATATTTTATTCAATTCTCAAGCTACGTTATTCTTACGATTATTAATAATTAATGCAACTTCTTTTTTTTTCTTTTTATTTTAATGGCCCGGCTTTAGTTAACTATCACAAGCCATTTAGCCAACTTCTTCTTTACGCACTGAATTTATTACGTTATTTTTATGTAATTCTTTTTTAATAGGTTTAGAATTTAAATATAATGTTTTACTTAATAAATTTACTTTTTTTTTTATCATTATGAGCATGGTTATCTAACGTAGGTATCTAGCTTTTTATTTTTACTAAGTAAAATCTTATATTGCGATCCGAAAATTGTTTTATCATTTAGCAGGTTCTTTCAAGCATGCAGTTTTGCTTTTTTTATTATAAATTTATATTTCTTGAAATTTTTCTTATATAATTCTTATAATGATTTGCTTTTGAATTTAACTTTTTACCATTTTTATATTTCTTATATAAGTTATTAACTAAATACTTTAATTTCTATAATGTAGGGTTCCACAAATAAACTGCAGCTTTCCTTATTACTTTACTAGAGTTCTGTATTAATGCATTTACATATTCTTGGAATTGATCTAGAACCATTTGTCTACATCATTTATGAAATTATACGTTACATTTTTTTTTTAAATATATTTATTTATTGTCGCTCGACAATTGAGCCATTTGCGACGAATATATTACATCTTAACAGTTAACTTATCTAGATAATATTATACATATTTACATTTTTTAGGTGGTTAGTACATTTTCACAATTTGATCCGTCGTTGTAAAGGAGTTCTGGTATAGGTTTTCCTACCATGTCGCAGGCTGTTCGCTGTGTTTCCCACTTTTTGCATGTAAAGAGGTGGTCTACGAGAAAGTCTCTACGTAGACTTCACAAATGGGCGCCGGCTCCTTGTCGAGGATGTGGCTAAATGAGCAGTGCCCTATTCTTAGTCTCGAAATAACTGTTTCGTCTTGTCTTTTCGGCCAATAGTTGGTTTCCCAGTCGGCAATTTCGTTTTTGATGCGGAGTAGTTTGTTTTCGATTGGAGAGATTCGATTCCACTCTTTTTGCCAAATTGAGCAAGTCACCTTTCTGATATGTCTGGTTAAGGACGAGTCCATTTTTTCGCGTCGGTTTAAGTCTGCTATGGTTTTCTTGAAAGGTTGTGTGCCATGGTGGTAGTTCTCTTATATACTTTACGATGTCTGGTGTGCCAAAGTTGATGTTTTTAATTGTATTTAGGCATCGTATTCCCAATAGCTTCGGAGTTTTTGACACGTTACATTTAAATCTATTATATAATAAAATTTAGTGATATTTACGTCTAATTTACTTGCATTATAATCAATCTTTGTAATAAATTTTTTATTATATTCATTATTAATTTGCAATTCAAACATTATATAAAAATGATCACTATAATTCATTTCGCGAAAAATACTTTCCAGTTTCTAATCACTCGTATAATGTTATTTGTTATTAGCGATTGTACTACACTGTTGTTTTTTTTTGAAAGTATAATTATCTTTAATATTTAATATATGCGAATAAACGATAAACAAAAAAATTCTTTAGAAAAATACGCGGACCTTTTTCTTTTTTTCCGAGTTCGTCAATATGGATATTATGAATAGAGAAAAGAGAGTAAGAAGATTCAGATTTCTACTCAATCAAGAGCTTAGATAATACAAGGAAAAGGAAGAGTTCTCAAACCATTATAAAAAGAGAGGAGTCTAGCTTCCTTTTTTTTTTTTAATCGCTGATTTTTTACCTAGATATTAATGGACCAAAAAAAAACAACAAAAAAAAAAAAAATGAATTATGCGGCACTAGTAGAAACAATTTACAACACTTCCAGCCGAGAGAACTTGATAAAATGATATTTTACCACCTCTGAATGAACTTGCCTCGAAAATACTAGATCCGCTATACCTAAACTATAGGTAACAAACATAAGATCCAGTAAAGAAGGAAAGAAAAAAAAAAAGGATTCTAAAGTAAACATTTCGAGGGAAAGAAATTTTTAGGCCCTGCGCACCTGGTCGATGTTGGAACAATTCAAATTATTCTCAGACGCCAACGACAGAATACTCTAACTAGGGTACAATAGCGAAAATTTAGAATAACATCCGTTGCGTGTTGTGGTCATGCACATCCACACACTAACAACGAGTTGCCGGTTTATTTGACGAACCATCGTCATTGGCCGCGCTGTTGAATCGGATCGTTTAATTTGCAGATTAGCACGATGTGCAGTCACCGACAATGGAGCAGAATAGAAAGTTAACTAACTGAATTTATTCTCGGCAAGCACAATTGGGAGCATCCTGCGCGACTGCATGTATTTATGTGATAAATGAAATATGATAAAGAGGCAGGCGATCGCGATAGCTGTAAGAAGGAGATGATGAGCGAGCACCAACATCACATGATTGGACGTGTTTTGATGACAATAGGCGAACAGGATATTCGTTATTTAAGTTTCATCTATTACCATTGCCTTTACACAATAATACACGTACACCCTCTTAACGCATTCGAATTATAACATGCGCGCATATATTGAACTTTGAACTATATAATATGCCAAAAGTACATAGTTGGCCAGAATGATGTAAGTTAATCTAAATTAAGGCTCTTTCAGCGCTCTGTAATCATATATATATATAATATATATATATATATATATATATATATATATATATATAATATATATATATATATATATATATATATATATATATATATATATATATATATATATGTTCATATTTGGCTATAGACAGGCTCGTTTCTGGAAAGCCAATTCACGCCGTGAGAATTGCCGAGTTTTCATATGAAAGAGACTCCTACAAAACACGAATCTCTTAAAATCGGACCGGAGAAACGAACTTGTGCTGGAGTGCATTTCAATTTTACTGCAATACAAATGAACGAGTCAATAAAAAAATAACTTAAGAAAAAAAAGGAGAGCAAAAAATGAAAAGAACTTCAAACATGTCGCAGATAATAAAAAAATTATAAAATAAAATCTTTGCGTTTAATGTTGTATATTTTTTTACCTACTTTCAGATAGGGTTCTTTAGACGATTTAGACACACGGCCATCTTTAATTTTTAGTTACCGGGCCAAACGTGTACAAAAAAAAAAAAAAAAAAAAGTCTATGGGGTCATTAATGGAAACAAGAAAACAAGAACGACCATGACATCACGTACACAAAATCTAGTACTTATAAAAAGCGAGATTTGAAAGGGACAAGATTTTGAAATAATATCAGTTGTTCTTTTTAATTCCAACGGCTGATTAAAAGCTCCCCGTCGGCGGACACGATTTAACTAGTCAGAACTGAAAATTGGCCACGCTGGGTCGAATTAATTATCCGGCACGTCGCCAGGAGAGGCTGCTGCGGGAAAAATTCAGCAAGCAAGTCGACCAGCGTAAGCGAGCGGTAATTTAGCGCAAGAAGGCTCAAACGATGTCGCACAGCGAACTAATTTATACAAAAACTTTATTCTATTAAGAAACGATACATCGCCCGACAACAATTATATGCCTTATTGTTTAGGTAGGCTCCCGGGAGCAAACCCACCTTTGTTTATATATTAAGAAGCTCGCGCACTAATACCTGTACATGGCGACTAAAAGTACTCGACGGAAACAGTTCTTCCTAGGAGGGGCCTAAATAACAGTCTTGGCCCATCGGTCGCGCTATATAGGCCTCTTTCTCGCACGCGCGTAACCTTGCAGCCAGCATTAATCGGCTTTTAATTAAACTGGAAAAATTCCTCCTACCTCCTGGCTTGAACGCGGAAGAACGAGCATTTCTTTCAGCTGATAAACCGTCTTAATTGCACTTCCGGGCCTCCGGCAAAAGCAAAAATGTCCCTCAATTGACCCGAAAGGAATTTTTACCAGACAATCGGCCCTTGAAATTTCAACGAGTAATGCCATTTTTGAGAACCGCCAAAAAAGATCGAACAAGTCAAAATCAGCCCCATTCAACTGGTACGTTTTCCTTTACGCTGTTATTCGACGGTCGCTTGATATTTTCGTGAAGAAATCGCCCTGTCTTTAGTTTAAAAAAAAAAAGATAAATTAACAACAAGAAAATGTGTATAGTATGATATTGCCCGAATCTGAAAGAGTCAGGTCTCCCCTCCTTTTAACGCAGACCCCGGATATAATGAATTGTTCATTTCTACACTGATATCGTTTTTCCCTTTTCCGGATTCTGATATTCTCGAATGACACTGGCATATTCCGTTCAATATTTATGCTTAAGATATTGTCATTTATGTTTTCTAAATTCTGGCAATATTTTCATTAACTAATTGATTAAGATTTGTAGGTGATAGTGCACCATTTAAATCGCGCTAACTATTGCGCAAATAATGTAAATTAATAGAAGAAAAGAAAAAATGAACTTACCGAGCGAAGCGACTAATGTTGAACTATAGATCCGTACGTCCTAAAATGAAAAAATACGCACATTAATCGAACATGTAAGGTGTAATTAGGTTCCCATTAGTAATAACTTTTTACGTTATGATTATCAAGTATCAAAACCATTTCTGTGTTTATCTATATAATAAAATAATAAACCGTACAATATTTAATATTTCCTCAACACCGATATGCAGGTCGATCAATTTTTTTTTAATCCTGAAATTCTTAAATATTCCTCTCGAGAACACCTTAATTTATTCGCGACACCAACTGAAACCTCGAAAATATTTCAGAATTCCGCTACATACATGACACACTGCATCGGACAGATCACTTCTGCAGTACCACCCGCTCGCGGATTGCGTCATTTTCTTCTGGTCATCGAAGGTTATATCGATTTTGTCGATTAGATAGATTTTCAGTGTTTTACCATTTCACCCGAGCATCGAAATATATTATATTCATTCGTCAAACGATAATGTTACGTAGTGGTTCTTTATTTATTCAACGGATGGTAATTTTTTTTTTTTTTTTTTATACGAACCAAATTCCTAGAATTAACACTCGTAGTATAAAGGATAACTGGAAAGTGAATTCATCTTTAAAGTATATAGGCTGTATAATTGGTTACAGAATATAACATAGTATAATCAAATTCATAATGGCTTTTGATAGCCTCAAGACAATCTGATTCAAATGTCGAAGAGAGTAGAAAAATATAAATATTTAGATAATAAAAAAAAATATCAATTCTTTGTTACGGAAATACAAACTCGAATTGAGATCGCCAGGGTTAGGTTTTTTTTTTCATAATTCTTCATTTCCATCATAGCGGATGGGGCAAATTTATTCTGAAATTTGTCTATAAAGGAGCAGGAAACTGGAGTACTTAAGAATACAATGCGTGTCATGTAACCGATAAATGAAGATGGAAAATACAAAATAAACCATGTGTATAGTTGTGCGTTTGGAGTGCTACGCGAAATTGCAGTTGGATACGCAGTGAAAATTGCGATTACACACTAGGTATGAAGTACGAAAGTGCGGCGAAGTTGGAGTTCAGAAGCGGATATATATTCGCACTCGGGAACGACTCATATATGTCCGAGTTGATTTGCGCATCTCTAATGTGTACTGCCTTCTGATTATTGAGCTCTATTTTCCAATCCTGCATCCACCGCGCAATAACTCGGTCGACATGATGTTGGAAAACCACTTTGTCAGGCTGGTGTTTGAATTTTAGTGGATAAACTTTTTTACCATGAAAATATAGATAAAGCATATATATGGATCATAAGCTGATAAAAGTATGGATGTATATGAATAAAACCCCTGTGCTAGAATAATTAATAATCGCCAGGTGGTTACAGTCTCTGCGACTAGTGGAGAAAAAAAAAAGCGGTTGATCCTAAAAGAAAAAGTTCGGAATAGAGCGGACGCGGAAGAGGAAAGAGTATTAAGTTTCTGATTGTTGAATAAGTAAAAGAAATCAATCAAACTAGCAATAATTGCACCTCAGATAAACTTCATTAGCTACGGATACCTCCACTGCGCAAACAACCTAGTCTTTCTGTTAACCTATGGTTCTTTTTATTTCTTCATTTCGTCACTCTGCTGTTGTGTCCGTTATTCGTTTGCGCTCTTAAGCCATACTTTATTATCTTCCTCCCGTTTTCGTTTTTCGTTAGTTGCCTTTCGGTATTATCCTCTCTACTCAAACGAAGAGTGTGTTTGCGATGCCGATCGTGTGTGTATTATGTGTTCACCTCTTTCTGTTGAGCTTTGTATTGCAGTTTGCTGCGACTTGGTCTTCCTATTCCATGTTACGTCTCTTATATCCTGTCTTTTCCCTCTCCACACATCGTTTCTACTATTTGTTCCTTTCTTCTAACATTTGATATCATATGAAGATGTAATTAACCCCTTCCTTTTCTAATTGTTTCTGAGGAGGGGGGGGGACAGAAAAAAATTCGATCAAACTATTTAGGGTGCTTCTCTAATGTTGACAAATCCTTTGCCCTCGAAAAAAATCTAAAAAAGGAAAAAATCGGCGACCTTCAATGACGGGGGGGGGGGGGCAATTCGCCGAAAAATCCTGCACATCTCGGACTTATAATCATTCTTTCAAAGGCACTAAAAAAAACAATTTGGTTTAAAATATCTCCATATATTCTTATTTATAAAATTTAAAAAACTTCCTACATCCTATTTTCCCTTCTATTGCGGCGCCATCTTCGTTTTTGTTTCATCGAATCATATGTTTCTTCAGATGTTTCTAGCGGAAATCAAAGCACTAATCATTTCTGCTAGAGAATACGTCCAGTAACGAAATCATAAGAAACTATGTAAACAATTTTGAAAAATGCACTACAATCTGTGTGTTGAAGACATACATATATATAGTAATAATTACGAGTCGTAGGTGAGTACAGCTTATGTACAACATTTATGTTATTTAAATTTCATGATGGACACAATTTTTAATATTGACCGAAAAAAGGATATGTAAAAAAAAGTGTAGCGCAAGCTAATGCTATTCTGATATCTTTGGTGTTGACATACATCAACAATTTACTGCAGCTGGTTTTTTTTTTTGTGTGCTAGGTACAAAACCTGTTACAGCCATTTAAAGGACCATTACTATTGGATATTCTATCCTCCCCTTCCCTATCATTATCATCACTATTCAATTGATTTCTTCATATTTCGTATACATCGGGGCAAATTGTGTCTGATAACTCTTAACAGAAAAAAAAAAAAATAATAACAATAATAAAACAATAATTTGGTACACAGACTTTGAGCATTGTTTAAATTGATAGCCACTACCAAATTCATTTATTCGAATCGATCGAATTCAAAAACGAGAAAGATACCCCGGAAAAAAGTTTTCTACATAAAGCGCGGCCGGATAAATAGAAATATTTTGCGAAAATTAAATTACACGAACGGAAACAGATACACGAGCGGAAACGAGACAGATATTAGAGGCTGCTGTTCAAAAGAATGGGATTCAATAGAGAGCGAAAAGGGCAAAAGTTTAAATCGCTTCATTCAAATTATCGTTCGCCAACGCGAAATGAGACTTGAAAATTGAGAAAAACAATATGCTCTTTGACGGAATGAAGAAAGTTTGCGAAATCTGAAGAGCTTTCTGCGAACTGTGTAAGACTCGGTGTATGTAAGAGATTCGAGCGCGTTGTGGAATATTCCTGGAAAGAGTGGAAAGTTTGTACGCGGAGAAGAAAATGGACCAAAAAATCACGCTACGGACGACGCTATCTGCAGATAAATCGCCGGCCGAAGCACGATAACGATAATAAAACCGCTAAAAGCAGTCAAACGCAGACAATTTTAGCTTGTCTGAGAATTTTCTGGCCTAAACTAGCCGAATAGGTTACAGCTGTTGGGCCGTCGTTTCTACAGCAATTCGGCCAAACAATAATAACATAATATCTGGGGAGAATTGATGATGCTGACAACAGAGAGTCGGTTTTTTCGACAGTAAGACGTCCCCTTTTTCAATGATTACCGGAAGAATCTCGCTAGTTCGACATCCGCCTCGACCTATAATACGATTAGAGCACGTTTTTCTTATTGTTGTTCGAATGATGGCCTACTCTGCTAATTCGCCTGTGTGCATCAGGCTGCTAGACGACTTACAACGCAGACCAATCCGAAACAACTCGCCTAATAGGTCTCGGAGTGTTTTCTTTTTCTTTTTTCAAATACTTTTCGTTTTAATTTTCGTCACCTTATTTTTTTCATTTATTAAAACCGTTTAGCGTATTATTTAAATTAGAGCGCATTGAAAATCGGCGTAATTTTCGTTTTGCCCGATGGCGGCACTCTCTCGAAAGTACAGGTAAAATAATCTGGAAAAAAAAAAGGTTAATACTTTAGAATGTGAAATGTTCTCCGGCAAGTGTGCTGGTTATGCTGAATTAGTTAAAAATGATTCGCTTGTCAAATTTTCGCGAAAAACATGTTACGATTTCCCGAAACAACGAAAAAATAAATTACATATAGATCCGGTAGTTAAATTCTTAAAAAAAAAAAACAATCTTATATTCTCGTATTTGTTTTTAGATTTATTATCGGATAGCGCTGAATCAATTTTTGACATTATTTTAACGGTCTATAAGAACTATAGAAAATTATTTTTTGCAAAGAAGGATCGATTAGCATTTTTTTTTTTTACGAAGTATATGAAATTGTTTTTGAAAAAGGTATTTTCGATAGCTATATAGTCTCCGTAACGCTTTCATACTATGATTATTTACAGATTTTTGGTTTTATCAGTTTACATTGAAATTAAAATTGAGTTATTCAAATTGTCTAGAGAAAATTCGGTAAAATATTCAATGAAATTTAATTTCGTTTTTGACAAAAGTGCAATAAAAACGAATTTTTATCCGAATGTTTTGCTTATTTCAATGTGTTTCACCCCTTGCGGATTCGATTTTTCTTCATTCCGTTCCGGCCAAATAAGTTTCCATTTTTTTTCCAAATCTATTTTCCTCTTCAAAAAAAGGAAGAAAAAAAAAAGAAAAGTGCCTTCACAGAAAACCGATAAATGTGTAACACAATAGCGAATATAAAAACAGCATTGTATGGAATACAAAAAAAAAAAAAAAAAAAAAATCGATAATCATAGCAACCGGGTGTACAGGTTTTTTTATTGATGAAAATGTCAATATGTTGAAACTGATAGATTGGACTAATCTAATTAGACTTGACTAATTCAGTGCTAGAGTAGATGTTCATATCGATATTTTAAACGCAATTTTAATCGACTTAATCGAATTAGCCCGACTTGACGAATTTTCGCGCGAAACAAGTCCGAATTACTCTCGCACGCGTTTAATAAAAGGTCTACTATAATTTTCCAGCCCTAATGATCTGCCGAGTTTTTTTGTTTTTTTTCATCTCCACAAAATAACGAATGAAACTGACATTTGAACGTTGCACGTTTACGCTTCATTACACTCGCAACATTTTTAAATATCCCAGGCGATCTACGTAAAAGCCTATTTATAATCTGCCCGTTTATTAAGTAAAGTAAGTTCCATATGATAAACACTATCATTGGGATTGTGGAATTAAGCTTTTCATAACGTACTAAGCCTAATGGATCTGATGAGAATACTGGGGCCAGTTCCGTTTTCATGGGATACGCCTTTACTTTTCCAGATTTCTGTCCAATTCAATTTCGGGCTGTGTGAGCGACTTGCATCCGGAACGAATCAAGTCTCGAACCTTTGATTTTTGGTAGCCAAACGTCTTTTCATCGTATTCACAGTTTATAATATTTAATATTAAATATTTTTCGAATAACGCGGTTTATTGAAAATGTTCAACAATACGGTTATTTTATAAAACTATTTAAACATTTAATTTTATATTTTACTTCGATTTTTATTTTTACTTTTTGGGGGGGGGGGCAAAAAATAAATGTCAATTTCGATAAAGATCCGCGACGCACCTTTATTTTTATTTATTTCTATAATTAGAAAATATCTCTGATTCGATTAGGGCAATTTACTCAGGATTTTATAATTCATTCAATAAGAGTTACTCGTGTTTTGTGCGTTCTTATCACTAGTGATAAGATATAAGTTAAGTTAGTGCGATTATATTTCGTCGTTTAAAGTTTTAATTGTTTTCCGATTACGCGATAAAATTCCGTCATCGAAAGAACAATTGCTTATCACCTCGGGTAAGATCGTTTCATTTATATCTATTATACAGTGATACCGTTTTACTTCGATAGATAACGTCATCCGCACGGTAGCGTGCCGTTGTGGCAACATGACGAGCACACAACCAACATACAGCTCTGTCACTCAAACCGAATTCTTCCCGTCCCGCGATCAGGCAATCATACTCCATGCCGTAGACAACATTAAATTCAGAGATTACATCGCCGCTCTGGGCCAAATTATTCATCCGTCCAACATTATCTTTTCCTCTCGTATTTCTAATAATCGCGTCTGCGTATATCTAAAGACAATAGAAATAGCTGATCAATTCGCTAAAAATCACACCTCAATTCCAGTTAACAATGTACTCATCCGCGTCCGCAAATTAATTAACCCGACTAAACGCCTCGTAATCTCTAACGTTTCTCCTCATATTCCGCACGCAATTGTCCATGATGCTTTAACAATGGCTAACGTAAAAATAACCTCTCCAATTACGTTCATGAAGGCTGGACTAAACGACAACGACCTAAAACATATTAAAAGCTTCCGTCGGCAGGTGTACATACAACCCCCTAATGATGATACGGGAAATCTCCCTGAATCGTTAAGCATCAGCTACGATAATGAAACATTTAGAATCTTCCTTTCCACCGATGATAGATGGTGTAGCGTATGCAAATCAAGAGATCACTCCAATAACAACTGTCCTGAAAAGGAGGAAGAAGAAGAGATGGAATTTTCTGGAAATGAATCTGACGGTAGTACTACGTTCCAAAAAGGGGACGTAAATTTAGAACGCCGCTCCAGCACTGACACAAGCTTAACTAACGATGCAGAACAAGATTCAACTGACCAAGATGCCTCCAGCTTCCAAAGCTTAGTAAAAATATCCCTGCCTTCCACTTCTGCCGAAGCCGGAGCTAATTCAGTTGCGGAAAATAATAAGGGACTCAAACGTAATCTATCGGACAATTCTTCCTCCTCAACTGCTAGCGGGCAGAATAGCACTAAAGCGGAACCACAAAAGAAGAAAAAAGAAGAAACTGAGGAAAGAAAGAAATTAAGAACTAATTTACTGCCGGCCAAACAACAAATAGAAAACCACCAAAAAACACTGAAAGAAAGCGTATCTTTTGACAAAATACTTGCGCTAATTCTCTACAACAATAAGACCGCGTCTGTACAACAACTGTTTAGCAAACTTAATATTCCGATTAACTCATCCCACACGACTCTTACCCAGCTGAAATCGGTTTATTCTGTTATAAATGACCATTCCACAAAAATAAGAATAACAAAGCTTGCTAATAAAATAACAGAAAGTTTGCCGATAAAAAACAATGCCGATGAATAACTTTTTCTTGCAATGGAACATTAACGGCTTCCAAAATAATCTATCAGAACTCCAGCAATTAATTACCCTCAAAAACCCCGTTATTATCTGTTTGCAAGAAACGCACTTTCAACCAACACAGTCTCCATCGCTAAAAAACTACCAACTTGTCCGCTATGACCATACTGCTGGATTACATGCGTCAGGTGGAGTAGCAACTTTCATACATAAATCAATACCGATAATAAAGGAACTACGGTTAAACACGGTAATCCAGAATGTAACGATAAACATTCACTTCTGCAGATCAACTCCTTGCCATCAACTCACTATCTGCAACATATATCTGCCACCAAACGCAGAGCCGACATATGATGAAATCAACCTGCTCGTAGGGCAGCTACCAACGCCTTTTCTATTAGTGGGGGATATGAATGCCCACAGTACTCTGTGGGGATCCCATAAAACGAACAGGAAAGGGAAAATATTTGAAAAGTTGCTCAACACACACTTGCACGTTTCAATGCTAAACAAGAAGCAGCCGACAAGATTTAACTCCTTTAAAGGCACTTTTTCGACCATTGATTTAACCCTATCAACGAATGATGTCTATTCGAAATTCCAATGGTCAACCCATTCAGACTTGTGCCACAGTGACCACTACCCAATTTACCTACGGATCAATAGAGTAAACAAGAAGGATATCATCAATAAGCATCAACGCTGGATAACGGAAAAAGCGAACTGGAATAAGTTCCAAGAACTATGCAACCTTCCCTTCAACTCCGACTCTACTAATATTGACACAGTAATTGAGTCTTTCAACAATCACATAACGGTAGCAGCGGAGAGGTCTATTCCGAAAACGTCTCCGGTTATGAAAGCACGCAATGTTCCATGGTGGAGTCATGAAGTAAAAGTTGCTATCCAAAACCGCAACAGGGCTCTAAGGAGATTTCGAATTACCAGGCTGAATGCAGACCTAGCCAACTTTCGCCTTTGTCGTGCTCGAGCTCGACAAATAATTAGGCAAAATAAAAGGAGAAGCTGGGAAGAATTCTTTTCTGAAACAAATACCAGCTCCAGCCCTTCACAGATCTGGCGGAAAATCGACATCTTAAATGGGACTAGAGGATCTCTCCCAGTTATAACATTACAGGGGCCAACAGGTCTTACTCAAGATCTAGAGGAAGTAGCTAATATCTTTGGTAATTACTATGCTGAAACATCGTCTAATCAATGGTATAGCAAACGATTCCTGTCGTATAAAATAAAAGAAGAGCAGAAATTACTACTAGTCGACTCGAACAATCAGGAGGATTACAACACGCTGTTCACAGAAAACGAACTAGATGAAGCGATTACTAGAATAGGTAAAAACTCGGCACCGGGCCCGGATGGAATTCCCTCCCTATTCCTCAGAAAGCTGGCCCCGGAAATGAAGAAGTACTTACTGAGTATGTTTAATAGAATCTGGACGGAAAACTGTTATCCTCAACTATGGAGCAGGGCAGTAATAATTCCTATACTAAAGTCTAATAAAGACCGCACCAGTCCAGACCGATATCTCTAACTTGTGCCACAGGCAAGTTGATGGAAAAACTTGTGGCACACCGATTACTATGGTACCTGGAACAAAACGGACTCATACCAGAAAATCAGACGGGGTTCCGGAAATACAGGAGCGCTCTGGATTCCCTGTATAACTTACACCAGGAAATATTGAAGGCTTTTCAGGATAAGCAATACTTAATATCGGTTTTCTGTGACATACAGAAAGCATATGACACAGCGTGGAGACACAAAATTATTCAACTACTCTTAGGGATGGGATTGAAGGGTAGACTAGTACATTTCGTTAGAAACTTCCTGTCAAACCGCACAATCAAAGTTCGAGTAGGAAACAAATATTCACAAGACTTTTCAATCGAAAATGGGGTGCCACAAGGCAGCGTATTGAGTGTCTACTGTTTTCTGATCCTGATAAACACTGTTACGAATTCAATCCCATCACCCATCTCAACCAGACTATTTGCCGATGATATAAATATTACGTTACGAACAGCTGACCTGGTTTACGCCCAAGCACTATTGCAAAAATGCATGGATAACTTACAGGACTGGAGCAGGACTACTGGCCTTCATTTCTCTCCCCAAAAAACTAAATATATGGTATTTACAAGAAAACGAAGTCAAGCCTCACTAAATTTAACAATTAATAAAACCACCATACAACATTCGATGGACTATAAATTTCTTGGTGTACATTTTGACCCTAAATTGACGTGGCGTAATCACATATTTTCACTTAACCAAACGTGTCAGCCATTACTCAACATCATGAAGATGATGAGCAATAGGACCTTTGGACCAAGGAGCTCAACATTGCTTCGGGTATACAATGCCCTCATCCGCTCAAGAATCGACTACGGATCGGTGATATACTCGTCGGCTAGTAAACGTCTGCTGAACATACTGGATGTGGTACAAAATACTGGACTAAGGATTGCGTTGAAAGCTTTCCCAACCACTCCAACAGCGATCCTCCAATACCTTAGTAGCATCCCTCCACTTTGCTACCGGAGGAAAATACTATCCATTAAATACGTCATGAAGGTTGCTAGTCATCAACAACACCTAAACCGCATACATATACAAAAAGAGCTACAAAAAATGGGACTTCAAAGACCACTAGGGACGATATGCAGTATCCTGAATAAAATTCCTACAGTTGTACCACCTTGGAACCAGTTTAAACCCGCAGTTCGTTGGGACCTATTCTCAGCAGATGTTAAAACGCAACCGAACATGGAGATCCGTAGAAGACTTCAGGACGTTCTTCAACAGCAGCCCAACGCAGTCATTTGTTTCACAGATGCATCTAAAACTCCGAATCATGTAGGAGGTGCTTTTTCCATCGGAAATAGGTCCTACTCTTTCAGTCTACCGAGTATGCTGTCGGTCCTTGCAGCTGAGATGATAACTTTGCTCCAATGTCTGATACAGATCGCGGGCCGGCCTCCTGACCAGTACATGATAATGACCGACTCAGCTCTGGCGTTGCAGTACATCGAAACAAGAAACTCTGCTATTACGATAGTAGACCACATATGGTACTGCATCTTGGAGTTAATCAAACATAATACTGCAGTTACCTTTGTCTGGATACCGAGCCACCGAGGGATAGAAAGCCATGATGATGTCCACCATGCGGCGCGAGGACAGAACCAAGCCTCCCTGCCCGTAATGCTTGGAGAGGACATAGCTCAACATTATATCCAGCGCATTTTAAACTCGTGGAACCAGTCCTTCCAAGCTCGCCCAAGTATGCTTGGAAATATAAAGAAGAACCTGGATGCCTGGCCAGCAAGTATTGGCAATACCTGCTCTCCGAGGCTGGAAACAACAGTCAATAGAATATTCCTGGGCCACACTGTCATCACTCACTCGTACCTGCTGAACGATCAGCCGCCGCCTATATGCGAGGTGTGCCGCGAGCCGCTAACAGTTCATCATATTGTGGTATCCTGCCAAAAATACATCCAACATCGCAGAAATCAGCTGAATACACAGATTCCGGATGTAAACTGCCTGCAAGAACTTACTGACTTTATAATTAATAAAAAAATTTCTAAGTATATTTAAATAATTCAAAAATCGAGTAATAGCCTAAAAGGCATTAGCAACTCGTAAAAAAAAAAAAAAAAAAAAAAAAAATTTACTCAGCTTCCCATTATTTAAACTGATATTTTATTTCGATTTATCATCTTTTCACTCTTTCTTCAGTCTTAAACAAAATTATATCGGTAAATATCTTTCTTGAAGAGCCGAAAAAGAAATATTCTGTCGCTGAATGGAAATAAAATTAGTTTTTTTATAAGTTATTACACACATATTTTTTTAGTAGTAAAATGTACAATTGTAATAAAATATTGCAACATATTTTTCGAATAAACTATGATATAAGCGTGTTGAGCACCCGAGTATGGACCTACAATTTATTTTAAAAAAAAAATATATATATATATATATATATACATATTTCTCAGGTTCACATGATTATTTAGTACAATGATATGTACAATACTAATAAGACCATATCCATAAATAACAAAAGCCCCATCTCAGTAAAAATAGGAAAAACAACATACAAATAATACGAAATAAAACGTTAGGTGTTAATCACCGGCGCCGAAACTGGAGAGATCGCAATTGATTTAAGTACTCAATATTACAAGGCGGATATTAAATACATGTTGAAAATCAAAATAAACGCCATCCTCTTGACAATAATAATAATTTCTGGGCTAATACACCGGCGTTAGTTAATAGACATCGGCTAATTGATCAGTTTAAAAATTCCAAATGATCGTATAGATTATTTTAACATGCTAAGAAATATATCCACGTAGACTTAACAACTGAATGCTGCATATATAGAGCTGATTTATGATGTGTTCATTTTACAGTCGATATTTCTTTTTGCTTGTAACAGCGTTGGTGCGATAAGGTATATACATAGTTGAATTTGTGTAATCATTATGGATATCTGATAAAAGAGTAGGAGAAAACAAGTTTATTCCAATCTAAACTAAGAAAAGTGAAGACGATACATGGAATACGAATTCATTTTAGTGGCCCCGCGATCTAGTGACCCAATAAATTAACGATTAGTTTAGGTGGCTTTCCGGAACAGGGACGACCCGGACGGAACGATTCGTTTTAGTAGCGGCCCGAACAGAGGGACAGGATAAAGGACCCAGGGGAAAACGGGATACGTTGATTTTATATCCATACTCTGCATCTATCGAAATTTATTATTTATTATATTTAATAATTTGCGAAATAAGATTCGCATTCTGGTGTCCAGCATGTGATTTTGCGACACGAAGTAATTGTCGGATAGAGGATGTAGCCGTGGTGCGACTTTGACAGTATTGTCCATCGTTCACGTGATGGTGTGAGGCGACACACGGATAACGAACGGTCGTCATCGTACCGGTTCCGTCCCAGTTTCGCACCATTTTCGGCTTATTTCGTGCCGCTGTTGCATTTTGTTTCCTTTTCCGTTCCACGTTTTCCATTATCTGTCTCTTCTTCCGTATTTTCTTTTCACTACGCAATCTTCAATCTTCATCGCTTTATTTTTCAGATCTCATTTTGTATTATGCATTTTTCAGTTTTTCTGTTTATGGGGAGTCTATGTTTATAATACCGTTTTTGCCACAATATATTTATATATGTGTACATGTATAAATTAACTTTTTGCAACTTGATCCATCTCCTGTCCTTGTATGAAATCGTGCTGATAGGAAAAATATTCTTTTCCAATCTAAAGAAGAAAGATTTCGCCTTACTACACCTGTTACTTCTGCGTATTGAAAAAAAGAAATTATGTTATCAAAATTTAGGGCACTAGGTTTTTCCTTTTTTTAAGCGTTAACTCAGTTTTATAAACCATGCGTCAAGTAGAAGCGAAAAAAAAAAAATCTGAAAATCCGCGGTATGTTTAATAACCAACCGTACAAAAAAAATAAAAAAGAACAATTTGAAATTTCACTATTTTTCTTTTCTCTTTTTTTTTTTTTTGGGCTCACCGGCATTGACCCAAAGACTAGAACAATTTCACTATTTGATGTGATAGCCGGGGCCTTTACTGCTAACAAGGGTTTTCTCAGTATTTGATTATTGTTGTTAGGCTTGTTTCATTTTCAAATTTGCCATTTCATCGCAATAACTTGTGTCCTTTCTTCATTTTGTTGGTAATATTTCAATTTTATATTCGACTCGGATTTATTTTTCTTTCTTTAATACAAAAAAAAAAACAAACAAAACCAGGTGGTAGCACTGCTAAGACTTTTACCGTTACCGGATATGAATTTTCCCATTTGGCTGCAGCCACTTGGCCGAAAGGACTTTTCCTACTCTGACTAAACAGTCAGTGAAACACCCCTTTTTCGATGCGATTTCGAATTCTACGGGTACGCTTGCTCGCGGTTATTGCGTTAAACGTCCCTTATTCGCAAGGAATCCCCACTTTGGCACGATGTGCCTTTTAGGAATTGTCCGTTTTAATCGGGAACCGAGCAAAAACAAAACTTCGAGGTGACACGACTTTTTTGACTCGCCTTCGTGCGGTTATTTTTCATTTTCGAGCGAGTTCACCTTTTAAATTTTAACGCTAAATTGCGGTCGGTTAATTAAATAAGTCGCGAGTTTTTCCGCTGTGATGAACGTAATTCGGTGTTTTCGCGTTTCCTATCGCGTGTTTTTCTTCCGACAGAATTTTTACCGGGTGTATCGTTAAGCCGTTCGAGAAAACCATATGCGGCATAATTTCGAGAATTAGTCTATATTATCCGAATGAGTTGTTAGATATGCATTTTTAGGGATTTAAACTTCAAACTTTGCGGTCATTTTAGTATATTCGCAAAAAAAAAAAAAAAAACCTTTTGCCGAGACTTTCTCCCACAAAACAGCTCCTCAAGAATAATTTTTCGAGAGAAAAACATAATTTTTTTGCATACGATTTTGTCAAAAATTTTCTTTCATAAAACTTGATAGTCAAGTATTTTTTTTTTGCTACAAAATATATTGGCGGAAATGTTCCCAAAATAATCTCACATCAAAAAATTCCGATAACCTTATTACGTCCAAAAAGACATTGTGTTTCGTATTCATTATCGAAGGTTTATATTGACCAATCTCGTACACTCGTGTAAAGATTGGCTGCTACCATATGCTCATGAAAATATTCTGTAGGAAAAGGTAGAAATGCGAGCACACGACTACGTCTACAAACGACTGAAATTTAATTCTCGTGAAAGTGCAACTGAAGGATGCATATGAATATACATCTACAGTGTATACGAAATGGTCTACATGTTTGTCGTTGCCTTCCTCCGCTCCATAATTGGCTTGTATTTTAAGGGTTCAGTAAGCTTTAAATTTTAAACAAAAATTGATATTTACTCGTACTTTTATATACATATATAAAAAAAAAGAAAATGCGTTACATATTTGCAACTTTTTAATGTTCTGAATTGGCTTGTTTGTATGGGACTTCGAATTCAACCTGAAAATGGTTGAAATTTTTTTCTTGAAGTTACACAACATGCCTGATGCTTTTACGATTTGTCGAATTAAATATTTCACGTATTAACATTACCCCGGGGTCTATTTTTCTCTCACGCTATTCTATTATTTCTATGATAAATCTAACGAAAATTTATTAAAATACTCATTTGCAGCGTCTATCGCGTTTTTATTGACTAATTATCGAAATGTTTTTTCCGAATTTATTTTATTAATTAATTTCAGAAAATGCAGTAAAACATGAGACTTATCGTTACGCGAATAAGAACACAATGTTATTTTTATGTTAAATAAATTGGTCGATTTTTTATTTAAAATTTTCGTTACAATTACGACAATAAATACGAATCAAAATCTTCAACTTTTTCGAATGGAAACTAACTTCACTTAAAAATAGAGAGACTTTCTCGAATTAACGTCACAAACTTCATCAGTTTCAGCATTTAGCGAGCTGTTCGTACACCGCCTGCGCTCAGCGACGAACCTGATTACAAACGGATCGCTGGCATCATGGCTGTATGCAGATTTATCTTTAATGAATCCGAAGTAAGCGGGTGCTGCCATAACTCGGTCCCTCTTCGGAATTACCATCAAGTTGTTGACTTTATTCACGGCGATCCGCTAAATCGCGAAATGCCCGCTCGAAAAACATCCGTAACACTTGGTCCCGTAGCTGAAGAAATAATTTTCACGCTATTATCTCGCTGTCGCGGAAGCACTAAGCAAAAACCGCGCCGCGAAAAAAGTAATTCACCTCTCTCTTTTGAATGAAGATATAGCAATTATCAGCTGCAGATTATTTAGATGAAAAGATTAATGAGCGAGTGATACTCAATCCGTCCGATCCTTAGCGGCAATAGAGAAGACGACACACAGTAGGCTTCATGGCAGCTTCGATCAAATTCCAACCTATTCAATATAATTTTGGAGAAGTTCAAATTTTCTTATTTTTGTGGCAAAAATACGAAATCAATGCTTTAAGAAGGAACTGCGGATCGTTTCCAAATTCTTCGCGTTGCAGTTCGACATACAAATTTGTTAAAAATTGGGCTCTTGAATATTTTCAGAATTCACAAAATTTTTTCTATGCTCTAATGATGAAAATGCGCTATTAAAAGAAAAGTAAGTACTTGAAATTAGTCATACGCGACGGGTTGCGGACTATTATTCCAGTTTTTGCCTTGCAGCTTTATAATAATAATAATATAAGTATATATGAAATAGGCGAAATTGAAATGTCTTTTTTTATAGTTTTTTAGTGTGTCTAGAGAGCTTTCTTTTTCTTTTTTTTTTTTTGAGTTGGTTCCGTTTGCAGTTTTTTAGCGAGATATCATCTTTGATTCATTTTCATCCTGTGATCTGGTCTTCGTTTCTTCATAATTATAATATTCGAAAGAAATGTAATTTCGGTATAATGAATTCCGTTAATAGAAAATATACGACATTGAAATAATGTAGAACACTGTTGTGCTTAGCGTGAATTTGAAACGGCTTAAAACCAGAACCGATTACTCGCGCAACAAGAAGAAACAAAATCGTTTTGCGAAAATTATACAAAACGGTAGGAAGGAAAACATTGAAAAACAGGTGAGTTCCGGCGTTGAATTATTTAATGAACAGTGCGCCCCGCTAAGTATTGTAAATTTTACAGTTTTAAATCGGAATGGAATTGTAAATTGGCTGCTTTAATACTTACAGCGATTTTGTATTATTCATTTTAGTCGGACAGCAGTTTCAATATTTTATTCGGCATATTCGAAATAGTCGTTAAATTATGCTGGAATTGTTTGGTTTCTTTTTATATTTTTGAATCGGATTTAATTTTTTTTTTACTACGCGGTGCGCATTAAACGTATTAGGCATATATACTTACTTTAGACTCCTCGTATGGTATGGTATGGTATGGTATGGAGAGAGCGTTTTTAAATCGTATTTTACATAATATATGTTGGGCTTACATACTAAAAAGGGGACACTATGGATAGTCAAAGAGTGTGGAATAGAAATTGAAAATTAAATAAATATAAAAATAAATCAAATATGAAAACGCGAAAGTTCAAATTTTTCACCCTATTCTTAAAAATGTTTCAGCATTTGAAGAGGCAGCAATATTATAAGAAAATTCCTGCATAATTAAATAGTAATACACGCTGGCCTATATGTTCTTATAATTCCGCTCGCAGGTCGCATAAATATGTTAGATAAATTTTTTTTTTTTTTTTTTTTTTTTTTTAAATTGTTATTGTATTACAAACTGGCCATCTAGGCCATTTAGCAATATTCTTAACAGGGAATTATTTAGCATGAAGGGAGAAGTACCCAATAGTACCTAACCGATAAACTTTACCTTAAACAAGGTCATGAGGTTTCTTACGCTTCAGCCGCCTCCTATCATTAGCAGTATGTAGCAGTCCAGCAGCAAGTTTATTCGGGTGACTTTCAAGTCTTTCTGCGTGTCTTCGGCCATGAGTTTTAATAACATCTGCCACATACCCTATTATCCCTAAATCTTGATGCAAAGTTTGATTTGATACATACCATGGCGCCTTGGTTACGAGCCTAAGGATTTTATTCTGCGCGGTCTGTATTATCTTCAGATTTGTAGGTTTAGCACAACCCCAAAGCTGTACTCCGTAGGTCCAAATAGGCTTCAAGATACTTGTGTATATCAAACGTTTATTATCAATACTTAAAACGCTATTTCTTCCTAGAAGCCAGTACATTTTTTTAACACGAATATCTATTTCTCTTTTCTTTGTCTGAATGTGCTGCTTCCATGTTAAACGACTATCTAGGTGTAATTCCAAGTACTTAACTGTTGTTCTCACGGGCAATTCCAGTCCATTTATCCTAACAATTGGGGTTATGACTTTTCTATTCGTGAAATGAACGTTTACCGATTTACTTTCGTTGATCTGAACTTTCCACTTTTTAAACCAGCTTTCTGCTTCGATAAGGGCCTTCTGAAGATTGTCGTTTGCTATCTTCGGATCTGAATGTGACGCAAGTAATGCCGTGGCGTCAGCAAATGTAGCTACCTGAACATTTTCCGGTACAGGAAAGTCTGTTGTATATATCAAGTACAGCATGGGTCCCAGAACTGATCCCTGGGGCACTCCTGCTTGAACTGGATATAGTTCTGAAAACGTGTGTTCATAGCGCACCTGGAAATATCGGTTATGCAGATATGAACTCAACAAGAGATATAACCTAGTTGGTAACAAAATTTTTAATTTATATAATAGACCATTATGCCAAACTTTATCAAAAGCCTGTTGGACATCGAGAAATGCCGCTGTACACACATTTTTTGTTTCTAAACTTTTTTCTATTACACTTACCACTCTGTGCAGCTGATCCACCGTGGAGTGCTGTTTTAAGAAACCGAATTGATGTCGTGGAATTCGATTATATAGGTATGGCTGCAACCTATTTAATACCAATTTTTCCATTACCTTCGACATAACAGGCAACAAGGAAATGGGACGATAAGACGTAACAGCATGCGGATTTTTGCCCGGTTTCGCAATCATAATAATTTGTGCAAACTTCCATTGCACCGGAAAATAATGTAGGCGAAGTATTGCGTTACATATAAATGTCAGCAACATTACAGCCTTCCGTGGAAGTCTATTCAGTAGTTCCGCGGTTATTAAATCAAAACCGGGACTCTTTCTCCTTTTCAGCGTTTTAAGTATGTTTTTCACCTCTTGAGGTGACGCTGACTTGATAGGAGAGGATAACTGGCCAGGACTTTTTAAAAAGTCATCGACTTCTTTGTCCGTAGCAGCCGTTAATTTCGGCTTAAAAACTGTTGCCAAGTAGGTGGTAAATAAATTCGCCTTTTGCTTTTGATTTTTCGCCCAAGACCCGTTGCCATGTTTTATCGGAGGAATGCAATTTTTTGGTTGTTTAATGTTTTTTGTACACTTCCACAAAGAATAATCATCCGCCGCTAATGCCGAGAGTTTAAGTAAGTAATTATTAAAAGTTTTATTTTTAATTTCTGCTAATAACTTTTTTGAGTTCTTTGGTTTTATTATTAAGTTGTTTTTTGTCTGATGGATTTCCTGTCTGAAACCATTTTCGCCTAAGCTTTCTCTTTTCTAAAACAAGCTGGCGAACCAAAATAGGATAATTTTTTCTTTTTTGGTATATATCAATAGAAGGAGTATTCAAAGTTGCTGCTGTTTGAATCTCCCTAGTTATATATTCCACGGCATTCTCGATGTCAGTTTGGCTTTTTAATGGGATTTTCAGATCTAATTTTGAGTCTAAGTATTCCTCGAAAGAATCCCAGTCTGTTTTATGATTATACAAATATATCGGTTTTTCTCTGCATATTACTGAATCACCAAGGGTTAAAACAATTGAAGAATGGTCTGAGAAAAGATCGAAAGAAGAATTTATTTCTGCATAATAACTGGCAATGCCTTTTGTAATAAAAAAATCTAAAAGGTCTGGTATTTTACGATTATCAGTTGGCCAATACGTTGGTTCTCTTGTTGATATGTAGTTAGCATTGTGACTTTCCAGCGCTTGTTTGAACACACGTCCCCTGGTATTAGTTACCCTGGAGCCCCACGCTGTATGCTTGGCATTCCAATCCGCACCTGATAGCAATTTATTTCCTAGGCTCTGTATGTATTTACTGAACTGGTCTGCTGTTATTTTATGTCGCGGAGGACAGTATGCAGCTGACAACACAAGCTGACCACCCTTCGTCTGTATGCTAATACTAGTCCCCTGCAGGTACTCCTCCCTAAAATTATTTAGTTCGTAATGTATAATATTAGATTTTATTAATATTGCTGAACCACCCTGTGATTTCCCCGAAGGGTGAGAACAAGAGTATGTTATATAGTTGTTTATTTTGAAATAATCTTTATCAGTGAGGTGGGTTTCAGCGATTAAGATTACGTCTATCAAGTTTGAATTTAAGAATAATTCGAGTTCAGCCTTATGATTTTTTAAACTATTTGCATTCCACTGAGCTATTCTTATATAGCCAGGCATTAGTTAATAATTTTTTGCACTAACATGGTTAGCATGGATAGAACCATGCTGTTTTGTTCAGTTAATTGACGAAACATTGCCTTAAATTCCATAAGGAATTCTGTTAGATTCACTGAAGAAGTCTGTTGTTTCTTTTCCTCAAATTGTTTTGGTGTTTGATTTATATTAAAGGTTTGACCGGAACTTTTAGAATGATTTGTGTTCGTCGTGATATTGTTCTGTTGACTTATAGCGCCCGGTTTTAATATTTGTGAATAACTTATAGTTGGCCGCAAATAACTGTGCTTATTAGGTTGAATAATTTTATTTTTAACATCAGTTTTGCTTTGTATTAATCGCTGATATATTTCGCAACCTCTATAATTCGCAGGATGGGATCCCCCACACAAACCACACGTAGCTGGCGATTTTGGGTCCTTTTTGCATTCATAAGTTTTGTGTCCTTCACCGCACTTAACACAAAGTGGTGCTCTTGTACAATAGGCTTTAGTATGACCCCATTGTTGGCAGTTTTGACATTGCGGGATAGATGCTTTTTTATTTGGCGATTCGACTTTAATTATTGTATTACAGAGTGATTTTAAATTAAAAATTTGCCTACAATTTTCAGTTGGTTCAAGATCTATAAAAAATAACGGCAGCGGTTTTTTTGTTTGATGCTGTTTTACATTATGAATGTTACGAACCTGAAAACCGTGCAACTGTAGTTCTTCTTGAATATCAGTTGGGTCGATAGAATGATGCATGTGCCTTATAACTACTTTATAAGCACGTTCCTGTTTCATTTGGTAGGTGTGGAATATAACTTTTTGTTCTCTAAATTCCCGTGTTAGTTTACGATATTCTTCCGGAGTAAGTACATTTATCTTAACTACTCTATCAGCCAATGATTTCGCGTAATAGTCTGTTTTATGAATTATGCGCTCGATATTTTCTTGCATTTTTTTGAAATCTTGGACCCCGTGCACAAATATAGGCGGTGGCTTAGGGACAGCTTGAGAGGTTCTTTTTGCTGTATTACCGACATTATTTTCTTCGTTAATGCTACTTTCCTCATCTGTTGAAAGGGCCTCATACCTATTTCGAGTCATTTTAACATGTTTGCTTATACCGTTATTAGTAGAGATGAACTGCCGTTTTTTCCCTCTTTTAGATTTAACTTTTTGCCAGTTATTCTTATCACTTTCATTCTGACACATCTGTACCTCCTCGTCGCTTTCATATTCATTTATTCGCTGTACGTTTGTTTCTGGTAAGGCTGGGAAGTGCTGACTGTAGTTGCTGCTTTGATTTTCAGTACAGATATTGTTTGGCTGTGAATACGGTATATCTTCTGCCGGCGGGTAGACGAGTAGTGGCTGCGAATAGGGCATATGTGTCGGCGACACTGGTACATTAGACGGTGTTGTAAACGGTAGTGTAAATCTAGCCGGTTGAATGACATGTGTAGTAGCGTTCGACAGCATCTCGCTGTGTCGCGTGTGAACGCCAGCCACATGATACACTGGTTCCGCTGTGTAAACTGGCGCAGCCACCGTTGTCGTCATATCAGCGACAACAGTGGTTCGCACTTGTGTGTGTATGTATGTCTAATTATCAGATAAAGACAAGCGGAATAATAATTTACGAAAACCGTACAATATACGAAAAATATAATGGTTTTATCTCACCAATCTGCTTTTATAGATGATAACGCGATGTATTACTAGAAACACGAAAACATAGAACACAACCGACCGCAATCACTCAGTTAGATAAATATGATATTGTAATCCATACTTATCATCGTCTTCATAGTTGATAAATGTAAAACAAAATAAAATCACGCACTTATTAAACGCAATAACATATTAAAATTTAAAATATCAGGAACCAGTCGGTGTTTTTTTTTTGTTTTAAATTTTTTTCCCCCTTAAACTGTATGCGCTGTATGTAACTACTATGGTCATTACAGCACACACACACACAAGGGAGGGGGGATCATTTAAATGTACTGAGTTAAGCCGCTCATTTTAATGAAGGCAATAATCCTGTTGATGGAAATTACCTCATTTAAGAGGGTCTACTCTATATCTCTAAGTAGGCCAAGTTGCCTGCGCAACATAGTAAACTTTTTGCAAGTAAGTATTATGTGGGAAACTGTCGGTACGGTTGTCTGGCTGCAGAAGGGGCATATAGCCGGAGGCGGCGTTTTATCAATTATATGTTTGTACGAAATAGCGATGTGGCCAATTCGAAGCCGGCTGAGGGATCATATCGGGATGTCCCTTCCAGTGGCCACTTCATTCAACTGTGGGCTTAATGGTTCCTAAGGATGTTCTAGCAGCTGCCCATTTAGTTTTCCACTGGTTTTCGCACGCCTTTAGAAAAGTATATGTAATTAATGAGGGTAGCTCCGCGTCCTCTGTTTTTTTTTTTTGTTTTAAATTTTAATATATCATTGTGTTTAATAAGTGCGTGATTTTATTTTATATTAGATAAATTCAGATTTTATTCTTCCAGTCGTGGTTGGTTCTGAATTAAAATTTGCATGCGTCCAGAGGAGTATCTTTCAGGCTCACAATATTAACTCCGCTACTTCTAATAATACTTACTGTCCGTGTAACTTCTTTTCGCAACCTAATCTGCCCCAAGTCTTTAACTATATATCACTTTTTATCTAACCTAACCGACGAGTAAAAAGGGAAGAAAAGAGCACAAGTATATTATTTAGGAATATTGCAATCTGAAAAATTATTAAATTCCAAAGAGTGATACAAATAAAAATATATATTTTTTAATTAGTACATTAAATAAAAAACCAAAATTTTGATAAAATAGGGCCGAGTGTAAATTAATTTCGACTAAAATTTCAGAATTTTCGCAATTTTTTTCGTTTAATATTCCTCCTTTTGTACGCCCGGGGGGGGGGTCCTGTTTGGGATTCTTACGGGTTAAAATTAAGATACAAAATCTGGTAGGTCGAGCCGGGGGAGGGGGGGGTCGAAAAAACTTTGTAATTGGACTAGCGCTAAGAATCAAGACTTTAATTACTGCACGCTGTTCGAAACGAGCGTGGAATATAAATGTAAACAATTTAAAAAATAATCCAATTACCCACAGGAACGGCCAACGTAATACTTACAATTTGGACTAGGGAACAACGGAAAAAATGGTAATCGGGAACAAAAGAAAATTACTGCTTCAAAGTGAAAACATATCGAAAGGAAAACCAGGAAAAACGAATCCGTACAAGCCGGCATTTTCCTCACCTGGAACACGAACGAAACAAATGTTAAAAAATGCGAACTGATTACGCTGCTACTAGGCGAGCTGCCTCGTTTTAGCGAAATCGCACGGAACTGGAAAAGAAAAGCCACTCATCGCTTCCTGCTGACGCCTAAAAATCCTTACACTCTCACTTTTCTACCTCGTCCTCTTCCTTCTTTCATTCTTATCCAGCGAGAAAGTTTCGCGAAAAAATTTTAGCATTTTAATAAACAGCAAAATAAAAGTAAATGGGAGAAAAAGTCGAACCTGCGCTTCCGTTCGTCTTTTAATATCCTTCTTCAACGACGTGTAAAGTTAAACAAAATTTCGCAGTTGCCGAAATAAGAGCGTATCTCGAAATACTCAATTCGGCCGGAAGATCAAATTCCGACCGTTAACAGGGGAGCGGTTTTTTCCGCACCGTCTAAAAGTGAACTTCAAAAATTTGGAATTTTTCGTACCCACGTTAATTTTCTGAAACAAAAGAATAATAAATACCCTTATTCTATTTTTAGAGCTGTAAATGATTTTTAAAAGGAAACCACCCCGTTTCCCTTTTAACTAGGAACGGTTAATTTTTGTTTTAATTTATTTATTCAGGCTCGCCAAACCCCGGCGCAATGATAATTTTTTTTAAATTTTCAATCTGCGTAAGTATCAAGATCCGAACTGAGACAAAACGACGCTGCCTAATAATTACGACAGCTAGCTGCACGAATTAATGCGAAAAGAAATAATAAATATTAATATATGTATATATATATATTTTTTTCATTTTTTCAACTTAGAGAGCGATGTATAAAAGCATCTTTTTTCATACTTATTTCCTTTTTTTAACACGCTTTTATTAGCTTGACCTGTATGTAAATGAGTAATATGTAAGTAATATGTAAGTGAGTAATATGTAAGTGTGTAATGGAATTTTACAAATCAATTTTCACTGACTTCCTAACGTCTGAATAATTTGAAAATTTACATATGTATTCATTTTGGATGACAATTCAATAATTTCATAATTTTGTCCTAATAGGATCATCAGAAAAAAAAGAAAAAAAAAGAAAAACAATGACCCCTTCTGCAAGTTACAAACATGATAGTAAGTGCAGTGTCCTTTGTTTATCAAAAACTTGATATGGTTTGAAACTGATTTCATAGATGTCGCTAAGTCATTTTCTTTACGTGCTTTTTATTTTATTAAACTTTACCTTAGGTGTTAAAATGTATTACAGTCTAATGCTTCTGTTTTTTTACGAACCACGTTAAAGTAATTAAAAGGTTCAATAACAGAACTTTAAGTAACGAAAGAAAATTATTCTTAAATCTTACGTCTAACGAGTCAGAAAATGTAAATAGTGTACGTAAAACACGAAATATAATTTGAGAAGAGAAATCTCAAGTCCTCTCTGGAATAGTACAAGCCGGTATTTCTATGCGTTGTTGACTTTATGGATTTCCATGAAAAAGGTCGATATATTGCATGGTATAATAGCAGATAGTCGGACCGAGGATCAATCGGATAAATTACAAGTCGAACATAAAAAGGCTATGTATTTGTGTGTTTGCTTAGGAGAGAAGGAAACAGCCGTCAAATAGCCGGTTTTCAAACAGTTAGAGATTTCGCGGCACTTTAGTGAGAATAAATGTTGAATAAAATTACAGTTTAAAAGACACTCCTTTTATAGCAATGTGAACTAAAAAGTAAAAAATAATTTTTAAATATAAAGATAATATTCAACACTGATGAAAATCTCCCGAGCCAATATATTTTAAGTTTTTCTAATAAGCTCAAAATGAGAATAATTCACAACAAATTAATTTTAATGTAAAAGAAAGCGTGGAGTGCTTACTACGTTTATAAAATAACTCGATAAATAGTTAAAAAATAAAAGAAAAAGTATAAACAATTAATATTAAAAGCACCCCACTCTTTCTTTTACATTAAAGTTAATTTGTTGTGAATTACTTTATTCTCCTTATTTTAAGCTTATTCGATAAACTTAAAATATATTGACTCGGAAGATTTTCATCACTGTTGAATATTATCTTTATATTTAAAAATTATTTTTTACTTTTTAGTTCACATTGCTATAAAAGCGTGTTTTTTTAGTTTCTTTTAATCTATAATTTTTTATATTATAATATAAATTATATTTAAAAACGTACAATTGCAAAAAGAACGGCGAATAGTGGACGGAGGTTTTTATCTGTTTGTCCGAGTTTACAGCTTATGCTATGAGAAGTGTCAAGACAGGCAGGTATTAACAGAGGAGCCAGAATAGTCCGTATCACGTTTACTTGCACAGTATAATTAACACCTATTAAAGTCAAAATACGTCTATCACTCTTAGTTTTGTTCTATTCTTACTCTCGCTGCTCTCCCCCGAATGTAAACAACTGCGTTTTATTCGAAAAATCTTGATTCATACGATTTTTAAAATTACGATTAAGCCTATGAGATTTTTGGGAAATTTATAAATACATAAAAAAATACAGAAAAACAAAAAAAAAAAAAAAAAAAAAACAGAAAAGAATTTTAAATCATATTTACGGAGTTTAACGATGGAATTATTTTGGAAGAACTCGAAATACCGAAACAACAACAATGTAGGGTTTTATCCACGAGGGGAAATTATGATAATACAGAAATGCGGAGTATATGAAAATAGCAAATGAAGCGATGTAGGAAATGTAATAAACATTCTAATCGTTCCGAAAGATTGAAATGCAATGAATGAAGAAGGATATGATGAAAAATTTAAGATTGAAAATGTCAAAAAAATAATTGAAGAGAGACTTCGAACAACAGCCAAGAAGAAGATACACGTGAACAAAGTTGAATAAAACTATGCAAAGCACTCCCCAAAGGACGGAAATATAAAAAATCAACCGTAACTCAGTGTTAATGAGATTAACATTAAAACATAAAGAGGTGAAAAATGTAATAAAATACAATTATCTAACATCGAGAATGATTAAAGGAAATAAATTCAAAAATTGTTAATAAACTTTAGGAAGCACGCGAGAAATGCAAATTTCGATGACTAAACGGAGTATAAAAATTTAACAGCCGCAATGCGGAACATCATTCTATCGCCTAAGTACATACTGAAAAAGAATTAGCTTTGTTTCTTTCCTTTTTGAAATTATCATAATTTTCTTTATGCAGTTTTATTTAGATTCGTTTAAGACTGAAACCAAATCACGTTCGAAATTTGAAATAAGAAACCCGACCAATTTATTTTTTTGTAGTTAATTTCATCTTCAAAAATAGAATAATAAATATAACCAGTTTTAAAAAATTTTCCATGACGGCTAAATCGGTACTGACATTATCGAATAATTGTTACAGCGGGATAGTGCTGAAATGCTTTCCCAGTATTACCAAGTAGGCCGAATTATTATTTTAAAATATGGTTCATATCGGGCGACATGATCTATTTAAAGTATATATTAAGTTTCAAACATACCGGATCTAAAAACTGTTCACCATGTAATTATCATGATTAATAGTTATTATCTATTTGTAGCGCCGTACACTCAGCTCTAAGCATGACTATTCATACGTTCTAACTGTGCAGACACCGGTATACACGTATAAGTGTTCAAAACAATAATTGTTACATGTCAAGTGCAAACGCAAGACTAAACTTGAAACTGATTGTAAACGTTTGATTTATCAATAGTCCCATGTCTATCTAATAGTGATGAGTAGTTTTGGGAGGATACGTATCCGCAAATCCAAATCCTATAGCGGAATTCATGATGTAACTGTGACTACAGTTCTGGACAACTTCGACCCAGCGTAAATGCAAACTGAATCGATGTATATACAAATCCAGGTTCACACGATTCTGCTACAAAAGCTCAAATATAAACCTTCCTTAAACACCTTAAATAGAGAAGACAGACAGTTTGTTCTTTTCAGCGATTTTCATACGGATATCTAAACAGAAATGTGCCAGGTCCGGCGAAAAAAAGTGGAAAATGATAACATCGGAATCGGTAAGAAATTAATCGTTCTTTTTTTCTGTAGACGTAACTTTTTCTATGATTATACTCCTACATCAGCTATTTTGCAATTTTCTTCGCTCGTTTTACGTCATCTAACCTAACACACTGGTATACAGCCGCAGTCAATGCAAACTAATGGCAGTGTTGAGTGAACTGTGCAACTAAACATTGGATATCCATGTAAGTCCGATATGGATACGTGTCCGGGATGAAGTTCTCGAACCTGTGATTCAGCTGCAGGCCCATATCCAAAGAATAATGAACTTACCCATCACTACTACCTACTATGTATTATAATAACTAGCGCGCATTATACTTTTTTTCAATCATTTCTGTTGTCACCTGAAATCGAACCGACTTCTGTGATGGAAGTCAAGGGTTTTACGAGTTGCACTTATATAATTTTCAACCAGGATGTAATCGTAGATTTATTAAACTAATTACATCGCCATACTAATTTATAACTTAACACTGTAACCAGTTTGAAAATAAAATACCAGAAAAAAAAAACAAAAAACTATGCGCTCTTATTAATACTTTTCCTAAAAAAACTACAATGCAGCATTTGTGACAAGCGATGATTAAAACTTAACTGGATGAGATACTAACTAGTTGTAAGTAAAAAAACTGCAAAAAAAATGTAATTATCGAATGTGTAATTCTCAAAGTGTACGAAGAAAAAATAGGGTGTAGGGATTAATAATGCAGTTTTGACGGTAAATAACGGAATCCATCAATTAAAGCTTAAAAATGAACGCATTTTATTTCAAATAATAGTAACAAAAAAAAAAAAAAGAAAAAAAAACCCTGTTCCGAAATATATACTTTTGTGATATATTTTTGTATCCGACCCCATTCGTAATTGAGATTAATGACAAAAAGATTACGTAAATACTATAAAAAGTTTTTAGAAATGAAAAAGTGTAATAAAACTCAAAAGTAATCAAACTTCAACAAGGCCTTGCAGATGATTGATTTTGCCATGCATCATCCGTTAGAAGTACAAATCAAACACGCAGAGCATAATTCTGTTCGCCGGAAAATTTTCGGAAACGTCTGTCTTCAAACTTATCAAACGTTGAAAGTATTTTTCAACTTCTATTATTGGCGACTTGTTTAAATTGTTTCTCTTTTTTTCAATGTTAAATATTCTATTTTTCAAGGTCAAATTAATTTTGGCGCGTGTTCCTCGAAAGACCATAATTCGATGATAGTTCGCTGCGTTAAATCTTAACAATCTTTTGCGGACGATAGGCGTATATGTTAGTAGTGCGTATTGAAATCTTCAACGCATTTAGACATCGCTGGTTCAATAACTGCATGAAAGTTTAGAATTGACCGAATATAGGTATCGAGTTAATTTTACTCTCAGGCACAGATCTCGCTTGACTTAAATTGAACAGCTACCTACTTCTTTTTCACTGAAACGTCGTTAAACATTACTGGTTGTTACGTAAAATGTTTTTTACTTCCTACATAGAAACCTAATCACCGTAAAAATTAACCGACGGCGAGGTATATCATAATCAGCGATGAACGCAAAAACTTTCCAGTGGTATCCAACAAATGCAGACCACGCTCCAAAGCCTGCCTAGCCGTCCGTATAAGTTAAGCAGACTCTCCAGTCATGGATAAAAAAACATATCCTCGATGAACTACATAGGGAGTGTGATTAAAAGGGCTTTAATCGCAATGTACTTAGCCTAATAGGTCTGAAGAAAATATTTCTTTACTTATTTCTCTTTATTTATTTATCGGCAATACCGCGAAGTGTGTATATGTTTCATTTGAAAATATGTAAAATTAAAAGACTATATTTTGGGCAAAAGCCTCCTTTAACCTTGTCCATTCCTTATGGTCTTGAGAAATTCTCCCATAATATCGACCATGTAAGAATTTTATTATTTCGCTGTCCCATCTCTAATATGTTCTTTTTCTTTTTCCTATTATGTACCAGTTTTTTACATAATATTAATTACATGTCCAGTCCTACATTCCGTTTTTAGATTAATTAACAAAATTTATTGTTCCTTTTATTTTGTTCCTAATAATCACGTGTTTCTAATCTTATCTGGCCACATTTGACAGTTTAAGACCTGTGTGCATTACGTTTCGAGGCTAGTCTCAATTTTCATTTCCACCATTTTTGTTGCGGACCATGTTTAACTAAAGATGAAACCCCATACAGCTATTAACTATTTTTCTTTGATAGGTACCCTTAAATATATTTTTTCAGCGGCCAATATACTTTATTCCAAGCCAATACTGTCTTTTTACATTTGCTTTATTCCCAATTATCATTCTGTGACTCGAACACGGTTTGTATCATCTACGTATTCAACGATCTTTCCGTTTATTTCTATTTTTGCTTTTTTCTATGCTATTCGTCGTGATTTATGTTCTCGCTCAGACCTACTCTTTTACCCGCTTCATTTACTAACATGATTTTTAGTTAATGTTAATTTTTCCCCATATCTACCGCATCGTCTACAAATCGTAAATTATTTAAAAATCTTCCGTTAATTTCGATTCCGATTTTTTTTCAATTTAATATCTTTGAAAATTTCATCTTTACCGCCTTTTTTATTTCGAAATATTTGCCTGTTTTTTCGGCACTTATTCCCGCTCCGATGTTTTCATACATATCTGAAATTATGTTACGCCGGGTTATTGAAACTTCTTGGTTAGTGCGTCTAACACATATTTATATTTTAAGGAGTCAAATGCTTTAGAGTAATCAACAAAAGTCAAACATATTACTTTTGGGGTATTCTCTTGATTTTTCAATGATTTGATTTATGAAAAATAGATGATCTATAGTAGAGATAAAACCCGACTGCTCAATTGCTAAACGTTGGTTTAAATAGCTAAAAATCCTCTTTGTTATTATTTTCGAAAAAATTTCTGTGAATCGTAAGACTTTGGCTTATTGTTTCTCTTTTTGATATATTGTCCGTCCCGATAAATTCTCCACTATAGTTGATATTCTATTTCAGACCATTAAGTATACATACGAGTGTATATATACCACCGGAAGAACGACTTACGAGACAGAAATCCTGTGACAGTTCTGGTTTACAGTTGCTAAATATTTGCAAATAAATTAAACATCGACAGCAGTAGCGGAAGTGTTGTTGACTGACCGGAATGAAGTTCGAAAAACACAGTCACGCATATTTATCAGGCGCTTTAATAACGAACAGGAAGGAAAACTGTAATTCACCTGTCGTTTCGATTTTCGACACATGGATATTTCCGTTGAACGAATAACTTTTAATATAGTGTGACCTTTTCGGCTTCGATATTTTGATTATTATTTTTCTCTTTTTCAATTTTGTTAAATCTTAAAACCGTGTACGATTGCGCCCAAGAAAAAATAATAATATTAAACTATCGTTTCAGCCCGAAAGTCGTCAGCTTTGAATTATTATTATCTTTTTAAATTTGAATGTCGAGTTTAGCCTCCCCCGAATTTGAGTGGACAAATTGTACATTTTTAAATCCCGATAATTTTGTTCCCCGAGGTAAGAATTTAGGCCATTTCAAACAAGCCACGCTCAGTGTTTTTAGAAGGCACAACAAAACGAGCATACGTGCCTTCTAGCAAGTAAGACAGTCGAGTGTGCGGTAACCACATATCCTTTTTGAATGCCCTGCTCTTTTTCCTGAGTGCTCTCATCTATATGCCGAATTTTTGGCGTTGGATCTTCCTACCCCTTTTAATGCTTCCTTTATCCTTTCCTTCCCATCTCCAGCCGTTATTCCCCTCCTTTTTTCCTTTATACTTTCTATTTCCGATCGCCTCAGAATCCGAGTAGGTGATCTAAGTCTATGTAGTTGGGTCAGTGTTAACACCGAGCCAATTTAAAAAAATAAAAAAAAAAAAAAAAAAATAAATAAAAAAAAAACACGGGGAATAATCTTGTCTGATGGTTTGAAGAAAGAAGGTAAAGAAATATCATTTGAATTCGGTATTTTTTTGTTTCTTTATCGTTGAAAATTTATAATAAATAGAAAATTATATCACTTTTTTATTCAATAAAGACTTTTTTGTTTGTTTTTTTTTATATAAGGTTTATAATTTTTAAAGACTCCATCGAGTTTAGGCAGAGCACGATTTACATAGTTCACAAAACATGCATCTAACGAAGTTATTCTTTTCGGAAACTTTAAATAATTAAAATCAAGTTCCAAACTTTCATGTCCCGCATTAAGACAATGAAAAAGAGTTTTAAACAAAGATGTCATTATTAAAACATTTTTTTTTTTTGTTTTTTTTTTTTTTCATTATTGGAAAATAGGATTTAGTTAAAATTCCAATTTTCCCCAAATTGTCTTAATTTTGAATAATTGTAATTGTTTGTCGTAAATTTTTATTTACGACGATGACCAAAATATCTCATTTATGTTATTTTTAAAAGAAAGTAAATTAGAATGGTAAAAGTAACAATTAATGGTGTAGAATAACTGACCGTTTCGTACGATTTTATTATTAAACAGTCAACCTATAAAATAACGAGAACGCATGTTTATCATAAAAATATTGATTTACGCGTTATATTTCACGAACTGTAATTGAATATCCGTTGAAAGTGCAATTAATCGAAAAGTCTTCATTTGTGTGTTCCACTTTTATTCTTATTCTTTTTACACGACATTTGTATTACAATTGAACTGATCTGGGCCGGTGAAATACCGTAAATTCTGGTTTTACCGTTAATTGTACTAAATTTAACAATAAAATCTTTCCATCTCATTTTTTTTTTGTTTCAAATTATGGGCTCATCAACTAACCCCGCGAAATGATACCCGTTCGAATTTTCAATGTACCAACAACCCCCAGCTGAGTTTTTTGCGAATGAAGGTCCTCCTCACAGCCGACTTTGAACTTTGACGATTGAAATCACTACGTCGAATTAATACAAGCTTTTATATTTCCTTTATCGAAGCGTGCTAATAGAATAGCGAGTAGCGAATGGTATATTATACTGGCCGGAAAGTTTGTACTACTGTTTGTAGTCTTACGTAAATCAACTTAAAATTATTTTCTTAACTATGGCTAAGTTATAATTTCGACGCAATAGGTTTTTGGGTCTTTTTTTTTTTTTTTTTTTTTTTTGTACTTATTTTGTATAAAACAATTTTAAATTATTTAATGTTTATAGGAATAAATTATAAAAACTTGGTTGAAAGGCTTGTACAGTTTACAAAGAAAAAAAAAAAAAAAAGAATCGATGTAATTGTGTGACATCGTAAATTCTTAAAAAACTAGAATAGCACGCATAAACAAGCCTAGAAAAGAGATCGTGTTAAATTTGCAAGGCCTAATAACCGCTGATACAGTAGACTGGATCATAAGAAAGCAGAATCAGACGTAGATAAGTATCAGGATTTGAGAATGGAGAAGAATAATGGTTGTATGATAATTTAGAATGAACAGCTACTGAAAGTGTAATATGGTATAATTCAATAAAAAAAATTAATAAATCCATCGCAAAAAGAAGATGATAAATTGCCTTCCATTACAGAGTTGTATCAGTTTGAATGGAATTGTAAAAGAACTATTCAGAAAATACGTGAAAAGGATTACGTAAATATAGTGGGAAGGAGATTGAAATGAGATGGCTTGCTTTAATGTCGGAGCAAGAGTAGACAGGGCATAAACGTTTAATAAGAAAACGCTAGCCTAGATAAGGCAATGGAAATAGGTGGAATGCGCTATTCCGCTTAGCAGAACAAGGACTGGAGAAATTTTTCAGGCAATGCGCGATCAGAGGTAGTGAGATACTCGAAATCAATACGACCTCTGGAGTGGATTACTCTCCAATATTTCCCCATTTGATCGGTAAACAAAATAGATTGTTTTTGTCATCGCATTCGGACACTCCAAGAAAAAGTTATCTGCAGTATGTACTGGCATACAGATGTCTGCTTATCGATAAACACGAAAGGGTGACGAGTAGACTGTTTACTTGGATATGTTTTATTTTTTTTTTTTTGAGCTGGGTCGTCCCATTTTCATTGGAAATACGAAAGACACATAATTTAGAAATTAGTTGGACTAAATTAGAGAGTCGAAATCTGAATATTATCCGATATTTATACATTGCGCCGGTAACCAGTTGCCCATTTATTTTCTTAATTGTTTCTCATATCACGATCGACTAGCGCAGCCGAATTTGTGTAAGCTGTTTTGGAAAACCCATTTTTATTAAAGACGCCGTTCTGAGGAATGTTGGTAATTTTTTTTTTCTTTTTTTTTTTTTGGGCTCGTCAACCAAGGACCTTTACCCAGAAACAAAAGGTAAGGAAAGAAGTCGGTTATATTTTGATCCGATCAGAAATTTTATCTAAAAAGGAACAGATACCAAGAATAATTAGTGGGGAAGGAAAGGACAGGATATAGGAAGCATAATAAGGAGTAGCAAGTCCAAGCTTCAGCAAATAAGAATACAAAGCAGAACGCTCCACAGAAAAAGATAAACACTGTGGAAGAACACATGATTGGCGTCGTAAATAACTGCATCATCTGGATCGAGAGGACAGTGTGGAGAAGAAATCAAGGAAAAACGAAATTTAGATATAATGGCAACAAAGAATGGCCAAAGCGCATATGAACAATATGGAAACAACATCAGAATATCGAAGAAGAGAGGGATGCAAAAGAAACCATGAATATGCAGGAAGAGTAATTTAACTGACAGATGAAATGAATAATTATTAGAAAAGAAGGAAGCGTAATACCATGATCTGATATGGAAGCGTTTAAAAATTAATAGGAGGTTATCGTATGGATTTGTTTTAAAGAAAAAGACGAGAGGAAGCAGCAACAGCCCGAGCCAAGGAATCAGCCGCTTCATTACCAAATGTGCCCGAGTGACCAGGTACTCTCACAGCAGATCAATATTGACTGAATGGAAATAGGAAAGATTGTGAATGAGTGAACGTATACGGAGGATAACAAAGTGTCATACGAATGATCAGGAAGGGGAGAGGATATAGCCTGAAAGGCGCTCAAGAAATCAGAGATAATTAAAAATTTAGAGGAAAATCGATTCGAGGAAATGAAAATAATAGAGCGAAGGGTAGTCAATAATTCATTTACGAATATGGAACAGAAATAAGGAAGGCGAAAAGATTCTGAGAGGTTAAAATCAGGAAGAATTGAAGGATGAAAGAAACAATTATTTCCCTTTCGGATTGTTAATCACGATTACCGACTGTGTCACTTCTTATTACTATAAGGAAAAATTCCTCTTTTTCCGATACATTTGTAAAGGCCACGTGTCCTTTGAATTTCTTCAATGCGCTCAATTTCTCGACATTCAAACACAGCTACTACTCTTTTCTAGAGGCTAAAATAACGACGACCGTCGCGATTATCGCGTACGAGAAATAAAAAAGCAACAAACAAAATTCAGCATCTCTTTTTCCGGCAGTAATTATTCGCTCCCGTCGTTTATTCATTCAATTGGAAGTCTACAATTATTAACCGGGATAAACTAGGTAATGTAATTTCAGTGCGACGCTGTTTCCTTTAGCGCAGCCGGAGAACCTTATTAACGTGCCAATAAAACGGTTAATTAATTGCGACACTGAAATATCGCACTGGTAGAGAAAAAGAAATTTTGAAGTATTCAACACGATGGAAGCATTAAGCAGAATGCGTGTTGCCCGAAAGTTAACTACCGGACAAAAACGCCAGCATCGATAGATTTCAAAGTGTCTTGGTAAATAATAGTAGATTGCGACGAAATTTATGCTCGAAACTCGCCAAATTAGATTTCAAGTCGTTACATCTAATTTCAATTAAACGACCATTGTGTAGAAGATAATGTTTCGGAAGGTAAAAGGGTAGCTTTATGTAATAATAGTATTTCAACAGACTACCAACACTCGTGTATAAATTTTTGAATATTGAATTTTTTTTTAAAATCCTCATATCCTACGCGATACTTCACGGGTACTATGTTTAAAAGATCAAACGCCTACGGAACCAAACGGACCGAACTGCAAAGAATATTACGGGCCCAGATCGTTGACTGGATACTACGGTTCATTTTTTTTCATTTCACCTACAGAAGCTAACAAATTTCTCATTTCTTTCGAATCCATCAAGGCTATATCCGCATTCCTATGCATCCCTTTATATCCTGCCAAAATAATCGATTTTTTTTTTTTTTTTTTTTAATTCCCCGGTAACACTAATGCAGTTGACTGCCTGACATGTTTCATTTTTGTTTTCTCAATTCGCGATTACTGAATTTAGAACATGGCCTAAAATTTTCTCTTCTTCTTTCATACGGCCAAATTCACTCTACTTTACACTGACCCCTTCGATCTTAGTTGCACCGTAACTTCGCCTGTAACGCTTACGTTTCCATCTCAATCATGCTTTTCTTCCTTCTTTTCTTTTTCGACTCGTTATTACTTGCTTTACTTTTACTTTGGTTCTGCAGTTTACAAGTGTTTCATGTGTTTGGGAAACCCGGACACGCGTTCTCTCTTTCTTTTCCAGTGCTCCCTTTTTTATCTAAGATTTAAGTTTCACTTTTCCTATTCTCTACTACCGTATAATATACATTCTTATCCTTCCCTCATTTACTCACGTAATTATGACACAAATCTATACATATAAAACAAAGTCGATTTAGTTGCACCATTTATAACTTAAGGATCTTTGATTTGTCGGATTTGTCTCCGCCGCGAATAGCAGATACGAAATTTAAAATAAAATTTATGAAGAAAATTAATTTTTTTTGCTGTTTTTGGCCCAAAAGAGGGGTTTAAATAAATTTTTAACTGTAATTCTTAGATTTTATGAAGGATCTTCTATGCTTTGTTTTATGAATTCTGCTTTTAAAGGGTTATCTGGTGATGAGTTATGAATTTCTTAACGATGATTTTTGAGGTTATCCTAAATTATACATTATATCTTGCCGCTCAGGGGAATCGCTCAGCTTAAAGTTGTAAATTTTGCATAGATTTCCTACTTTAGCTTTTTCAAAAAAAGTGCTCACAAGGGTCCCGTACTAGTGTTTAAATAAATAATAAGAAGACCGGAATAAATTTCTCACGTAATGAAATTGAAATACGAACAGAAACTAAAAAATAAATGCGAGATCATTATTATTAGGTAAACTCCCCATTTTAAAACCTGTTAGAAATAATTTTTCACCTTTTCCAAATCCTCTCTTCATTAAAACTGCCTGTGTTCTTCAAATTCTGTTTCTTTACCTAGAAGCTGTTTTCTATGTAGTCGACATTATCTTAGTGGGATATCATATTCTCAGCTGATGATCAGTTAAAAAACGTTCCTGTCGGTAAGTAATAATATACCGTTTTACTATTTGCTACATCCGCAATATTATATTTTAATACAGACCGACTCATTTCAAATCAGACATACCCTTTTGTAATAATAGTTACTGCTGCTGAACACAAGCCGATGCGGTAAAGAAACTGTAGAGAAGAAACGACATTACTTTTTTGCATTAAAAATGAAGTCGCCCAAAGTCTCCAAAGAATAATTTAGGAAATATATTAATTTAAAAATTCGGGGTCACTCAATAATTTAAGAAATTTATGGTCACTCAAAAAATAAAAAAAAAAGCCAAAGGAAAAAAAAGACGTAATAGTAGGATACTACTTCCGATAAAAAGGTGTTGAAAGTTTTTACTTTAGATTTCAATGTAGCAGTAAAAGGCGAAAGATTTATTCGCAAATGAAGAGAAGCAAGAGCAATGAAGCGGTTGGTTTATTTTTAATTTTAATTAGTGAATCGTAATTCTATGGAAAAAAGGGGCTCCCGTTTCCATCGACCCATTTGTCCTTTTTTACCTCACTACCTATCCGGCTTTTGGTCGACATTTTCCCTGTTACACACATATCGCAGAGTGCAAAGAATAGAGCGGAAATTAAATTACGAAATTAAAAGGAACTCCAAGTCCATTTTTGAGACGCGCGTAACGCAGATTAAATTGAAACGATAAAAACATTTAAAAGCATCCGCAACGGGCAACAACCTTAGTCGGCTGCTCCGAGCGGATCTTTTAACGAACGAACGGAGAAATAAATTAAAAGACGTCATAAAACGACATAAAAACCTGCCCGAACCGAGATAAACATTTCGAAATAATGAGACGAGCATAGAACGAATAACGTAATAAAGGTAAAACATAGCTGCTTTTGAGCGATATTAGACAGCCTGTCTGCCCGTGGAAGGGAGGGGAAGAGGGGGCAAATTAACTTTAGACTGAAGCGAAAGATTTCGAATTGTCGCCTCTGCAAAAGGACTTTGAAGCGGGACCGAATGATAAAAATGAAATGTTTCGCAGGAAAAAGCTCTATGGCAGCCGTAAGGTTAAGCAGCGAAAAACATGTGCACAATTGTGTGGCGCAGCTGAAACCATCAAAACCGGCCTATGCATGAAGAACAACTTCCCGGATGAATTATTTGATGGCACAAATAATGCGACATTCCGGCGAAAAATGAAATGTACTCCGGTAATTGTCTGCGATTAAATTGAATTACTGTTCATTTCGTCGGAGTAGAAATGAACTGAGGTGCAAGCGGATAAAATAAAAATATTCTAGAAAATATTTCAGAAGGAAGAAACGAAAAGTGAAATACTTTATTAAATAACTGAAAATTAAACTTACAAAAGAAAATTTAAAGCAACAGCGGCAGGGACAAAAAGGATATAATAGAAAAAACACGCATGCGCAACATTTTGCGACGAAAGAAACGCATCTTATCAAAGACATACATCATTTTATTTTTTTTTTTTTTTTTTTTTTTTGAGGAGGTGGTACGTCAACTACATGCATTAAGCCAACGCAAATGAAATTATTAAAAGTTTTAATGTAAGCAGCGACATTCATACTACTCGAATGAAACATCATTACCTAGTCCAGGAGCTGGCACAACATTTGATACATTGAATGAAACTAGAGAGAAAAGATCTAGTATAATTTATGATTAAAAGATTCGAGGATTTTTTCTTAAATAAAAATATTTCCGGATTGGCTTTTGTTTTTTTTTGTTTTTTTGTTGTTGTTAAAAATATTTTAGTTATTATAAAAAACATATTTGTTATATTTCTATATTCGAGTACCCTGGTAAATAAAAAAAAGGTGTATTCATTTAAAAGCGTTACTAAAACTTTACAAAAAAAATGCTAGTCACGCGCTGAAGTAACAGTGATGTTAATCTCTTTACAAGCACACCAGCAGCCTTTTCAATAAATAAAAAAACCTTTACAGAAGAAATCCCCCCCAAAAAATAAACAAAAAACAATTAAATTCTGGAACAAAGCGCGACCTATTATTATAAGAAATATTGGTCGAACTATCGCCTGATATGGGAAATATTTATCGGAATAATACTGTGAACGTACACGGGAAATTTTTAGAAATTTCGATTATTTCGGAGGCCATCAACGGCGGGCATGAAGCCTAATCAGCAAACAACGATTCCCGAAGAAAAGATCGGCAAAGTTTCGATTTTACTTTCGAGCCGGCTCGTGCGGCAAAACATAAATTAAATAGTAATTTATGGCGGAGGCGAAAAGTTTGAATTTTTCTGAATTTTTCTGAATTTTTCGAAACCAAACAAGTCAATTTTCGGACCGGGAAACTACGAATTTGGCGACTCGTGCCATGTGCGACGTTAAAAATTCGATCGGCAACAAAATTTGCATAATAAGCTCTGAAAAAAAGTCTGCGCGAAGAAAAACCTCAGAATATCATTGGAATTTCACAAGCCAAAATTATTACTAGCTAAACGTATAAATCGCACTAAAAAAGCACACAAACCGTTGAAAATTGAATTGAACAACGTTCAAAATATATTTCTATTACGGGAAATATACAAAAAAAATCGCCCTAGTCGGTTTCAGTAATCTTTTTTTCAACATTTCGGTGAGATGCACAGTAAAAAAGACGAAAGTAGTTAAGAATATATTTTATTCGTAATTATGCAAAAATATTTTTTAAATCGTTGTTGGCAACAAAATTTAAAACAACAAAAAAACAGTAATAACATTATTAATTTAAAGCTTTAACAAAAATAGCAATTTTCGAGTTTCTTTGCTTTTCTTTTTTGTGTTCAGAATCTGAAGATATTGACGTTAAAAAACGCGATAATACATATGTTAAAAGTACATTTTAGTAAAAAAAAAAAAAAAAAAACTATACATTAAAAAAAAAATACATTTTCTTTGAGAAGAGAGAAAGATACGTCGGGAAGTTGATGAAGAAGTTTACTGAACATTTATATAAACTATGAGCAAGAAATGGCATAACTCACGAAACGAAAAAAAAAATTGCACCGGGAATTGTATAACAGCATTGCGTGAAATTGTAAAATTTTAAACTACTAGTGAAACATGGAAAATTTCGTTTCATGAATTATGTACAGCATTATATACATACATTTATATTTAATGCGCACGAAATAAAGCCAGGAATTTTTACAACTTAAAAATTTTGTAGATGACGCACATTCTCATTTGCTATATATATATATATATATATATATATATATATATATATATATATATATATATATATATATATGTATATTATAAAGTTTACATATACAAAGATTTTTATGGAATAAAAGTATTCTCTTGAATAGTTTATGAAATTTGCGTGATGGATTTTGATTTTTTCATGCATAGTATAGTTAACACTTTTAATTTGTTACTCGTTATTACGTTATCTATCGCTAATGCTTTATAATAATAAGTAAACAGCAGATTTTACGTATGTTTTTAGTTATGCCAATTATACAGTACATTATTATTATTATTATAATTATAATTATTATTATTCGTATGTTTACAGGTATCAAAAAAAAAAAAAAGGAGGAGGGTTTGAATTAGCGAACAAATTACTATTACTAAACGACTCGATCAATAATTAACAAAGATCAGCATCACATATGAATTTTCATCGCATCACCAACTATATATCCTGTACAACTGTAACGTCAAGATTTTGTAGCCACTCTGTCGCTAGGCCCGTCAATTTGATAATCTCTTCCCAGCCACCCCTCAGAGCTCGCCTCCAACATTCCTTAATGGATATGATCCATTGTCTGTTACATCTCGCCACGGTCACATGCCGCTTCATGATTCCGTATCTCTTCATTATTTTTCCGCACCTTCCATGTTCCGTTGGGAAGCAGTTCAACCCTGTACAGATGCTTCTTGGTAGGTCAACGCCGATATAAGGACAAACAAGCACAATTTGTGAACCGCTTGAAATTCCGCACATTTCACGAAGTATAGCGCGACACTTTTTGCTCATTTCGTAAACTGTGCGATTTCATTATCTACGCAAAACACATATAATTTCCATACTGAAGTCTCCTCTTACCGTGATGTTAACTTTTGATATATGTGATTTGAGAATTTTTTTTAGAATAGCCTTCGAGCGAGCGGAAAGTTGGAGGATATATTTATATCCTAAACAAACTGTAACTAGCGTAATCGTAAAGATTACCTCACCTAATTTTTGAAAGTATTTTGATAACTGAAAATATGACGCGACGAAGAATAATCATATTAACATCCTTCGTTGTTTTTCTTTTCAAAAAGAAAATGAAAAGCAGGAGTGACATTTTGCGATCATTTGACACGGAGCGTTCCTTCGTTCGTCCGCTGTAATTTACTTAACGGTAAAGAAAAATATAGCAGTAACAATTTGGCGTTCGAAGTAAAAAAATAAAAAAATAATGATTGCATAAGATACAGAGTTAGGGTAAAATTCCAACGAACAACTTTCCAGAGAGACCTACTGGAAAGAATCAGTGTTGCGATAGGCATATTTATGTGAAAAAGGCAAACAAAAAACCGCGAGACAGCAGTTATTACAGCCCGAAGACCTTTGATAGCAAATAAGAAAATGCTCGTCGTTGCATAAAAGGCACATCGGCCGCCGTATTTGCTGCCTAGCGCATGACTCCTCCGGGCACGTACGTAAAAATGATACATTTTGGCACAGCGTGAATTTTGATCGTTATGCTCGAATTTCTCGATGGCGCACAGCTAAGCAGCGGCAACACTGCATATTTTTGGTAAAACGAAAGCAACATAGATTTCTGCGTGAGTTTTCTTATTTTTTTTTTTTTTTGGATTATGTGGGGGGCAACGAATCAGACCGGAATTTACAGATGACTCCAAATTCGACGGTAGAACAACGCTAAAAGGTACTTTTTATTTTAAAGTTCATTTGTTTAACCGATATAAATGTTTGGCAATTTAACAGGAGTTATTGTAATACATATTCGGGCGCGACACAGGATTAACACTATAAAGTATACAATATCCACCGTCTATGGTAGTTGTGGATTTTGTTTTGAAATTCAAAACCATATAATAGATTTTTCAAAAATTACGCTTCTTATTATTAAAATTATCTCACCTTCCAGCTTTGTTGTTATTTAACGGGGGAAAAAGAACACGGACTGAAAATGGGACAATCCCCGATCGCGATGTATGCTAAAAGTTTTAATAGCCTTTATCGCGTAAAGAATTAAAAATGATTAAAATGAAATTTTCTTTGATCTGGTCGATGCCGATTTGTCGCTACTTAATTACCATCGTTAGCCGGTTTGCGAAATAAAATTATCGATGTATATTCTTTTTGAATTTTATCGATTTTAGTGGGGTTTTTCGATCCAGTTATTTGCCGAAGTAATCGGGCTTACAAAAGATGCTAAGACATGCGATATACACCTTTTTTTTTTTTTTTAGTGTTTATGGTACTGTTATTATTCGCGATAAAAGAGAAGAAAAAAAATATACACATATATATAAAAGCCTAATGCTTAAAATAAATATGTAGTCCGGCCGCGAATAAGCAGAATTGTTGTAGTGCCGGGAATTGAACAGATCCGTTTCAGGTATTTCGATAAATCCCGGAACCCCTAAGAAAAATGTTTCAGTCGTTAGCCTAAGAAATTTTTCGAAAATTAAAAAGTGACCTACAGAAATACGATACAAAAAGCCACGCGTTTTATTAAATGCTACCGGATTTTATGGGTTTGTCAACGGGGGGACGACATTAGCCCGAGAAATCGAAAGAAAGAGAAAGTGTATTCTTAAGCGTTTAAGGGTAGGGCATAAATATAATTCGAGGATAGGAATGAGCAGAAGGAACGTGACAGAATGTAAAAAGCACCGATATTTAGGGATAATACCGAGTTACTGTAAAGAAGAGTTAAAAAAAAAGCGATTGTTTAGCAGAGAAGGCCGACGAACATTCAAATAAAAATCAAAAGATCACAAAGAAAGTGAAACAAATGTAGTAGATTCAGAAAAAAATCGAGAAAATGATACAGGAAGCGTGATTAAAGCGGGCAAATAGCCGAGATTTTAAGATTTTTTCATATTCGTGTTAAGTTTTGCATGTAGGTTTGAAGAATTACTTTTGAATTTCGGACCAGAATTGACTAGGTGTTTACATTTACGACATCAATTTTGAAGGCTGGTTTATTTATTTATTTTTTCGCCGAAATTTATGTTCAATAGACTCTCGGCTGTTACATATTAACGTCTGCGCGGGATGGTCATAATTTTCTTAAATTACTGACAATTACTATTTAGTCGCAGAATGGAGAAGGAAAAAGGTGCTGAAAAACTGCATTCATTTGCCATGTAGCATGTGCGCGGAAAGGTAAACCTTTTTAATTATTCAGCCGTTCCGGTTTAGATAGCCTGCATTCTGCGCAGTTGATGGCCAGATGGAAAATGCAGCATTAGTATAGAACATTCGTTTTTGTCGCCGGATTATACACATTTTTCTTGTTTCGCTTCTAGTATGTGCTGGTGTTCATCTTTTTTAATCGGACGCAACACATAACCACCGGCTTAATAACTTGCTGATGCTGGTGAGTTCGCTGTTTATTGTATCTCGGCGAATTCCGCTTAATTAAACCAACTACTCCGGACACATGTATAAGCGAGAGGAGGCGACGTGGAGTCGGCAAAGTGAAAAAACGAACGAGAAAAATGCCATCGGAACGAAAGAGAAACGAAAGAGAAACGAGGAAAACAGAAATGTTCAGAGTAAAAGAAAAATGTGAGGAAAAATAAACCGGCTCTCATTATTTCCAAGTTTACGGTCTACCCCGGGGACTGGAAACATTGATTACAGCGCTCCGGCTTCAGCCACGGCGTTCCAGCCGTCCTGTTCTCGTTCTCGTTCTCGTTCTTGTTTTATTTTCCGTGTATTAGCATGTTTTCCCGCGCATTATCATCAACTGACTGTGAAGATTTTCCAGTTATTTTTCACAAGCTGGTTTTTCTAAGTCGTTTTTCCGAGCTGCTCGATGACGACGACGCTTCCAACTCTCGTAAATTACTCGACAATTTATTATTTTCCTCCTATATCAGCGGCGGCGGTTGCTCGCTCGCTCGTGCACGCCGCCTCATTCATGCTAAAATTTTCCATTTTACACTCTTTTCCCGATATAATCTGAAGGAACATTTGGTCGCGCCAAACTGCCACTTGTTTTATGTAGTGCGAAGAAATGATAAGTTTATTTCCCGTTGCCTTCGGGCAATTCGCCGCCCGTCTCTTCGTTCTTGTTAAAATTAACGGAAAATATATAGAAATCTCCGACCGCATACACTGTAAAAAGTTTACTTACCCAGCCGCTCGGGAGACCCTCCGAACCGCTTAACCGAAATCATTGCGTAATTTTCCGAATATCCCCCACATCCTCATTTCTTCCCTCTTTTAACTGTACATTTATTAACCCTCACATTCGAGTGTCATCAGAGCTCGGCAATTATTTACCATTATCACTCTTTCTTTATTTCTACTTTTACAACAATGAATAATTAATTATGTAAGCGCGAACATAATTAAACCGGTTAAGACTATATATATATATATATATATTAAATTAAATAAAAGGATTTTTTCTTTCCCGGTGAAATACCACCTCATCTTTGCTACCAGAAATGAGAAAGCAATAACTTTAGCATGCTCGCCTTTTTTCTCTTCCAGCCTAAGATTGGCTATCTTGTGATAAACGTTACTAGCAAAATCCACATTTACCGTGTTCGTTGTATTTTATTATTTTTATTTACTAATTATCAAGCGGTTGATAAAAAAAAAAACATTTATATTTCTAATCTTTACATATAGGAACGGATGCGCCATTAGTGAAATATCGCGACACACAATCAGGTTTTCATCGACATCGTTGATTATTCGAGAAAATGGAAAATTAAACAACGAAAAAACAAATTACGAAAATCAGGATATCAAATTTGCTATTATCCTTTCTATTCGTTCTCTTCTTCATGATCTATCCTCATCGACGTCTACCCAGATTGACTTTCTTTGGATTCCGGGACATTCAGGCATTGATGGAAATGTAGCCGTCGACCTCCTTGCTAAAGCTGCTGTTTCCAATGGGAATTTTATTAGTAGGGTTCCAGCGCACAATATTCTTCTTCCAACTAAATCCTGCCATCTTAGGCATTCTGTTTATGTATCTCTTTTCGCTAATCCTAATTCCTTTTATCTCTTGATTAATCCTGTTCCTCCTTTTCGTTCTTGGTTCTCTATGATTTCCCCAGTTTGCGTCGATCCATAATTACTAAATTATCTCGCCTCCGTTTCTCGCATCCTTCCTTCTTCACTAAATCGCTTTTCTTTGGCTGCATCTCGTAATTATCCACTGGATCCTGAAGGTTCTCAGTATATGTTTGTGATGCGAATCACGTGCTCTTCGAGTGCTCCGGTTTATCTCGCGAGCGTGAGTTACTTTATTATCATCTTTTAAAGCTTGGTCTTCCTGCTCCTTTCAACGCCTCTTATGTTCTTTATCTACCTATTCTCTCTGTTTCCGTCCTAGGGGTGTTCCTGGATTCCATTGTCGACAGAATAAAAATATAATTTCTATTCTATTCCATGTGTCTATTCCTTTTTGCTTGGCTAATGCTCTTTAGTAGCAAACCCGAGGGGGTAAAAAAAAAAAAAAAAAAAAGGATATCAGATTTTTAAATTTCTAAATAAGAGGCAAACTGCGATATAAAATAAACAGTGAATAAACGAAAAGATTTTTCTCCTATTTTTAATCAGGAAGGAGCCTTCACGCTCAATGAAGCCGCTCTTCCTGACGAATAATGATATAACCCCCGCAGTAAGTTAGAGCATTTAACACAGATTGCCGTGTACGTTTTCCACTAAACCTAATCATGCCCGTAACCAAGAAAACTGAAAAAACTTTAAACTTTATCAGAAAAATAATATATTAAAATTATCTATATATATATATAATTACCGACCTGTTTCATTAATCATGGTATATTTTAATTTAAAAATTAACAAAACCGCAACATGTAATAATTTTAATATATTTCTCTGATAAAATTTAATTTAAGATTTTTTCAAATCCGAATCACCTAAAAAAAAGTCATGGATTATCCGGAGTCTAGTACCGGAAAACTATGTTAAGTAAGGAGTAGCTGCAAGACAGAACAACCGAGGTCGGCTAAATCAGACGAGAAGCTTGTAAATTATGCACTAAAACCTTCCGCAAGAATCGTTCCATCCACTGCAGATAACTGGAATTAAATCAGTTTTTGGTACATAGTGAGATTAACACGTACAGACAGACGGACTGACACATTTTTCGATTGTTGTATGTATACATACATACAGTGTGCTGGCCGAAGATGTTAACACTCTTATGGAGTTTTAAATTCAATGCGCTGTAGAAAAAAAACAAAACAATTCGAGTTATCGTTTCTTATTAATTTCTAACCGACTTTTTAAACTATTTTTTGAGCAGTTTCACAATCTCTGCTATAAAAAATCATTTGCTTGCATATTATCACCGTTTAAATTTTGATAGATAGTTCGAAATAGACGCGACGAAAGCAAAAATTTATGCCATCTGGACGTTATTTATCGGGCCAAAATTTGTATTATTATTTTCAATATTATCTATATTCACCCTGTATTCTCGACCAGAACACCTATAAGTAGGCCTGAATTGAGGTGAGGGGGTCCAGGGGCGGGGCTGCAGCCCGGGCCCCGCCTTATAAAGGGGTCCCCAAAAGATACCCACTTCCGACATGTAATAAAAAATTAATCTATCAAATAAATAGAATTAACTTTACAGGAGCAAGTGCATTTTTTGATATATTTATTTGCTAATAATTTTGTATCCATTTTTTCGTAACAGTAAAATAACGAGTTTCGTAAAAACGTACCAGAAATTTATTTTAAGGTATAACGAGTAGTCGGAATCTACGTTTTTAGGAAATGCCATTCAATGTGTGCGCGTGGCTAGACGCGCAATACACGCACAGACACTATCCTTTTATGAAAATCTTTGGTTAAAATTTGCTAAAAAATTCATTGTTTGAAATTATATATGTATAATTTCTTTTTGGCATCGAAAATTCTACCCATTATTATCTCTATGATATTTAGTTTTGTTTTCATTAATTATATGTTAATTCGCGAATTCAAAATAATATAATTAAATTAAATTAAAGAAAATTTAGTTATCCTATAAATCTGATCATTTTGTCATTTCCGAAAAGGGCCCCTAATATTTCGGTAGCCCCGGGCCTATCATACACTTAATCCGGGCACTGAATAGAAAATCGTTGTGAATCGGTTTAGAAAGAAATGAAAACAATTATGTTTTAAAAACATTTTATACATATAAGGATAGTAATAATGAAATATTTTCTAATATTACTAGCGCTTTTGAATATGATGATCGGCTAATATCAGATACTTTTGAATGAAAAGAATAAAAGCAATAAAATAAAATTGATATTTAAGCGGCTGACAAACAGAATGTGTAAAATTAACCGGATCTTTCATTCAGTAGTTTCCAGATGCTTGGCGCAATGTAATTATTTTATTACCTCTTTTTTCAAATTTTTTTATACAAACATTATGAATAAAAGTACAATGTACATAAATGAAATAGAGACCAATAAAATAAAAGAAATCGGATTATCCAATAAGATTTTTAATCTCCAGATATAAGTTTGGGTACCTAAATTTTTATTTAAACCTACGCGACTACGCTCTACGCGAAAAATGTATACAATACCGTGAATTATCGACGTGATATGCGCCTTTATAAATATGTACATTTATCTGCGCTTATATGAAATAATTTTTCGTGACTGCGATGGAAAAAATCTATTGTAGAAGGGAGGAATCGAACAAAGTTTTCAACCGAAGGAGAATAATAGAGAAAAATTTTACCTTTTTTTTTTTAAATTAAATTGTACAGTACCGCGGTTAGCTAATCTGCACATTTATACGCGCGTATTTATTTATTAAGCACGTACAAAATTTTTTTATTATCTCCCCTTGACTAATTATTATCAGTCGTCAATTTTTTCAAATTTTCATGTTTGTAAATGCCAAGGTTTTCAACCCGATCACATGAGAGCGACGATAAATCTCCTAATATGTATAATGCTCCCCACACGTATATATATATATATCGGGTATGCAAACCGCTCGTCTGGCCTTATTAAAATCCAGAACAACTAGTGAAGTGAACAATTCAAAGCCGCATATTGGTTAATTGACTGTACCTTCTTGAATAGAGATATTTTTGACTTACGCCCCTACCGAAAATTGCCTATTCAGAGAGGAAGTTAATTTTTGAAATGGAATACGGTATTTTTTTTTTGTTTTATGTGAATTCCAAGTTTACTTTGGAAAATAAAAAAATTTTCTTCGAAACATGTTTTCTGAAACTTTGTTCCCCATTTCGGAGAAAGTCTAATTAGAGTTTAAAAAGCACAGAATTGTACTGAAAAATTATTCGAAATTTACTATCAGTTATACAATTTTTAATTGAACATTTTCGCTTAATGTGTAAAATGTTGTCTCTTAAATCTTTTTGAATATAGCGCAGTATTTTACTGGTTATGGAATTTAACGTGCGGTTATGTTTCTTGTGTTCTTTTGTTTGTTATAAACAACGTCAGTAATTATTAATGATACTAATATACTATTCTTATCATTCTGTCTATCTTCGTGTAGCGCTGCTGATAAAACTTCCTATTTCATTTCGACAATTTGCAGCCATTTCATTTAAATGAAGTTTCCCTTCCCCTCATCGTTAAAGACAACTCCTCTTCACTGTCCAATTTAATTCTTTTCCGTCATAAGTCCGGACTCCACTTACTAATCTGAACCTCCTTCTCCTTCCGTGCCTCTAACCATAGTTGCTGCACATGGCACGTAAATCTAATTTAGTAATAATAATAATAACGTATCTTGCGTGTTTTCGTATTTTTTTTTATTATTGAAACAGTTACTACAAAAAAAATCAGAAAATTTAAATATTGCTATCACTCTGACTGTCTCAATGTAATGTTACCGATAAAACCGCAACTTACAATTATGGTTTATTCAAATAAAGAAGCTGTCAAGATGTGGTGTTAAACAGCGAAAGGTGAAAGCGTTTCCTGTACGAATTTTCTCATTCGCGAAAAGTTTCCTCGAGATTATTGCCACGTGTTAAGAATGACGGGATTATACGGAAAAGTTTCAACTCTCCAATACTTTTATGTAAAAATTTTTATACCGCTTAAAACGAAGAAAGGTGTGTTACAGACTAAAGTATGATTTTTCACATGTTTCCCGATATAGCTTTTTTTGTCGTCAGTAGTAGAGTTTTACGATTTGGTTTTTAATATTTGTAACGCTTCGAAACTTACAACTGTATATATTGTCTTAGAATCTGTGGTGGATGTATAATTTTTAGTAAGTTTAATTATTTTGAAACACCAATGCGAGTTAAAGAATCTCGTCCTGGCTTTGGTTAACAAGAAATTTTTGGAGGAATGATTTCACCGTAAATTACCATGCGTTTTACAAAAATTCGTTTATTTACAACGCTCAACGTTTCGGCCAGCCTACACTCATCATCAGAAGCCTTCCGATGATGAGTGTAGGCTGGCCGAAACGTTGAGCGTTGTAAATAAACGAATTTTTGAAAAACGCATGGTGTCTAATGTAAATCATTTTTCTAATCGTATCCACCATGAAAGTTTGAGATATTTAATTAAGAAATTTTTGTTTATTATAAAAGGAAATATTTCTTTTAGTAAAAGTAGGCGCATAACTTCCCTCCGGGGGATCGCACCTTATTGCCGTGTAGGGGTTTACGTGTTCCGATGAAATCGAGAGATATACCGGCGGTAGTGTATTCTACCGGAAGGGCCGCAGAAGCCAGGGAGGTAGAATCCCATGATCACTGGCAGCAGAGCGAGCATCATTACTGGATACAGGCGCGATGCATCCGGCGAAAAACGGTTGTACTCCAGACATATTTAGTCGTAATTTTTTTATTGCAGAAACGGCTAGGTAACTGCACTGAAGATAGCAACGGAAAATTACTTCAGTACCTGTTCCAAGAAAATAACCACTGTGCAGGACAAAATTAAAAAATTGATCCCGAGTCTCCGGCGTTACTTTGTAGCAGGTATTCCAAGAATACCCGGAGGTAAAACTACGCTGCAGATGTGATTAACATAGGTACTTGGAATGTACGAACTCTATATGAACCTGGGAAATTAGCAAATGTGATTTTTGGGATGCGCCGATTAAAGCTTCATGTACTTGGCCTGAGTGAAGTAAGATGGCCTGGGGTTGCAATAACGATCAATAAAGTATGGTACAACAGAGTTGATCGAGTATTATTGCTACGACTGAAAGCACACCCAGTAGACATCAACATCATATAATGCACCTACGGCCGAAGCAACGGATGACGAATTAGAATCATTTTATACAGATAAAGAAAAGCAGTACTTAAAAATTCCATTTGGACTGGATATAAGAAATGACCGGCGAGATATCTTAGTTCAATTTTTCCAGCAAAAGGAATTAACGATTAATAAAATTCAAACTACCATCTAGAAGGCTATATACATTGAAATCGCCAAGCGATACACCAGCAGCAATAGTTTGAAATCAAATCGACTATATAATAGCCAACACACGCCTTAGGAATAGCACAGTATTAGTAAAGACTATGCCCAGTGGTGATTCAAAATCTACTGAAAACTGAAATACGGATAAAATTAAACAGAATCAGGAAGAGCCAAAAGTCAAGCATAGACCCCTACAGTTGCTAGAAAATCGATAAATCCAAAAAAAAAAGGTGGAAAAAATTAAAAAAGTAAAATAGAAAATATAGGAACACCTAACGACAAAAGGGAAAGAGGAATCATAAAAAATGGATGATATTGGAAATACATATTAGAACTAATGGAATATAGAAGGAATAACAAAAACGATCTATTCAAATATAAATAAATTTACAGAATTATCCAGGAAAAGGTAGCACAAGCAAAGAAAGAAAGGTTAAGCACAAAATGCAAGGAAATCGAACGATACCAAATCAAACATGAGATGAATTTAATGTGCACAAGGGAATAAGAGAAATGACACACATTTATAAAAAGAGACATGTAACCGTGTACAGATGGTGGCGAAATTGTAATTGAAACAACTGTAAAGACGAACATGTGGGAAAAATATATAAAAAATCTCTTTAACGACCAGGAAAGAGAGTTAGCCCAACAAGATGAAACAGATACGCTGTTAATTCTAGAATCTGAGGTGGAAGCAAGCTAAAGTAAGAAAAGCAACAGGACGATCCGATAACATACAAGTTGAACTGACGAAAATTTTGGGACCTACAGCAATTGAAAAGATGACTAACTTCGAGAATTTAATTTACGGTAGCAGGAAAATGCCTGAAGAGTGGTTGGAGTCTAGCTTCACGGTCTTACCAAAAAAACCTCCAAATGCGTTTAAGTGTGATGACTATAGACTGATAAGTTTTACGGGTTATTCTTGGGCATAATTCATCGACGAATATCAAAAAAAATGCGAAGAAAATATAATGTGGAACTACTTTGGATTTCGCAATGATATGGGAACACGAGAAGCACTATTCTGCATGCAAACATTGATATAATAATCACTTGATTTTCAGAAACCAGTCTATATCTGCTTTACTGATTTTATTAACGCAATCGATAAAGTATAACACGCGGAATTAATGAAAACATTAAAAAATATTGCCGTCGATGATGCAAATTTAAAAATTTTGCAGTCCCTTTACAAAAATCAGCATGCAATAATAGACGATCAACTGAGACTGGAGTAATACCAATATGGAGAGCTGTTAGTCAAGGCAGTGTGCTTTCTCCGATATTATTTAATTTGTTTTCTCAGCTGATTTGCACAGGCTTTAGAAATACGGGACAAAGGAATAAGAATTGGCGGAGAAAATACGTTTTGCTAATGACACTGCACTGCTGTCGGAGAGTATTGAGGACCTACAGGGACTACTGAATTCAACTGCCTTTGAAAGTAGAAAAAAAAAAAGAGCTCAGCGTAAACATCAAGAAAACCAAGTTCATAGTGGCCTCAAGACAACCAGTTGTAAATAAAAAACTATCCCTTAATGGTAAGGAAATTGTTGAACGGGTAGGAAAAAAAGTATCTAGGCTATTGGATAACGGAAGATAATCACCCTGACATAGAAATAAGAACGCGCATCGGGATATTTATGAACCTGAAGAATGTACTTCGCGACAGAAGATTAAATCTGGAAATCAAGAAGAAGGTGTTAAGATTTTATGTATGGTCCGTACTCCTATATGGGTGCGAGACGTGGACAATAAAAGGATATATGGAAAAGCGTATTTCATCATTCGAAAAGTGGTGTTATCGCCGGATCTGGAAGATAGCATGGATTAAAAAAATGAAAGATGCGGAGGTGTTACAATTGATGAAAACGGATCCCCGGTGTACTAATGGACATAAATAGCAAACGAAAAACAAATTTCCTTGGACATTTTGTAAGATGACCAACATATCTCACCTTCTGCAAACAATATTGATGGGAGCGGTAGAAGAGAAAAGGGGACGATAAAAAAAAAAAAAACAGGGATATCTCTGCTCCAAAATATTAAGACACGGACTGGAGTTACAAAATTAGGAGAATTATTCTAGGTCGCAAGAAGTCGAGACGCAGTTCGTCAAATGGTGGGGTCCATGAAAAGTGGTTAAACCCGAATCGAGTCGCACGAAGAAGAGGAATCCGTGTAAATACCGTTCCGGATACTATTTGACGGTAAAACGAATAAGAAGAAAAAAGTTGAAATTTACGATCGGCGATAAATTCGAAAACAAAGAAAAATCATATATTTGCTCTGGAAAAAAATCGTAAATTGCATTGTGAAGTCTATGCGTAACGGAAACATTTTCTATAGATTTCCATTTGTTTCCGCTATTAGCGCTAGTCGCTAAATAAAAATTTATTACACCGCGCCCCTTTCGTTTTATTACGATCTTCGTATTATTTTATTTTATTTATCGAGAACCGGTCGAATCCCAAAATACTAAATTTAACTAGTTTCTAGCGAATACTATATATGTGGAAAATTGGAACGCCACATTACAAAAATGTGCAGCTTTCTTCACAGCAGCGTTGAATGAAAGTGTGAACGATGCGAAACCGTAAAAGCTCAGTCTAGCTTTTCTGATTTAAACGGCCTCAACATGATAATAGTCTTCCCGACGTCTTGGACTTTTTCGTAATTCATCGAGTACAAAATTATCACAGAAAATGCAGAACTGTTATTGATCTCTCACCTGACCACGTCCCTGTACTTGCTGTATTAGAAGTGGATCCTAAGAATATATCCAGACAGCGAGGACTTGTGAACAAAACTACTAATTGGAATCTCTTTTCTCAAATAATGGGGGAAAAACAACGAACAATTAAATATAGAACTTAAAAGTAGTGACGACATCGAACCGACTGTTAAAAATTTTACGAATCTTACTGAATATGCATGCAATATTTCCCGCTAGCTGCAATACGAAAAAAACGACAAATCATTCGGTTTCGGTACAAATAAGAAAGCCAATACGCAAAACTCGAACAGCTAGACGAAAAAGGCAACAGACTCGTCATCCGTTCTTAAAGAAATTATATTTATACAACTGCAAACGAAACTAAGGAATAAAATTAAGCAATATAGAAATGAAACGATGTACCAGCTGATAGAATCCATGTAACAGATCTTTGTGGAAGAATGGAAACTACTAAATGAAACAAAAGAATCATACCATATGAAAATTAACTATAACTAGGTTAAAACTAACAAAGACAAGGACATTCGCAAAATACCTCGGCGATGTTATTACCCCACATCCCAATTCTTATAATACACAATTCGGATCTACACAGTGTTCGTTAAATAGAACTTGTCGTCCTCAAGGGACTATCAAATTCTTTACTCCAGAAGAGGTATTTAAATGTATCTATAATGCGCCATTGCGGAAATCGACCGGACTAGATAATATTACTGGTGAAATTTTCACACCAAGGAAGTCGGCGATTATGCTACATTTTTAATAGAACATTATTAACCGAATAGTTCCCCAAAACCTGAAAAAAAAAACCGTAATAATTATGCTGCATAAACCAGGAAAAATATCGAATTATCTTCATATAGACCTATTAGTCTATTAAGCTCGCTATCCAAGGTTGTTATAGAAAAATTGATACTATCTCGTATAAATTCGATTATAAACAGCAATGATGTAATACCAAACCACCGATTCGGTTGTCGCGCCGAGCATTTCACGATAGATAGACTAGTCAATGCAATTTCCTCAACGCTAGAGAAAAAGGAAGTATGTTCTGCGGTTTTTTTGGACGTTGCCCAGACGTTCGACAAAGTGCGGCACTCTGGACTACTTTACAAGTATAAGTAATTTCTTCCTTCTGATAAATATGCTACTTCAATCATAACCGACCGATCTATAACATTTGTTGTCAAGATCAATGATCCCTTTTCTCCCTTTCGGAAGAGTATAAAGTTTTACCATCAGTATCACAAAGTAGTCTATTGGGACGACCCCTATTATAATATTCTATCTACATATCCGATCTACCAGTTTATAATCAAACTATACTAGCAACACTAGCTGATGAAATTATTGCATCGCATGCAAATAATTCCGTTCAGAACCATTTAAACCGAACAGTCAGGTGGGCACAGCTACGGAGAATAGTTCTTAATCCAGACAAGTGCCGACACATTACATTCACAAGCTGAACAACTGAATGTCCAACGATAAAAGTTAATGATAAAATAATTCCGCAAGTTCATCTCATACGGTATCTTGGAATGTACCTGAACCGAAGGCTTACATGGCGCCTTGATGTGACACAAACTGGACAGGCCGTCGTTGCTCGCGCTAGACTATTGCATCCATAATTGGGACGCAGATCAGCATTGAAACACGAAAAGACGTATTTATTTAACCTTGATTGCGTCGTTTTGCCGATATGGTTTAGAATTATATATGGTTCCACATGTAAAAATAATCTTAACGGAATTCAACAGCAGCAGTAGTCGGGGAGATACTTTGTACAATTACGTCGCCATCGCAACATTACATAATGATTTAAATGTGCCATTTGTCCAAGAGACTTATCTCCACCAGTATCACAAATTATTCGATAAATTCCAACATAGCAGTAATCCCAACATCAACAGAATGTATTCCTATGGACTTCCAGATAATCCGTCTAGATGACTAAGAAAGAAGTGGTGATGCCGGGACACTCTCACGATTATCTTACAACTGAAAAAGTTCACACACGATGTATCTTTTTTCCAACATATCAATAGTTTATTTCCAGTTATTATATGCATATAGTTAGTTATTATCGTATTTACAGATTTATTGTATCTCAATTTAGTGTCTCATTGGGGAGACAATAAATTAATATTAAATTTAAGTTAAGATCACTGTTATTGATGTTAATATTACCGGTACAATAGAAAGAGGAAGAAGAAGAAAAAAAAAACAGATTTAAACATGCATCAAACTTAAGTGACAAAAGTTTACACCCACACCGATTGTATTGATTTATTCAATGAATCTGCGAACTCTTCTTTGGTATTACAATTTTACCGATTATACAATTATTTAAAAATGAGTTTGTCGGATCACGCTCGGGTTGTTGTTTAGATTAGTACAGGCGTGTACTTCATCGCAATAGTTTTCCGATTTGTTATTGACCATATTTTATTTATTGCAATAATCTTTTTGCATTGCTAACGATTTTTTTTTTTTTTCGTTTTTTACGGATATTCATTATTAATTAATGTATTTTTCTAATTTTTGTATCATTTCACTTTTATTTTACTTATATTAATTATTAACAGCTGGTAGCTTCGCTCAGATTTATTCCGAAATCAAAGTATTCGTGGGTTTTACAAACATTTAAAAATATAACAATAAAACGTAGGTCTAGCATGTACGAATAGGTAGCCGCCGAGGCTCAGAAACTGGCACTATGTTGATGATGAATACAAAAATTTTAACGTTAGTATAATGCTGCGATCATGAAGCTAGTGTTTCGAAACGCGTAAGCATAAAAAAAATTTTCAAATATTTCATCATTATTATTTCACAAATTGTTCTATATTATTGTTCACTTTATTTAATATTCAAAATAATGTGTTTAAAAAACTTCAATAACAAAAGTTACAAATGGTTCACTCAGTTTTGAAGGTTTTTTTAGTTTTCGTATTATTTGAAATCCCGCCCTGTAAAATATCGTGAATAAATGTATTTCATTGCGAAATTTCAATTTACTATTTAGCAATGGTAAGTGAATTATCATTTAATTTATAATAAAATCTATAGAAGAAATTTGATCGTTAACTTGTCTCCACATCCGAGTCTTAGCGATTTTAAAAACCGTCTACTAGTTTTTACGAATTTCTAAAACTCGTTGTTGGAACCATCTCCTAGAACCCGGTTACATATGGACATACACGAATGGCTCATTTTATAATATTATACAGATTAACCGAGCTTTGCCAGGATCTAAACTTGCAAATCAATCAATGAATTAAAAAAACTTCACAAGAACATTTAGCGGTGGTAATACGCTAGACAAAAACTACATTTTTCGTGCACTGCATTATTCGTTTTTATTCCCGCGTTACAAAAAATAAAAACAAATTAAGCTAGAAATATTAATAAATTATAATTTGATAACTCTACAACGAGTGCCCCTGTTTATTTAAATTAGTATGATACTTAAGTCCATCATCTAAAGCAATATTTTTCATAGCGAAATAAAGTAAATTAATTTATTATTTTATATCAAACGCTAAAATTACGATGATCACTTATTATTAGTGGTCACCTCCCGATTGAAATTGCTTATTTCATAGAATTTTCGTAACGAAGGTACCTCAACCAGTCGATTTATCTAAAATCCTCTAATATATACCTTCTTAAATTTCATAAAAACGTTAAAGCCGTTTCTGAGAATCCAATTACATATAAATATATATATATATACAATTTTGTTCGTATCATAAAATCATTTATTTTTAATAGATTATATCTGTTTTTCTTTTCGTAACCGCACTTTTAAATAAAATTATGAAATTTAGATTATTAATTTTTGTACTACTTTTACGTTGTTCTAATTCTTTCCTAGTAGAGTAATCGAAGGTATTTTTGATTGCGACCGTGCCGATTTTCCATAATTATCATACGTTCTCGCGCATATCCGTTGAAAATGCGCTATATTTTTACAATACTTCTAACTATAGACGGACATGGGGTCAATTTTTCTCTCGATTTTAACTACTTCGCAGGATTGTTGTTTAAATTTTTCATAGAAAATCTGCAAGCAGAGAAATATATATAATTTCCAGGCGTTATGTTCTAAGTTTTTGTACCTGTATAGAAAACGGTCTAGCTACAAACGATCTTTTGACATTAAAAATATTGCTAACGGATTCTGGATAAAAGTAAACTGCGCAATCTATTATAAGACGCAAATTGAAATTCAACGAAGATGTGACGAAATATAATGGAAATGACACATGGTCATCCGGTTACCTTTTCCTGTCTCGGACAATCGATTTGTTTGTTGAGGAGAGGCATTGTCGGGCGAGACGATAACTTCCAGCAAAGAACCTTCGACGCGGGAAAATAAAATGAAAACTGGCGCAACAAGAAGTGATTGCTTATTGCCGTGGACGGGGCAGATTGTAAGCGAATTTATCTACATATATGTAAATACTCGTATTTAATACGGTGATTCTCTCATTGCGTCTGTATTTCCTGTAGCACAATTTTGACGTAATAAGATGTAAATTCGAATCAATCGCAAACTTCGTATTTTTGTAATTCAAAAAGACTTCAATTTGAATATTTCAGCCGTGTTATAATAATTCGACTACCCTATTTAAATTTATAACTAAATCCGCATTATAATATTGTTTCTTACGCGCCGATCCGGGTAATCGTGAAACTTGTTTTGTAATGTATACTGAATCCAGATGCTTACGGTATAAATGACTGTTTTCTTTTAAAACCTTTTACATCAGATGACGATTTTAGATGTTCAAAATCCAATTCAAACTTCGAACCGGACATGTTCAAACTTGGGAATACGTAATTTGTAACGTTTCCATAACTTATAATATTTACATAGATTTAGGCGCGGACGATGGAAACAGTTTACTTGAATGGTGCGGCGTTACACGGTTTTAGGTAGATCAAAGTTTTTTTCGAAGCAATCTCTAATAGACACTCCCTTTCTTTGAAAAATTCCCCCAACATATTTCTCTACAACTTTTTTATTGCAAATTCGCGAACTTCAAGCCTACTAGTATCTGTATTTGGATTACGTCACCTCGATCCGAGTGCTCACAGCGAAAAAATAGAGACTTGTTTCCTTTGAACGAGGCAATGTCGCTCCCTTAGGACGAGTGAGGGTGGAGCCAGTGGCGGATCCCCGGAGGGAGTATAGGAGACATTTCTCCCTCCAAAGAACCAAAGCCCCTATGAAAAAATTTGATTTAACAGAGAAACTTAATTTATGCTATAAAAGATTTGTAGAAATAATACCTATGGATTTTAATAATTAATATTTAATACTGTTTTCTAGTAAAAGTATTAATGTTACGTTTTTATTTTAATTTAAACCCAATTGTCATCGATCTTTTGCCTATCTTATTTATTTTTAATTTTCATTTTGTAATTTTAATTAAAAATAGCTCAATGAGAAATATATATATATATATTTAAACTTGCTCACGGAGAAAGAATTCGGATCGGATTACTAACAAAAATAAAAAAGAAGTAAAGTGTCTAATAAGAAATACTATCTTTCTTACTATTTCTAAACTACCATATTTAAGGTATAATTTTATAATTTCGTTTTATCCCCCCCCCCCCCTATAAAAGTAAAACAAAATTTAAATTAAACTGTAATAATTACGCATTTTTAAAGCGTTTTTAAATTCCTGAAGAGATCGCTATTTGATTTTCTTTATGAAGCAAGTTCTCAAATCTACTGCCTACTGCAGTAGATATTACGTAATTATATAATCCCCTCCCCCCAATGTCTTTCTGGATCTTCCCCTGATGGAGCTGCCAACACATTAGCTTTCAACAATTGATTCAACAGCAGTCAGTGTGTGAATCGGTTGATGTCGCGGAGGCCAATGCGAGAAAAAATACTCTATCTTGTATAAAATATCCCTCTTTTCTATACGATAAGAATCATCGAAACCATTTTTTGATATTCAAACGCTGCTCGAGAATGCACGCACCGAATTCTTGTATTTACGTTCGGGCCGGGTTTTTTCTACCGCAACGGTCGAACTGCTAGGGAAGTGATCGGGTCGATTCTAAAGAGTCAAAATGATTTATAAATAATGGATTTCAGTCACGTGAAAGATAATATGGTAAATGTCGTACCATTTGAAAGAATGGTCATATTGTCCGAGATAAACAAATATAAAAGGGTCGCGAAATTGGCGAAGATAGCTTTTTTTTTGGTTATACTGCGCCTCAGAATCATGGATAATAATAAAGCCGACTATTGACGCCATTGAAAGGTAGCGTTGTCGCCATATTACATCACGGACACTTAATGAGTCTGTATTACTATTTTTTTTTTTTTTTTTTTCTTTTTATTTCATTTATTATATTTCAGTCCGAAAGACATTTTTTGTAACTGCGAGGCTATGGCGGCACGTGTATCATCCGGTTTACATGATCTTGCCTAGTTTGTTTGTTTTAATGAATTTGAGTGTTCATTGTAGTTGGACAGTGGACAATATTGCTTTATCGGGGTTGTCAGATAAGCGTGGGCAATGTCCAAGTATGTAATTGATTTCTGGTGAAACGGGCTGCAAGCAAAAAAGACACATTACAAGAAGAGAGGCATGTTCAAAGAGGTAATCGTGTGACACACAGAAGTATGCCCGATTCTAAGCCTGCTCAGAATCGAATATTCCCTGCGTGTCATTTCGAATAGAGCCCACCACGACGCTCTGTATTTGGTTTGATGACCTTTAGCCATGCAATGACAACCAAAGCTGCCTCCACTTATTCGAATAATATATATGCGGGAATTCGGATATAGTTCACGAAGAAGGTTCAGCATTTATGTTAATAGGGGTTGATAGCATTGCTCTAGCAGCCGAATCTGCCCGTTCATTCCGTGGCACTCCAGCATGTGCAAGGAACCCCCACGATAACACCACCACGCAGCCTAATTGTGAGATCTATCTTATTGTGTGACTTATCTTTGAACACAGAACACTTTTGTTGGAAAAAGTGAGGACGAACTCGATTGCCACTAACGAGTCCCCGTAATCACAACAGCGTTTCGAGGTGGTGCTTTTCTGGGTATTCGGGATATTGAAGACAAAAAAAAAAAAAAAATGCCATACATTTTAGCCTCTCGAACATCGTAAAGACAAACTGCTTAGACTCCATCGTTGCTTAGATAGACGCACGAAGTAGGAGAGGGCCGATCTTGTGGGTTCATCTCGGCTTTGTGTACCTGATGTGTGAAATTGCTGTATTTTTCTCTTTTAACGTCCATTGCTTGTTGCATGCGTTTCAATTAGCGATAAGTCGGCTATTACATGGCGGTCATGTGTTTCCTATGAACGATTTAATGCAATAAAAATTGTAAGGAGGGTTATCATCACTCTTGGTAGTAATGGATCATTAGCATAGGATGGATGACATGCAAAACGGAGGAAGAGTAGTGGCTAAGGACCCAATGAAAAAGGTCGTGAAATTCACAAATGTAGGATAATGATGGGGTCCCCGCTAAAACGCTCAATAAGGGAAATGTTTGATGTACCCCGAGAATAATACGTAAAGCTGAGCGATGGATAGGGTCTAAGTATTTCAGAAGCGGCTGGCCGAAGAATAGGCTTGGCATCCCCGTATGTTAGCTTAATAAGGATTAACGCCTTATAAATTGCTAACAATAATTTAGGCTGTTTTGGTCAACAGCCTAAATAAAAGCTCTCTCAATAGATATCTATCAAAAATTTAAAAAATTTTCATCCACATCGAAAAAAATTATGAATATATACCGAGAGACAAGCAGACGGATATGGTTACAAAGAGTTTAGATATTATATATTGGCGGAGGTTATATCTAAGAAATAGCAGAAGCGTTTGGAAAAAAGAAATCACTGAGAATATACATATGTAACGATGAAGAATACCCCCAGCGGATGGTTTCGAACATCGTATACTTGATACGAGCGTAGCTTACTAAAAAAAAAAAAAAAAAAAAAGTCCCACCACAACCTTTTACAGGCAAAAAAAATAGTCGCCGAGGAATACTGCACCCCGTATCCAATGATTAATGTACCACTTGATATCACTGCGATATTTCTGTAATAATTTTGGAACCACAGCTTATGATCCTGGAACTTACTTCTTTTCAAGCCGGGTCACGATAACAGTGTGTAAACAGAACCGTTGGAAAACAGCTTAGAAGGATTTTTTTGGATTTCCCTATGTCTCGCGACATTTTATTCTATTTCTTTTATTTTTTTTTTTTTTGTATTTCGAGACTTTTAGACCACACCTATGCTTTAGGTAAAACAAGTGTCCCACGGACCATTAATACGGCGGAAGTAAGTCCTTTTCATAGTGTACACGTAGAGGGGGGAGGGGTTATTTCTCGTTTTCGGATGATCTTCCGGATGATTTCTTTGATTGTCACGACCGAAATTTATTGTCAGACATTAAGCATATATATACTGAGGCAGAACGGAGATCATTTTCGTTGCAATATGCACAAGCCTCGAAGATACGGCTAAAAGAACGATACTTTTATTCACCCTGTGAGATCGGCTTACCTTCCATCGCTGCGAGTAATTTTAAGCGCGAATTAATTTTTAAGTTCTTCACTGAGGAAAAAAAGTGATTGTCTTGAAAAAGCTATATAATAAAGTAAAATATATTTACACGTAATTCCTGGACACATTTCGAAGCTTAATTACCAGCGCAGAATATGACAAATGTTCACGAAAAACGTGTCGGAATTATATGTATATTTTAATAAGGCTACTTTCATTAATATTGTAAATGATCTACGTGAACAAATTTCATCTTAATAAAGTTTATAATAAACGTTTCGAAATGGAATCGCTTCTTCGCTCGTACCAAAGTTGTTTTTTTTTGTTTTTTTTCATTATTTTCTCCGGCTCCCGAAGGATTCCTCCCCCCACCAGGCGCAGCACCCTAAACGGATTATTATTAATTTGTCCGTTTCCAATTTTTAATCATTACTAATTTCGGGCGCTAATTGAGACGGACCGCCGTCATTTCAGATTACAATTTCATCTTTGCATTTTCGCCCTCGCTGCCGCTAACGATTCGTTCTCGTTTCTCGGCCGAAATTTCGGAGAAAGCCGAGCTAGGTCTAATAAAGATAATTAAAAATAACGCGTTATACTGTTTACCCGGTCGCTTGTTTTCAAGCAAGAAACGGTTACAATTAACGCGGCAACGAGCTTTCTTCGTCAGATATTTATTAGATGGACTTTTCAAAGCCGCTCTCAAACGTAATAACACTTATCTCGCAAAGCTATTCCGAGAGCCGTTTTCTCACGAAGCTTTTACGGCAATAAGCTTTTTCAAGCGGGCACAGCGCTATACTGGATCCGAGTTTCGGATTAGCGCAAAACCAGAGCAACACCTCTCTTTTCTTAGTCTAATTTGTTCTTTCTAAAGCAACATGTTTCCTAGCCAGACGTTGTTGATTTTTTCCCTTCTCCCCCGGATAACCGTTAGAGCAGATAAAGTGTTAACCTATAGATTTTTGTTACTTTTCTTTTTTTGCCGAAAAACGAAATAAACAAGTAACGGAGAGTTATCATTTTTATGTTTTCCGCACATTCTTTATAAAATTTCCATCGCGTTCTATACTTAAAAATGGCTGCCATTTTAAGCTCAAAAGAGCTTGCAGAAGGCGATGGCACCCAATAAACGATTATCGCACTTCCGTAGAAACGCTGTAATAATTACTATAATCCGAGACCTATTCAGAAATTCAATATCCGGGATGATCTGTTCCTTGGGCTTCCTAATTAGTGCGTCTGTAGCACCTTGTCGCTGTCCATTATCACAGTTTTTCCTTCACTTTCTTAGTTTTTGACCGGATCAGTAAACTGAGCCTTCTACTTCTAATCACATCTGGTGCAGGGTCGGCATGCCCAATAAGTAAAGTCACAAATTACATTTCTGTCATTTCGCACCAGATGATCGGTCGACTTGACCAGTCTACTGCGTTCGTATTTCATGTGTTTCGTTTCAGTTTATTTGTAACTATCTATTTTCGAGAGTTTTATTCTTTTATAATTCGGTATCGGGTACATTTAAAAATTATTATTAAGCGGAAACAGGTGTCTCGTTTATGATTGACCGAAAGAGCGAATAGCCAAAATTTTAACGTTCACGTATAACTATAATTTAACTGTTGATTCTAAGCCAGAATTCCCGGAAATGAAAGAGTTGACAGTTGACTCAACTATCACGCAGCTTCCAGATCGTGGAATCGTCAAGACTCTACCGATATATCGAGAACATCATCCTATAAAGATGAGAAAAGCGGGAAAAAGAACAATTTTCGACCACCTTATTTCTCCAAACTATCAAGAAGTCTGTCTAGCAACCCTAGACAATACTTTGTGCTTAGCGACTCTTGCATCTAGGTCACGTGTGTATGCACTACAGTTAATTGTTGAAAATCCCCGGCTGCATATTGATGCGTCCAAGTTGCCGCACTTTCTTATGCAATGCTCTTGCCTTACAAAATTCGCGGGGTTTACAAACCTGTATTCTGCCCTCTCGAATTCAAAGGCCAACATTTAAGTTTATAAGAAATAATGGCTTATCATACAACCTAAAATTTATGCAATATTCTCGTTATTCAAAAAAAAAGTACATAAAAATAATATTACAATTCCGCTGTTTAATTAATTCGCAAATAAATTTTATATGCATACATACACTACAAAGAATTTCTTATTTCGAAACTGAAATATGTTAGCACTGCATGCGAACTTTTTGTGTAGTTTGGGGCTAAAATTTTATGACACCGGTGAAAGCAAAAGCGTCGTCGACTCCGCACTGGAGTAACGAAGAGAAAACAATTTATGTAGAACTACGCATAAATTTGGTTAATTTAGGTTTTCGCATTTCCTTTCTCGAAAAACTCAATAGCCTTGCATAAGGGTGAACAATTTTTTGCTAAAAAATAAAAAGAATTTTAAACACACGCCTTCTTCTTCAAGGTCTCACTTAATTACGAGTATGAGTTTTACCTCTAAGATTAACAGCGTGATTGAGGAGAGCAAGGGGAAACCGCAGCGTAACCTACCTTTCGCGCTGCCGACCAACGTAAGGCAGATTATCAGTGACGAGACGAACCAAGACGACTATACTAACTTTGATGTGGTTGTTCGCCAGCTATCTTTGCGATGCTAGCGAACACGCACGACTACATTTGCAACTGACTATAGTAGCTAGTTACAAATGCAGTTCCCCCGTAGGTGTGCCTATTATATACTGACCGGCGCATTCATCACCCGATATATAAAAAATTACGGGACAAATGTTAAACTTTTTGAATAAACATTAATTGCTACATAGAGCTCTGATCGTGTTACCGTTAAAGTAACGCGACAAAGAGAAAATTACGAATTAGCAGAAGAAATTAAGGGGGAAAATGATAAAGAATTCACGTCGAGAAAACGCAAAAAAATGTCAATTTTGAACTGTCTTCGATTTAATAAACACGATAATAAATATGAATATAGTTCATTTGTCACAATTGCAAGCGAACATAAGAGTTTCGTGTTTATATTTATAATCGTGTGTCAGTGTGCATTTTGTGCTCGTTCTTTTTATCTGCTAGACAGAAAATACGCCTATTTATGAAAATTTAAAGTAAAAAAAAAAACGGCAGCCAGTTCTTTTTCAGCGAAAAATATCTCAAAAGTCGTATGGCAATCTCAACACTCTATATGCTTCTTGTACACACCATTTATAACGATTATATAAGGAAACTGACGTTTTACTTACATAACAAACATAACTGAACCGGGCGAACTCACAGTGACAAATAATACACAAACACATCATAATATGTACATATTGCTATATTCTTAGCTTTTTATTACGAGCTATGTTTCGCCTTAACAATAAAAACTGTTTACTTTAATTCAACTATCGTTCATTTTTCCTACTAAATGAGACAAACTCTGATAAAAATATATGTTCATGTATAATCTCAATTTCTCGAACCCCGTTAATACCCCCGGATTTCTCCACCTTTTGATACATGTGTAATCGACTTTTCATATATGTTCTTTAATCGATTTTTATATCGACTTTAAAATTGTTAATTCGAACTATATGAGCACTTGTATTTTCTATACTGACCTCGGTGTGATTTAGAATTTTGTTCTGAGTAATATATTTTGCGTTGTTTTATAAATTTCAACTGATCATCTATGCCCGAAAACATTTCTATGTAGTATAATCGTTTATACATTTAAATTGATCTGTTATACTTACAATTAAATATAGTTTTACATTTTAACAATACGTTAAAGGATTCTGTATTAAGTAAAAATTTCTGTTGAATAAAAGTTCTTCTACTCCAAAACTCAGTATCCATGCTCCCCTTTCATCGGTGCTTCTTACATTATCTCATACCCTTCTGTTTCCCTTATTCCTACCCTCGAATTATTTTCTATTCCCTGTATCCTTGAACGTTTAAAAATAAGAAGAACTTTTTATTCCATTTCTTGGGCCAATGTTCTCGTTTGACAAACATTAAGCAAAAAAAGAAAAGGAAAAAAGAAAAAAGGAAACGTTTTTCCTTTTGTTTCCCTAATGTCGGAAAAAACAAATATTAAAAAAGACAGCAGGTCCTCCGAGGAAATCTTACTCAAGAAGAGGAATTCACCAAAGAATAAACCGCATGGTGCCGTACTTTTCGGTAAAAGTGGTTCACAGCGATACGTACAACTTTATTTCTATACCGCAGTTAATATTTTGGTTAAATTTCGCAGGTTTGTATTTCAACGGCCGATCTATTATTTAGGGGAGTGTAAAAAAATAACCAAATCGCATAAACTAAAAACAAAAGTAAATAACTTGCGAGTAATATTTCCAGTCAGTATGGTTATAAAATGTAAACCAAATATATCGTTTCGTTTGGGCGTTATTTACGAGGATTTCAATTTCATTAAATATTTCAGTTACGATTTTAATTCAATTTTTGTTGGAACGGAAATAGGAAAGAAAAAAATTAAAATGAACAAACCAAAAACAAAACTAACTAATCACTCAAAATGTGACAATTAAAATCGCAAGTGGCAGTGAAATATTTCGGCCGTTGTCGATACCGAAGTTGACAATAATAAATCAAAATGTATAACTCGGGAAAGGCAACAAAGGCATAATGAAAATAAACGACACTTCGACTAATAAATAGAAAAAGTCGAACAACGAGGACGGAAAAGCGCCGCTTCGGACAGGTGCAATGATGGAAAATGAAGCGGATGCGCGGATAAATGAATGTGTAGGCGAAAAATGAAAATGAGCCTGATCTCGTTAGTATTAACGACTCCATTCCGGGAAAAGCTTCCCGTCTCTTCGATATCCGCTAATGGCGGCAAGTGTTGAAATCGCCAGCGGACCAACAACTTTTCGACAAAGTTTAAATCTGTTGAGCTACTCGCAGGAGTGACCGATGTAACATTAACTACCGTAAATCTGTCCGCCGACCACCGAACACGAACCGAGTTTTTCTTTCACCGAACAATATGACAGAATATTGTTAATTTTTGACAATATTATTCAAACACGAATCCACCTTCTCGTCAATCATCGTTTCTCAGCAGCCGTTTAAGAAAACTGTAGGTAAAATGAGAGATACCCAGTTAGACTAAGAAAAAATGGAAGCTCCGATCAGCGATAAATATTTATTCAAAAGAATCACAAGCCCTTTATCGAAAACAAAAATGATTCTGAATGAAAATTGTACTCTAATTAGTGAACCGAATTTTACAAAAATTTTGCTAATCAGAAAACTATGAAAACAAAAAAAAAAAAAAAAAACAAAAAAAGTAAGGGGGAAATCATTATTGATACGCAAAAAACACGACTAATGCGAATGTTAACACTACCGGATACGCTAATGAGAAACGACAACAAAATTAAACCGACCAAGCCGCTTAAAAACCAGGTGTGCAAACCTGTCGTAAATAAAAGTGAAGTTACAATGCGTAATATTAAAAAGTTAGAAGACCGTAAATCCGCTAAGCAGCTCTGATGGAACCGAAAAAGCAATAAATCCGGTAAATGGAATATTACATAAAATTAGCCAGAAAAAATCTGTGAAACGGAATGATCAAAAATTATATATATAACGCACCGATTTATAGGAAAAGATCAAAAAAGAAGATAAATAAAAAAACAAAACATGTGTAAATTATGGAGCGCCAAAGAACGGAGCCAGGAGGAGACAGAAAATTTTTCACACTTTGATACGCGCTGATTTGTAATAGAAACGTGCCAATTGCTTCGTAAAATCGAAGAAAACAGCGATTAGAGTTGCATGTTGGATGAAGTGAAATAACTGAATTCCCATAAATGATTTAAATATCTAATTCCTATCATTCCAATAAAGAACTTCAGTGATTATTCATAACAATAAACATGCGAAAAAAGGAACTGGGTAAAAAACTAGAAGTGGAGTGAAATAGTAATTGAAAAGAATTCAATAACGATATGTGTCTCGCTTACGTGCAAAATTTATACGAAAAAAAACAAAAAAAACAAAACATTACTGATCAGTTATACACTGATACCCAACATTGTAAATCAATTAACAGACTCTCAACATTCAGGATAAGAACGAATTGGATTACATTCGTAATTGTCAAAAGTCACGATACCTGGAAGCAGATAAAAACAAGATTTATAACGGAAACGATTTTTTAACGTGGAATAAGTTCTTCGCGTAATACATTCGACTCTATTATAGGCTTTATCTTACAAATATCTATGCCGATCATCCGGCAGTTGTTTCAGAGCCTACTAAAGCTAGTAGAATGTAAAATCTGTCATCGTGATCTCTTTGAAAATCGATAGTCCTTCACCGTATCGTTCTACCATCAAAGATGCTAGAGCCTAGCGAAACGAATAAACTCATGCAGTTGCTCTGGCGGAGATGTGCTACACTCGGATCGGAAAATAAAATAAATGAAACCACGTGTGCTCGAATAAAAACTTTTCCGGTAAAAAATACATATCCCGTTACTGTTTAAAATGACAACTGTACAACCTCACCGAAAAACGTTTTGAACTATTCACGGGACTAACATAATCTCATCTTCGACGAACAATCGGAAAGGGTAGGAAAGCTTCGACGAAAAGTTAATTTCAAATTATATCGACTTAATTCGAGAATTTGACTTAAAACCGGCGGCAATTGCAATTAGTCGATTGATTTCAAAAATTTGTTGCGGATTCCGATCACGCGTACTGCGTTTAATAAATCTTTGATTTTCTTTTCAGCCGAAAGCATTAGCGCTTAATCCGTCACATATTACTCTTAATAATTTCCGTGTATATTATATATTTCTATTTTAGTTCAAATCTATTTTCTTTTCAAAATGAATAGAGATATGTAGTTCCAGGTTATTTAAGTTTCCAGTGCAAGTCAAATTAAATGTCTGACGACGGTGGGAAATTTCTCCTATAATTTTGTTATTTTCTTTACTATTTCACCAATGGAATACTCGTGGATACATCGCATTGTTTCTTGCAATCGCACAAAAAACGTTCTCGCGGATTAATCGATTTTTTTTCGCCAACTCCATTTCGATTTCCATTTTGATTAAGAAAAGCGCCCTTTCTCGGAACTCAACATTAATTCAATTAAAACTCGCATAAGAAGAAAGTGGAGAACCGGTACGATGTTGTTTTTGCTAATTTACATACGCGTGTGGCTGTTCACTTGCCCCGATAAGGAACCAACCGGCCGACGCGATAAAGTTATTTCTGTTTAATACGACGGCCGTATGTGCCTCGCATACGCATTGGACTAATTATAATATCTTAATTTAAGCGCCAAAAAAACAAACAAAAAAAAAACAAAAAAAACAACAAAAAAAAGGAAAAAAGAACAACAAAATAACAAAACAACAAAAACTAAAAAATGGAAACTTATAAATTAGAATAAAATTTCCTCCGATAATAAGCTGGAACGCTGAGTGTGGTGAGGGATACCGACAAAACTTCTCATTCAATTGAATGGCCCCAGTAATTCGACGCTGGTCTACAGCTGCAAATGTATGCAAAGTTATTCGAGGGGGGAGAAAGAAAAAGCGCTTATTTACTCGTCTCATAAATTATGCCCCTCCACTCACGCTTCAGCCACTCCGTCCGCAGCCGGTTTTGCATTAAATTCAATCCTTTTCATCGTTTTCCCCTTAAAGTGGCCCAGTCGGTTCACTTCAAATGCTTCAAAAAACGAAAAATGTATATTTACAATTTTTCCCGCTTCTCTCTATATTATGTTCCTACGTAAATTTAATTAAAAATGTATCGCGCAATTTTTTATACTTACCGAACAACGGATGTCTCTAACTGTGCAGGTGATATCGGCTGTTCGCTCAACAATTACAATGACTTTTCGATAAATGTCTCATATACGCTAAATTACTGTCCCGAAATAGCCTTCAGAAATTACAAAAAATAAATAAATAAATTTCCAAAAATTAAACGTAAAACTCTTATAAGGGCGAACGGTTTTGTTAAAAAATAAAATTATTCCGAGGAAATGGTTGGACTGCCCGGGTAATTTGTAACAGTAAAAGTTAATTGAAATACGAAACTCTTCCTGTTTTTGTAGATGTTCGCCGTGGTGACGTACAAAGAACCTCTCGTGCATAGAAACTCGACAAAAGCTCCCAACGGCCAGCCACTCTTTCAGGTCGACATTTGAATCACTTCCGAGAATGACATCGAACCCAGCGACTGTAATTCTGTTAATCAGAAAAGGCAAAATCTCTTTTCATCTCCGTCGCTAAAAACATTTATACATTCTCTGCATTTTTATTGAGCAGCGGCTTTCGGCGACTTCACTACACTGACGCCATTATTTCGACACAGACTGATTCAGATAGAATACTTTATTCGTTTTCGCTTTTTTTTTTCTTTTTCTTTTTTTTCGATAATACAAAAACGCTTTACGACGCTTTTAATTGTCAATGGGACCGATGAAATCAGAAAAATCTAAAAATCCCTTTTTGTTCCTGTTAAAATGCTTACATTCTCTCTGCACTTTTGTTATTTTGAGAAACGTATTTTTCGAGAGTGCTTCATCTTATTCACGATATTCAAAATAGTTGGTGCGAAATAAAATTCCATTGTAATGATCGGTGATATTATTAGAAGAAGATCACCGTGGGAATTTTTAAAAGTTCGTGAAATAGTTCGTAACAACTAGGGGGGTAGCGTGCAGTTTGTGCAAAACCTATTCAAAAAAGTATTAGAAGAATAAGAGGAAATGGTGTAGTTATCAAATTTTTTATTTATCGGTATCCGTAAAGCTTTTTTTTTTTTTTTTTTTTTTTTTGATGTTAATAGATTAAGATGATACTTTTTTGCCTAAAAATAATTCGGAACGTAGCAGTAAAACATAATCAAATTTGCAAAATTATAAAGGTGTAACATTAGCACTGCACAACTAAACTAGAATACAGTTTTAATTAGTAACTTAGAATGTAATGAATTGTAAGAAAAAAAGAAAAAAAAAACCTACGAATAAATACGATGATTATTTTAAATATAAATCTGCAATCAACTAAAATAATAAAAATATTATAAACAAGAAAAGAGAAAAAGTAAATAAATAGCTTACAAAGATTATAAAAGATTAATGTGACTGTGCCTGTACTTTGAATACATAAACTGCAATTGCCTGGAATTGTAATTCCCAACAACTAATTAATAAGAAGACTACTACGAATTGATTTCGTAAAAGAAAAAGAAAAAGTTCTTTGCTAAAAATAGGACATAATTACGCATTATGCATTCCAAAAATCTTGGTATAACGAGGTGCATTTAGGACGCACCAAAGACGTATGTATTGTATTTGTAACGCGCGTTAGGTATTGAGGACCATACAAACGACATATACGTTAAGATTGGTCTAATAAGTGCCTTGTTTAGAAACTAATTTGTTACGAGTATTTAAAAACGATCGACAATGGAACATTGGATTTTAACAATGGTATGGTTAATGGTGTTTATTAATGTTCAGCCTTGCGTCTAGTACTACACCCCGGTAGTGAACTTGATCAGACCGAAGGATATCAGTGTTTGTATGTGCACTTTTGAAGGAGATACCTACGAGAAAATAAAATCTCTTCCGATTTAGTGGGATTTACTGAAACGAAAGGCATGGTATCAATCACGGAATGAAGCTTGTTAGCTGTTCGGTTTACACGAACTACAACACAGTGCAACATCGTTTTTTTTTTTTTTTTTTTTTTTTTTTTTTTTTGGGAAAGTCAACAGTGGAACTTACCCAACGCAAAGAATTGTACATTGTATAAGGAAAAGATTAGAAATTGAGGAGATAAAGAAGGCCAACAAAAGAACTATATTGAGAGAGGGGAATGCAAGAATGGAGTGGACACTATAAGGAGTAGGAAGGCCAAGGCGCAGAAGACTAGAATACAGAGTAGAACGTTCGGAGGAAATAAAGGGGCATTCGTACAAAATGTGATTCGCCAGTACAACATCGTTGACAAAGAGTGCCGCCTTCATGTGAGATGATACAGGAAAATTATAAAGGAACATATTAAATAGGACTGGTCTCAACACAGCGTCTTGCCGGACAACATCTAAACATGTTTCGAACGACGAAGATCCGGAAATTCGGTCTTAATAATTCTGAAAATTATTCCATCATGCCAATCAGTATCAGATGCTTTAGCTGCATCTCTAATAATAAAGCGCGCCTTTGTGTAGTTAGAATTCTTCGATTCTAGCAACTCACTGCACTGTAGAGTACCTAGTAGCAAATTCAAACCGCTCCGAAAGGGTAGTCTCTATCGTTTCGGCTTCGTGACGGTTTGGCCTCGTCCTGTTTCGAAATAGATTTAATTTAGGATTAGATAATTTTTTTAATTGATATATATATATATATATCTTCTCTTCTTCTATTCCTCAATCATTCGATTGGTGGTCAATCTTTTTAGAAGTACTATGCTTAGAATCGTAATGCTTTTAAATCTCCAGCTTCCGCTTTCCGTTTCATTAACTGGTAATTATCCTCTTTGGTGTCTTCTAATATTTGCATAATGAATTTCTGTCTCGGTCTTCCCCTTGGTCTTTTTCCATTTATTAATCCTTCTATTATCGTTGCTAGGTATCTATTATTTCTTATAACATGCCCAATCCAACTGCATCTATCGATTTATTTCATTTACAAATCCTAAATCTGCTACAGGACACCCTATATATATATATATATATATATATATATATATATGTGTATATATATGTATATATATGTGTATATATATATATATATAGGGTGTCCCGTAGCAGATTTAGGATTTGTAAATGAAATAAATCGATGTTATATGTGGAAAATAATTATGTAAAATAAACTTTAAACATGCTGGTTTAAAGATAATACAGTCATTTAGCTTTCTGTCACGGCGTACACACTCGCGGAATCTCTCAACGTTATTCAGAGCGACGCGTTGTAATAATGACTGTGGAACATCGTTTATTTCTCGCACGATATTTTATTTAAATTACTATAGATCCGTTTATTTGCTATCATACACTTTTGCCTTAATAGAAGTGAGATCCGGTGATCTGGGTGGCCACAAAATGTCACCATATCGACTAGTCAATTTTTTGGAGAATTACTCGCGGAGGAGGCTCATGGTGGCTCTCGCTTTGTTAGGTGTAGCGCAATGTTATTGGAACCACACGTGCGAACTGTAGGATACATGTTCTTGAAGTCGCGGTATAAAATAATCCTTTATCATGCGACGATAAAAATCACCATCGACAGTCACAGCCGCTCCATCACAATTTTCGAAGAAAAATGGTCCGATTATTCCATTCGTGGACAGAGCGATCCAGACGGTTACTTTTGGACTGTGCAGCGCTTGTTGGTTTCGATATATCGTCGTTTTTGACAGAACCAAAGCCAACGCCCTTTTGCACACAGACTGACCCGGATTCTTTCGTACACTGTTTTTGATACGTTTGATGTTTTCTTCAGTCCTTGATGTTCCACTGGGGCCTGGCTGTAGGTTATTTATGATTGAAGCTGTAGTATAGAACTTCTCCGCAATTAAATTTTCACTACGTACGTCACATAAACGATGAATATTGAAACATATACAAAATCGTTGGCGGGCAGCTGCACAAATCACTGGCTTTAAAGTACGCTTCTAACGCGAACGAGCAATGCTCACCGGTCACTGCGACATCGTTACTAAGCAATTCGCACGAATGTCACGTCGAACAACACCCCTCTCCCAATTTCCCCAGCAACAGTTTTACAGCTATTTGAATTTCAACTCCTAAATCTGCCACGGGACTCTATCTCTCTCTCTCTCTCTCTCTCTCTCTCTATATATATATATATATATATATATATATATATATATATATATATATACAAGCAAAAAAATATTAAAAATCGCTGATTTATTTTATCGCGGGTGTTTTTTCTGATCCAATGATTATTTCACACCTTAAATGAACGAAATTAAAGAAATAAACATTGAAAATTCGCTAATGCTAAACTAAATTTACTCCAAAACTAAGATCGGAGCAAAGCAAGGCCGAAACGCTACGAACTGGGAGCAGGATGATAGTTGAGCTATCAGAATGCAACATGAGGCGTTTTGAGTTTCCAAAAAGGCTAATGGGACGGATGTTATCGATATATGAGGTATCTTCCCCAGGCTTAGTAATTGCAATAATTGTAGAAGATATCCACTGTTGTGGAAAATAGCCAAATTTGAACATAGCGCTTGCTAAAGAAATTGCTTAAATTAGGGATATGAGATTTTTCAACGTTACATTACGAATATTGTAAAAAAAAAAAAAAAAAAATGATAGATTAGATTTTAAAATGCGACGTATCTCGGTCAAAATAATTACGCTGATTTCGTGCGATGCAGAATGTGATTTAAAGTACATACAGATAGTAGAGTAAGGTTAAGGAAGATTTTTTCTATACATTTGCACTGCCGGAATAAATTTGAAAGTAATATGGTTAGCTAGCAGTTCGGTTTCGCTGAATATGTATATTAGTAAATTATATAAATATATTTGTAATTTACTGTATACGAACTGTGTGAACTAAACAGTGAATTTTTTAATTCTACGTTATAGCCGTGGTCTGTACCCTTATTGTGAACCAGGCCTTTCTGAAGAACGTGACCAATTACATTTTGTCTACTCATCTAGGCATATCACCAGCTGCTGATAATGCCGCTTTTGGCTGGTATGCCAAATGCAATTAGAAAAAAGTATTTCAATGTTTTAGGATGTTTAAATAAGTCTAGTCTACGGACGACACGCCTAAACGTGTATGTAACTTTTTTTTGACATTGAGGTGATGTTCTAGGTAAGCGATATGTTGTTGTTTTTTTGCTGTATTGATGGATAGAAGATTTGTATGCGTAATGTCAAGTGCCAACAGCTTTTTTTTCTAACATATTAGATAAAAGTTTACGTATTTATCTATTTCAGATTTTGATATGTGTCTGCTCGTAACAACAACGTATTCAGAATAGCGAAGATTCGAAAATTTGGATGAAACAGTTAAGCGAACCATCAAGACCTGACGAGGCTTACAAGCTTAGTAGTTCGAAAATGTTGTTCGTCTTCGATTAGTGCATTTCATAGAAAGATCATTGAGCAATATGATACCACTGATTCGTCAACTAAGCGAAACAGTTATTAGGAAATCGAAAACTAAACATCAGTTGAAATACCTCTTAAGCTCTTTTCTGCAAGAGACAGGGAAGAACGAATCTCACTCTTCGCCTTTCAAGATATAACATGGGTTCCTATTGCTCGAAGAAACATAAATCACTACTTTTATCGCACGTGGCGATTAACGATGTTTAGAAAGTGACGATAACCAGAAACTAGCGGGTATTACTCTATACAAGAAAACTGGCACGGGCGTAGATTGATTGGGCATTGCCGGAAATACAAGTAAACGGCCAGTGGTTAGATTTCGAAATAAACTAAATTTGCTAGAAATAATCTCAAGAAGTGACTTGAGCTAATTTATATAAAAAAACATCCTAGAAAATTAATGGCATACCGTCGGGGGAAGCTAAAGTAGAATAAACCCCGATGATAGGCCTAGCTGAGCGATAGTAATTAACTGGATTAAGATTTTTATAGACTAAAATGAAAAAAAAAAAATCAAATAAGAACCTTTGAGATTCTAAACGCTTATAGCGTAGGCAACGAAACTATTTTTAAACTTCTTATTATATATATCTTTCTTCATTCCCCTCCAAAACACACATCTTTACATTTACAATGCTTCTACGCGGTAAATCTGAATTTTTCTAAAATTTTCTCACGGAACTTCTAACTACCATTCGCTGTTCAATCAAAACGAGCTTAACAACGATCTGGCACATATACGTATTCGATGCGTCTCATCTGAAGGAAAGTTCAAACGACGTTTGATGAATGGACCTTGATCATGCGTTCGCTTAATTAAGAAGTTTTACCGGTAAAACTACCTGTGGGACGTTATAACTCATACAAAATGTGAACCCTTCAGCGACTTTGTTGCCGTAACAGTGACACTGATAACTGTAAAATGATTAAGTACGAAATACGTATGCCACAATGAAAAGTGGTTATGCATCATACAGAGTTCTGTAGTCACCGTGCCATCTAAATTATTCGTTCCCGCTACTTCTAAAATATGCATAAACTTCCGGAACGATCCCAAACGTCGCTACTTTATTAGCTACTCTTAAATTATTGTCAACATTCAACCCGACTCATCTACCTCAATCAACCTCAGTTACTTCAATCAGTGAGAGGTCAACGTATTAGCAGACGTTAAATGAACATTACAAAATCAGTCGCTACCCAATCTCTAGAAACAATAATAGAATACTCTGTTGCGCTCAGTTGGGTGGTTAATTCTTATTCGCGTTACCCACTGCATGCGACTGACACAGATATTTAAAACGCTAAGGTTCGTGACAATTATTCTCTTTCGGGTGCCAAATTGTTCTTCGTGGCTAGCGTTCTAAAGATATATTGTAATATCATTGGCCGCGAATTCCCTAGCACACCTCTGAAACTAATATCGAGGTATTAAAGTGCTGCCTCTAGTATTCGTAAGCAGCAAACATCTTCGTCTTCAACTTGTGGAATGTAGCACGTACTATTTGTATAGATTCCACAGAGGATAGTGGGGAACAAACGAGAGAATTTAGCTGCTGCTCGTTCACTAGAAAATGCTAACCACTCGCTCTAACCGAAAGGGAACCAGGAATGGAATACCGAGTCCGTGTCAAATCCAGTACCAAAAGTCGAAAAAGTGTATACCGCAGGAACTATAACGCCCTCTACACATGAATTTTTAAATTCCTTAAAATTCCTTAAAATTCCTTAATCGTGGACGATTTGATCGTCGCCGTTTTTAACGGATTGGATCCGACAGTACAAACACCGAAAGAACTCGCGAATATTAAAAGTGATTATAGAAACACGCGCTGGGTGGAATGGGCAAACTATGACCGTGGTAGCAGTTCATGTACTTCAATGATCCAAAAAACGGGAGAAACTACAGTGATCTAGCCGGATCGAACATACTGCTGTCGCTTAGGTCCATAAGGTAGGAACAATAGACACGTTTCTTGATTACGCAATATTTAAGTTTTTTCGGTCTCATATTGTCAGAGCTACTTGACGCGATAATGTATATATATATATATATATATGTAATTTTTACAGTCTGTGCCTTCTACACTACTTCTGACTTATTTCATCATTTGCCTCATCACTTCCGACTGCGATCAAACAAGCTCGGCTCCCACGAACGGCTATTGCGGACGTCTACAGTCGCTCGTTACTGTTGCCGTCCAACGGAAGAGACAACACCTCAATCTCTGGCTCCTCTGCATGGACTGGTAAATATAGATAGAATATAGTATATTTTATCTCTAGAGATGAACTCCTATCGTCTACGTAGTTTTCGGTTAATTATTACTTAACAATAAAAGGTGTTTAAACGACGAAACAAAACCGATGTTGAAAATTTTAATAACGAAAAAACTAGAAATCTTATTACAAAAGGATACGGGGGGGAAAATGTTCGGGATAAAAAATATCCAAAGCCCTTAAAAAAAGGATTGCCGTTTAGAAAGGAATATTACGGTAATTGGAAAAATTGCTAAATCGAACGAACAAATTGATTTTGTTAACATGGCTCCGAGTAGTACGCGGCGCATATATGTCAGTAAGCAAAGCCTACAAACAGCGTTACTGCTAGTTATCATGCTACTCTACTGATAACGATCGTTTCGAATAATACCTTAACAAAGGGGTTATTCGCCCAAACAGCCGTGCCGTTTCACACCTGTTCGGAATACTTTTTAAATTTGCTTTTCGAGGAAAGGAAAAAAACAATAATACAAATACACTTCGTTATCTATACAACAGCGAAGGAGCACACTTCATTCGACTGAAATATTTGGAAAATACGTTACCACAAATATAGGTATATTATTATATACAATTTCTAGTTGTTTTTGCTAAATTTGTGATTTTAATAGCTTACGAATTTTACGTAATCAATCTTTAATAAAACACTATTAATAACTTCTAATTTAGTAAAACATAATTCATACGGCGTCTAAATGCGCAGTAAAAATGAAAAAATAGTAATGAAAGGTAATGAAATATCAAAAAAAAAAGGTGCCGGTATTCAAAAGTTTACTCCAAAACTTTAAAATAAAAGTGCACTAAAAAGTGAATAATTAACGGATAAATACATATGTCACAATAAAATATATATCAAGGAGATATTATGATAATTCTTAAATAACATTAATACTTATTAGAGTTTCGGTACACCAAATTTAAATTGCGATAATAATTTAAAATCGCATTAATAATATTCCAGATGTTATCACAGAAAACGAGTGATTGTGTGTTATACTCATTTAATATGGTTTGTAATTATTATCGCAATCCGAATTTGGTACAGAATAGAAAAAGTTAATGTTGTTTAAGAATTGCCATAATATCTATCCTCTTATATTTTAAAATAGAACATATTAAACAATTGTTTTTTTACTTTTTAGTACATTTTTATTAAATTGTTAGATCTTGTAAGTATTTTCTTTAACTGGTCTATTTTCCATTTCTTAGTATAAATATTTTTGAGCGGTAATATGGGCAATCCAACCTAAATTATGCTACTTTTGGTGCTGCACATAAAGCTGGGTATTGACACAATGTTCAAATTCCGTTAGTAGTGATCTTATGAATATTTCAAATTCATTAGCTTTATTCGAATCCACATTTCCCCATATATAGTAGTCATTAATATACTCTAAAAGCCATTCCCGTTTATCGTCCCTATAAATTTAAAATTTTATTTGTTTACGTATTTTCCCTGTATACCAATGAAAATTTTTTGACAATTTTTTATCCAAAAAAAAAAAAAAAAAAAAAAAAAAAAAACTTTCTAAAATGACTCTATTTAAACGCTTTTTTTAGTGACTGCTCAGTATTAGGCAGTGGTACTCACCGTTACTAACACGGGGGACCATCACTGAACCCGATGCAGTTTCTAATGTAAAAATATTTCGAATCACACCATCAAAAGTTATACGCAGTAATGTTATAATATTTCCGCCAGTTGTAAGCCTGTAAATTTCCATGGTCTTTTTAACATTGATAATATTTTAATTTTTTTGGTCCTATTGAAAATTTTATTTTCTCCAATTTACGTTTTTATTGGAAACTGATGATATTTTAAGTCAATCGCTAGAGCCTAGTTTTTAACGTTTTTTGAAGACTATTCCGTCGGTGCTCCTTGGTACCACCACTGTACACTTTACAATGAACGAGGAACCATCAAAATCAGTCCATCGACGCAAATGTAAAAACAAACACAAAAAGAAATAAAAAACGACCCCGGTTTTTTAAAGTCGATAAAAATGAGATTAATGCATAGATAAATTTCCTACTTTTGACAGCTGAATTTCTAAATCGGCCTTTGCCAATAAATTTGTTCGTTCAAATGCTCCGTGAAACAGGTTTCATTCGAGCCGGATACCGAAACGTTGCTACGGCATGCATTTATATTCAATCTGAATGTTTATCATGGGAAAGCATACGCACTGTCACCCTTTGTCTGGACTCTCTCCTCCGCTATTATGGATGTCCCTATCCTTGTAAATTTCCCTTACTGGAAAGTCTCTACGCCTACAGTACAACCTGTGCTATCGCTCAATCTCAAACCTCAACTGTAACATAAACCTGTAGCTATCGCATCTGTTGTGCTCTTTCATAAAGATTCTGGAATATTAAAAAAGTTTATAATAGTAAACCGCCGTGCTTCCCCGTTACAAAGATTATTCAATCCCTTAAGAAAAGCGTCTGCTAGCGACCAAATAACAAATAAAATCATCAAATTCGTCAATATAAATTTTCCAAACTTATTTACCAGCATTTTTAACAAATGCCTTCAATTGGAAATTTTCCCCTCGGCCTGGAAAATTGCAGACTTAGTATTATTACAAAAAGCAAATAAAAATACTTCTGATGTAATAGGCTGTAGACCAATCTCACTATTTGCAAAAACCTAGAAAATATTATAACGGAAATCGGTCTTTCTTTCTCATTTGAAAAATGTGAATCAATCATCTTTGGTAAGAACAATATTGCCAATAATGTTGAAAAATTTAGAATAATCTCCGAACAACCAATTCGTTTATCTAACAGAATCAAATACCTTGGGATCTTAATAGACGAAATAAATTAACCTTTACTACTTATGTTGAAACAGTTAATACTAAATGCAGCAACCTGTATGACAAACTCCGAAAACTACTATCCAACAATTATGGCCTCCGATATAAAGAAAGAACCATACTCTCTATAAAGGTTTAATACAATCAATATATAGCTATGCTTCCAGTACCTATATAAATAAAAAAATACTTATAAAAATCAACAAACAACAAAGAAAATTCATATTAAATGCATGTGTTATTGCCGATATCGTCCCACTCTCGACCTATTTCTTGTGGGACGAGCAATAATATCAGAATATAAGATTGTAAAAAATCTAAATCTAGTTAATTCTCTGAAATTTCTATCTGATAATTGCATCCAAGACATACCAGGCCCTTCACCACCCATAAACTTATTAAAAAAAACATATTATGAATGAAATTACTAAAATCTGGCAGATAAGATGCGACTGTTGTGACACAGGTCGCAAAACCTACAACTTCTTCCCTAACATAAAAAATAAACTTAAAATTAAAAATTTAGATGGTACATTTTTCAACGCCCAGTTACACTCAGGTCATGGCAAGTTCGGAGAATGATGACGCACTAAACTGTCTGTTATGTGCATCGAATAATGTAGATAATATCCAACACACAATTTTCAACTGCAATGTTTTCAATCATTTAAAGAACCAATTTAATATTAGCCCAAATATGGCTTCCAAACTATTGCCCTACTTTCACGCGTTAATGAAAGAAAAACTAACCCTGAAACCGAGTGATCAATCTCCATGATTACTTTTATGAATATGTATAGTTTAACACTTACCTAGTCTGTAATATAAATGTTCACCATATAAATTGCATTAGAATTATCTAATAATATACAATAATATTTATGTTAATTATACATAAGATGTAATCTACTTAAGTATATTGTGCTCATAAACCACTAGAGGTACATTTATACACATACTATAATCTATTTATATTACTATATTTTACTAATTGTAGTGGTGTCTAAGTAATCACATCACCGCTACATTTACAATATTGTTTATTATATCTTTACTTTAATATTCTATGTTAGATTTTAAGTACTTACCACACACAAAAGATTGTCAAAGCTTTCTATGTTATACATTAAGTATACTGAATAATATGGTTGTGCGCAGAATATAATAATAAACTTGTCCCATCGATAACGTCCGAACTGGGGAACCAAAAAGAATCAAAAAAAAAAAAAAAACGCCGTGCTTCCAGGCAAAGTGTCTATTCATAGTTGTTAACGGCGCGAAAGATGGAACAAAAGAAAAAAGTGATTGTTATCGCGTTCAGAAATTTACCATTATTTTATGAAATAATGAAAATATTTCTAATCGACTGGTAATGCAAAGCAGTTTTTCTTTATTTAAAAAAACACTTTTTTTACTAAGACAGCGCATTCGTAAGCCGTCCAAAATAGCAGCGTCAGCCATTATTAACTTTTACGCGACTTTCGTTCGTCTGTATTATTGAAGGGAACACGTCTGTCGATTGGTTAATATATGGAGAGAAATATTTCAGTATGTGCGTTGGAACGGTCGTGTTCGACTTTTAAGCGACATCTATTGAGCACACGTTTGCGACGAGTATTTCGAAGCGAGAAACCAGTTGTGCTTTTTATAATAGGAGAATGCTCGCAGGAAATGCCGATAAACTGCGACAAATTCAACGAGGAAATATGCGCCGCGGCAAACCAGAATCAGCTGAGCAACGGAGTGTTATTGGTTTTCAGAAGCATTTTGCTCTTTTTAATGTTGCACTGGGTCGATAATGTCTGGAGTTCTGTATTGCACACTGACCGATGATGTCGACTGATTTCAATTCCGGTCAACGATAAACGGTTGACCTAGAGAGTGCGGCCCAGACGACTTCTAACCACTGACCCGATCGCTCCACAGTTCATCTTCGCTGTTGGAACACGGCCAATAAAAACACATAACACATTAGTCGAATAATTCATCAACCTCCTCGTAATAACCTTTACAGTTTAACGTTACGACATAGGTGCCCTCCATTGTTTACATTGCCACCGAAACAGCGATTTCTATAGACGTCATTTATTTGCATACCTCTGCATATCACGCGTTCGTTTTTTCACGTTCGAAAGAAATAATTCCGGTAAACCCGTGTTAGCGATGCTTAGGTTATTTTCAATTATTATTAACACCGTTTTGATAAAATAATCGAATAAAAAATATATACATATATATATAAATCTTACCTCAGCGAAATCGTATATATTATATACACAGTGCGTCCCATAAGTTTTGGGAGTGCCATTCTTAAATTAATATTACTCGCACCATCTTGACGCAATTTTGGGAACTAGTTCTCGTACAACCTTCTTCTTTCCCTACCCAGAGTTTCGAAACAATTATATTATATGTAGCAGCGCAATAACAGTTCGTGCAAGTGTCTAATGCGGTCACAATTTTAATATGGAAAAAAATTTGGAACAACATTTTGTTTTGTTTTAAAGCGATTAAAAATGCTACTGAAATACATTCTAAATATTAAAGGTGGCTTATTCGGAATACATAATATCTCGCCTCCGTACTCGACAAATCTCAGTCCTCCAGACTATTTTCTACTCCCCAAGTTGAAAATGGAGCTGAAAGGAAGACCATTTTGCTTCAATTGAAGAGATTCAAACGGCCGCGACAGTTATGATCGCATGTACTAATAGAACTTGCGCGAACGGCTACTGCGCTGCTACAAATAATCCGATTGTTCCGAAATTTCGGTTGTAGAGAGAAAAGAGTTGTATGAACTAGTTCTCAAAATTTCATGAAAATGACGTAAACATTTTAGAAAGGCAGTCCCACAAACTTACGGGACGCACTGTGTACATATAAATAAATATATGTATGATATCTACATATACATACATAATATATATGGATGTATATACTATACATATATATATATATATATATATATATATATATATATATATATATATATATTGTACATACAAATTTCCTTATATTATAAGGTAAGATTTATATATCTCTTTTTTATTTATTTATTTTTCAAAACGATCTTTACGTATTTATATATGTAATTGAGTTCTCGGAAAGGGATTTTTGATGAAATTTACGAATTAGAGGTTTCTATAATCTAGGATCAATTAATTGAGGTCTTAGAAAATTCTACGAAATAAGCAATTGTAAAGGGAAGGCGCGGGCAACAGGGAAGAATGGAAGAAGATGATTGGCTAGTTGCAACGATATGAGCAAGGCTCTTAAATACAGGAATGGATGGATGGAAAGGGAAAACAGTCAAACTTCATTTCAACGATAAGAATAAAAACAACTTTAAAACTCATAAGCCAGAAATATTATTACAAATTACCATATTTCTGAAATAATCAATTCTTGGTTTACGATTTTTTAAAATGTCGCATGCTTAATAATGAATAAAGAATAATTCGCTTATTTACCATGCTAAATAGTAAATTGGAATTTCGGGATGAAAAATTAATTTCCGATACTAACACGGCGATTTCAAGTATTTGTCTGTTATAATACCATATACTCCAGCTTCTGAATGTAGTACCTACTCATACATACCAGCTGCACATATATAGAAGCAGTGCACTAGGCAATTTTTATATGCAACTCCTAGTGCAGAAGCAAGCCTGCATTTGGAACATATTAAGTAAACTAAAAATACACGTTACAAATTAAAATATGGGATAGCACCATATGCAGTTGTAACTTCAGTATTGCGTGTGTATTATTGTTTTAGTTTTAAATGTTTGTAAAACTCATGAATATACTTTGATTCAACTGCAAGTTCGAAATAAATACGAGTAAGGCTCGGTCATATCAGGTACTCTCCTCTAATATATAAACAAAAACTGTATATCTGAGTTCTCGGAAATAGATTTTAGCTCAAAAGGCTTCGTACTCATGAGCCATTAACAGTCAGCACACGATAATATATAACTCAGCCCGTTAGGCCTCGCAGGGGGCAAGCTCCCTTGACAACCAATCTTTTTTCTTCTAAAATTAATTTTAAAAAATCGTTTTCAATTGACTACGTCATTTCTTTTATTTAAAAAAAATATTAACAATTGTAGAACACAGCATCCAATCTTTATATCTTATATAACGTGACGGACATAATCATGGGACAAAAAATGGTAGTGCACTGGGCGTATGAATACTATAGTCATTAATATTGATATTTGTCGACAGCGCTATTTCGGCTAAAGGGACGTGAAACAAGCGAAAGCTGTTCTGATCAGTGTTGACGATCCCTGACTACTGCATCGATATTATACCTTCTGGTAAAATAAGAAGACAGAACAGCGGCGACTCTTCATCTAAGCTCAGCTTTCAAAGCACTAAAAGCCATTTTTGATACGAAAGTGAAGATAATGAAGGTAAGGTTTTTTTTCTCATTCTGAAACTCAATCCACTTTTATCACCTATCCATCATAGAAACCAGTTGAAGTATATTTTATAATTTGATGACGCACAGTACTTCTAAGGAAGACTGATTTTTTCCACTCTTTTCCATCTGGAAAATCAATTTTTGATTAACCATAAAATATGAACAATTAAAAGTTTGGAAATCTGTATTTGCTCTTAATTTTTGGAAGCTCTTGGGCCGTTAAAACTCTAAAGTGGATTAAGATAAATACAGTGCTACACACACTAATTTGTTCGTCCTATGGTTCAAGCTGTAAGTACTTTCGAAACGTAAAGAATAAAATTTAATATAATTTTTTTTACGAGAAATTAATAAAAATCAGTTAAAAACATCGTAACAATCGTCGCGTTTAGAAAAACAAGGATAAAAAAATATTCCAATAGTTGAACGACAAATAATATTGCGCAATATTTTATTGAAAATTATTTTATTATGTGCGCCACCAGGGGAATATCGATGAAATGTTAGTTTAATTATTCAGGGGGCTATGCGAAATAAGTACGTAGAAATAATGTTTATTCATTCATTTATTTACGTTCTAGATTATTTATTAACTCTCACACACAAAAGATTTTTCTCTGCTAATCGCCCGTTAAAAAACAAATGCGACAACATTTATGATTACCGATGAAATATTAAATTTATAATGTTTTACGTATTTCAATTACGAATGATTGTACGAAATCAAAGGAATGTATTTTTCTTCTGAAATAAAGAAACAACCGAGTAACGATCGTATAAGAGAACGAGAATATAAAAAAATTAACAATATGAGATAAATATGTGAAAGAAGAATACGAGGACCAGAAAATGAAACATAGCAACGCAAAACAATCGATACTGCGCCTCAAGGAACGAAAAATTATTGGCTACAAAGTCTTCCTTGGAACTTATCTTTTATTCTTAAATTTTTATTCTTAAATATTCATTCATAAATATTCACTCTTAAATATTTATTTTTAAATATTTAAGAATAAATATTAACTAATTAATTTACGAAAATAAAACTATTTAGAATATTTAAAAATCGAGCGTAACAGAATAAATGGAACCACGTCCAAATCTGATCCATTACGTGGTCAGCATCATCCGAAACCTACTTATTTCCTAATGCTATGAGAATTTACAGATTTATTTTGTTCTTTATCGATCGGATGACGAAATGAAAAGATTTAAAAATGCATCTTTTTAAAAAATGCAATTTACCGCATTTTTCGTAAAATAATTGCAGGGCACATTTGATTTCGCGTTTTTTCTTATTTTTTGGGGAATATTTTTAGAATGAATTGTTAAAATTTAATGAGCTGCAACGGCTTCTAAAAGTTAGAAAAATAATAAGAATGTTTTAATATTAAATATTCAATACGCGCATGTATATAGGTATAGAGAGCTTATTCAGCAATTAACGTTAAAGAACGAAGTATAATAGTGCATGAGGAAGGAAGCTTGCAGCTGGAATGTCGCGAAGGGAACAAAGCTGGAAGAATAATTATTAATTGGGAAAGTTCTTGAAACAAATTCTTGCCGGTACCATAAAGGCTGTGTGCGTGAGTGCGTTTATAGTTTATGGTAGCAGCGAAAGTGTCTTCAAATGATTTTCTATTATCTTGCACAAGAAAGGAAGACTGCTTGAGAATTCTTGCCAAGTTTTCTATAATAGCCGCCGGATTATTTTGATAAAATTACTTTGACCCAAGTTTTCTCGGCAGATCGATAAGTTGTCATATTTCGATAAATGCCTCTTCGACCAGTTGACCCGTGTGGAAATAATCGCTTTCCCTGTAAAACGTTCTTATTACGCTAATACGAATATAATTAACAACTTCCTCCGATAACAACGCGCTTTTAAATTACCCCTAATATACGGAGCGTCCCAACACCGAATGCGTCCAATCTTAACATTGAACTGCCGTTTTTGAAACACTGCGACCATCGCATATATGTATATGAAAAGAATATTATCTAAATATCTTTTTTTCCGTTCTTTATTCGGCCCGTGATGATTAATAACACGTTTTATTTATCGAATTAATTTATTATTTATTTATTTGATAATTTTCTGTACTATGAACGTTCGATGGCAGCTGGATTCGAGCCGAGTTCTGCTGCAGCGAAATTATCCGTTTATTTTTCTTATTTATCTAATTTTTATCGAGTTTATTTAATGAAAATTAACAAGCGGATCAAAAACTGAACGGAATTCTACGGTTCTTTTTAAAAATTATTCAAGTTGTTAACAGGACACGATTCACAATAACGGCTTATTTACACCGATGAATCTATTTGCAACCTCCTAATAACTTAATGTACCGTATGCGCATCATTGCTGCGAGACCGGTTTCAAGAATTTACCGTCCCGATGAAGTTTAAAAACAAAAAGGAGTCATGGACATTAACATCGTATATATCGCACATTAAAATTTTCCGGCTACAAGGCCAATATTTAACCATTACCACGATTATACTATTATTATTATTATTATTATTATTATTATTATTATTATGGCACTATTATCGCGATTACGATTATTGTAATTACATTATCGTAATCATCATCGTTATTTTACAGAAACAACTATCCTCCTCATACTCGTGATAAGTCGTTGTCAATGCACGATAATAAGATGTCAAAACGAATGAATAATCAATGGCGCTCCCCATCTTTACGAGATGGCCTTTGCGCTTCTTAAATATTTTTTTCTGTTTCGATTTTTTTTTGGTCACGTCGCGGTTGTGTTGACCTTCGTCGTTTCTCTAACTAGGATAATTGCGCGATGCCGAAAATTATCGCTCGGAAAAACTTGCATTGAAACAATCATTTCTTACTGAATGAGCAAACAATCATCGAGATTAAGAGACGGAATATTTTTTTTCCAAAATAAAAAAAAACCGTTACATTACAAGCGAACGGAACAGGTTCTAGGGGGAGGCTTAAATTTTCAAGTGGAATTTTAAAAACGATGTAAAAATATACCTCTACCTATATGCATGTCATATTTGTAAGCCTCCAAAAAGTACGCTTATTTTCCCGTCGGTAGAAATTGCGCATCGTCTGTGCACTGAGCGTACATTATTTCTAGCCATACGTCTCTGTATGGCGAATCTGCTTCAACGATTGAATCTCCGTTTAATTCAACAAAACCGGGGTAGTATGGTAAGGAAATCGAAATTATTCCCCTTTAATTATTGTAAGAGGAGGAAAATAAAACGAGCTAAATGGAAAATCGTATACGAAAAGGGCTTAATTGATTCAAAGAAACAATGCTCTCCAGATAACAGAAAATAATTACCTCAGTTAGAGTTATACATATATTATTCCCATCTCCATTTGTCAATTAAACATATCCTATTCTCATCTTCATCTGCAAGATAGACAGATATCATTTACATTGTTAGCGTTGTGGAAGAATAAGATATTTCACTCGTGCCGGGCAAAAATTTGCCGGTTTAATAACGTGGAGGCAGATGAACTTATTCTAATGCCAGGCCAACAGACTGCTCGTGACAGAAGGGATGTTAATAACCTACTGTGACATAAGCTACAGAGTTGATTTTCCATCTATACGGCGCGTTATTCCCACGTATCCAGGTAAATCATATTCTAACCTATATACCGAGCCTTTTGCTTATTTTTCTCATCTCTAGTCCCAGGACGATTAGGTAAAAGTAATAAAAAACGTTTATTCTTGAAACGCAATATGCTTAAGAAATTAATATAACGGGAAATGAAAGACTGCAATTTCCCCGAGTAGAATGACTAATTTCACTTTCAGACATTTTTTCTTTTTTATTTCTTCTTTTTTTTTCCCGTTAACTTCGTCATATGTAAAATAAAAACACCGAAAAACTCTCAATGCACAAGCTTATGATATAAGAAAAGTTACACAACTAATAATTTGCCGACTAGTTTCCAATATTAATCATTCGTAATCAAAATTTATAATGTCGGAATTGTTAAAAATGTGCCGAACAATGAAAATATAACAGTGAAATAAAAGTCAATAGTTAAAAGTCGATTATTAAAAATGCTGGGTTATCAAAGTATCAATAATTAAAATTAATTAAAGGATTGTTACGTGATAATTGTGTAATTTTCGTCATTATTAATATAAAATTTTTCAGCAAAATCTAATAGGCTTGAATAATTTTCATGTTTATACGGTACAATTAAATCTTTGCTAATATCATTTAATGTATTAACGCAATACGATATGTATCGCAAAAATGTGAACTTTTCTGCGTACCAGGTACTGTATTACTTGCACAATTGTTTTATTTTTCCGATATCAAAGTTATATCGTATTCTTATGATTTATATATTTCCGGTTGATTGTATTTATATTTTTATATTATTCGATAAATTATTTTTCAAATAATTTACCAAACAGATTATTGCGAGTTGAATATGTGTTTATTTATGCTGCATTTGTTGAATAATTTTGTTATTTCATAAATGTTCGATTTTTTTTTTTTTTTTCTTTTCCTCCTGCCCAAAACTTTGAGCGAGGCCGTTTAGTTTTAATAATATTACAATTTTTCTTATTACAATAATGTTCACAGCAGGCCCAATTAAGTTTTTGGTTGCCTATGATCCGATTTTACAATCGTGTACTAATTAGTTCTTATTAAAAATACTTAATACTAATTTATCGAATTTTGCTTACCACGGCGTGTCATTTTTTCGACAGCGAATTTATTAAATTCATTAAAAAGGTTTTTGTAACTAAATCCGTTGCGTATAAATTATTGAATATCTTATTAGCTTGATTACAACCATTTAATTATATGCAAATTTTATCCATTTTTACCGATGTTCTCTTTACTTCTTTTATTATACTGTAATTTTTTTTTTTTTTTTTTATCATATTTATTAATTTGTCCATTATGTTGGCACTGTAATTCTTTACTCTCGGACACAACTGAATGATAAACGTAAGGAAAATATAGTAAATTTTCTTCTATTAGTACTTAATTCGAACGAATTTTTTATACACTATCATCTTAACATCATTTGAATTTGTTACTTTTTTTTTTTAATATTCTTTCGTTAAAAATCGAAATTTAATTCATTTGCTACATATATGTATGGTAAATTAAAATAAATTTAAACATTTTTCTTTTCGAATATTTCATTATTTTAAAATTTAAAAGTAAATTCTTTTAAAACTGTAAGTTCATTTCTTTTTTTTTTTTTTTAGTATGTTAAAAAACTGCGATTTCTGCCTCTTACATTATTTGGTATAGTTATCGCTGCAGAGGTGCCGTCGGCGGCTGGGCTAAACTTTCAGGAACGATCGTTTAAATTTAGCATAGCGGCTTGCAAGATCAGCAGAAATTGATACATAAAATACTGATTTGGATGAAAAATAATTAAATCCAACGATCATTTTCGGATAACCTAATATTTGACGTTCAAGACCAACCTAAAAACTTGTTATTAATGCCGGTCTCAACTCGCATTTCTTTCTTTCCATTTCCTTCTAATTAGCTTATAGCGTTAAATAATATCAGCGAAATCCAATCATTTAGTTTACAACAGGAATTATTTAACAGAACCAACTATATAAACAAGCGCGTGAAGAAAATAAAAAGAAAAAAAAACGTACATTAAAATGACTTTTTGTTCGATATCTCTCTTCAGGCAAAAAAAAAAAAAAAAACAAAAAAAAAAACATTTTGTTAGTCAATGTGGAAAGATTTCATTTAATTTTTTTTTTTTTTTTTTTTTTTTTTTTAAATTTTCAAACCGTGGTTAGACCCCGGGCCGTGTATAATATCTAGACTATTACGGCCCGAGAGTCTCCGGTTACAGGAATGCCCCTAATCCATTGTCCCTGACGAACTGGAAGACTGCACTTCGGTTCGCTTCTGAGTTTGAGAGAACATGGCTGAGGTTATCAAATCCGTGTCTCGTTCTGGAGGATTGGAATGCAGGGCAGTTTATGAGAATGTGCTCAACCGCCGGTGGCTCTTGTGCGCGACAGAAAGGGCACGTGGTTGGAGGGTGAGCGCCTTCCAACAGGTAGTCGTGGGATAGTCGCGTGTGGCCCAGGCGTAAACGGTTGAGCGCGCGATGATAAACTCGTAAGGTCCCCTGGGGGGGCCACCATGGCTCTACGGATTTCTTTATATTCTGGAGGTGGGATGGGGTGGAGATATGTTCTTGTTTCCACTGTTCCATTATTTGTATTTTTACAGCTTCTGATATTTGAGGGGGCCCAAGTATGCTTTGCGGACTGGGAGCTGTAATGGTTGATTGAGCTGCTGTGTTAACCCTTTCATTTCCTGGGATTCCCGCGTGACTTGGGACCCACAACACTACTAGCTTATATCCCTTCGATTGTAGCCCCATGATGAGTGCCAAGACGTGGTTTATTAACCCCCTCCCCGGGGCTCCCCCTCCTAACATCTTAGCCGCCACTAATGAATCTGTTATCAATAGGATGTCATGGATTGGCTCTGTGGACGCCAGGATCATTTCCAGACATAAGCGTATTGCATATAATTCGGCATCTAGGATTGAGCAGTAATCGTTCAGACGGATGGTTGTCATTGCTCCCTTCACTTCGAAAGCGCACGCAGTTGGTGACATCCCCTCGACGAGTGCTGCTTTGGCCCCATCTGTATAACATTGGATAGCGTTGCTGTACTGTCTTATTGTTTCGCACGCGTCTTGAGTAAGTTGCTCTGACATGCCGTAGGACTTATACTTTTGCAGAACCGATAGGTTAACTGCTACAGGCTCAAGTTGCCACAGATGTAACGAGCCGGTAGCTGCTGCCTGGCACTCTGTGGAGTCGTTGACATTGACATTCTGATGTAGCTTGGTGAGAATTGGTAGTGGATCGTTAGTGAACGCTGCGAGTAAGGGGGTTTCGGGATGGATATAAGGCAGCTTTAGGAATGAAATATTGCACCGCAGGGTATGCAGGGAGCGATAGAATTTCAGTGGGGGAGAGCCCGTTAGTGCACAGATACTCCTACACGGTGTTGTATAATGGGCTCCGGTGATGATTCGTAGTGCAGAGTGGTGAATTGCGTCCAGTTTTTTCAGGTTACTTAGAGACGCTGAGGAGTACACCTGGCACCCATAATTTATTTTACTTAGGATCAAGGCTTTGTAAACATTAGAGATTAATTTGGGATGAATATTGAGTTGGGGATTGGGGAGGTATCGGATTATTGACAGTAACTTTATACATTCGGATTTTAGCTTATTAATGTGTAGGCGCCAAGTTAATCTGCTATCAAACTCCAGGCCTAGGAACCTGGCTGAAATACAGTTCGGAATTATGGTGTTGTTTATTTGGAAAGGAATTCTGTTGGTCACAGGCCGTCCCCTATAGAAATCGACACATACCGTCTTTGCGGAGGAAAAGTTTAGACCATTGACTTCTGACCATTTTTGGAGTTTGGAGATAGTTTTCTGAAGGATTGTGTGAGATATGTGTGGATCACGAGACGCTAGGGAAATGCTAAGGTCGTCAATGAAGAGCCGGGCCGTTACTGGTGGCTGAACACAATCAGCAATGTCATTGATGTACATTATGAACAAGGTTACGCTAAGCGCAGAGCCTTGAGGTATGCCGTTCTCGATGCTCATTGCATCAGAGACTTGAGAGTCGATTCTGACCCGTATAGTTCGGTCTGACAAGTAGTTTTGAATGAATCTTATCATTCTACCTGTCACCTGCCATCTTCGTAGTTTGTTTATTAGGCCTTGCCGCCATAGGCGGTCATAGGCCTTTTCAATATCGAAGAATATGGTTATCAGGTGCTGTCGACTTTTGAACGCAGATAAAATCTGCCTTTGAAGGCTCACCAGATGATTCGACGTTGATTTAGCCTTACGGCCTCCGGCTTGTATTGTGGAGAGGATATTTTTGGATTCACAGAAGGAGAGGAGACGTCTGTTGACCATTTTATCCAGGGTTTTGGATAAGGTACTCATCAGTGAGATAGGACGGTAGCTACTGGGTAGTGAAGGATCCTTATTCTGTTTTAAAATCGGAATAACGATTGCCTCTTTCCATGAGATCGGAATGTTACCTTGTTCCCAGATCTGGTTATAGATGTTTAGCAGATATAGTCTTGCCGCCGTGGGAAGGAGCTTTAGCATGAAAGGATGGATGGAATCTGCGCCAGGTGCACTTGCCTTCAGCTTATTGTCTAAGACAACATTTAACTCGGACAAGGAGAACGCTCGATCGTACCGATCCATGCTGTTGGGTGGTAGGAGAGGAATGACATCTTTCTTATTTGCGTGGGACAAAAAGGATGATGAGTAGGAATTGGTTGAGGAAGCATCGGAGAAATGCTTTGCCCGTATGGACGCAACTGATGCCGTATCTGATATGATGTTGTTATTGGACTTGATATAGATTGGGGTTGATGGCCGCTGTCTTCCGTTAAGGGATTTTATTTTCCGCCAGGTAGACGCACTGGTCGACGCGTCATTAATTGACGACATGAAGGAAAGCCAGGCTTCATGTTTTTTCGCCCTGATAATGTGACGGGCTAAAGATCTATGCTTCTTAAATTCTATTAGATCCTGGTCAGCTTTTGTCGATTTATACTTTCTTAAGGCTCGCTTCCTGTTCGTTATTGCCTCTCTCACTTCGTCACACCACCAGGGGACCCTGCGTGGGTGCACAGCCGCGGATGACTTCGGGATTGTTGCTACTGCTGCTCTGAATAGAGCCTGCGTAAATGTCTTTAAGTTCTCTTCAATAGATGGGCCGGGCTCAGAATTTGTGACTAGGCTCTCCTTGTAGCCTTTCCAGTCCGCTTTGTGAAACATGTACCTTTGCACGGTCGATTGATTTCGAGGAGCCGACCGAGAACTACCTATGTCAGGTGAGATTATAATGGGAAAGTGGTCACTGGAGTGGAGGTCATCCAAGACGCGAGACGAAATTATTGGGTAAAGTGCGGTGGTGCAGAGGGCTAGGTCAATTGTTGAAAACGTCTTCGCCGTGGAGTCGAAATGAGTAGGACCTTTTAACGAAAGGAGAGCATAGTCGTTACTGACGAGAATATCCGTTATGACCGAGCCATGGTGATTTGTTGAAGCTGATCCCCAAATCGGGGAGTGGGCATTAAAATCTCCTAGAATTATTGACGGGGAGGTCAGCTGATTTATGGTAGCGTATAGCTGTGGGTAGCTGACGTTGCTGCAAGGGGGTAAATAGAAATTGCATATGGATATTGCACTACCAGAAAATCCGGGTATTAAGACAGATATCGCTAGTGCTTGAAGATGCGTCGTTATCGTTATCAAATGAGCTGGGGTTGAGACATGCACGAGCGTTGCCACGCCCCCGCAAGCTCGGTCACCCAAAGTGTAGATATAGTTGGGAAAAATAGGGTCTAGGGGGGAAGTGAGATGTGTTTCTTGCAAACAGATAACCGCAGGGTTGTGGGTTGCGATTAGATATTCTAGTTCCGTTTTATTGTTGTGGAGGCCTCTGCAGTTCCACTGGAGTATGGTGCACTTACTTCGCATTCCTGAAGACATCATTTGAATCCTTATCACCCCGTGATCGTGCCTTGTATGCGGATTGCTGAACCTCCCATTAGTTAGTCTGGGAACTGCGATCGTCGTCTGTTGTGTTCTCCGATTCAAAGGGTGTAAGTTTCAAATTCTTTATAATACGCGAGCATCTATTTTTGACGCTCCTACTCCCAAGGAATGGCTTTACCTGGGATAACATGTGCAATAATCCGTCTGTGTCCTGTGTGAATTGTTGGGCGTACTTAAGATAACTGGACGATGTGCTGATACGCTTTATGAACTTTTGGAAGTCGTTGTAATTGAGAATGAAGGGCACTTGGTTTTCTTCGAAAAGATGTTTTGCTCCTTCTACGATTTCCTCAATATCTGCTCTCTTCTTTTGCGCCGTTGGTCCCTCAGCTGTTTCTGTGTGCGCATCAGCGGGTAGGTGTTCCATTGGTACTTCTGCGTTGGCTGTGTCAGCAGTCTGTACTGGGCGTCCCTCAGGGTTGTAATTGTGGTTGTCTAGAATGATCCGTTTTGGAATAGAATGTGTAGGATATGTAGGCTCTTCTGCTCCTGCTTGACATTCAGGAGTTTTGGGATGCGGCCGTTTGAAGAGTGGGTTTGCTCTCTCGCTGTCCTCCTGTTGGCAGTTGGTTTGGTTCGCTGGGGTAATGATTTGGCGATCCGGCCGCTGTCCCGGTGCTTGGTGAGGACCAGTCATGCCTATCTGGCTTGTTATCGGGTCACTTGTTTGTTGTTTTTGGATATCGTGAGGAGGGGGATTCTCTTTTTGTGTATCTTGATGGGGCCTATTTTCGGAGGGATCGATAGGCACCTCCGGAAGAGGGCTTTCTGTTTGAACTACACTAGGGGGGTCTGTGTCCTTATTGCATGCAGGGCACATATGGTTCTCCAAGAGGACGAAAATTCGGTGATCTCTTCCGTTATAGCTTATCAGAAATGACTCCGGTATGTTTGTACAGCTGGTGTGTTCGATGTGAAGCTGTCGTCGCCAGCTTAAGACGTGACCAAATTCAGCATCCATCGGATTTACCCGGAGGATTGCTATCTGTGACAGGGGTTTTATTGCCAGGTTACTGCTCAAGTACTGCAAAAGTTTGACATTCGGAATGGTGGGGGATACATTTGACAACACCAACTTATTTGTTGGGTTCCGTAATCTACGCGCGGCGACTGGTTTCCCTCCGATCGTTGCCCCTTTGGCAAACAGCAAGTTAGTTACTTCGGTGGAACTTAAGAACATCATTACCCTGTCTTGGCTGATTCTTGATCCGGCCGGAATATTTGATGCGCTACCTATCTGCTCCTTCAGCGCTACTAGATACTCTCTTATGGTGTGTGGAGCGATGTATGGGAATATGATTCCCTGCTCGTCAGTTATTGGTTGAACATTCGTTATTGGGACTATTCTTTTAGCAGCGAGAAATGGTGTCCTGTTTGTCGATTTTAACTTTTCCGAGAAGGATGATAAGAGCGGCTCTGTTTTGCCGGGCTGAGAAATATCATGCGATATGCCGGGTAGTGCTGGGAATTGGTCGTTATCAATTATCGGCGCGTCGCTTTCGGAAAGATCGAGAGATAACGGGCTGTTCGTATTGTTATCAGTAGTAGATGCAGCTGTACCTGAATTCGGGGCTGACTGCGGCAGTGTGTTAGTGGCGGCGGTCGGTTGTACGTGTTGAGTTAAATTAACAACGTTCGTCTTACCTGCATTGCTGCTGTTAATGATGTTACGGGTAGTTTTTGTCGCACCGGTCGCATTGTCGAAGCGTCGTAGCGGTGGTGATGACGAGGGGCTGGTTGCGTTGAGGCTGCGCGCTGTGCTGCCTTGTGCGCGTGCGGGGGAAAGTTTCTTATTTAAATGTATAGATTTTAATTGATTTTCTTGAGCGTGCCATTTAAATAGGCGTTGTAACCCATCACGAGATGATAACTTATTCTAATCTAATTAAAATCGGATTCGACTAGGATATAAAAGGGAAGAAAATATTTGAAGGATGAGGGAATGTAAAAATAAAAGAAGCACCAAAAGGAGGCGGAAATCTAAGCAGATTTTAATACAAGAGAGAATGCTTGTGAGATACAGAAACATACTCAAGGAATACATGATTAGCATCGCAGGAAGAAAAGTTGATATTTGATGAGCAGAATAGACAAAAGGCAGCCGGATGAAAGAGAAAACCGATAGTGAAAGGAAGGAAGCAGGCTATGACCGAAACGTTACCCGTATAAACAGAATATTACAAATACCGTGGAGCGGTGGAGGGGGACAGAAAACCATGCGTTTTGCGGAAGGATAGGATGAATAGTAGAATAGAAAAGGTACGCGGTTAGAGAAAGAGCAAGATAAGAGTCTGCCCGAAGCTAATAATGTCACCCGTACGGAATCTGTCGATAGTAGCGCACGTATGTCTGCTCTCCCATTACCTTCAATACTGAAGTCGTCGGAAATATATAGGAAATCAACTTGTGTAGAATCGGATCCAGCTAAATTGGAAATAACTACGCGAACGTAAAAAGAATGATTGAAGCGAAGGACGGTGTGGAATGTATTGAATACGGATTTCAGGACACTCCCGGGGTCGGAGATTGTCAGAATACTATTGGTTTCAAATGTCGAAGAGATAAAAAGAAGAGCACGAAAAATTGCAAACGATTCGGCGTAAAAGATGGAACAGTGGGGTCAGAAAGTTTGAAGGATTCATAATAATTTTATTGTGAAGGAATTACGAAGGAAACTGTAAAGAATTGATAACGTTCTATCTGAAAATTGTGCATTTATGAAATAGATTTAAGATAATGGTAATGATACTGATTTAGGGCACCTAAAGAATTAGTCATTTGTACGGTATACAACTCGTAAAGGTGAGCATTTTGTATTATTTAAGCATCATCGGAACACTGTGCTTTTTTAAACAATTAACGCACGTCCTGAAAATTGGCTAAATTTCATCCGTGTAAAAATATACAAATATATTTTTGCATTCTACAGTAATTAAAATGAGCTCTCTATTTTATATTATTAATCACATGCGAAAATGTATAAAGCTCTAACTGAGAAAGTTCCTATAGCCGTCTGTTGAAGAAACTTCAATGAAATAGTCTGTACATTAGTTAAAGAACTTGGCTACCGAAGGTTACATAAGTTTTCGCGAATCGCCGCATTACCTAAGGCACTCTCAGGTATATATATGTTCCTAATGTCTGAAACAGATTTGAGTCCCAAGGAAATCTGAACCAGTAAAGTACGGCATCATTCCAAAGAATAAAAAAAAAAAAAAAAAAAAAAAAAACTATTCTCTTCAGATCCCCCATTAAAAGCAAATTATATGAAACATTTTATCGAGGATTTCTCGGTTTATTTTTACTACCGAAGAATAATAATTTACGCTATTTATTTAATTTCGATGAGCGCTGAATTCAATTTTTTGACCGAAACTTTATGACGAAGCTGCTGATCACGTGTACGCAACTGGATTTTGAAAGGAATGCTACAAATTCTTTCAATTATTACTGAATTATTTCCCTTTGGACATATCTCTTAATTCATTAGCACACTTGATGCAATTATCCTTGCTCGAGAAGAAATGCGTATATTTAACTTTTCAGCTAGAAACGTTCAGAAGGATAAAGGAAAAAAACAACTAATTCAGTATTATTCTAAATTGGAACCAGAGAGAAATGTTGCCAAAGATAAGAATATTCCTACTACTGTTGTAGAGGCATTTTCCAGCTTTGGAGTAGAAAGTTTATTTATTTATTGATTTACTTTTTATCGAAAAATATGTATAGCTAGATGTAATATAATCAAACGAACATCTTGCCAATGATGTAAATTTAAAACTGTCAATATTAAGAGATGCACTAGAGAAAAACTATCCTAATATATGTACAGCATAAAATAAACCGAATAAAATCCGATGTTAGGGGTCAAACATTTCACGAAAAAGAACTTTACAATATATCTCTACGTGTGAGATAACAGCAAGGAATAAAATTTGTACAAACTTATATAAATTGCGCGCCGTTCGGCAGAAAAAAAAAAGCAAAAAAATAACTCCCTCTGAAACTAACAACACTGATTTCGATAAACGCTGCTAATGTACGGGAATAATTACAGAAATATAACGAGAGCCTCGCCGGTAACTCTGATCGCGTCTTAATAAATTCGTTTTATCGCCTTTTTTCAGGCCAAGACCGATAGCGGCACCAAAAGCGAAGGAAATGGCGCCAGTAGCAGTAATAATGTTAGACAACCGCAAGCCGGAATATAATATGTTTCGGCCAAAAATAATACATTATCCGGAAAACAATTTTGAAAGCAATGTTAATAAATCGAACCCCGTGTGGATGAACATTAGACGATTCAACTCCTCGATGCATAACGAAATGATGTGTAATTTTACGAGTTTCCTCTTTTTTAATGCAAAGTATTTCATTTCAGACTGGTCGTGCCGCAGTCTCATACGGTGGCCAATGTTCCAGAGCTTAAATATTGAAAAACATATATATGTATATAGAGAGAGAGAATATGCGAAACGAAATCAACTTCTGTTACAACTCCGTACAAATTTTTTCCCCCGTATAATCGACATTTTGTGTCTAATTTTATTACAACTTAAAAAAAAAAACAAAAAAAAAAAAAAAACAAAACCGAAATAAAATCTTTTTTTTTTTTTTTTTTTTACTATGGGTTCGTCAGCGAGGACATTAGCCCAAGAAATGGGAATAGAGAAAAAATCAGATTTTTATGAGGCGTGAAACATTCAACAAGAATGTATCAAGCGCCTGGATGACAGAAGGAGAAGGAAGGGAAAGAATAAATGCAGCACAATAGGGAGTAGGAACATTGTTTGATAAGAGAGAGGAGTAAAAGGAAGATTGTTCAGATGAAAGTGATGAACATTCGAACATTATGTGATCAGGATCACATACATGTTGACTGTTAAGAGGATGTAAATACGGAGATGCCGCGAGAGAGAATCGGAAAAGCGACGAGGGAAGCCAGCTGTGCCCAAAGCGGAGGCGGCATATTGCCGAGATGCTGGAGCGACGCATAAAAGGGAAGTCAAGAAACCAGGAACAGAAAGGAAGAGAAGGCTGGATGGACAAGTAAAAGGAATCCGGGTTTGAGAATGAGGAGTAGTAGGAGTTAAACCATAATTGGTTGTGCGCTGCAGAGGACAGAAGATTAATATTGACGGATGGAAAAGTAGTAAGGAACCTGCCGGAAGAAGAAGAAGCTCGCCGAGCTAATAAGTCAACTGACTCATTTCCTTCTATTCCAGAATGACTAGGGATCCAAAGGAAATTAACCTCGATTGCACAAAAAAGAAAGAGGTCATGGATCAAGGAACGTATAAAAAGGATTACATAATCAGTAGAAAAATCATTTATGTATGTATTATTTAATAAAAGTAAAAAATACATTTCCTTCACAACGCAGTGATCACTAAAATCTTGCATTGCTCGTAACGCAATCAATTTGAAACTTTCCCCGGAGATAACTGAAATTCAAACACTGAATCAAAATCCATTACGCACGAGATTAGCGCGCACTACCCGCTTTAATATTTAATTTTTATTACGCAGTAATTCGGTCCTATGTCTATGTTGTAGAGCTGTTTCCCGCATCTTGTAAATTTATACCTGATCTTTGCCGAAACTGGCGAATATTATTTCTGAAAGCCTCTTTTACTTTTTTTTAATACATATTTTTGGCCGTTTGTCGATTTACAGAAGATGTCGTTTATTTTAGAATTAATGGATCGACAGAGAAAATAAATATTTTTAATTTAAATGAAAATTGTCGAAAAAAAACAAAAAAAAAAAAAAAACGAATGAAAAAACCTAATTATTCTAAGCAAAAATATTCATATTTACGATAATCGATATTAAAATAAGCAGAAATAGTAGACGTTTAAAATAAAAATTCGCCCGACTTGACAAAACACCCGGTTAAATATTATTATCGTTAAATTAAATATTAACGTGTGCTGTGTGCAGCAAGTAAGGCTAGAGGCACGGTATGAGAAGAGGGTTAGATCGAGGAATAGGGACCGGATTGGTGAAGGAAAGTGACTGAATTCGATAGAGAAAAATAGGCGATGGGGGATCGTCTTTAAAGAGGGGAGGAAACGAGGGAAGAAGGTTAAGTGACGTCCTCAGCGAGGAGTATAAGGGACAGTCAATTAGGATTGGTAGACGGAAAGGATAACGCCGCACACGGAACACAATGGAGTCGAAATTTTTTTGATAAAATATGCACGAGTGAGACGTGTATGGCCCAGCCGCAGTCTGCCGATGATCACGTTATCCCTGCGGTTTGGAAGTAAAATCATCCAAGGATTTATCGTTTGATGAAGCTATTTGCCTTAATGCAAGAAGTACTTGTATTTTTTAAGATCGGATGCTGGAACTGGAAAAAACCCGGGGTTAAATGATATCCCCGTACTTACATTTTATATTATAAAATTCCAGATTAAATGTTTAATAAGCGATGTCCTCATTGTGATGTATCGCAAAATTATTGAAACTGGTTAAATTCTTAGATATCTAATAATCATTATCAATTAATAGTCAAGAGTTGCAAATTTAACGTTCAGACGAATTACTCTCTTCTAAAATTTCCTAAAATGAATCACCAGATAAAATCGACTTCTGTCTGCCGTTTTATGATTTTTCTTCTACTCGTAGTTTGCAAATGTAACAATCGTTTTCGTCTGCGGTATGACTCAGCTATTTCTCTTCATACACGCTAGCGCTACTAAATTACATCTGAAGAATAACTGGGATCGCATCGTCGAAAACTTTCGCAACTTTCCGTTTCGATTATTATCGAAATAGTATCGATACTGAAAAAATAATAAAGCACCATAACAAGAATGTATTACGATTGAATATTTAATTATGCACGTCTGGGAACATCCGATATCTCTTCAGTACTAGAAAACAGATATTAATAGAGATAAATTTAGAATTACATTTATGCGAAAGAAATCCAAATCAATAGATTTTCAAATGATATAGTACTACTTTTATCGCCATTGATATCATGTTTTCTAAACTGAATATTCAATCTTAAGATGTTCCGTTACCGGGTTCATTTTATTAACTATTTAACAAACGGAGGACGCTTGAATATATATAATGTTTCATTAGATATTTCCGAATGTTTAGGGTTTTTTGCGAAAAAATTAAAATCGATTTTGGTTTTCTTCAGCGTGTTAACAAACTAGTGTATACCCGATGTTTCTCACTCGAATTCGTTTATAGAAGATCTGCTACCCCCTCCTTCTACAGCCCATCCTCAATTCTCAACCTTGGTTCTAAGGCTTTCTCCTTTTCCCGTCATTCCCCTATTGTTCCTTAATTAGACTAGCACTTAATCATTCTCGATTTTCTCTTTCACCTTCTCCCTACTATTGATCCTTCCCTTATACTCCAATCACGTCCTCTTTATCTGCCTGAATGTTCTGTCCTGTAAACTCTTGGCGCTGGATCTTCCCCTCCCTTCAACGCTTCCTTTATCCTTTCCTTTTCAACTCTACCTGCTATTTCCTTGCCACTTTCCTTTATGCTTTTCATTTCTAATCGTATAATGCTTTAACCTTTGTTCTTGCTGCTAGGTCAAAGTCGCTGGCGTGCTTAAAAAAAAAATATATACATACATATATATAAAATAAATAGAGATTTGTCCTAGAAGATTAACGAAGCCAGACCCACGCCGTCCTTCGTTATCATACATCTTTGCCGGTAATGTTTATTCAACAGTCAGCTATGCTCAGGCGTAGTCCCCCGCCATTTTATCTTTCCTCCTCAAGTCGATTCCGCCATCTGATGACTAAATAGAGATACTCTTTGAAATTAAATTATGCAAATAGCGTAAAAGAAGCCGCCGCGTAGTTACACGCGGAACAGAAAACCACTAATCAATACTATGAAGAAAAATCAAAAAGTAATTGATTTTTTTGATTATAAATATCAATGACGAATAATACATCTTTTGAAATATTTCATCGACGATTTTTAAACTGTTCTCAGTGACGGATTTTCATTATGACGTAAAAACTTGATTATGAGTAACCTTTTTCATTTTTTTATTGGGGGGGGGGGCGCTAACGCAAACGAATTACTGAAACGTGCATTGTACTGTTCGTTAGGAGATGATTTTTAGGTAAATGGAGGAGTCCGATCGACATTTAATAAACTACCTGTCGATATTCGCTGGAAATGAAAGAAATAAGAAGAAACGTAAAGATAAATAGAAACCGAAGAGGCTCTCGAAAAATCTGAAAAATTCCACTTCTTTATTCTGCACGAAGTAATCGTAAACTAAATTATAAGTTTTTGTAAAATGAGGAAATTCTGCTCTTCCAGATATACGCAGCAGACCAATTTGAAACTTTTCAAACTTTAATAAAATGATATAACTCGGCGCTCGCTGTTTAAACGGTTTTATCGTAATTTCTGTAAAATCTTTTCGTATTTTAAATTCACATTTTTCTCCGCATTCTTTTTCCTTTTGGCAGCCGCGCTTTGTCGAATAACGAAATTTTTTAATAGAATTTCTGTTTTTATCAAAAAAAAAAAAAAAAAAAAAAAAAAAAGAAAAACCCGGAACCAATCGTCATCTACTTCACCGGCGGCAGCATGATGCCGCTCATCGCTTACATTCTAACACCGTGGAAACTCTCAGAATTTTTCAACTTAAAATAGCCGTCAACAAATATCACACGGTTTATTGCTATCGAGTAAACGAATTTCAAAAAAGTATCGGTTTCGATTTTTTCATTTTCCATCGTAATAATGCAGATCTCTAATAAGAAGACCTTACACAGCGCGCTCGGTCATCGATTTCTACGAAACCAGACACTATTTGCACACAACGAAAATTTTAGTTTGAGACCGAAGATGAAGAAATTCGTTTTAAATTTAAATTTTACATATATATATATATATATATATATACAATGAAGATGAGAAATAATTAACAAAGTCCGAATTTTTTCAATTTTTCTTTTCCTGTACATTTCCATCGTTACTAATAATTATGCAATTTTAACAGAAACCTTACACACTGACGAATCTACCTCTATTAACGACTTCCGCTTCTTCCTACGTTTTTATCATTACAGATTAATACGACACAAAGCTTACGTATTTCAATTTTTTCCCCTATTTTTACCGCTCTCGTCGACATTCAAAATTTTCAGCGCATTTCTAGCTCAGTGCTACCGTTTTTAGCTCGCTTTAATTATCAATTCAAACAATGAAAAATTCAGAAAGCCGAAGTAAAAAAATAATTCGATTTTAAAATTTTACACTTTCTTATTACCTGCTCAAAAAAAAACTATTCTGTCGCATTTTTTTACCTCCCGACTCAATCGACTTTCTTTGTTGTCCTTCTTATTTTGATGTTCCCTTCCTTCTCGCTCAATCCAAACTGATCTCTATTTTGGATTCCTGGTTATTTCCTTGGAATCGAGGAAAATGAGTTAGTTGACTCGTCAGCTCGATTATCTTCCTCCTCTTCTGGTGGGTTTCTTCAAAACATTACCCTTCTCTCTACCAGCTGCTCGTTCCGAACTTTGGTTCAACTTTTACGCCTGTTCATTCTCCTAGCCGACATTCCTTTTTCTTGTCTGTGCAGCCTTCCCTCTTTCGCTTCCCCTGCCCTTTCTTGACTTTTCCTCTATTTTAATCTCTCAGCAATATCCTGCGCTTTGGACACTGTTTGCTCTTTTCTTTGCTTCTCCATTCTCGTTCCGTCGCCTTATTGTCAATTGCACCTCTCCAACAACTGCTTCATTTGCGATCCCGATCGACACACATTTAACTGAACCCAAACTTCTATTCACACTTTTATCAAGCGATTTCTTTTCCTTGTGTTATCCAAGCTCTCGATTCTTTTTTATCTTGCTATCTTTGGTCGTGTACTGAGTTTCCTGCCCCTCCGTTCATAGGCCAATGTCCATGACGACGAACCGGTTAAAAAAAAATTAACTAACAGCTTTTTCCCTTCTTTTTGTTTTTGAATGTTCTGACTTGTTGCGAAAACATATGCTATGTGTAATTGCCGGAGATATTACATCGTCCAGATCCGATAGAAATTATAGTAGGCGATTTATTCGATATTGAAAAAAGTTTAAAACTTTCCGAACAAAGAGTCAAATTCATTCTACTACAGTTCGCAGGCAAAATGTTGGCACGGTTGCAAAAGGCGCTTACCGTTGATGAGATCATGTACCTACAAAGTAACATGAATTATATACAAAAACAACGCGCTAATTAATATCGAAATATTATTATCCTTAATTAGTACAAATGTAATTAAGAAACTCGCCCTTTTAAATTCAATTAGATGGTCTGTTTGATTAGGTGTGATAATACTTCAATGTCAATTGACATCAGCCGGTTTTAATTTCATGCCGTGTAAATAATAACAACAAAGAAAAGAAAAACTTACCGAGCGAAGCGGTGATGAACCGAAAATATCTTGAATATCCTAGAATGAATAAATGAAAATGCATTAGTTGTAATAAAAACATTTTTATTCGCATAATTCATAAAATTAATTTTAAAAACGTTTACAGTTATTCGTCCAGTTTTCGATCTCCAGCTGAGGTTTCAAGTTCAGTAATAGTGCGGAATAAAATCACAATCGTCCTTTCCAATCCTCGTAGGTAAATCCGCACTCTTAAATCTCTCCAACCCGTCATCTCACTCTCCGAACAATTTTTTACGGTCGCATCGGTCTTTCCTCCTTTTGGATAGAGTGTGCGCGTCACGATCCTCTGTCCTACTGCTAACAATATACCACATACTGAATACTATGAGACTCATTTCTTAATAAATGCTATACGTCTAAAAAACACCACTCTTACCTAGAACACATTGCTTTATAGATCTAGTCTTCAGTCCAGTCTGAATTAAAAGTCACAAAACTGAAAAAAAAAAAAAAAAAGTCAAATCGACGCCTCTTTCCAATTAGAAAAGCATACGCGAACGTCGCATATATATCGACAAAAATCAGACACAAAGGCTATACCAAACACAACGTTCTGAAGCGATACATGGGGAGCGCGGTCAGCGTCGTCATTCGGTGAAACGACTGTCGTTCAGCTTTACTGTATCATTTTAGAATGTATCACGATAGTAAGGATAAATGACGTTCATGTCGTCCTAACTCCCATAGGCACGACGAAAAAGTCTAAAAATAGCTCGTTCGGCAACTTCCTATCTAATGCCAGCTTTCCTGATCCTCCTTATCATCGTACTTCTTCATCTAAAGCTCAGAGTCAGCAGTGGAATTCCGGGGGGGGGGGGGTAACTTTCGAAATAAAGTAGAAACTCTTATTGATCCTTTATGGACATCGCGGAGGAAAATATAGAAAATAGTTTCAAACTCGTAACTGAACTCAGAATAAGGCGTGACGACTAATGATTATATATTTTTCCAGGTCGGGTCTACCATTTTTGTAAGCAATCTGTCTAACAATTAGTCTCACATACTTACGATTCGGTGTAACCGAAAATAACATAGCATAAGTGACGGGCTGGAAGAATCATTGAACAATCTGCATAAAATAAGCCAAACTAATATCTTACATTTAAATTAAACGTATCGCTTTTGTGCACTGTAGTAACCAAAGTAGTTTAAAAAAATAAATGAAATTCACGCGGGAAGTAAAAAAAAATATACATAATATATTGAAAATAATCATTTATTTTACTTACTTATTAAAAAAAAAAAAAAAAAAATGATTTTTTACAAAAAATAAATACCGATACTTGAAGATTTATTATAAAAATTTAAAAATACACTAAAAAGTAAAAAATAATTACTCCCGATTAGAAAATATATATCACAGTGATATAACACCTTAAGGGTGATATCGTAATTCTTATACAACATTAATACCTTAATCAGAGTCGGCATCAAATTCATGTTACTATATCTAGGAACAATTTAATGAACATTTAACGCAGTTTTTAATTATTCTTTTAATATGTTATATTAATCCTACTCTGATTAAGGTATCAGTGTTGTATAAGAATTACGATATCACCACTAAGTGTTTTATATCACTCTGATATATATTTTCTAATCGGGAGTAATTATTTTTTACTTTTTAGTGCATTTTTAAATTTTTATAATAAATCTTCAAGTATCGGTATTTATTTTTTGTAAAAAAGCATTTTATTTCGTTACTTTTTAGTGCACTTTTATTCAATTAAATTAAAACATTTTAATAAGAACAGATATTTCCACGGTGTGAAAACATCAAAAGCTACATTTCGATGGTAATTTGGCAAATTTATAGTATTTTAAGTGAATAAATCTAACCCGACGGTGAAAACAATCATGAATGAAAAGCATCCAAAAAAGCTTCAATCTCCCGCATTATTAAGGATAACTCAAAAACTACCGGTCAGATCTTGATAAAATTTAAATGGGACCACATGAGAAACACCATCTTTCAAATAAAAGAAGAACCATCGAAATCGGTTCACCTAGTAGAAAGTTCTGTGGTAACACACATAAAAAAAAAATACAGTCGAATTGAATACCTCCTCATTTTTTGAAGTCGATTAAAAATAGCGAATAATGAAGTTGATGAATCAAACGGTTAACGAAAAAAAGGCGAGAAAACCTTTTAAAAATGTGTCGATTGACTTGTTTATTTGTTTTTTTTTTTAATAATCGTAATTGGAAATTAACCGGTCTGCATGTCGGACACACTGACAAAAAGAAATTATAGCGTAAACGGTAAAATAATATTTTTTTTCAGATTTATGCAGCGGTCAAGCGGTCAGACCACTTCGTTCGGAAGTAGTGGCAAAATGTTACACCTTAAACTGAAGACAGATTTGACGAAACGGAACGTTCAAATAATAATTAATTAATTCGTTGAAATTAAAAACTAATGTACATACATAGGTTGTCCGAAAACTAATGAAACTGTTACGGTTATCGTGCGATACAACCACGCACTCTAGCAACAGGAAGCAAACGTCTCGTCCAAGTACAATCACTTTCGGATCACATACATAAATAAAATCAAACCTCCCTAGAACGGCGCTTATTTTTAAATATTTAAAAGTCGTTCGTTTTGACACTAAGACGTTTTTCCAAGTGAAACAAAAAAATGGAAAGTGCATTAATTACATAATTTCCAAAGTAGTGACCGTTATTTATTAGATATTCTCCCCAAATCTATTTTCGAACAATGTTTCAGCCAAGTCGACCGGGGGGGAATTCCAAGATCTGCCGAACTTGATTCTTTGAAGATGGTTTTCAGTACCGGGAACAACGACAAATGGCGAGGATCAGGGGATCTGTACTTCGACATGATCCGAATAGTGTTCTATAATGACGCGAACGATGATGTCATGACGGGAGATTCACAAAGTGCGGATGTTTAAACTTTAAACGTGACTATGCTAAACAGTAAAATAGTGCACATTCACACAGTTCGGTCATTAGGAACGTTGCTTTCAGAATATTGTTCACTTTCGCGTCACAAACGCCGTATAATTTCACGCGCTCATAACTCACACTGTGTTGCATCTCTTGATTCGTTGACGCGTCACTTCAAGTTGACATTTGAATCTCGTCGTTCGAATCGTAACAAGCTTAACGTAGTTTTTAATAAACCCCGCTACAACATATTTAATCAAATGTAACAGACGACAGTAAACATAAAAATCAATCGATAGCCGTTGGAATTCAAGAAATGTTAGTTCTATCGAGAGAAATTCAAACTAAAACTTTTAAAATTAATCAATTAATTTTTTTTTTTTTTTCAGTGAACATCAATTAGAATAAACGTATCAGAAATAAAACCCGGAAACAAACAAACAAACGAAAAAAAAAAAATCAAATACGAATTAATTAAACCATCTTTTTTTTTAGTCCACGAAATAAATTATGAAATAGTCATAGATATGTACATTCGCTCTTTTAAATCAGCTTTCCTCAAACGAACGCCATTCGTATATTTTTGATGATGATTACGTATTTTCATTACTATCGGCTTTATGTTAATTTACAGCCAACAAGTCACTTTGTTTCAATATAGATTACACATTCATCGAGCCTAAATTGCGATAAATTATTTTAATCGATCAGAAAAATACTTTAAAAAGATTATTCGGTAGCTTTTTCGAAGTATTACTTTTGTCGCCCATTTCACATCTGTTACCGTGCACATTTACAATCCATCCAACTCATTTGCATTGCGGTGCCCATTACGGAAACTGATAATTAACGAAATAAATAAATTTGAAAAAGAAAAAAGAAAACAATTCGACAAAACGAAAAAATAGATTCAAACTTGTGGAATGCGAGGAAAATAAGTTCAGAGCGAAAAAATTGTTCAAATTTGAAAATCCACCGCTCCATTCATGAATAAAAGGGACGCGCCGCCGTTTTAATCGCTGTTTCAACTTAAGAGCTGTCGGAAAATGACAAAATGACCTACGCAGGAACGGAATAATTCAACGCGTTTTCGAGAAAAAGAAAAAAAAATTACAACAGAATTTGAAACATTGAAATTTTCCAGCTTCATCGAGCAGAAAATTACAAAAATCTGCTAACATACACCCTTTTCTTTACTTCTCATTAATTAATAGCTCGGCAATTTCTTCGGAATAAAGTATTTGCCGAACTATTGTCAATCATGCATCGATCATATATTCTGCATTTCTAGTCAAAATATCGTATCAGCAGACGACCAGACGATCTGAAATAACTTCAGTAGTTACCATCATCAGAGACAATACTCGTTTCATTGAAGTCCACGTAAAGAACACCTCACACATATACACGCATTAGTAAACACACGTGACCCCCTCCCCCCGCCGGGTTCTTTCCCCGATAACACAAAAGTTACAACCTTTTAAAAACAAAACGATAGCTGTTTCATTGAACAGTCACGAACGGTACATTTCATTTTTAAATACGAACGTAAAAACGCTCATTGACGGAACATAATGATCCAGCGACACTTTTGAATATATGAAAATTAATCAAAGTGCTTTTTAAAAAACAACAATAACTCGACTTTATTTTGAAGTTTATTTTCGAATGTTTACGAAAAACGTATTACACTGAGCCGCGATGAAGATAGCGACGAGCAAACGGCCATGATGTCGTCGATGGTTAAACTCCGCAATCTAAAATAGCACTATGTAAAAAAAAAACGAACCTACTCGAATAGAAGAAGAATTAAGTAAACCATCCGTAACTTAGGACCTTTTAAACCCAGCGGCGATAAATAAATACTACAATTTCCTGTCACTTCTGTGTCTTGCAAAGAGCCAAAACAGTTATCCTTAATAACCCAGCGCACAAACGGATATTATTTAAAAATTTAATTTATTTTTCGACAAGCCATTACAGTACCTCTCAAGTCGGAAATAATCCAACTACCACTGTGTTTCCAACCGTATTTGTGTTGTAACTGCAAGCGTCAACGTTAGTCACACTATATTTTCAAAAAAATTTGACGTGTCTCAGAGTTATTGAAAATTTAAATTTCTTTTACGACGCTTTTAATTTGATGATTCGGTTTCCGGGTTTTCTTTCGTAAAATTCGGCGTATCCTTATTGATGTATCAGACATGAAATAAAATCTACTATAAACGAGGAAACGGAATAATATTCGTGATATAATAATGCGATAAAAATACACTGCCAATATCACGTGGAATTTAATAGATATTTTAGAAATAAATTCTTTCGCAATAAATATGAAAAAAAATAATGTATACAGCAAACAATTCGCATTAGAAACTTATAAGTAGCACGTCCGCAGATAGAAAGATCTGCCGACTGCAGACTTTTAATACCAGTCGGACTACGAGTTAAAGACTTGTTAAACATTAAAGATATAAAGATACAGTTACTTCAATGAGCCGATTCAAATTTTGTGGTTCAAAAAAAACCCCGAAAAGCAAAATGTATTATTGTACGGCATATAATTTTTATTTCTGAGGCGCTACAGAGCATACAGAAATAATATGCGGTTCGTGTTGTACCGCGTAAAGTTAATAGTTAATAAATGTTATCGGTTACCTCGTTAATAATTTTTAATTTAATATTTATATTTCGCGAAAAAAACACATTAAGTAAAAGAATATGCGCGGTCTGTGAGGCAAACATCACTAACATCAGTCACGTCATTAACGCATGAAAAATAATATTACTCGCTCAAACCAGCGGATAATTCAATCTGAGTCAGCACAGGTCGTTTGAACAATGCGATAAAATATGTTAAAGTCATAAAAGTTTTTTGTTTTTTTTTTACTGTGATTAATATCTGTTGTTATTTTGTGTAACGTAATTTGATTTTTTTGAAAGTTATTAGCATATTAGGTTCTAATGTGAAGGGACATGAGGAAGTATTAACTTGATGTAAAATAAGTCGAAGGTTTAGATAACAAAATTTCAGCGCCAATTGTTTTTTTTGTTTTTTTTTTTTTACTTTTTTTTTGTGGTTCTAGGACCGGACTTATACTCGAAGAAAATTGAGATACGTAGCAGGATTGGGCGAGAGGAGCGCTAATAAGAATGAAGAACCTATTCGCGCATCAAGAACTGAAACTGGAACTCGGAATCAGACTCCTGAGATGCTACGTTTTCTCCGATCTAATATTTAGTTGTGAGTGCTGGACACTAGACTCAACATTAGAAGAAAAAAAAATCAGCGCTTTTGAGATGTACTGCTACCGACGTGTCCTGAAAGTGAACGCAAAAAGTAAAGAATATTGAAATACTTAATAGACTGGGAAAGAACCTTGAACTACTACGAACCATCAAAAAACGGAAACTACAATACTTGGGACATATCTTAAGAGGATCAAATCATATCTAAAAATACTACTTGAGGGTAAAATTGTGGCCGGTAACAGATCGAGAGGTAGACGTCAAATTTCATGGATGGATAATCTTAACAACTGGTGGTTCAATCCTCATTAGAACTTTTCCGAACAGCTGTTGATAGAAATAAATTCCAATTGTGGATAACCTTCGAGACGGAGACGGCGGATGAAGAAGAAGAAGAACCGGACTGGCGAGAAAGAAAAAAAGTAAGCATTTGGACGACATACGAATTATTTAAAGAAAATTATAAAAGATCAAGAAATGAACAGAGAAAATTTTCTGATCTGAATTATCGTGTCAACCTTTTTTGAAATATCGATTATGCTTTTTTCTCAGCCGGCAATAAACCGCTTAGATTATCTTGTATTTTCATCACAAGCATTCTATCATCCATGTAATATAAAGTACAACTAAACATTCAATATATTATAATTTAAACGATAAAAAATATTATAATTTAAAAAAAATAATACCGACTGGTTTCGATCATGATCACAGTGCACAATTCTCTGTAATCGTGAAAAGCCCGATTGTTATTTTTCAAATTTTTACTCTTATTTAATTGTTTAAATTATAATGTATTAAATGTTTATTAGGATTTTTTTTTTTTTTTTTTTTGGTCTGGCGATAAACCATCTTTGGACACACGTCGTATTTTAAATTATCTTACTCGTATGTTTCCCTAGGGATCTGAGCTTTCTTTAACGCGACGTTTACGTTTAAATCGGCTTATCAGCGACTCTCGCCATCATCAATCAGTAAGGCGCGTTATTCCTCCAGAGAACATTGTGGCCGTTAACCGTCACGCGGTTCTCTATGTAACCCGTCACCGTACAAACCGCATTACACGAACGAGTGCCGTATGTTCGAGTATTTCCATTTACTTTTCTCTGAACCAAGATTTTCTCATATTAACCGACCTTCGGTAATGAAATCTTCCTGGCAGTTTCCCGATACGGTATTCACCACAAAGACTTTTTTTGACCGTGGAAGACACACGTACAAGTGTGTTTTAAAACATCCTAACCCTAGAGTATCATTTCCCCTTTATACTACAGAGAGATTTCTGCTCGAGAGTTGTATAAGATCTGAACTGGAAGTTGAACAGTCGCATCGAAAAGTATTATATAACACATTATTCGGATATAAAAAATCGAAAAAAGAATAGAAGAAAGGATTATATTTGAAAGATTGAATAATTGCGAATCATACTGAAGAATATTCGAAATTTATTATCAGTTTTACAATTTTTAAATGAACGTTTTCGCTTAATGTGTAAAATGCCTTCCAAATCGTTTTGAATGTAGCGAATATTTTACTAATAGTGGTATTTAACGTGCGATTACCTTTTTCTGCGTTCTTTTGCTAGCTATAAGCAACGGCAGTAATTCTTAATATTCTTGGAATCCATCCGTGCTACAGAATCTACTCTGCTCCGTAGTACACCATAAAGTTAAGGAATCCTGTAAGTCCTCTTTAATAATATTTACCTCCTAGGCCTTTGCCTGATCTTCGACATACACAAAGATTGCCCTTTCAAACAGATCAAGATTATTTCAAATTACCCAGAGGAAGTTGTTGTTGCTTAAAATGATATTTTTCTGCGTTTGGCGACCATGGAATTTTGCTGGCCAGGTGGCCGACCTTCCTCTATTTTTTGGACACTCAGTTGATGATACTCCAAATTTAAAATATCCAGAAATAATAGTAGATGAAAATCTTACCTTTATTCCTCATTACAATATGATCGCACCGTTAAATGTAATAATCTTTTCGATAGACTGACTAGAATTCAGTTCAATGCCTGACTTGACGTATAAGGAGCGTACTCTACAGAAGTATGGCTTCAAAGAGTTCTAAGTCGGATCAACAAAAAAGAAAATTCTCGTTAAGAATTGCCTCCCTTTATAAAACTTTGCCAACCAGTGCAACCTGTGTGTTCTGCGGTCTCCAGCCAATAGATTTGTATATCTGACTCGTAGAGCACAATGATCAGTGAACATAGGCTGGTTAGCGAGTTAATATCAATAAAGCAACCGGCTTTATTGAAAAGTAATTTTTTAGAAATTTTACAACCGGTTTCTAATGAAATCTTTAGAAAATACGTTAATCAGATGAATGGTAGAGATAGTGGGATATGGACACTACTAACAAAATAAGAGTTGCGGCTAGATAAAAAAAAAAAATGAAAAATATGAAAATAACTTTCTATAATGCACAAGTGCTACACATACATGGTAAGTTCCAGTCCTATTTAATAAGGTTTAGCCACCGGATGTGCACTATACTGAAACATTACAACCAGGCCAGGTTAAAAAAAAATCAAAAAAAAATCAAAAAAAAATCAGTTGATATTCGAATATCCCGCCTTTTTCGATATTCGTACTTTCATATTGATCGGATTTATTTCGTCTTAGACGAGAAAAACCATCTAGCCTTTCTCGATGACCGTTCCGAAAAAGTAATGCGCCTAAAATAATAAATCTGCGCAGTATTTAAAGCAATTTATAAGACAAATATATTTGCTAATTTGCACACTTCACCTTAGTAAAGAGGAATATTTAATTTATGTTACTTTGCGTTTAATACAACACATTACTTACAAAACGCTGAACAATGTTGTAGATTGTGAAAGACGACTTTGGCATATTGAAATGAACGAAATGATGTTAAGCCATAGACGGGGATCGTAAAATACATAAAACGAACAAAATACTATGTTATTATATAGATTGATGAGCTGCTCGATGAGAACATATTATTATTTCTTGTCTTACAATGTCTCATAGAGGTTTCTGTTACTTGGCGAATACTGTAATGCAAATTCGCGAAGTGAACAAAAATCATTACGTTCATGGGACTCTTTAAAGAATTCTATACATTCCTGTAAACGACGTTATATTGATTCATGATAGGCGCGCAACTTTTTTCTCATTTCACCAACATTTGCCAGTTTTATTATTATAATTTCGATGCATTGTTTAATTATGACAGCGCGATAATAACTTCACCATTTCACTCTGAAATTATTGCTATGGCTTTTGATAGACAGGAATCGTACAAAGCGGGTAACCGGAAAGAAATGTTTTAATGCGTGTAAGTAATCATCCTTTTTGAAGATATTACCAAAAACTTTTTGAAAACATTACCAATTCCATCCTTTAATCTATTGCCTTTGTGTAAATATTTCCATCTCAGATTTTGGTCGGATATGTAGCCTTCCTCCTTTTCTAATTGTCGCTCTTTTTATCTGTCCGTTCAGCCTAATCCTAATTTCAATCCTTGGTTTATTCTGTTGTTGTCGCCATTGTGCGTTTGTGCTTTAACCATTCCTTGCTTCCTTCCTCCCACTTTCGCTTCTCATTAGCCTCTTGGCCCATGTTGTCCTCTCCATTCAAATGATACGGTTGTTTGTGACGCCCATCACGAGTGCTCTGCTCTTTCCATGGAGCGTTCGCCTCTGTACTCCCACTTGCTTAGGCTGGGGCTTCCTTCTGTACACGTTATATCCTGTCTTTTATTAACGATATCTGATCGTCTCACTATATAACTTTCATTTTCCTCTAATTGTTTCTGGGATATAAAAAAAAAAAGACATTACCAATATAATTTTTATAAACTTTTTCCTTTTTCCTACATCGCCCATCACCTGTGGTGAGAGCAGCATCCGATAATCATAATTTCGACGTACATTATTTTGTATTTGTTTTTTGGGCCGCTCAAACTTCACAACTGGATTAAAAACATCCGAGTTAATCACATCAAAGCAATCCGGTTAATTCAGATTAAAACTCTGATAAAATTCGCCTTCCTTTATGTTTTTTGAAACGTTTATTTGTTATATTATCACTGTTATCATTAATAATCGGTAATATTACTATATAAACAGACATAATTAATGAAGGGACAGAGAACCGGAAAATCAGACTTAAGGTAGGCCGAAATTACTATATAGACGCGCGCTGTAATCGTCCATCATTCGGTGAAAAGAGTTGTCGGCACGAAACGAAATTCCCTTTCGGCGGAGAGAAAAGGGCGGACACGGTATCTACATATATCGATAGGTTTGTGTGCATGCGTGAAGGAAAAGGGAGCAAAGTCGATCCCTCTGTGGAAGGTTCTTCATTAGCCGGCCGACTAAAAGGAAGTCGGACGATGTCGCATCATTAATATCTTCGGCGGTGATAATTTGTTATTAAAATGGCCATGTAATAAACGGTCCATAATATAAAGCTTTTATCAGCGAGAGCTGGAGTCGTATCGTTGTCAACACTGCCGGCAATAGACGCAACAACGTCCCGTTGACAGCAGCGGCGCTTTGAAATTCGCAGAGATATTACAGCATTATTAATCATTTTACTTATCAAGAACCGGCGTAAAGTTAATGATAACAGCAACAAGAAACAGATCCTCAGCAGTCGCCACGAGTGGCAACGTTTTAGTTTTTCCGAGCCATAGCCGGAGCGACTTTGAAAATTCTCTTCGCGCAAGCCATTCGTGTAATATTTAACTTCTCCATCGTCAGCTTGCCCGAGCGGCCAACGGCTCATCACCTAGCGCGTTGCCTTGAACCGTGTTGCTAAGACTGTTTCAATGGTCCGGCTCTTTTCCCGGAGGCAGTCGGTTGGTCGCTGTCCGCGACTTTTCCGAACTCGCACGTGCACTTCATAACGATTTAGATGCTTTTAACCGGCATTCCCGGACGTATTAACACCGTGTTGATAAGTCGACACTCCGCGAACCCCCTCGAACTTGTCTGGCGCTAGAGCGAATATACCTCTTTTCCTGTCGTCGAATCTGCCATTGAAACTTTTATTACCGGCTTCTCAGGCTAGGAGATAATTAAAAACTGCACGGAGACGATTTACATCTGAAAAACATGTCCAAATACACTGTCCGAAAGTGCTTCAGCATTTATTATGCATATTGCAATTTCGCGAAACAGTTTCCATGTCTCGTTTATACGCGATTCTGCGAATTCCCCACGAATACCGCGACGGTATTTCATTCTTATTCCATCCTGATACCTTTTAATGTAATTGCGTCAATGATTTGACTTTTTTTTTTCAATAACTAGCGGATTGCACTGTTGTAAACGTTAGTAATTTTCGAATAATCGTAGTACTAACAATAAGAGTAATTGCGCACTATGGATTAGATTGATTTGGTATGGAGTTCTTTGTCAGATTCCATTCCTTGTTGCTCCTAATTGCTGCTATGTACACGTGTTGATCGGTAATCGTCTATTATTGGCAAGCCCAGGGAGAACCCAAACAAGAAAAAAAAAAAAAAAAGAAGATTGATTTTTTAATCCACAAATGCTTTCAGCGTGAATTTACACACTCGTTGTGGTAGGAACAGAGTTGCGTTTTTTTTTTGTTTTTTTTTTGTTTTTTTTTAAAGATCCTCTACACAAAGAAAGAAAAAAAAAATCCTAATAAAATTGGCTGTTGTTTACATATTGCGGTAATATGTAGTGTAAAAATTCTTGGCATCGAGGGAATTTCTAATTCATTATAAACAGGCGCTCTTCTATCGGCAAGCATTTCTGGTTATTTCCGACTCTAAAATGTATTCATTCGAGTTTTTATGTCTTCACATGACCGAAAATAAAAACTGATCGAAAGTAAATGTTCACCGTATTAAAAAAGCCCCTTCTAGTCAAAATAGCCATTAAGATTATTCACATTTTTAATAATTATAAAATCATAACTTCGCCGCTGGTTGTACAACACGTGAACAATTTAGCTAGAAACGAAGCAATAAAAACAAAATCAATTTTAATATTTGAAAACGTATTACGTTTCCGGGGGGGGGGGAGACTTTAATTCACTTAATACCGAAACGTTAAAACATCTAGAAATTAAATTTTATTAGTAACCTGAAAAACATAACCCTCCTAAAAGCGTAATAATTTCAAAAATATAAATATTCTAACACAGTTTTACGAAACACAATAAAAAATATCAATAAAACATATCTACAGCGTAAGTTGTCGCGAAATCATCGTCTCCATTACCCCGCTTTTATGATAAACAAATTATGATTGTTTACCTGAGGTAGTAGAGAAGTTTCGCGACGATTGCATTCGAAACCTGGGCAGCTATTTTTGTACTATGAAAAGTATACAACATTTTTTACAAAAACCGCAACTGGAAATAGAGAGTTTTTAACTTTTTTTGTTCGGTAATTTTGTGAAAATAATAAAACCAAAAAAATCTTAGAGATCAGAATGACGGTAGTCATACGAATAACTCGGTCTTTGTGAAATTTTTCAACGCACTAATATGATTTTTTACTTTTTCTCGCTTACTATTAACACGATATTACATATTCATGTTAAATTTTTAACCAGATTATGTATGTCCATTAAGTAAATCTGCTGTTGCGTTTTTACGTCGTCCTCGCTAAATGATAACGGTGTGTCTGTCTGTAGTACATATCTGCTTTATTTTTTAGGCTTCTTTAAAGAGGAAAAAGCGCAGATGTGTATGTACGCGATCATATGTACGAGAGTGGTTACAATAATTAATGGATTAACTTAATTATTCGCAAAAATAGAAAAGAAAGAAAAAAAAAAAGAGAATTGATTGTTCATAGACGCCACATCGGAATCTATTGACTCGCGAACAAATTGTGAGTTTCACCGTTTTAAGTAAAATCCGACGATCGGCTGCCATTCAAAAACTTTTCAAAAAACACTGGTAATGTGGTGACTCTTTTGACTTGAAATCACTTTTTTACGTATCCTTATTATATAGGAAATATGAACGCCGCTTTCGGCAACAAAAAACAACGCATACTCCGGCAGCAACAATAGACGCATAAATCAGTGAATGAACTTACACGACAGCAGAGACAAGCGCCGTGGCTAGAAGGACGCTTATGTAACACGCCCCAGATGGCTGTTGCGAATTTCCTGACCGCTGGGTGCGGTCGTTGCATGGAGTCTGAAAGAAGAGTCTGTTCGAGAGCAAGGTTAAGTTTAACGTATTCGAGACACAATTGACCGGGGCGACATGGTCGTTCGCGGTGCTCAGCGCTCTAGGAAATTATAACGTTACACAGTGCCCCAGTATAATTAGAGAAGGCAGCGTCTTTCTCGCACAGTTAACCGCTGATCAAAGAAAACACGCAAAATGCCATCACCGCTAAACTAGTAATTTGTACTGCGGCTAATTGCAGGACGACAGAATTCCATTACAATCGCATTTCTGATCGGGGCTGCACTCGTTGCAGGACGACTCGTTCCGAGAAAAAAACTCCTTCAAACAATCTTCTCTCCCTCGGCCACGAACATTTAATAATAATAAAAACGAAATGTTAACGATTAAATAATAACTATTACGCGATGTGAAATTGTTATTTTATTCTAATAATCGCATCTGTTTGCGCGGATAATTGAATGGAAATTATGAACAGCCTGAAAAAAGAGCTCTATGAGAGGGAAACGCGACTGAAACGGATAAAAACATAACTGCGTATCTGAGACACTCTGTACACATCGAAAGTTCAAGAAATCATCAACGCTGACCAGGGCAAAAAAAATAAAAAAGACAGCTGAACTGCTAAAAATTTAAGAATCGAGCTATGGATCGGAGTTGGAAGTTGGTAATTTTTACATTTACCTTCTTCTGCGAGCAAAATTTTAATTCTTACTAGCGTTTTGTAACGTTATGTTACCCCAGAAAAATTGTTCAAAGTTTAAAAAAGTATTTCTTTCAAAATATGTCCATAAAATTGGAAGTTAAACTACAAGTGGCAGCGTTAAATTCGACAATACTTCGTTACACATTCGCCTTGATAGTTTCGCCAATTAGGTATTATTAGTTGTTTGTTTTTTTTTTATATATGTTTATTTGAAGCAGATGATCGAAGAGCATACACTCGTAATTAAGGATTTTTTATGAGAAAATGGCCCCGTTTTGTTATAGATGAGGTTATATATCGTTAGAGAATAGTGGTGAGATTAAATATGTACCCGATGACACCGCGGTGTTAGTCGGAACAGGACCGGCCGCACTGTGAATAGCCCACCACAATCGTTCTTGGAAAGCTCGCTGAACGGGGCAACCAAACACGATACCTATTTAGAAACCCGCAAGTTTTCAACTATTTCCGAGGACCCATCGTTAGCGGATACTAATATCAATCACCGCTAGCGTTAATTTCATTTAAAAGGAACTTTTTAAACGCAGAATGCGTAATACGAACCTGTAGCAGACTTAAATTATGATACAATTAAAAAACTGACGGATGATAAATCTGTGAAAGTGAGGGAAAACCGATCTCTGAGGTTAAACGTTGGACCTATTTAAATATTTTCAACAATAATAAACGGGAATGGCGATGAAATTATTAGAAGCGGATAATGAAGCGGCGCCGATGGCGAAAATTACAATCCCCATTATGTGTGCATTTGGTCTTCTCATTAGACGTACGTTTCATTGTCCAGTTCTTATTATTTTATCTCCACTACCATTTATTATTGCTGAAACCGTTTAAATAGGTTCAGCGTTTAATCTTATAAATCAGCTGGTTTTCTCCAATTTTAATGGAATCGCTCTGTGTCATTTATACGTTTTTTGAGCCCTGAATACCGTGGCGTTAGGCATGATGTGTTCAATATCCTGCTGCAGCATATTGAAACTTCCAAATATCTTGTTCTGGCTTAATGGCCATAGTTGACAGTCTAGGCATGGGTAACTCCCGACATAGTCATATCCTTGGAAATATTCGGACGCAGCCGGATATATCTTTAACGATGTGATTTAATATTTCTCAACACTCCGGAAAGCGTTAGGTGCGCTTTGTTTATGTAAGTGGCTATTTTATTTTATTCTTTATCCGTTTAGTGGTTATTATAATATTTTTTTAGGTTTTCATTTTACGTTGTTTGGGTGTTGTTGATTGTGGGGAATTATTTGCCAGAAGGACGTTGTAATTTGGTCCGGGCCAAAAAAAAAAATAAATAAATAAAAATAAAAAAGTGCTCTTAACTATGTGGTGGGAAGTTGATCCTTCCGTGTTAATAACATTGTACAAATCTCTCATACGCTTCAAATTATATTATTGTAATTTCTTTTATTCGTTATTCCTGGTCAGTGTCCTTGGTTAGCGTTCCCAAGAGAAAAAAAAAAATTCTTCTGTGGTAACTTTTCCAAATCCATTCTCTACAAATTCGATTACCTCCAAAACAGTTACCTTTGGCTTTGTTTCGAAGTTTTGAGATCATCTTCTATTCCAGCCATTCTGACTGAATCAAACATCTGTCCTATGTTCATCCGAAGATCTCATTATCGCTTTCTCATCAAACGTTTTTCCACTTCCTTGTCAAATATCAGTGCCTCTTATTATTTTATCCTCTTTCACTGGTGTTTTTCCTCCGATAAAATTCCTATTCTATCTCATATATATATATATATCTATTCGTCTTTCCAAATTTTCCCCTTTTGCTATTTCCCATCACAAACTTCCATTCTTTCTTTACGTCTATTCCAAATTGTTAAAGCCATCAAATGTCAACTTCATGCTATGCTTCCTTAAATCCTCTCATATCGTCGGTGTAAAATTTAGTAATAGGATAAATTCCCTATTTCTTCACGATCACTTTAATTTTTACTGGCAGATCGGGACTGCTGCCATCCTATAAGCCATTAATTGCATTTCCTCTTCTGCATGCCCTTCCAAATTTATTCTTGTTTCTGAAAGTATTCTCCACCTTCCCTTTTTCCTTCCACCGATGCTATCATCCTTTCTATTCGTTCTCTTCTTCATAATATTTCCTCATTGACGTCTACTCAGATTGACTTTCTTTGGGTTCCCGCACATTCAGGCATTGATGGAAAAATGGTAGCTGTCAACCTCCTTGCTAGAGCTGCAGCTTCCAACGGGAGTTTCATTAGTAGGGTTCCAGCAAATAATATTCTTTTTCCAACCTAAATCTTGCCATATTAAGCTTCGGCACTCTATGTTTCTATTTTCACTTTTATCTGTTGATTAACCAATGTTCCTTCTTCGCGTCCTTCATTCTATCATTTCCCCGGTATGCGTCAGTCCATAATTATTAAACTATCTCGCCTCCGTTTCTCGCACAGACTCCTTCCTTCTTCTCTAAATCGCTTTTCCTTGGCTACATCTCCCTTTTGTTCACTGGATCATAAAGATTCTTATTATGTTTGTGACGCAGATCACATGTTCTTCGAGTGTTTTGGTTTATGTCGCGAGCGTGAGTTACTTTATTTTCAACTTCTGAAGCTTAGTTCTCCTGCTCGTTTCAAGCATACGTTCTTTCTCTGCCTATTCTCTCAGTTGTTTCTGTTCTAGAACTGTTCCTTGGTTCCATTGCCGATAAAATAAAAATATATTTCTTACTCTGTTTCATTAATTTCTTCCATTTTACTGCGCTAATGCTCTCTCTGTTAGCAAAGCCAAGAATAAAAAAAGAAAAAATATCATTTTTATAATTGAAAAAAAAATTACCAATTATAATTTTTATACTTCTCATAATTAGTGTTAAAAAATATATAAAAATATTGCGATAAAAATACGAGTATTTAAAAGGAACTAAATTTAACAATATATAATAATGTACGTGTAACTATCGGTAAAGGAGAACCAAGTTTCGGTAAGTTAAAACTTACAAAAACTTACCATCTACCATGTATGTGTGTCAAGAAAGACTATCCGATCTTGGAATTTTGTCCATAGAAAATGCTTTTTTTTTTCTTTTTTTTTTTTACATCACACCGGTCCTAAGACCATAATTGACGAGGCTATTATTTTATTTTATTTTATTTATTTTTATTTTTTTCATGCTCAGTTACCCAGCGGCAGAATAAGCATTAGTCGATCGGAAAAACTGATACTACAATTTGGAGTTCATTCCTTTCACATCCGAGATGTTAGTGGCGGAGTTATCTTCTGCTTCTGATATCTAATACTGTTTACTATAGCGCTGGATTTTGTTCGTTCGACGGCTGAGGTATTAACGACGATGTTATCTATCGCATCTGACACCTAGGGCGTTACCGGCCCATGTTCTTTTGAGCCTCCTTGGCTGATCCCAGCGACTGATGTTCGATACCTCTGGATTTTGATTAAATTGAAGAGCCTCATAAAAGTGTTTGTATTGTTTTAAGTATAAATCGTTTACATACGGAACATCTAAGTCTGTATGTAGAGTGTGATTCGATACATAGTACGGTGCGTCTACCAATTGCCTCAACGTTTTCGATTGGAACTGTTGAACCCTATTTAGGTTACTCTTCGCAGTGGCTCCATATACTTCTAATCCGTATCTCCAGACTGGCGCTACGACTGAAAGATAAACTAGCCTCTTGCATTTCAAATTAATTGTTAATTTTTTGTCTATTATGCTGTTGAGAGCCTTAGTTCTTGAAGTCATTTTTTGCCGGATGAACGATATATGGCTTCTCCATGTAAGTCTTCGATCTAATATCATACACCTAGGTATTTAATGTGATTTTCTTGAATTATGCGCTGATTATTTATTGTATTAGGGGGACAGTTTTGATTATTTAAAATGTGAAAGTTACTTGTCTGGTTTTTTGGTGGTGTTTAGTTTAATCTTCCACTTAAGCGCCCACTGTTGGATAGCGGTTAAATGCTCTTCTGTTAACAAGGGGATGCGTACACTGGATTTTTGTATGCTATAGCACAAAGTTTAAATTATTCAGACTTAATCATACAATTTACAAGCGCGAAAGCTAGATAGGTGGCCATCTAGTTTTTTTTTATCAAATTGGTTATTCATTTACTTTGGATAACAGTTGAAATAGAAGTTGTCAAACAAAATATATTAGTTGCTACTATTTCTCATCTGTCAAGTTGACATTCAAATATGCGTATAAAAATTTTTGGTCGGTCTGATGCTGTTTATATATAAAAAATTACATTTTCTTTCGTCCGAACGTAAACTATGTAGAGCATAATCATAAGCAATCGCATAGAAAGAACGCTAAATTTTATATTTGGAGGGGCGCCACTTTGAGAACCTAAAAATTTTGCTAGGGCCGCTGCTGTATGTATCTTTATTACTATCCCTTCCGTTTTCTAAAGGCTAAAAAATGTTTTCATTCTACTACATTTAAATGTTTTTAGACTTAAGATGTGTTGTATTCGCGTAAGTTTGTTATTAAAGTTCATATCCTTTTTCTTACAAATTCGAGAGCGTGTCATATTCAACGGGTGTTTTTAAAATACGTGTCGGTTTATCTCGATTTTGCGAATTCAATAAATTCCCGTTTCGGTTCTTAATTATATCGGGGTATAGCGGGCGGCGACTGAGCTTTTTCATTCAGAACTTGCAAAGTAATTAACGCATTAATGGCGGTTCAACGAACAGTTAAAATTCGTATTGCTCCTCTATCAGCTCTGCGCGGACACATGCATATACGCCCCGAAGACACTGTACTACGCCAAATTCCCATTAAGCACGGAAAGAAATATTTTTCGGCGAAGCGAGTGCGGTTAATTAGCCATTTTTGCTTGCCTGATACTAAGTTTAGCGTAATCACCTATATTGCACGCGGCCTCAACTTTCGATATTGTGACGTCCCTATTTAAACCGTTTAGCTGAGTTTGCAGAATCGATATGATTCCACGATTAATAACGAAACTCGAGCAATAATTTCCGTTGCCAAAACCCATAAAAGTTTAACCGGAGAATTATCGTGAGCCGTGGCTGACTGATTTAGTTGTGCGGCCGATTATTGACCAACTTGAAGGCGTTTTCCGAATAACCGGTTGTTAGTATTCGGCGCTGGTATTTGAAAAAGTGGTGATTACTCTTCCGATTACTAATAATTTTACGAATAAACTATCTGCAGATTAATCGAATCGAGTTCAGACTGATTCGCTGCATAGCGTGTTACGACCAGAAGAGACGCTAGGATCCTGCCCGGTTTTATTCGAAAAACAGAAATGTTAGCGCTTTCTTTAACCATTCGCAGCGAAATAAAACATTTTAATTCCCACGATTCTTTCATGTCTAAACATTGTAATCGTGAATAATTTTACAAGTTCTTTACGGTGGTGTACACTCTCGCATTGATAACGTTGAAATTACGAATATACAACATTGCAGAAAGAATGTTAGGCGGCTTCTTCTTCTTCTTTTTCGTATGTTAACGCGACAACAATTTCCGGAGGATCAATCGTTACCTATTCCATCCAGTTTGAACGAATAAAAATGAATAAAAGTTACATTTGCGAGTACTGCGTCACGAAATAGGCTAAAATTTAATTTGTGTCGCCGAGTTGCTTCAAAATTCTTGTGGAGGTAAATTAAGGTGTACAGGAAAAATACCAAATAAAAAAGACAAAAACAAACGCCCCTTCTCATTTTTTTTCTTTTTTTTTTTATTTTCAAACGCATAAATATAGTAAATGTAATTGCGACTGAACCGCAGAAATTTTCGTTATTTGTGATTATCCGAAGAAACCAAAAACAAGTTCCCTCGACCATTTTTTGATTTTAGAACGCGTTCGATTAAGATACCGCGGCTACTCTAGATGGGAATTCGTTATATTTTCTTTTTAAGAATGACCACAGAAGAAACGCTTGGTAACGATGAAGCTACAGTTCGATGTTGGTCATCACAACGAAAGTCTTATTTAATATCGAATTAGAATTTTCTAATTCTACTACGAGTTATTTTGTGAATTTTCGTAATAAGAGAGTTTCCAGATAGCGCGCTGTTTCGATTATACTATTATGAGGGTTTTTTTTTTTTTTATAATTAATTTATTAATTCGGAGTTTTCGTTATTTTTCTTAAAAGAATTCGCTAAATTGAGATTTATTAATATACATATATGTGCGGTGTGTATATCTGCCGTTTTCGCTTTTCGCTGGCTTCCTCTTCCATCATTATCATTCAAATGTTAAAGTTGTTTGCGACGCAAATCAGCGGTTTATTAAGCGTTCATCTCTATCAAAGAAGCGCTTTACTCTGTGCTCCTCGGTTTGCCGAGACACATCCTGCTCTTTGTAGTGCTCGAAATATCCCGTTCTTTTCTTTTCCACCTATTATTCCTCCTGCTATTTGTTCCTTCTTATTAATAAAGTCGATATCGAATTAAGACGTAATTTCCTAATTATTTCTAGTTCAGAGAATTCCTACAAAAAAATAAAACAAATAATAATAAAAAATATATAATACAGGTATATTTTAAATAATAATAATGATAATGACGATAAAAATTTTTTATATCGTTACAAAAAAAAATATCAAATATTATATTTTTCAAATCTATAATACAGGTTTTTTTTTTAAAAATTTTCGTAATGAAAAAGATTGAAATTTTTTCGACATCTCAACTTTATTGGTTCTTCATTATACGATTTTCTTTTTTTTTTTCTTTTTTCAAGTTAATTTTCCGAATTCGAAATATTCCTTATTTTTCGGTGTGTATACACCAATTTGTCTGCGCGCAAAATGTTAAACACAGTTTACGAAGATTGATATCAGCGATGAATGTTAGAAGCCAAAATGTAAAAATGTAGCGCCTTATCAGTGTGAAATTAAAAATATTAGGAAGGTATAATCTCCGTAATTTCAAAGATCGGAAAAGAATTACATCAAAGAGCAGAAATAAAATCGACGACGAAGCGATGGAACGAATAGCCAAGTTAAAATGAACTTGGGCTGACATATAGTGTGATGGACGACCAAACTTTTATTATAACGGTGACCAATCAACTATAAAATAAAACAAAATAAAAAAAAAAACGGTAATACGACAGGGATATTGTGGAAATTATACGGACCAACTGGAGTCGTCGAGTCTCCGAATTTTTATGATGCCTTTTCGCGTAAAAAGTAACGGATAACCTAGAGTGGCATCTTTTAATCATTTTTATTCAACCGTGTAAAGTCGAATTTTAGTGGTGCCATTTGAGAAATTAGCGGGATATTTACCGGGACGGGTCTGGCTACTGCTGATTCAGAAGAAAACAAACCAGAACTTAATGTGTAATGCCGAAGCTCTTTGTTTGTCTCGTGTTTATGCAACTGTTAGCAAACGAATTTTATACCACAGTCGGTGTAGAGTAGATGGATTCCTTACTTTCATCATAGCCGTTATATTCAATAAAGACCGAAGTATTATTAATAATTACAAGAGTTAAAAGTACCTTTCTACACAGTAAAAGTACTCGACCAGAAAGTTCATAGTTTAACGCTATTTAATAAAAAGCACAGGGCTACAAAATTTAAGCTCCTGCCTAATTACAATTCTTAAACCATCACTGCAGCTAGTGTTCGTATTTTTCCCTCTTTTTTCTGTTTTTGAAGTGAAGACGAAGAATATTTCGAAAATTACGAATTTTGAAACGGAAGAAAACGCAAATGCGCGCTCTATATATACAAGAGGAAGTTAAATCGAAGATAAAAAATTAAAAACGTTGCAATAAACGAAGCAGCGGACTTCTTCTTTCGCCGATGGAAAAGATTAAATTTTAATTTTTCAATAATAGCGAAAGTACTTCTCTTTCCACTTTCCCGCTTCTGCCACGAACGAGCTGTGCGGATCGAGCCCGGTCTTCATCCGAACTAGCTGAGAGCATTCATTTGTTTCCCAATTAAATGGGAGCTTTTTTCAGACTTATCAAGTGCGCTCTCGACGAAAAAGACGTCAGTTCGTCGAATACACTTCTACCGGCAGTCCGCAATACGACCGTTTCCCGGTTCCATTACTGGACCCCATGGATAAGAGCAGCTGCACTTGTGTGTACATTTTCATTGTTCTTTAAGTTTCTTTTCAACTGCGACAGCTATTATTTAGCCGGCATGTCGTAGCGAAATTAATTAAATTAATGTTATTCCAAGGCGATGAATTATGAGTAAAAATTGTTTTTATGTACCTACATTATATATATATATATATATATATCAGTGGCGGATCCACGGGGGGGGGGGGGAATAGGGGACATCCCCCCTCAAAAGGACCAAAGCTTCTATGAAAAAATTTATTATAACAGAGAAACTTAATTTATACTATAAAAGATTTGTATAAATGTTACCTATGGATTTAATTATAACTAATATTTAATACTGCTCCCTATGTAAAACTATTCATGTTACGTTTTTATTTTTTTTTTTTAAACCCGACTGTTATCGTTCTTTTGCCTTTCTTATTTATTTTTAATTTTTATTTTGTAATTTTAATTTAAAATAGATCAAAGATAAATATATATATTTTTTCTATTTGCTCACAAACAACGAAATAGGATCGGATTACTGACAAAAATAAAAAAGAATTAAAGTCTAATAAAAATACTATCTAAATTCTAAACTACCATTTTAACTGGAACTTCATAATTTTTTTTATTTTTTACTTAAAAATAAAATAAAATTTAAATTAAATTGTAATAATCACGTATTTTTAAAACATTTTTAAATTTCTAAAGAAATCGTTATTTGATTTTCTTTATGAAACAATGTATTTCTCAAATCTACTGTGTACCACAGAAGATATAATATAATTATATAACTCTCTCCCCAAAAAAAAAAAAAAAATTTGCTCTGAAAATGTCAAACCATAGGGTATAAGCTACAAATTAACGTTTCTGAAATCAAACAAACCGAACAATACTCCACTTTTCACAAAAAATAACGACGATAAAATCACCAATATGACAGAGAATCTAAACTACTCCCTATCCTCTCTTTTTCCGTTAGACAGCACTGACAAAGACAGCAACAAACAGAAAATACTAAGAGAAAACTTAAAACTTCCCATACGGGAAAACGTTGCTCACTCACAACAGACTCCTCCTGATACGTCTGCACTAATTAGCATTATAAAAAATTTAAAAAACAACAAAGCTGTTGTACCTGACAATATTGCAAATAAGACACTAAAATCAATCCAAAAGGTTTATCTGAAACTCATTCCACTCCTATACAAAAAAAAATCTCCTTAAACTATTCCTCTAAACCCTGGCACGAAGAAAATGTAATCCTACTGCATAAATCAAACAAAGATGCAAATCTCATAAGTTCCTAAATACTGTAAGCAAAATTTACGAAAAAATATTAAAAAATAGGATAACTTGCCATCCGAATTCAACAATCTTTTTAAATAAAAGGCAATTTTGATTCAGAGAAGGTGTATCCACAGAGCATGCTGTGAATTATGCGATCAGCAAGATTATCAGCAGCTTTAAAAAAAAATCGAACGTTCTCGTCATAGGAGTGGATATTAAAGGAGCCTTTGATAACTATTGGCACCCTGCCTTGTTTGACATTTTAAAATCTATTCTGATCAAAGACATACTATTGCTAAGTACTGCTACCTTAAAAACGAACGTGCAACTCTTCAAATAGGTAATCATAGTGCAAACACTGAAACCAATAAAGGTTGCCCACAGGGTGGCATTTTAGGTCTACTTTTCTGGAATATATTATTCAACCAAGCTCTACCATACGACAAGAACGTTGACCTATGCGCATACGTAGATGACTTATTTACAATAACAGATGATACAAAAGTCAGTTTAGAAAGAACAGCTAACAAAACGCTTGAGTTATTCGAAGCTTGGCTAAATGAAAGCTTCATCTTTCAGTTGAAAAATGCTTTGTGTCCCTTTTCACAAACTCCCTGAAACTAAAAAGAAAAAATATTAGTTAAATGTCTCGAAAGCTATATAAAACTTGCCAATTTAGTTGCAATTAAAACATTTCGAAGTGTAGACCGCTTCATACAGGAACGATCGTTTTTTAATTTTTTGGTATTTTCATTTATTGCTTTCAATTGTGTGACCGGAAAAGCACGAAACGTATTAATCGTTTTTAATCGAGCAGCTGTGAAACGAGATGAACGTTGTTTTGCCGTTAATTTAGAGGAGCTGGCTCAGACGGGGTATAAAAAAAAAAAAAAAACAAAAAAAAAACAGTTAAATATGTAACAACGAAGCAGATTAAAGCTTAGTAGACGTGCTGCGATTTCAGGCATTAAGTATGAACTCAATTTTATAGGAGAAGGTGGACGCGCGGCCCATATGCAATACCGAAGAGCGAGAATGATTTGAGAGGCTGCAGCAACTGGAACAAATAGTAAACCAGGAAGCGTTCCCAACGAAGGGCTGTAAATGCGTAAATTGAGGTAATAACGAAAGCAATTTCCGTAAAGTGATTTCTAATTGCACACTAAATGGTCAATACCATAAATTAACCAGATTTTCCTGACAGTTCAGAGTGCTTGCCTCGATGGCCCTTTTTCGTTTCATTCTACAAAGTGTTTTTGAGAGAGAAAAAAAAAAACAATTTACTATTTTTTAGCTACCATTACAAAGAAACGCAAAAAAAAAAAAAAAAAAGCAGAAAAAAAACCGGAAACTACATGAAACTATTAAGACTCATACAGCAATTAACTAGCAATTGTATATAATAAACGAGTTAGTTTTCCAGTCTAATCATCAACTACTAAAAATATATCAGCCCTAATTATATTGTTATATACAATTTCTCGCTATGTTGATGAACAGTCTGCAGATTTTAAGAAATCCGGTGATGGATATCTACATAATTAATTAACGTGGCAAAACTCGCTAAAGTTGTAAAATTAAAATCAAATTAATATCTATTTTAATGAAACAAGACTACACGGAGTAACGTGCTGTTTATTTATAAACCATCAATATATTACAATCAGTTAAAGTATTAATTACAACGTAATTATTAGGTTATCCCCCATTAGAAAAAATGTCCCAATTTTATGTAACGTTTGTTATATTTCAATTTTTACCGACTTCCAAATTGAAAGAGGTTATTATTTTCGTCGTGTACGTTTTTTTGTTCGTTTTTTTTTTTTTTTATTTTTATTCGCCCATAATTATATAGACCGATTTTAATAATTCTTTGTCCGCAATTCACGTTTGCGTTCGATGGCGGTGTTCGTTTTTGGAAATATAATGAATACACTTTTTATTACTGTGGAAGTTGGTGAATAAGAAGTCCCATATTATTGAGAAGCATGTAAAGACTATATTGTTAATTTAATAAACCGTGGAAACGCAAAAAAATGTATTATTTATATGTATTGTAGTGTGTTAAGTTGTTTCGGTAGTTTAATGAAATTTATTTATTTATTATCGCATAAAATTGGAACATTTTTTCGTTATAAAATCTAATAGGTGACGGCTTAAGAATTACGTGATAAATTTTAATCATTTTGTACAAAGCATAGAAGAGAAAGCGACAGAAATGTAAGCAAGAGTGGTCAAGGGGCACAGCCCCTTGCGAGGCCAAAATGGCTGATTTTGTAATATGTGTGTGTACGTGCACCTAACTAGGTCCCACTTTATCGGTACCGAGTTAAGTCCGATACGGTATACGAGACAAAATTTCTGATTGATTAAGACCTCACGAAACCTTCCAAGTACAAAACTCGCCGAGATATTTGCGTTTGAAGTTGAAATCTAAAAAAAAAACATACTTCTGAGAAAACGAATTTTTTAGTTAAGATTTCCAACTGCGAATGCAAATATCTCAAAAAGTTTTGCACTTAGAAGACTCCGAGAAGTCTTATTCGATCAGAAATGTTGTCTAGTATATTGCACTGGGTGGAACCTGGACATAAGTGGATATCGACAAAGTAGGACCACCTTTTCAAGAAATCTCAGGTTTGCAACAGAATAACGAAATTTCACATGTTTTTTTTTTACTATTTTCAAAAACGTTACACTTTTCATTCTGTAACTTCTATTTAAACATTTTTTTTTTTTTTTTTTTTTTTAAGTTGCGTACAATCTACTCAATTGAGTAATAAGTAGCACTGATCATTTATATAAATACGCTATTCCGGAACGCTTCCCAGTGGTCGCTATTCCTGATGATGAAGTAGTTTATTGAATGTTATAGAAAATAGCTATACGCCTACGGCCGTTCTACTAGCTGGAGTTGACTGAGTCTTTTTAGTCTTCTGAAGAGAAAGTTATTCTGCAGTACGTTTTTGACTAGCGGATTGATGTGATTTTCCAGTCGATACAGATGTCTTCTGGCAGCGCTGCTGATTTCTTCTTTGATTGTTGGAGCGTGTAGATCGGTATGTATATCATCGTTTCGAACGAACCATGGGGCCGCCACAATGTTTCTCAGAACTTTTGACTGGAATCTTTGAATGATGGCTATGTTTGAGTTGCTCGCTGTGCCCCAGACTTGGATTCCATATAGCCATATAGGCTTCAGAATGGAATTATAGAGCAGTAATTTATTCGCGTGGGATAATGGCGAATGTTTGCCCATTAACCATTGCATGCCTCGGTATACTATATCAAGCTGTTTACGTTTGGCAGCCACATGATCCGTGATTATTTTTTTGCTACTTATCAGTCGACATTACACATTCTTTCTTTATACCACGCTCATCAGCATCGTGTTCTCCGTTTTACGTCGTCGAACTATAATTATACAAAAATACGACGTTTCTTCAAACGCTTCACATTTTCATGGAAATATTTTGAAAAAATAATCCGAACGTACATTTCTTCAATCAAAGCAACAAAAACAACGCATAAACGAGTAATAAGAAGCGCGGTTTGCATTAGCAACCAGGCGACAGGCGAGGCTCATTCAGATTTTTGGTCATAGAAGTCATAGAACACGAACGCGAGGTTAAAAATCCCGAAATCAACATTTTTAACCTAACATCCGAAAAATCGCTGTATCTCCGTAAATAATTTCGACAAAGTGGGACCATGCACGTAAATATACATATATATATATATATATATATATATATGTATATATATATATATGCTTTAATTAATTATAATATATTAATGGTTCATAAAGTTTTTTATTTAATTTAATAAAATAGATTGCAAGAATGACTAAAAATGATTATGTTTACCTCGAAATTTGTGACCGATTGTTTTATCAACTGCTTTCCTTTATTTTTGCCATTTCTTCAGATATATGGCGATGTCCGAAAGATCGAATATGTGTAATAGATGTCAATTAAAAACATAGAAAGTTAACTGTAGTAAGTACTTGAATAATTAAAAAATTGAACTCTAAAAGAAATTAAAAAACAAAAAAAAATAACTGAAAGAGAGTAAAAGAGCCAAATCAGGCAATAGGAAATTACGCCGGCGGTGAATTGAGAGGGCCCGTTTTTCTTCATTTAAGGCTAACCACTGAAATAACCCACTTATCGGCACAACCGTTGAAAATTAGATCGCGTCCCAATCGCTTGCGTTGAAAAGGAAAAAGGAATAAATGTTGATCTGAGATTATCGAAATCAGCTGGACAATGGCGCGTAGCTTGCAAGTAGGTAATAGAAAATAAACAGTCAATTTTTTAAGTCGCCTGGACAGGGCAAAGATTTTTTCAACGATAATGAAGAGCGTCGATTTAGGTCGTGTATATAAATGCATTTCGCAGCAGTCAGCCGCGAGCGAAGTAAATAATGAAGGGGCACCACTTGGAAGAAATGAAAAATGGGAAAATAAGTTTCGTTTAGGAGCGAGAGGTGCGCATAAGGCCCTTCAATGGAGTGTGTTATCGGTGGAACAAAGCGACAGACCGAACGGCTGCCGAAATAATGAGGCTTCTCTTTATCGGTTGACAAGCGCCCTTGTGCCTTGTAATGCTGAACAGACGAACCGGATTTGCGCAACTCGGGCTTTTCTTTAGTTCGGACTCTCTTGCTCGACAATAAGATGCCAAGGGGCTTCGTAAAGGCCTAGACCAGAGCAGCCGTTTAACGACAGATTTCTCGATATTGAAAATAAAAGGCACGCCTGTCAGAATTTACACATCTATCGGCCTGTGCCATCAATTTTTAAAGATTACGCGTTCGTTTTGTTTTCTGGGGTTTTCCAATATAAATACCGCACGGAATATTATGGGGTCAATGTGTGTAGTAATGTAGGCCGTCATGAGGATAACAACTCCCGATTTTCCGGAGCATAAAGAGTTGTTAATTATCATCATTATTATCTCGAATAAAAGCGTGGACTCATAGGTATGGACACTGTATCTAGTCATTCGTGTAACATAGACGTTGCGCAAAGAAGAACAACGAAAGCTAGAAGCTTTTGATAATATTCGGACGTGAGGCAGGTGTGTCGTGAACAAAAAGCAATAAAAACCTGCTAAAGGAAATAAAAGAAATAAAGTTATGGCCATCTAATACAATTGGTCACCGGAATAATTAAGCCAGTACCAGGTAGGCTGATTTTAAAATACATAATACCGCGCGTGTCCCATCAATTAAATGGTTGGAGAAGAAGAATTCCCTTGAATGGATTTCGGATACGGGATTACAAAACTCTATGAATGGCGTAGCAGGGCCACGGCAGAAATCTGGTGTGAACCACGAAACGACCTGTTGAAGGCTCTGCCTGAGTAATTGCGGACCACGTTCGATAGTTTGTCGCAACTGTAACAGACTGTATGTATTTTGACTATCTAGCTTCTCTTGCAGAAATGCTGAAAGGCTGCTACGATATGTGGCATAACTCCTACATTTTTGCAGAATCTGTGGTACCGATAGTGAAGTGTTACAACGATTACATCAAGGAGCTAGAACTCAGCAGGAATGGGAAAGGTTTGTATGATAAATAACTCTATTGATGGCCATTTCCTCCTTTCGTGTAACAGAAATCCTGCACATTTATTCATGGTCGATTCAGTTTTTTTCAGCACCGTGTTCGTCTGATGTTTCCCTTCAAACCCTCATATGTAACAAATGGCTGGAACGCGTCTGATGATTGTCTCGCTAGTTAATGAACACTGTCATGTTCAGAGATGCCCGTGTGAGCCAGATAAACAGTAGTTTAACGTTTTTTTTTATATTTAACTCAACCAGCAATGAGTGAAGAGAAAAAGTCAGTGACTGCTGGGAATTTGTTAAAACCAGGATATTCCTTGACGATTTACTTTCGTGGATAAACTGCAAGCAGAAAAGGATATCGATTAATTCCTCTAGCAATGAAGAGAAGAAGCCTAGGTGAAAAAAAGATTCGAGACGATTATTAATGAAAAGCTCCTGCTCCATACTCATACGTAGATCCATCTGTATAGCAGACACCGTGATGACAGAATTGAGCCAAGATATCTCTTTAAGTTGTTCGTTGATTGTTTCCTGACATCGATCTTCTTTTCGGATTCGTGTGAGATACCAAATTATATGTAATTTATACATCCAGAAGCCATATATTGAAGTACTTCTGTGGATGATGTTCCTATAGACAATGGCGATGTTGTAAGACCGGAGAATATTAAAGAATCTAGATGCCACGTTGTTATGTAGTATAACTAGTGAATATAACTCAGCGTAGATACACTGTAACTTGATACCAAGGGATTTCGACGAACACAAAATGGTGGTAATGTGCAGCTTCGAGCATGGGCTCGTAGGGAATGCTCCTAGTGCAGTACGCAGTTCTGAATGATGTACCGAATCTATCATCCATAGTCGGCTTGATGGAGCTGAGCAGTACACAATATACTACCGTAATCGATCTTACATATAATAAGTGAGTGGTACAGTCTGATTAGGAGGCTGCTGAAAGTTCCGAAACGTTTATCGTTTATCATTTTCAATGCAAGTAATGACGGCAAAAAATTTTCTGCGGACATCAGGAGGCATGCTGTTGCTTAAGACAGACACGCCGTTCAGTCTCATCGTACGGTTTAGCTCATATCTAGTTTTTTGAGTGTAAATTGTAGAAATCTTTTTGACTGGTTCAGATGCTAGCAAGAAGGATTGAATCGGATGAATCGAACTAAATTAAAGTAACTGAATCGAGAACTGTACGTGAAAATGAACAGTGTAACGGTAGCTGACCGCAGTGATATTCTACTACAACTGTCAGCATATGGTCCTGCGGAGATTCACTTCCCCAGTCATTCTAATTTGCCGCCTTCCCTGAATCGAATTAATTTACGGCCGCAATTTCATTTCCAAGTTCACTGTCTCCGCTTACCTTTCGCTGAAGAAAAGATGATTCCATTTTTCTACACTACCGACTCTCGTGACAGACTGATCAATGTACGGCAGCATGTGACCAATTGACTAAAACCGTTCACAGCACTCTAGTACATTAGTGCTCTGGACTAAACGCAAAAGTCTTCATCAACAACAATTTCTACTGTGTTCCATGTTTCAGTGTATCTTACGAGAAATCGTAAAAAGAAAATGCTCGTAGATGACTCTGTATTTTTGTAAAATTACTGGTCGCATTCTTCGTTATCTCGCATGTTGAATTTCTGTTCTTGCTATAAATTTATTTTTCATTTTTACGTATAACATCAAAAGAAACTTATTCTAAATTATGCCAGCGACATTGTTTTTACGGCGAATTTTAGATTTTAAGGGTGCATTCCTTAATATCTCACTCCGCTAAATAATTCGATTTATTACCTCATTGAATAGAGTAACAGTTTTCTCATAGTACACCCGCCATCACTATCAATTAAACAGAATCATCTCAAAAGCATATACAACCTTAGCGTCCGTCTTTGAGTGAAGGGGCTGAAATAATCTGATTAGCTGTCTTCGTTTGATATAATTTTTGTTTTACTCAAACTGCTTTATCAGCCATACGAAATTCACATTTTCATCCGTAATTTTTTTTTCTCTTCATACACTTCCCACCAAAACTATCTGACCTATCGACATTTGTTCTTTCGTTTCCTTACCTATTTTACCGCTGTCCGTTTCTCGTTCATTTTTCTTAACACTTTCTCCTATTTGGGTCTTTTCTATCCGCCTTGTATTCATTCACACTCTACATAAACGTTTTAAATTAACTTTACGAAATTTTATTAACAATGGCGAGACGGACGGTTTTCGATACACCCCGTAATCCGACGTAAATTAACGTTTCTTAGAAAACTGACTAAAAGTCCTCCGAGGCCAGAAAAAAAAATAGACAAAAAAATTTGATAAATGAGAAAAAAAATCGTTAACTGCTGAAACTTCTGGGATCACCGTAGAAGAGAAAACGTAACTTCCCCGCTGTACTAGGCTAAATTGAAATTAGCTTTTCTACCTTCCCCTGTTTTCGAGTGAAATTACGCAATTATCCAGGCTAAAAAGAAATAAAAAGAAAAAATGAAAACGAAAAAAAGAAGAAATTTATGAAATAAGGGATTAAAGTAAACAATTAACTGGTTGAAATCGGCTGGCGTGGAAAAATAATAATAACAAGTAAAAAAAAGGGCGCCTACAAATTATTATTATTATATTATTAATTTGTTTGCTCAAGTGTGTGTTCGGCCTTCTTTGAGTTACTTTTCCGGAATAAAAAAAATCTCTAATAGAAATTCCATAAAATCATCAAGAAAGTTAAACTATTAGATCACACGCCACCTAAATTATAGCTCAACTTCTATTCTTGTTTATTTTCTAATCCTGCCTTCTTTTTTCTCCTTATTCAGCCATCTCTTTCTCATCGCTCATGGTTCCTTGAAAGTCCCTCCCTTAAACACTCTACAATCTCTGCTATTTGTCGCCTTCGCTATAAATCTGCATCTACTCCAATTTGTTCCTATTCATCCCCCTTCCATTTGAATATGTGGCCTTCTCTGCTGAGTAATAGTCCTCCTATTCTTTGCTGTTAAAACTTGATATCCCTACTAGCCTTATTGGTGCTGCTCGTATTCTCTCATTTCCTTCTGTTTCGGTTATTCCTGCCCCCTTGAACTATCTCTTTATCCTCTGTCCTTAAACGCATAAGAATATCGATTTATTTCTCCTCCTTCCCATTTCATATGTCCTTGCTGACAAAACCAATTAAAAATTTAAAAAAAGATCGTTATAACTCTTATTTATTCTTTCTCTGCAATCGTATCAAAATTTAACTAAATAATCCGTTACACAGAGCTGAGCCATTTGTTAACGAGCCGAAAACTAAAAATTAGAAAAAATTTCGTACGCCGGAGGATGTAAACCAGAAATTTTCTGTGTTACTTCTTTGACCGGCTATCACGTGTTCATTTCACGCAAAAATTCGTTTTGATCGATTGCATGATCTTTTTTTTAATGAATAATATTTTTTTTTCTATATAATTTCCTGGCTAAACTTTTGGTTTATGAAACTCCATTCTCTTGCGATACATACATACATACATATATATATAGTTTTTCCTACTGCTGTGTTCACGATAATATTTTACGTTGGTATTTAACAATATCAGTTTGCAGAAGATCTTCCGAAAGTCTATGTGTGCAGAAATCACATAATTATTTCACGTGTTTTTGAACCGATTTTAACTTTAAATAGTGAATCAGCACTTTCTTTCAGACTAACCTGTTATTATTGTTCGTCATCTTAGCGGTCTGCTAAATTTTAAAATTTTAATTAGGTAAAATTTTGCAATTTCACAATATGATTTGCAAATAACGAAAAATGGAGAAAAAAAAGGAAAAACATTGTAATGACAATGTTCGCTGTTGATCAAATTAAGTTCGCAAAATAACTATTTACCGAATATCACCTCCGATTAACAGAAAGAATAAGTAACGGTGAGCATTGTTGCATGCAGTAATAAATAAGAAGGTGTTGAACAGTTCGTAGAATTAAATAGAACAGAACGCGGAGGTGCAGGTTAATGACCTAACCTCTTAAATATCGGACCGTGATTGGTGAACTGAACAGCGGGGCAATGGTACTCAAGTACACCGGTTTCCAGCTGCGAATGATGAAGAAAAAACGCGACCAAGTGCAAAGATTAACAGAGCGGTCAAGCAACTTTTTTTGTAACTTCCAAACCTCAGACCTCCCCTTTTTTCTCTTCTTCGTAATAAATTATTTCCTTATCTATTAATATAACCCAGTTAAACGAACGTTGCTCGTCCGGCAACAATAAATGGATAAATAACAACGCCACTTACAGAAGAAGAGCGATTTGCGATAGATAAATGATCTTTCCAGCTGCTGGACCGACTACGGTGCAGCGAATTAGCATAAGAAATGCAGATTATTATAACGGTAGAACAAAAAGCTCGCTTTGAATAACCTCCAGCTATTTGCAAATATACTTAATAGAAATAAAATAATGATAATAACAGCAGTTCGGTTTTACAAATCACTCGACTGCCCTCACAATATTACATTATATGTACACATATCTCTCTCTATATATGTATGTATGTATATATATATATATATATATATATATATATATATATATATATCGATTCGATACTCAGACTTCTCCTTCACATTATATGCATTCGAAATACGCGCATTTTTGTAAAATATGGTTGATAAACATTTACGAGAATCAGTCGTTCAGTGTCAACAAGAAACCAGAGATATACAAAAGCAAAGTCGCCTATTAGATTATGGCTGCGGAATACCTTCGCCGCTGATTTACGAGTGACAAGGAAAAAAACCAACTCGGCATATATATTTTCCAACTTTATATTTACGCGCTGTGGAAGATGGTCCCCATGTACAAAATTATTTTCGAAGATGTTCGTGTAACTGTTGGTGTTGTGAGTGGCCATTGGATTGAAGTATTTTTGTATTACTGTCTTTATTCGTTTATGATAAATGCGGCAACCATCTGTTTCACTTATCATTTATTTGCAAAAATCCTTGTGTAAAAAAATTTGTCCACATACGCAATATTGCGGCGTTACAAGATTATTAAATGTTAAGAATTTATATTTGTTGCATTTATTATTGTATGTGTTGAAAAATAAGGAAAAATTCAATGTTGAAATTTCTGCGGGAATTACTCGAACTTCGCAAAGTAAGAAAGCCCACACGGCTTGTTTCAATAAATATCACAGTAGAATACAGGCGCGGTACTCCGGTGCTAAAATATTTAACTTAATACCGGAATCTTTAAAGTCTACATATAAACGTAAAATTTTATCCGATTAATCACTAATAGTTTAACAAGAAGTAAAACACATTATTCTTCACTTTGAAAATATTAGCCAAAATTCGCGTTATCTAATTTAACCAACATCTCACTTTTGCACTTAAGATATATTTTATTTGTCAACAGCATCATCTACAAAAACATCTATATAACAGCTTTAAATCTAAATTTAGATGTAAAATTTCTTAAATAAACTGAAACACGCGACTTTCATTTGAAACGAAATATAGATAAAGTCGGATTTTCTAAAACCATTACGCCTTATTTCATTTTCATAATTTTTGCTTTGCATCCGAGATCATTTATGCGTTTTCACGAAGAACCTGGATCATTGAACGTAACGTATGAATTTTTTCGATTATCTCCTCCGACAGTAAATCATTTGAGACTTCACGAGCAATATGCCTAAACGGTTACAGCCTGCAGTAGTAGTTTGTAAACCCTTTTAAGGTGTAAGCATAAGTCGATTCATTCATTGCACTCTGCAAACAGCGGAAGAAACAATAGAATGTTGTTTCTTAAAAAATCGGGTTTTTGAGAAAGCTGCTACACCGTTCGAATAAGTAAGCTTATAAGATTTGGTTAATTTAATATCGATTCTTCCACGGATACCAGCCTAGTAATAAGAATAGACTGGCCCGAATAGCGACGAGCAAGATTGTTGTCACGGTAATAATATCAAGTCTCCAAACACGATCTTTCGTTAATTACTTAGTCTGTCCCGTACACATATAAAAAAAGATAGACTGGCCAAAAGGCGAAAGCTGGACCAAAAAATAAAAAGCACGTACATTCGACAACACTTCACTTACGAAGAACGATTAATCTGGTTTTATTGAAACCAGTTAAACTTCCTGGTTATGTACATACACACCTATATTATAAAGTTCCAAGACAAAAAAAAAAAATGCAAAATTCTACAGACCGTTCTGTAACAGCTAGATAGTAGATTTTCAGAGTTTTATTCGTCATCCTTTACTTGACCACTCAGGCACACTTTCCCAGCGTCAAAAATCGTACAAAAGCTTCTCCACCACATCATCACCACTAGAAGACTCAGATAACTCTGTTTCCGCCCTCTTCAAGTTTCTCGAAGATACTAACCTCTGCAATCAAATTTAACCCATCTCTCAATGTCGTGCTGCTAGCCTGTGATGCTGTAAGCACGTATGAAAAAAAAATTAATAATAATAATAATAATCTATTTACATAAAAACTGTAAAGCACCCATAATTTTCAAATTCGGGAGACCGAAATTTTGATAAAAGTATCCCAAGACAACGAATTTGAAACAGTTAGTATTATTATTATTATTATTATTATTATTATTATTATTACTACTATTTTAAACAATCTATTATCAAGATTGCAGGAAAAATACCAGAAGTCTTGGGAGATTATTCGAAAATTACTTAATTCTATCGAGTTGTAATTATCGGGACTAATCGCGAAACACTGAATACGGCAGAAGATTTCTACATCGGCCAGCTTAAGTATACAGTCTGCTCGGAAGAACGCTGAAATTTCACAGTTGGCTCTAATGAATGAGCCGAAGGATATACATCATTTAACGTGAGATCGATGGTTTTTGATAATGGCGCGCCTGGAAAATCGTAAAGAAACGATGAACAATTCTTTCGAAAAGGCCTTCGCGGAAAATTCCGCGCTCCAGTATAAGAAATAGGGTGGTAATTTCCGAGGAATTCTCCTAAAATGAACTTTTAGAAGTTATTACAGCGGGAAAATTGGCTCAATCGTTCGCCCGGAAAAATATACAGATTCATCGGACACGCTGGAAAATAAAGACATAATTCCATGCCGTTACGATATATTTTCATTTTTCCTATTTGTTTGTTCAGTGTCCGTAGACAACATCGACGCAGAGAAATTTATTAGTCGCCAGGGATGGTTGTAGCGGAGCAAAGATATTGTTAAAAAAACACCCCGGATACTGGGGAAAAAAAGAAAAAAAAAAGCACCTGCGAATAACGTCGAAAATGAAGAGACGCTCGAACAGATAGCTTTCTACTTTTGTAAACTTATTTCCCGCTTTTGCTTTGTGAGCTGCTGAGCTGGTCGATGATGATTCTGATTTCGGAGAAGTAGTCATTTATTACGTGTCACGCCGTTCGCCTTCTTCCCTTTCGTCGTCCGACAATACGATAAACAACACCTCTTACCTGAATGCCCAGAAGGAAACATCTGAAAATTTCTTATCATCTCCTCACTTATCCTTAGTCGGAAGTACTCCCCGGAAATCTAAGACGGGAGCTCGCGTCAAAAGTATTATTTTTATTACCGCCACACCGAACATACCGCAGCTGATCGAGTTTCGCCCGTATCTGTCCGGAACTTTCATTTACATATGAAAGAAAATAAAACGAACCGCGGATCTCGCTTAGTGTATTAATGAATTCCGCATACAGGTAAACAAGCTTAGTCAAACATCTCGCCTGTGCTCAGAATTATTCCGTGTCTTACCGATAGCCGTAATATTTATATATTTACATACTAAAAATAAATGTTGTCAAGTTTTTATACGCTACCAGCATTTCTCGAGCAACGTTATAAATGTCTATATTAAGGAATTTTATTTCGTATACATTGTCGCGTTTTTCGGAAAATTCTTTCAAAAGGTCAAGAGGCGCTTTAGGATCAGCTGAAAATGTTGTTATTTCACCGAATTTTAATAAAACAGCCATTTTTTGATAAAACTATAATCGGAAACGTATAACATCATTTTGAAACTTCGAGCATAATATAATAATCAAGTAAAGTACGAAAAAAGATTTTAGCTGATAAGTCTGTATCTCGTTTTAACTATAATCGACTACGTATTAAATAAGAAAAAAACATTACAAAAGTAAAAAGTAAACTAAGGTAAGTTGCATATGTCCTTGATAAGGGCTATCTCATCTATTGTGAAGTTAAGCTTTCCATAATGGTACTAAGCCTAATGGATCTGATGAGAATGCCAGTTCCTTTCTCTCGGATTACAATTTAGCATTTTTGTACTTTATGTGCGTTCTAATGATTGAATACCGGAATATGTGTGGATTGCTTAATCCGAAAGTAGTGGATTTTTTTTTTTTTGAAATTTCAAAATTCGGGAGGTTCCTGCGGCTATTATTCTATTAATCAACAATATCCGCGGCACAGAGCATCCGAACGCATTCTAATAATAAAAAATTCACTAGTCTCGCGATATTATTTCATTAATAAAATAACTATAGTACGAATGTGAGATCAGAAATCACCACATTCCGATACTGCTATTCATCAATAAGTTTGATAAAAAAAAAAAAAAAAACATCCTAAGAAACACTCAAAACACGTTCTTCATCGAGTAAAGAAATCATCTTCTGCTAGATCCCATCTCGAAAATTCCTCAATCAGTCGATCCGACAATCGAGAAAAGAGACGAAATGATACCTTTCCGCTTGAATACATGGAAGGCTCAACTTCGGCGATCAAACGTCACGTAATATCAATCAACCGTGTAATTATCGAATGCCCAAAGTAATCATATCCCGAAGGAAACTCTTGAACCCGCACTATCCGACAACCATTTCTTTCACACCTTGAAGCTACTAAATTCTATGGTTAAATTTAACCATCAGTCTTGCATTTTTAGCCAAACGACTTTCTATATGGTGCAGCTAACACAAAAAAAAAAAAAATACAAACTACTTTTATCTATTTCTTACATACTTAAATTTGATGAATTTATTATTAAAGGTACCGAAGGAAATCTGGATAGAACAGCATTTAGCAGTTTGGAAGGAAAAAATAAAAATTTGGTTAATTGCTTGGTTGCAGAGATAGGAGTAATAATTTGCAGGTTTCTTGGTCTCCCCCCATATACAATATAAAAGGGTATGCGGGCTTGAGTGCATGTGGCATAATAGAGCATAATTACCTATTTGATATTTGTATAGAGTATTTATTGTAGTTAACTATGTTGCGTTGGACGTATATTATTCGGTTTTTAACATTAATAGCGCTACATTATGATTATTTCATCTGTGTTGTATTTGTTCTGCCGATTGTATATCTGGTTGTTTGTATGGGTTGGAATATGTTTGCGGTGATACTGTGTAATAATATTATTAGTTATAAATTTCCAGATCGGAGGTGTATACGTTTTGTTAAGAGGATAAGATATTTGCTTCATTTAAGAAGATTGTTGTTTTATTTTATTAGTAATTGCTTAGTTTATAGTCGGACGTTGATATTATATTGTACGTTATATTTATACAATAAACGATAATAAGTGTTTGGGCACCCACAATATAGGCATTAGCCTCGTGGGACCCTTTACAGTTATTTCAAAAAAAAAAAAAAAAAAAAAAATATGTCGCAAAAGTCCGTTAAACTTTCCTGTAGCGAAATCAGGAATATTATAAAATAGTAAGGTCTTTTTTTAAATTCGGAATTAAACCTAAAACGTCTGTGTTCAGTTACACGCCATCTTCCTTTTGATCTTTATATAGCTCTCCTTATTTTTGATACCAGTGGTATTTAAAATTTCGAGTGTCCTCCTCATCTCAAAACAAACATCAGCTGTTTTGAAATAGAAAAAAAAATCACCGCGATAACGTATACGAATAATTTATTTGCATTTGTAAACATACGATTTCGAGTCGTTCCGTAGCACTGTATTATTTTGTTTTTAGCTCATAATGCAAATAAACAAAGAAAACAGATCTTACATTTTTCAACTACACACTGATGTTTTTCACATGTATACAATATCTCTTCATAGTCGTTTGCGCAATAGCTGCTCATCGTGACCTCTATTTTAATCTACCAAGTACTAGTTGTCTCCAGCGACGTCTGTTCTAGCTGCTTCTCAATATGGGTTAATATAAATAAATCGATCAACAGCTAAAACCAAATGAACATTTTTCTCGTTAACAGAACTTATTACTGAAAATTAGAGCTTAGCAAGCGATAAAATGTTTATTAATCCTGTTGTACATTTACATATTCTTAAAAAAACAAGACACACAAAAGTAGCGAAATAGCTGTATGGTGATTATACCGATATTAACATCGGGGATACCTGTTAAAAATCCCGTTAATTGTTTTGCCAACTTCACCAAATGGCCGAGAAAAATAGTATTTTCTCGAATTTCCGAGTTTGCAACGGCCCAAAGGGAGCAATGTTATAAAGTTGAAAATCGAAATGTTCCAAATAAGAAACATTTTCTTGAATGTACACGCATGTTTATGTAAGCTAGTTTAAAAATTTTCGACTGTAATATTTGCGCCGCGAAACGGGGACAGGCTGCTATTTTTCAAGCTTTTCTGAACTTTCTGCAAACTTTGAAAGTTCGGCTAATGAATCGACATACGGTTTCGTTATCTCTAAACAGCGTCTTTCTATCAGTACACTACGCTGCTAAAAAACAAAAAAAAACAAAAAAAAACGTATTTTCTTCCTCAGAATATTGATCGAGTAAAAGTGTTTGTATTTCATAGTTATTTGAACGCTCTCACCTGTGGAAGTTTGGACTTTTTGCTCCCAATATTTCTTTCAGCACAGGTCGATCCGCGTTTTTCCCTTCTTAAATTACTAATCTCGAGTTAGCTTATCACTCTGAGTCTGGCTGCAGAAGTCGTTAAAATAGAAAGAAAAAGAAGCCAGTTCAGCATAAAACGATGAAATAAAAGTTCCATCAGCAGCAATCACTATTATTACATTCGAAATCAGAAACAAATTTCCAACTATCGGAATCGAATTACAAACGTTAATTTAAAACCGCTAATGAAATTGTTAAGCCTTAAACTCCGTGTACACCTCTGTGTAGCTTACATTAGGCGTAATTTCAGAAAGAGGACGACATCAATGCTATTTTCTATTAGGCGGCGAATAATAAATTTAGCTCCACTGCAAAGAATACATATAACGGAACATGCGCTTTATTTAATACGTCTCGCGAACATTGTTGCACCGAGAAACTATTACGTCGAAATTAACGTTTAAATAAAAATAAATTTAATAAAGAATCGTTTACCATCCTGTTTGTTAAATACAGAATATTTTATAACAAATGCAAATATAACTAATACAAATTCGAAATATAAAATGAGTGCTTACTTCGTAAGTTGAAACAATCAATGTTGCTGTTATTATTAAAAATGAATGCGAACAGCAAATGCATTTAAAAATATGTACTAGATTAACGACTTAAAATGTATTCTCATTTATTTAAAAAACAATAGACAATGTGTGACTGTCGATAACCGAGAAACAATTCCTAAAATCAATTCGCAAAAAACCATCTGTCGACATAACGGTACCGCTGCTAATTTCCGTCGATGCGACAATGTAGAAAGAAATGCCTATTCTACGCTGATTTCCTATCTCGCGTTATTTTCCAGCCCGCTCGAACAGATCGGAAGCAGACGTTCTTCGTTAACACGGCAGCAATACCTCGGTAAGAATCCTGCGCAGGTACAATATCTCGAAACCGTTACGACCGATTATCGACCGGACGCGGATGTTGAATTGAAGAACGCGACAACAAGACGTAGTAACGAAGACAAAACCAGGTTTATACCGTGTTGCTTGCTCCTTCGACCGGTAGTTCACAAAACAAAACAAACGAAATTTCCATAGGACCTCACCGTACAGGTTTTTCAAGCACTGTGAACCGATACTACGTTCGCGGTAATTTTTGACGAGCGCTCTGTGACATTACCGTGTCGGTTAATTTTAACGCGATAAATAATGTCGCGAGCAGGAAGTGTTAACGTTGTTACTTTCAAAATTTTTTCTACGAATCTCATCTGTTATCTTACGACACACGTTAATGTTGAGATTTTTTTAAAAAACTTACAGAATCAGTGATACGGAATAATGCGGTAGCTAATGTTAGCAAGAAATAAAGACTCGCGCGATGGTAAGTATAGGCTCAACATCATCGCCATATCTACTAACCATCTTGATCATTTACCGGCAGCGTGCTATTCTCAAAAGTAAACAACGACCACGCGAGTCCTTCAAAATTTTCTAAATCGAATTATTAGAATTTTAAAGAATTTTAAACTTTTGTTACCCCGACTGCAGATATTTTCATGCCTTCTAGTGACCGTTTCCATAACGTTCGATTTATTTTCTTCTTCAGACTACTGCTTTGCTGTTCCGCGTTTCGTCATGACTTTCGGCTTCAAATGCGAAATTATAATTTTCCACGGTCGTATTTTTTTATTTAAAAACCATAATGTTTTTCATAGGGAAAAAAAAAAAACATTTCCGATGTTCAGCATTAGGAAACAAAGACAATAATTACAGTCGACTCGCGGTTATACAGATTAATTGGGCGGCCAGCCGGTCCGGATAACAAAAAATACGGATACGCCGGAGTTCAAGGTTAAATACTGCAAATTAAGTGAAAAAATGAAAATTATGCTATAAAAAAGTAAACATGAAAATTAACTTACGGGGTGTACATTAACTAGATTTTAAAGAAGTCTGTGATTAAGGTCTGTGTGCCTTTGGCTGCATTCTCTTCCGTGCTGATATATCTCGCCACCTGTATAAACAAATGATATCAGCTGGTAAAGCTTCTTCCTTTTTTGTTTTTGTTTTTGTTTTTTTTTTTTAAATTGGGCTCGTCAACCAAGGTCCTCCACTCAGAAACAATTAGAGAAAAACGAAAGTTATATCGTGAAACGATCAAATATCGTTAATAAGAAGGAAACACAATGGAAGGGATAATAAGTGTAGAAGGAAAAGACAGGATATAACGAGCACAGAAAGGAGCCGGAAACCCCAGCCTATGCAAGTGGGAGTACAGAGCCGGACGCTCTACCGAAAGAAATGAACACTTAATAAACATGTGATCGGCGTCACAAACAACCGCATCATTTGAATGGAGAGGACAACATGGGCCAAGAGGCTAATGAGAAACGAAAGCGGGCGGAAGGCAGCAAGAAATGACTAAAACGCAAACGCATGATAGAGACAACAACAAAGCGAGGAAGTGAAGGAAACAGAAGGAACCAAGGATTGGAAGGAAGATTAGGCTGAACGGGCAGATAAAAAGAGCGACAATCAGAAAAGGAGGAAGGTACATATCCGACCAAAATCTGAGATGGACATATTTACACAAAGGCAAGAGATTAGAGGATGGGATTTTTTTGAAGAAGAATGAAGAAAAAGCAGCAACCCGAGCCAAAAAATCAGCCATCTTATTACCTAAGATGTCAGAATGGCCGGGAACCCACAACAAGTCAATATGGAGAGAAGGGAGTCCGAATAAGAGAACGTATGCGGATAATAGTAAAATCACAGGAATGATTAGGAAGAGGAGAGGAGATGGTTTGAAAAGCATTCATGGAGTCAGCTATGATCAAAAACTAGGAAGAAAGACGATGGGAGGAGATAAAAATAATGGAACGTAAAATAGCCATCAGCTCGTCTGTACATATGGAACAGAAAGAAGGATTCAGAGAAGTTATAATTTGGAAGAATAAAAGAAACACCAACAAGCCTATTAAAACCATCAGTGAAAATGTTTACATGAGAAGGAAAGAGAGAATTGGCAATACTATGGAATTCCTGTCAGCTGGAGGGAGAGATTTTGCAAATGTAGGCAAAATAAATATTCCGGAGGATGGCAGAGATCGCTGAAGTTAAAGAAGAAATAAGGTAGTCTATTAAAGGAAATTGTATATGGCCAAAATGAACTAAGACGGAGAGAAATAAGAGACAGAATAGGAATTTTCCTAGGCACAAAGCGCCAATTCCGAGAAATTGAAAGGTAGGAAAAAATAAGAGATGAAGATGAGAGTGAAAGACATTTAGCAAGGAAGCGATAGCCTAAATCAGATCTGCGAATAGACAGAGGGATGCATTCGATTCAGCAAGCAGTGCTGGAATAGAAGAGGATTTAAGAGTACCAAGACAGAGTCGAAGGCAAGAATTTTGGATCACATCAAGTTTAGAAAGACGAGACTTGGAGGCGCAGGCATAAATGAACGAACAGTAGTCAAGCTTGGAGCGGACAATGGATTTATATAGAAGAATAAGAATGAAAGGGTCACCACCCCATTTAGTCGGAGACAGGGCCTTCAGCAGGTTCAACCGTTTAGTAGAGGAGGAGGAAAGATATTTGATATGTTCGAAGAAACTCAGACGACTATCGAGGATAATACCGAGATAACGAAAGCAATTAACACGAGCAAAAGCTGTGCTATTTAAGGATAAATTAACAGAAGCAGGGTTATAAGGACAAAAGATAAATACAACGTAGGAGGACTTAGAAGGAGAAATCGAAAAGTTAATTGAGGCAAGAGCACTTTCAAGAAAATTGAAGGAAGAATTGAGAACTTCATTAGCTGCATCAATATTGTGCGAAGAGAAAAAAAGCAAAATATCATCGGCAAAGAATAAAGAGTGGGAATTTAAAGGAAGGGAAGCGATACTAGCAGTATAAATGTTAAAAAGAGTAGGACTGAGGGAGGAACCTTGAGGAAGACCGCAAAAAACCTTTCTAGAAGTGTTAAATAATGGCGGAGAGAGGTGGATAGAACGATTGAACATGAGCTTAAAATAACAAGGGAAGTGAAATTGACTGGAATGTTAATTGCTGTCATTTTATAAAGCTGGTAGATGGATATTGTCAAAAGCACAGGAGACATCAATGAAGGAAGCCAGAGTATAATGTTTTTGGATAAAAGACTTATATAAATGAGACGCAAAAAGATGATACAATCAGGAGGGCCAATACCCAGCCGAAAGCCGAACATATTGTTAGGAAGCACATTATGGCGTTCCAACCACCAGACAAGACGCTTGTTTAGCATATCCTCCAGCAATTCCAAGAGGGAAGGATTGGACCCCTGAAAAGGAAAGAATTGAAAATATTGAGAAGAAAGTTAAGGGATAGTTCAGATAGATTTTTAAGAGCAAGATAAGATATACCATCAAGTCCTGAAGTAGGGCTAGAAGATTTGGATAAAACAGATAATAACTCATTGAAAGCCGAAGTGAGGAAGTGGGATCCTTTTGAGTTACTTCTGCGCTACTTCGATCGCCTTCAGTCTTTCATCGTGCGGTATAACACTTTGAAAGGGCTCGTTGTCTATATTTTCTACAACTGGAGCCTCATTGAGTATCACGATATCCTCATCTGCCGCTTCTTCGATCTCGTCGCTGCCCATCCATTCTGTAACGTCATCCGTATTAACTACCCGTTTCACATCCTGGAATATTTTTTATTAGTGAAACAAGCTCCTCCTCGTTGTCTTTTGAACTGTCCAAATCACATTGTTTGTCAATTCCATCCTATTTATCACTAACTTCATGATCTAATAATATTTTCCGCGACCGCACTAATGCTGTAGAACTAATCTCTTCGCATACCTCAGATAACTCCAAATGATAACATCAAGCATATCAACCGATTTCAAAACAACCTGACACGGTTCTCATCATTTTCAACGCTTGATACCAGTCTGGTGAGAAGGCGGCGCCGGTATTTTTTTTAAGGCCCATATGACTTCTAACGTAGTGGTCAAAATGATTCATGTAAAACACCCAACAATTTTTCGAACACTTTTTGAAAAATGCTTTCTGTTACAAATGTTTCCTGATTTATGGAAAATGGGAGAAATTAAATTAATTAATGAACCCAAAAAAGATCTTTCTCTGTTTAACGGCTATCGACCTATAGCACTATTAAACTGTATTGGTGAAGTATTTGAAAAAGTAATTAACGTAAAATTACTTAACCTAATTAAAACTAAACAAATCTTAAGTAATAACCAGTTCGGGTTTAGACGCGCGCGTTCATCAGAAATGGCTGTTAGAAAACTTCATGATATTATTCAATTAGCGCAAACTAAAAATTTATTTACTGTTGTAATTACTTTTGATGTAAAAGGCGCATTTGATAAACATTCGACAATAATCGAAATTTTAAAATGTCATAAAGCCAGTCCTGATTTAATTAAAGTAATTTACGATTATCTAACGAACAGAACTGCGGTGATCAAAACCGAACGTTTTACTATCGAACGCAGTATATCATGCGGAGTGCCTTACGGTTCGGTCCTCGGACCAACACTCTGGAACGTATTATACTCATATATTCATAAACAGATGGAAATCTTTTGTTCGCGATATAACTACGATGCAGAATTTATCAGCTTTGCTGACGATTTATGCTCCGTCGTTGAACTAAAAAACGCAACGGAAGCTGACAACGTTAGAGTTATCTGTAAAACCTTGGAAAATCGTTTTCATCACTGTGGTCTCGAATTTTCAATTGAAAAGACAAAAATGATGGTTACTGGTAACAAGAAAACCACGGAGGCGATTAACAAACTTAGCATACTTAACATGTTATATGAGAAACCTATTCCAATTGTAAAGAATTTTAAATACCTCGGAGTAATAATAGATCATAGATTTAAATTTAATAAACATATGTAAACTTCCTTATTAGGGCGAACAAAATCTTTTATATGCTATTAAAAATGCAGCCTAACTTAGGTGGTGTTAGCTATAACAAAAGAGTGATAATGTATAATGGTGTTATTCGTGCGATCTTTAATTACTGCTCAAGTATTTATATGATTAAATAACTCTCTGTTTCTGATATGAATAAAATTTTAAAAATTCAGAGGAAGCTTCTTCTGAGTGTAGGCTCGTTATATAGAACGGTGTCGATTGCTGCGGCTCCCGTTGTCACTAGAATCCTTCCGGCTGACTTGAGCATGCACCATGCTGCCTTATTAGCAGAATACAAAATCTTCCGAATAATTCACCACTTCTTATAGATCGCTACAACTTTTTAACAACAATTTTAACGTAAACTTACAATATGATAATTTTCCAAATATTAATAATTTTAATAAATACATGAAAGTAATTATTTTAAATATTTGGCAAGAAAGGTGGAATAATCAAAATAAGGGCAGACTAACGTACAAATTTTTATATGATATAAATGTAAGATTTAGGCTAAAGAAATTACTAAGAATTAATACTTTTTTATAAGTCAAGCGTTGACGGGACATGGCAGTTTCGGTACTTACTTGGAACGATTTAAAATTACACCCTCTGACATTTGTCATTTCTGTCAACTTGATGTTCTCGATGATAGAGTCAGTCATTTTCTATTTGAATGCCTCTTCACTAAGGAAGAACGTTTGAAATATAATTTAAATGGTTACTGTATCGATAATCGAATTATTATAAATAATGTTAACGGATTAAACGTATCGAACTGTTGTGCATTCGTAAATTATTGTAATCTCGCTTTGAGGAAACGCATTACTATATAAAATATAGCTAACGTTAAGTCGATTATATATTACGAATACCGTGACTAAGCCAATAGGCATCGCGGTCGTATAAAAAAAAAAAAAAAAAAAAGAGGACTGATCCCCATAGGTTGACAAACCGATGTAACGTTTGCTGGAAGAAACATTGCCTTTATATCACCAACTTGTAACTCCTTAGGTGCTGAACTGGAGCATTGTCGAGAATAAGGATTGCTTTTCTCGGTAACTGTTTGTCGGACAAATGTTTCGCAACTGCGGGCACAAACTCTTTGTAAAAACAAGTTTTAAAAATTTCACAGCATCTTCATTTGCAGCGAATGGAAACAAATATTTAAATACATACCGCATATAGCTGTGAATTTTATAAAAGAGGGCTTTTTCATCTTTTTATTTTTATTTTTTTTTGAAAAATCGATACGAATAATACGGAGTCCGGATAAACGCGAGTCGAATTTGTATTTCAACATAAATACACTTTTTATCGATTTAAAATCTCGTAATTTTATAATCGAACAAATATCAATTTTTTAGCGAATAAAAATGAAAGAAAACAGAATACACCTGATACGTGATTTCTTATATATAGCCATTTTTGTCGGCGTTTAGAACCGACAAATGATTTCTGAACATTAGTCTTCCTTCGCATTTATCCGGAAAATGATTTTAAGAAAACTTCAATAAAGCTACACACTTAATGATCGAAAGACAACGCTGGGCAAAATTCATCTTGTTTTTCATCGAGGACTAGAGCAAATTTTAACTTAATCTTTTCGTTAATTTTTATAAAGCCGACTTAAACTGAATTTACTCGTCCTTCGAACTCATTTAATTACGAACAACAATAAAAACCGCTCCGAATGGGAGAATCTCCAGAACATTCATTACTCCGAGCTTAACGCCCGTTATTTCCTCCTTTTTCTCTAATTCGAGTGGCGGCGGTATCCTGAAATAGTAATAAAATTCATAACGTCTCCCGAATCACATATATAATATATACGATATAGACATTACGCATAATGATAGTAGGTTGTTACAATTTTTACTGCTACTAAATACATTTACATTTCTCTGCCGAATTTTAAACAATTCACCATAATTGTAACGGTTCGCGCTGTTTAATACTTAAATAATACTTTTCGCAGTCAAGCGTTGCGTGAAAAATCTTTGCTCGCTGCCGTTGGAAAAATTAAATTTATTCCCTTACGACTAATTGTTCGCTTCTTATTAGTGTCACTTCGGTAACCATCAGTCCGAACTTGACTTTTTTCAGCTCGTATGAAAAATTTCGCGGTTTCCCTCGGGGCGCATACGGCGCTTCTATCGGGAATGCCTGCAGTGAACGAAATTTTCCGTTCCCAATGTACCGGAGTGAGAACTCTGTACACTGCTAAACACATGTAAAGGTTCTTAAATGTAGCATCGATACTGCGGACGGCACAGCAATGCGTGTTTTAACAAGGACCAACGGTCGAATCTGCGCGGCTTTCAAAAATTATTGGCAGTATACGTCCATTGACAGGCGTGCGCACTGGGCTTCAGTTTCGCTCCCTATTGGCAAGGTTTATAGAGGGCACCACATCGCCTCCGGCGGATTTTCCGCGCGAATGTACGACCGCAAGTTTCCAGTCGCACACTTATTCCGTCGAGCATGAAACCGTGTCACGGCAAATTAAACTTCAGTCGAAACACGCTAAGCAGATGGTTTAATCGCGACGATTTCCTTCGCAATACCGTGCAGAAGTCTCTCTGCTGAAAAGTCACCCAAAACCTTCGACATAAACCTATATACACCGTCGATCGCACAATACAAATGGTAGACTGCGTTACAATTAACTCAAACACTAGCAGACTCGCGTGTTTTTTTAAAGGTAAAAGTTTTCTGCAATTTATTTTCTGGACGATAAACAACTGAAACGTGTCATAACACCAACAAATACTCGTAAAAAAAAAAAAAAGCCTTTAAAGGTTCGCGTGTTCTGTAATTTCGAATTTTTCCTGGCCGTTCGCGGATGTATGTTGAAAATTTCTAATATTTTATTCGCCATTATTTTTATACATATAAAGTTTTCGTCGATCAACGAACCCACGCGAATTTTAAATGCATACTTCTCGATTTAACCAAATTCCACAGTCGTGAACTCCAGCAAAGTTCCCCATAGGCACAATTCCATTTCTTACACCTGAAAACCTATCGCCGATAGCTGTCGTTTTTTGGAACTTGCTACTTCTTATCGATAGTGCGAATACCTCGTCTTCCAGTTTCCTACCTCCTTCTTCATTTTGTTGTTTACGCGTTTAATCAAGACTTAAAATTAATAACAAATAACGAAAACAGAAACTACAAATTTCTGCAGCGAGACTTATTTAATTTACCTTACGGGCCTTCGAAAAGGCCCAGCAACGCAAATAGCAGAAATAAAGCACATTACTTCAATTTCAGGTTGGATATATACCTGGAAGCGACTTCGATCCGGAACGAGACAAGTCTCGGTAACCTAAGGGGTACATCTCTAGATTGATAGTGAAGCGCTTTAACCATTAGGCCACTGCGCTACAACGTCTTTAATATTACCGAAGCATAACTATCCGTGTGCACAATAGCGCGCATTTAAGTTGGAACCCAACGTAATTGATACTAATAAAAAACAAACTAGACAGAATTAAACGTTAAAAAAATATTTTTCATTCGTTATGCCATTCAAAATTATATACTCGCGAACTTGTACATTTCTATTGGAATAAAACAGAGTTTATATAATCGCTAATAGACTGAGGACTGCCAATTAATGATTCTCTGAAAAGAAAGATTCTGTTATTGCTCTCTAGGCAGAGACTGTAAAAAAGTACAATATGAGAAAACAGGAGGAACTGTATCGGTAATGATTGATGAACGAAAGACATTTAGTTGACAATTGCAAATTTACGAACAAAAAATAAAAAAAACTTTTCGCTACTTTCTTTAAAAAAATAAAAATTAATTTATGAAAGCGTCTTTATCTGCAGAATAAAAAAAAAAACAAAAAAAACGGGTTATTCGATTTGTCAGGAATAAATTAAATACGGAAATGGTTTGGAACAATTCATTTTATCGCTGAAATAGGCGGTGCAATAAAAAAAAAAAAAAATGAAAATTGATTTCAGCAACGAAAAAGAAAAAACAAAAAAAAGCCGAAAGAAAACGAGTAAATAATAATAGAAAAGATAAAGAGAAGTACGTCGATAATAAGAAATAAAAATAGTAAGCGAGTAAATAATTACCGATAATTAGGGACCGCTTAACATCTGGTCCATGTTTGTATTTCTATTGCGTTTCTCTTATCATCAGCCTCACGACGTGTATTACGTAACCGGCCGACGCGGCTGGTGCAGGTGTAAACAAAGTTAACCTTCAATGGTAAGTCTGGAATCTTTAGCGTCCTCCGGGCTATGCACGCGTCGAGTCTTGACATTGGAATTAATCAACACGAGCAGGGGCTTTTCACCGAGATGGGGGAATTATAAACACATCAGCAACGCTATGTCCACGCACAGCTTCCTTCTCGATCGAGACGAGTAAAATATTAAATACGGATAGTTCGAGATTTTCTCGAATAAAGCACAATTCGTTATCAAACCCGTTTCCCGGTTATATTGTATTATACAAAGCACGTACAACGCAATCAATTAGGAGGTGTATACCTGACGCGTACAAACGCGCTAAATTTAAGACGTATAATCGCGCACTTCCTCAATCGCGATGACGCAGAACAAACAACTGGCCACATCAAAGATCGTTTCAGGAACTTCTTGGCACCATCACGTATAGAAGAAACATTCTCAAAAACACCACCTATATTCGTTCAATGTCTTAATCGAAAAGCAGCAGTTAAATTCAAAGTCGGTAGTTTCGAATTTTTGCATATTTTTTTCTCAAGTTTTGTTTTCCAAAATAGCCCCGAATTTAAATAATAATAATAATAATAGTAATAATAATAATAACCGAAATGAAGAAACAGGCGTTAGCAAAAGACAAACTCGACGACCACAGACAACTTACTCATTTAAGAAAAATCCAAATTCACCTGAAGCACACCGGCGCAAGTCATGACAAAGTACGTACGTAACTACGAATCAGTCAGAAGCAGCCTAGCAATAATGTGTTCACAGTTTGATAGCACGGGACCGAAAGGGGCAAACTCATTTGTACATAGTTTCGTAAGTCTATTGGTAATTGAACGAAAAATTATCAGCTGCTGTGTAATCAAGTGAGCTAGACCGTGCAAAAGATACTCTCTGAAGTTAAGCAACATGGAACGAAGTGATAATAAGAGTGTAGTGTGTGACCTTCCAGGGGAAAAATCCGTTCGACGTCTTTCATATAATTTTGTCACCATTAAAATATTACTCTTCGATTACGAAATTATAACCGAATGGGAAATTAACGGGCTTTTTTAGTTGTTTTTTTTTTTTTTTTTTTTTATATGGAATAATTTTGAATAATCGAAAATTTCAAATATACCCGAAAGAAACAGAATGCTTTCATTCTTATTCATTTTTTCTCCGACATTCCGAAAATCCTCAACTTCATATATTTTGCAGCGGCAGCATTTGCCTTACATTCAAACCACTCTTTTTTTTAATGTTCCATATAGTGTGTGAACTGCAAAGAAAAAACGCTAAAGCTAGTGTTTCATTTGGCAACACTCGAATTGGGCACACCGTTGTTTACCTGACCGACGGTTTAAAAAGGTTTAGTAATCTAAACACTCGAATTGACCACCGGAAGTTTGCCGGTATGAAATATGAAAAAAAACGGACGAAAACGGCACTCGGACCCCATGATATTTGTTGGACTCCAAAACTGATGGCCGCTTTATAACATTTGAATATGTTCAATTTCAACATTTTTACGCATCCGATTTAAACAATAGCCTATTTTTCGTAAACCCCTGAGGAGGTTTTTTCTAAGCAACCGAAATGTTATTCCAAATAGCAAACGTCCCCCATCAAGATATAAGACATTTTGGAAGTCACTGAAAGAGCGACACTTTTACTGATTTTATTCATTCGTCGATTTTATAAAATACGGAGTATCTTTTTTTTTTAAAGCGGTGCGCAATTTAAGTTCTCAGCAGACGTCTTATCACTGTGTGAAGTGTTGGTGCGCAATTCAGGCATCCCCTTTCATTTATAGGTACCTTTTTTTGCACGTTATCGATTTCTTTTTAATTTTCCACTCGATTACTACAACATACATTCTGGTCAAAATATGTAATATGTTTAAAGAAGGGAGAGCCAGCAAAAAACTAAAGAATTCGCCAATATATTCGATTATTAGTATTTACGTATTTTCTCGTATTTAAGTTGAGGAGAAGATTTTGTTTCGTAATTCGATATAAAAACGTAGCAACTTAAATTTTCTCCTGTGACCATAATTGAAGCGAGCACATCTTTATCAAAAACTCAAAACAAAAATTTCTCCCTAATTTAAATAGGAACAAATACACAAATACATATTAAGCATATATTAGCATACTGCCTCTGTTGATATAGTTTCATTCCAAAACTCAACGAGGTTTCAGATATTTAATATTTCTATTTTTTTCCCTTTTTTTCTTCCTTCCCTTTGAAACCACTTTCTTTTCCATCAATCACTTTAACGTATATTCTCACATAAATTAAGATCAGGAAGTTCCATCAAAACGCAGACAATATTACTAATTTCGTTAAAATGTCTTTTACTAAAAAGTATCCAAGAATCCGTTGAAAAGTGATAGGACCTGTACGATAGCGATAGCATCTAATTTCTCCATCTGTAGCCTGATCTAATACCGCTGCTTTCGATTTCATAAGTGTAAAAAAAAGAAAAAGGAAAAGCGTATTACCGTCAAAGCTTTCTTTGAATTCCCTTTGATAAAATACAGTTTTCACGTGTCGAATACGTAATGAAAGAAAACATAACCTATCGGAAAATGACTGATATAAATCCTTCGAATTAGAATCGAATTCGACGGTATATTCTCTCATCTCGCGAAGCACGGTATCTAAACGTCATTCACGAACATCGTACGATGCTAGTAATAACAGTAATAATTAATAATAAAAAGTTTTGGGCGCATGCGCAGTCCGTCTTTTCATTTATAGGTTAACAGTCAATAAAAAAAACTTTACGACTCTAATCTCGAGCTGTAAATTCATTTTTAATAGCGAACACGATAAATTGTTGTAAATAAATTTTTACTGCCGTGCTCCCGAATAATACATTTACAAAACTGCGGGCAAATTATATAGCTTTGTATATATCTGCGCGGTTAACGTATTTTGCACGAGAACACCGCCGACAACCAGAAAAACCCATAATATTCTTCATCCACGAACCAGCCAGATAAGCCGCTTTAGCCTGGGCAGCACTCACGTAATCTTGGAAAGTCCTTATCCTCGGAATTATTTTAGGCCAGCTTAGAAACGAGGTGTTCGGATGAAATGCAAGGTCACAGAGCACAACGGAGCATGATAGGATAGGATGGAATTTCGTCTAGAAATTCAGAAAAGTCGAAAACTCACGATTAGCTTGAAAAGAAAAAAAAAGAGGAATAATTTTCCGGGAGAAATTTCTCGCATGTCGAAGTTCTGCCGCCAAAGGAGAATAACTCGATGAAGATTTCCTTAGTGAACTGTGGAAGTATTTACGATGGCCGATTTCGCAAATGGGAAATCAAAAAAATGTCATTTTTGCTGATATAATTAATTATCGTGTCATTACACTGCGCCGTGCCAAAACCCCGTGAGAAAGTTTCATTTCAGGGAAACAAAGGTAAGAATAAAGGCAACAGGAAGATAGGATAGGTAGGCAGCTGCGGAGTAAATCATGGTATTCAGTACCTGTTCTTCGAAAGAACGGTAAGACGGCTTTTTTTTTTTTTTTTTTGTTAAAAAATCGAACGACTCTTTTTAATCACCTTCATTCATTCTGCTTTTTAAACGGAAACTTCTTTCGAATTGCCGAAGCAGTCTGATTCTATTCATGCAGCTCCGTGCCTTATTAACGAATTTAATTTACGCCAAACAAAAACCGAACAGAACGAATAAATATTTGCTCATTCGAATTCAGCGTTAACTCTGCAAATTTAAACCTCATCGCAATACTAAGATATCGCATTAATGCTATCTCCTTTTGTATTTATTTACAAAAACACTATACATACATATATATATATATATATATATATATATATATACACAATTTCCGTCAAATAGGAAAACATAAGATGCTAGTAGTTCCATTTATTTGTTTAAACGAATTCTCCTGTCGAATGTATATTGACCCAGTTAGAGCTACTCTCGTCTAATACGATGCACACAATACGAGGTACACTTTTTTAATCATCGCAGAATTATGTAACAGTTACATTTTTAGGCACTGTTACTTACAAACATGTAATTATAACGATTACGAATGCTTGACAAAAACAATTAAAGAAAAGTAAACCAGATTTAATTTTTTCGTTTTTAAACTGTTAAATTTATGAATATAAATGATATATACAACTTCAATTATAAGTTTACATTTATAATAAGGAAGGAATGTGAGTTATTTTGGTATGTAGATCAGGTTATTCATATTTCGACTACAAAACGCCCTATGCTACATTATTATCACGCTAATTATCAAGATGCTTAAAAGCTCTCCATTTTTTCTAATTCGTTTATTAATTAGGTGATTAAATTGACGCCGACTTAAGTTGGTGTTTTTGGGTGAATGAATAGGAGTATATGTAGGAATTCATTTTTCGTTTCCCTAAATTAGTTGCAGTGTTTAATAATGTGTTTCACAGGAGGAGCAACTGTTGCATTACAAAAGACGCATGTGGAGGAAGAAAAAACCCCTCAAAGATATAATTATGCAACATGTACGTCCTAAATACAAATTTTTCCCTTAGATTAAAATGTTTAAAAACATGAAATTAAATTTTTTTCAACACGCAGCTGTTATCCGGGCATGGCAAGTTTCGATAGTTGTACATGTTTGGGCTTGCCGATGTCCCCGAATGTAAATTTTATTGCACTTCGTCGATTACCTGAGACACTTTCTGTTTGATTTCCCAGCCCTTTCCGATGTTTGTGCCTTCTATAACACTTATAATCCTTACGCACTTCACTTATTCTCGACAGAAGAAACTATGCAATCTTCCTCGAATATGCTGAAAGGGCAATGCATTTAAAATTTACGCTGTCCAATCAGTAATAGTTTTCCTACACCTTAATTCAAACGTGACCCCAAGACTACTGTTCGTTTGGATGTTCGGCGTGGTCTCTTCGGCCTTTCTCGTTATTATTACATTTATTTATTTTATGACTAACATAACAAGATTTTATATATATATATATAAAAGAAGAAATACAGACCAGTTAAACACAATGTGGTTGGTGGCGGGACTATGTTTACATCCTGTCACCTTCCAATAATCTACTTGTAAGGAGCAACTACACACACAGTTTATTTTGTATCTTTTCATCTACATTTATCGGTTACATGACACATGCATTATATTCGTAAATACTCTAGTTCCCTGCTCCTTTATAGACAAATTTCAGAATAAATTTGCCCCATCCGCAATGTTGGAAGTGGGAAATTAAAGGAAAAAAATATATATAATTTATTGAGAGCGAAGAATTCTTTTTTTGTCGGGTCAAATCAAAATTCAGTGCTTGACTTGATGGATCTTAGAAAGGTTTCTTGCCGCAACCACGAAGAAACCCATCTTTCTTTCATGCTCAAAGGTATTGGGGGTCAAAGCCATCAGGTAGCATAGTGGAAGATAATACTGCCTCGAGCCGGGTAAGTATGGATTTACGAGTATTCCGGCATATGCGGAGATCCAACAAAAAAAAACCTTCTGTTGTACGGTTGTGCTTATTTTTCACACAAAAGAACTTGTTACGATGAGCGACTGGATTGAAGTGAATCCCGAGAATCCGCAATAATTAGATATTTTTTATCATTTGATTCGTATAGCAAGCACGCTTTCAAATCAGGGAGAATTCCGTACAATTCAGCTTCAAGCACCGTAATTATTATGTAAATCCACAGTCTGAACTTGGCCTGTAATTGCAGAGGCGCATGCCGCAAGCGATGAGATTTGATGTCTTTCTATATATGCATGTCGGCGGCGTGTGTACGTTTGTATTTTCTCCGTTATTCTCGGAAGAGCTGGATGTTCCTCATTAAAGATGCACGTGCGGAACGATAAATCTATAACTAACGGGGGGGAGTGTTTCCACGATGATGGGGTTCTTTTGGAAAAACTAATAGGTCGCCAGTGTACTTAATATTCTTCTCAGCGAGGAAATTAATGGATCATTGTAGAAGAAAGGGAAAGGAACGGTAAAGTTCAAAGAGGAAAATTCAGCATTGCAACTGCCAGTGGTAAAACGAGAGATGTAGAAACTAAAAACTAAGCATGTTAGAACATAGACACTCGACGATCTCAAGAATAATTTTCTTAAGGCAGCGTTATGTTCTAAGAAGAATATACCTGGCAGCCGTGTAATTTAATTCGTTTAGAACTCCATGTATGATTAAAAGTAGTTTAACATATCTGTAAAGGGATAAATACTTTAAAATGGAAAGACATCTATAGCACACTTGCGCTTCAGATCAAAAATACAAAGGGTGTCCATGTGAGGTCTAAGTTTCGAGTCTGAAAATTTAGCTATGTGAATGGAAGAGAGGAGAACCATTTAGGAAAAAGGAAAAGTCATAATTTGGATTTACTAGGCGACTCTTGTGGAATTTCATCCAGCGAATTTTACTCGAAGATAAAGAGAAGCCATTATTTTCAGCAGCCTATTAATGGCGGATTGAAGAATGAATTTAACGTTGTATGGTTTGATGAAAAGGATATGTTAAGATCGTCAATAAATAGTTAACCCTTAAATTCCCCCACGTAGAAAAAGCAAAGTGAAAATTATTTCGTATATATTTTATTTAGAAAGTTTCCGAGCATTCCCAGAAATCCCAAACTTGAATATATTTACAATAAAATATTGTATATTGTATACTATACTATAATTCTTTCCTTATCAAATAGGAAGTATTTAAAAATGACTTCAAAGTTGATGTGCATTAAAATGCACATGGGACGTTTAGGGGTTAAGCTGTGTAACTTTCGAAATTTTATTTATGTGGAGGATAAATAGTATTACAATTAACGGAGAACCGTGAGGAATACCATTTTCTATATGACAAGTAGAAAATAGCGATGAGCCAATTTTTGACTTAAATCGATCTGTTTGATAGGTAGTTCGTTATGTAGCTCTACTCATATTATACCGGCGTTCTCCAGTTCCGTGAGCACTTTATATGTATGCGGTCGAAGGATTTTTCCGTATTACAAACAAACTGCGTAAAAATATTGTGGCTTATTCTGGACTCTCTCTAGACTTAGGGGAATTTTCGATCATAAGCCGCCGATTTGTATTAAGGAAAGAGAACATTTAAAAAATCGGAAAAGGGGAAGTCGTCCATTTACTTATTTTCTTCTTGACTCTACAGAATGAAAAAATAAGAAGAAAATCGGTCTATAATTCTGAAAAATAAAGTGATCCTTGTTGGATTTAAAGATTGGAACGATTAAAGCCAATTTCCAAGTAGCTAGAACGGAGGATACTGACAAAATTTGATTATATTATATATTGAGGAGTAATCGTTTAGCCGGATCAGGATAAAAACATGAAGTCAGCACACTAGAGATGTTCAAAATACAATATAGACATTCAGAAAGGATTATTATACGCTCCTTTCAGGATATTATAACATGCTGTTCAATCCCTATTTTGTGCGTCAAGAAGGGAATATAAGATGACGACGATTTGCAAAGTGGAGTGCAAGGCACCAACATTCATTAGTGTCTATGAGTGAAAAATCGTTAATAAGTAAAGAGGGAATAGTAATAGGACGAGATTTATCATTTAGCGACCTAATCTTTTTCCCCGTGACACTAGTGTACCTTTCGGGATGAAAGAAACAAAATATGTCGAACATTCCTGTTTTTTTTCATTCGAATTAGTAGTCCGGCTTAGCTCTATACTTTTTAAAAAAGTCAATTAAATCTGAAAACATACCAAATTATTTATATTTCCAAAGTCCCCGATTCCGTTGAGAAATAACTATTTAGATTTCAGAATGTGGTCTTGTTTCCTCGGAGAAATAATCATGCTGTCGATGTAGTTGTGTTGCAACTGCCACATTCATCGCGTTAATAAGAATAATCAGGGGGTCCTCTGTGGAGTCGGATTGATTTCTGCAAATAGTTATTTTTGGTTCGTAGGAGGCATATTCCAATCTGCTTTGTAAAATGTTCTTTGTTTTTTTTTTTTTTTAAATATATATCCGAGATACTTGCAACCGTGGAGATAAACGAATGAAAATGAGAAAGTAGTTGCTCGTACACAGGTCCTAATGTGCAGAAATGTTCCTGTAGGGGAAACCAGATGACAACTCTAAATTTATTGTAGACAAGGTACTTGAAGATTACCGTATGATTAGTCTGATGTTGCACGCTCTAAAAATATTTCTAAGAATAATACATACATAGACGGTGTAAAGAGCAATTGGGAAATACACAATATTTGGTTTCAAAAATGACACGGGTACTCGTGATATTCGTTGTCCGTATGCTCTCATAGCGCTGTCGGGATATGCATATTAATGTATTTGCGTGCGCCATAGAGATTACCATAAAGCTTTCGATTGTGTACAACATGGAAAATTGATGGAAATTTTAGAGGGAATCCTTATAGACAGAAATTACTTACGCATAATAAGTGAATTATACTGGAAGCAAACGGTTGAGGTACGAACCGAAAGCGTAACATCGGAGGATATAGAAATTAAAAAAGGAGTTTGAAAGCGATACTGTCTCTACTGCTTTTTAATATGCAGAAGGAATATTCAGGGAAGCGCCTGATGAGAATAACGGGATGATCAAGGTAAATGAAGTCACAGTTAATAATATACGACATACGAATGAGACTATGTCTGATTATAGCTGATAGTCAGGTAGAATTACAAAAAGCGATGAACAAAAACTTATAGACCATCGCAAAGCTCACATAGGTTCACTATCAACAGCTCTAAAACAAAAGTAATAATGTTCTCTGAGAGAAATCTGTATAATGAATGATAGAAGCAGATGGGACAAAACTAGAACAGGTCAAATCAATTCTCGACGATATTTGCAGCTGTGGAAATCTGATCGCGAATAGAGCAATCGAGAGCAGTGCTCATAAAAATGAAGAACTTGCTCAGCACAAGAGAACTAAGTCTTGGATTACGCATTCTGCGGTGCTACGTTTTCTTACTGTATGGCAACGAGAGTTGGACATTGGATGCTACCTCAGAAAGAAATATGCAGGCCTCTTTGAACTATATTTGTATAGGCGTATGCTGAAAATTCCGTGGGTCTTAAAAGTTACTAATAAAGAAGTCCTCAAAAAACTGAATAAGCGTTTGGAATTATTAAATTTGATCAAGGAAATTAAACTACGATATCTAGGCCACATCATGAGAGGCCGAAAATATGATATTTTACGTCTCATTATAGGGGGAAAGCGTTTTTAGGTAAAAGATCGAAAGGGCGTCCATAAAATTCGTGGACAAAGGATTTTCATCGTTTGTTCGCCCATTGAAATGTTCAGATCTGACATGTCAAGAAAAGACATTGCCGTGTTGATAACCAACCTTCTTAACGAAGACGGTGGATAAAGAAAAAGAATAATTTAAAAACGCCGTTTTTTTTTGTTTTTTTTTAGAACAAATAATTTAGCTGTTTTAGACGATAATTTCACAAACTATATAATAACAGATTATTGATGGGAAAAAAAGAGAATATAATACTTTATGAATCTATAATAATACCGAACGTAACTTATGGCAATATTATTGCCTGTATTAAAATGTTAAACATTAAAAGATTTACAATACTAATAAGATCAACTTCAAAGAATCTCGTAGTCACTAAATTAATAAAAGCGTACAAACCAACGAGCTACTTGGCATCAATAGTAACAGCAGGAATTATAGACTTGGAAATAGTACAAGTGCGTAAACATTTTAACTTCTTTTTCGTAAATACGACTCATCATGTATTTTTAATCACGTAAGATTATCGACAGAGAATTTGTATATGAAAGTGTGAATTAACTTAAGAACACTTGACCACTATTATATAGAACGGTATCGAAATATGCAAAATAATTATAATACAACTATTTTTTCCGAATTTAAACTACGGATTTTAATCAATTTATTCCTAACTTTTATAACGTATAATTTATGGTAGTTTTAAAAGCCAATTTAGGGAGATTTCGCACGGAATAGGAAATTTTACTAGATGCAACTTTATACTGTGTATACCATATTTTACGAGAGTATGGAAAGAGGGGAATTGTGTCTTAAACTGCAATTCGGAAGAATCAGTAAATGATATTCAATGAGCCAGCCATAATGAAGAAATAAATAGAAAAGTATTATATGTTTTATTAGAGATTAATATAATTTCCTCATCATTATTATTAAGATTACTGACAATTATCGAAATCCATATATGAAACGGTGTAGTAAATGGAGAGTTTACAGCGGCATTAAACGTAATTTCCACCTTAAATTTCGCCGTTTAAAGTGTGTAACTCCATTGATTGGAATTTTGCGTACTTCTGGGAACTTCGAAATTAATGACGGTAGAACGAGTTACATATGAAATAATGAGCAAAATCAGCAATTTATTAGCGAGATGTTTGAAGTTAATAACTCCCGCCGGAAATCTGGGAAGCAGGAATATTTCTGAACCTGTATGGTGGATAGAAAATAAGGAACTACCTCCAAAAGCGATGTATTGTTATCACAAACTGCTAAAAGGTAAGTTAACGTGCAACTGCCACTAATAGATAAGAAACAAAGTACCAGGGTACCTAAAGAATTGTCCTTTCAATCCCGGCGGGGGGTAAATAATAAAATAGATAATATCGAAGAAAATGTATTAATGAATTTATTGTTAAGAGTACCGAAGGAAATCTCGACAGTAGAGCATTTATTAGCAGTTTGGAAGGAAAAAATAAAAATTTGGTTAATTGCATGAGGGATAGGAGTAATAATTTGCAGGTTTCTTGGTCACCTCCCAAATACAATATAAAAGGGTATTCGGGCTTGCGTGCATTTAATAAAGTCCAGATCTACCAAATTAATCACTCAATGATATGAAACAATTTGATAAAATAATGAAATAATTGAAATAATAAATTGCTACAATTGATAAATTAATACACAACAACATCGAACGAGCGCGGTTTTAAAACATCACCGTGGTTCGGAGGTTATTTATTTTCTTTATTCGTTTATTTAAATATTACTATGCTCCATACAGGCGTTAGCCCAATAGTACTTATGTTATGTTCCATGTTGTTGTGTTAGCAAGTATAACAATGTAAGCGGAAAAATGTCCATTCAGGAAATAATAAACATTAAACAGGAGAAACTTTAAAATATTATTTAATAATACGACCGGTTTCTAACTAGGCGCAATATTCGTCATTGGTGGAAATCACGAGTTAGGTTTTTTACAAATGCAAATACCGGTTCTTAATCGGCAACTACATAGTTGCGACATTTTTTAAATTCTATTTAATTAAAGTTTGCCGCCTTTATTAACTCGGTTATTTTATTAACGTAACAACATGGGGGATAGTAGAACGAAATATTCTATTAACGATCCGGAGCCGTTTATAATTTATTTAATTGTAATTTTCAGAATACACGTAATAGGACGTACTTTATTTCTCAGGTGCGATCGCGTGATTATATTAATATAGATTAATAAAAACTTGCTTTTATCTTTTTATCTCGTCTTGTTGTTAATTAGGTTACATAATTACACTTTAAAGAAAAATACACGGGTAAATCTCGCATATATAATCGTGCTGCAGATCGACGCAGTAATGTGTATAATGAAAAAAGATTTGGCATTTCACCTCCGGAAACGAAATAAAAAATCAAATTTGATGAATCTCATTATGTAAGTTTCTCAATATTAGAAAACGAAAATATTATATTTAATATCAACTGTTTGCCAACGACGCGATTAGATTTGAGAGTTCAATTTATCCAAAATACAGCGTAGTCATGAATTTGATGTGGAACAACGAACGAATGCCACCAAGTGTCAACTGACCGAACTACTAGCTAGAGAGTTCATGTGAATTCCGCAATTTCAGTCGTCCGAGCGTTACCTGCTGTAGTTCGAACTCAGTCAGGGTCCAGATGATTTTTTTGTTTCACACCGGTTTTCAAAGCACATTAAAACTATACTAGAGAATGTTCCTTCCCTTATTCTTCGACCGGCACATGCTGTTCCTCCTTTCGACAGAGGAGGGAGACGCAGAAAAATCCTTCAACGGCGGCGGGAGAATGGTAGTTGGAAAAGTCCGGCGATTTCCACGTGTCACGTCGAAACTAATCGTAAAGCGAGAGCAGCGGTATGGTGTGACTTTTCGCGGTTTCGGTCTGTCGACGGTTCATCCGAGTTCAGTGTTACCATTGCGACAGCGGTATATCGCACAGGGGGCACCAACCGTGATAATAAATAATATTTGCCAGCTATTCCGCGAGGAGCCGTTAATCGCCGAAGCGTGCCATTGTGTTGATAAGATACGCTCGTTAGATACAGTCCCGTCGTACGAAATCGCTATTTCATTATTACTCTACCTGGTGCTGTTCGGATCGCGTGCACAGCCCCCCCCCCCCCCCGTATGCATTGGTATGCGTGCGAACGATTTGAGATTTCGGGAAACTGAAGATACGACGTGGAGGCGCGGGTTCTCTAACGTCGATCGGAGCGCGCACGACGAACGCTCTTCCAGTGCCGCGCGATAGGCTCAACTGTGTCCAGCGTATGCTTTATTATCGCTAACCGTATCTGCGGTTGTGTAACAACAGCGACGATATTCTGAATGCATACACACATTTTCCGCCATATCCGACAAGCGGGGTCCTGCGCGGTGAAATATATCGGTGCATATCAATCGTATCGCATCGTATCGCGTCGCGTCGCATCGTATCGTGTAGTGTCGTATCGTATTCGGCCAGTTCGTATCGGATTTTGGCAATCCTAGATTTTTCATAATGCACCGTTCTATTTCAATTATCGCAAATCGTCCTTGAAATTCCTCGCTTCATCGAGCAACCGATCCGATCGACGCCGACGCAGTCGACTGAAAAACAACCGGCACGCATTGTGTACAATTCTACGTATGCGCACCTAGCTGGATAAAAAATCGCCCTCCAGTTCGGTCATTTTTTCCACTTAATTAGGCGGCGAACGATTCTAGAGAAAACGCATCAGTAATTCGAACTCGTAATGGGGACGACGGCTTCTTTGCCGCGGAGATGAACGAATGTTATTACCGTGCTGCACAGGTAATAGTACCGATTGCGAAACTGACGCGTTATACTCGCGCGCCGTTACGGTAATTCTCTTCTACACAGTCGATTCGATAAATGCCCGAAATTTGATTAACCTCGCTGGAAGAATTTTAATTAGCACTCAGCTACCGTAGCGTTAGACTAGGCGACGGTGTTTCGTTCGGATAGCGCTCGATAAGAACGTAAAGCGCAACTCCTATTTCATTACACAGTTAACCAGCCCAAAAGCCGAAAAACTTTAATTTTTTTCTCTTTCCTTCGTTTTCCGCGGTTACAAAAACGGATTATGTTAATTGAACGGCAAATATCGCGACGTGTAAGAATAGCTAGCCTCTGTCCAGGTCTGTTGTTGCAGCGGTTATATTACCATTACCGTCGAAATCGTTAAAATTCAGACACGTACTTCCGAGATTATTGGGCCATCTGTTTTTGCCATTATTACAATATTCGATTTCGAGATTATCAAACGGTATACAATTTCGCGCGGTAATCTGTAGAATAACACACACAGCAGACACTGCCCCCCCCCCTGTCGAAAAAGTTTGCTTTTTCGAAAATTCGCAATTTTAAAATGTAGGAGCCGCTTATTTACTTGATGCGATTTCGCGCCAGCTCTGTAGAGTAGTAGCTGTTAAAAAGGATTTTTTTTTGACTCCTGCGCTACATTCTAAGCGTTCGATTTAGTGGTACTGAATATGTCCACTTCTTTCTCTCGAGAACGCGTCAACAGTACACGCGTGTTTAAAATGTCTTATTCTAAACTATGAAAATTTTCAGAAACTTCAAAAACCGCGTCCTCGACGAGCATTCTTATTTGCGTCTGAAAAATATACTTCGAACCGAATTTCGAGTTGATTTGCAGAACACATACTTCTTCCGGTTGCTTCGCCAGCCGCTCAAAAGCAAAATTTTCTCACTAAATGCCTCTGTAAAGCTTCAAAAAAAAAAAAAAAAATAATATGTAATAATAAAAATAAAGCGAATAACCTTAGGCTAAAATAAATATCAGATTTCTAGTTTTTCAATAGTTAGAGCCAATCGTTGTCATTTGAATTTTTGCGCACTCGACGAAGAAGGTCAATGGGTAAATTTTACTTGACACGCTGTAGCGCACCTGTTAAAATACTCCGAGTAGCACATTAGCGGAATATAATTTGACGTCGCGGAGGTTCTCTATCATCCGACTGTAATGTTACATTTCAAAGCGTTTAAGTCGTAATTTCCTAATGAAATTCGCGAGTAATGTGCGTTTCTGATGGAAATTTAAGCCGAATTATTACATAGTTTCCTAAAAATCTAATTAAATACCAAAAGTCGAACCGCGAATTTTGAATATCGGTCAAAAATGTTAAAAATTCAAATGCCCCATACCGTCAGACAGTTTTTTAACGTGAATTATTAATTATTTTCTGTACACGATACTATTTTGTAAATGTATAAATTCCGCATTATATTTTTTTTTTCCTTTTAACAAATAAACAAGCAGCGCGCACCTTTGGGAAAGCGAAAAAAAATATGCAACTTGCATATATATGATATTATAAGTTATGTATTTTTAAACCTTAAATTACGTTACAAAGTTAATATATATATATACAGTGCGTAAAATCAATACTATTTGCGCCATTTTTATGAAATTTTGGAAACTATTTCGTACAATCTTCTTCTCTCTACAATCGAAATTTCGGAACAATCGGATTATTTCAAGCATCGCAGTATCCGTTCGTGCAAGCTCTATTTGTACACGCGGTTATAATTGTCGCGGCTGTTTGAATCTCTTCAATTGATGCAAAATGGTCTTTCATTCAACCCATTTTCAACTTAGGGAGTAGAAAATAGTCTGACGAACTCGGATCTGTCGAGTACGGGCAGTGGTTGAGCACCGGAACCAATTTTTCTTGCCAAAAATTGTGTGTTAATTGCAGCGGTGTACGCCGGCACATTACCGTGCAACAAAAAAAGCTTCCATAATCGCTCTTAATAATTCGTTGAACGATGCTTCTTTTTGGAATACCGGTTAGCTTATCGGCCAACCTGCAGTTTGCACTTTTTCAAAACAGCTGCGACGCGAGACAAAAGTTTTCATCATCCGTTTTTGCTATGCAAGGCCTTCCACTTCTCTCGTTGTCTTCAATCGGCTCTCTACCTGACGAGAATCGGTTATACCAATGAAACATGCTAGTACGAGACATTACGGACTCCGAATAAGCTACCTTTAACATTTCGAATGTATTTCAGTAGCATTTTCAACCGCTTCAAAACAAAACAAAATGTTGTTCCAATTTTTTTTCCAGATTAAAATTGTGACCGCGTATCCAAGGAACTCTTGCACGAACTATTGCACTGCACTGCTACAAATAATCCGAATGTTCCCAAACTTTGGTTGGGCCAGGGAAGTTATACGAACTAATTCCCAAAACATCATGAAGACGGCGTAAGTAATGTTGATTTTAGAAAATCGGTCCCACAACATACCGGACGCACTGATATATATATATATATATTTTTTTTTTTTTCATCGTGATAAATTCTGAATTAAAGTTTTCGGCTTTATGTTTTCATTTCTTCACCACAATTCTACATTAATCTAATGTAACTTCTTACAAATATTAAAATTACTAATTTATTCGAAACCGTTACTTCAAACGTGCCCCATCCATCACTTCGGTGATATTTGTAACTTTCATGACTTTTAAAGAAGTTTTGCAGAATAATACGTGTTTTCCATTAATTGTTTTTCCTTTTGTTTATATTTTGCTACACAATTTGGCCAACATAAGAATGGCATTCAATAAATACGCGTTAATACATATTTTAAAGGTATTACGCCGAACGTAAATAATAAAATTATCATACAAGAAATACACAAAACATACTGAAAATTATTAAAAAACATTAAAAAACATCGACCAATGAGGTGGTAATTCGTCGAAACTAATCAAAGTTTTTTAATTCTTTTTAATAATTTTCAGTACTTTTTGTGTATTTCTTGTATGATAATTTTATTAATGTTCGGCATAATACTGTAAATCGATTACTTTTTATATATATATATATATATATATATATATATATATATATATATATATATATGTAGTGCATTTAAACACGTTAATACACATAAACTTAAAAATTTCGAACGCGCTTGTTTCCATTATTCCGGCGTCATTGTGGGAACCAAAGAGGACTCGGCCGTTGTGGCCGGGTATCTAATACCCATGTACATTATTGTACACTGAATCACTCTTATGTCAATATTAGTTTTCTATATTAGGGAAATAAGTAGTTATATACATTATTTATGAAAATTAAACATTTATTTATTATAAAATGAGCATATAATCATCAAAAATGAAAAAAACCATCATTTTTCTCCTGAGATAAATTTGTTAGAACCTAACTTAGAATATGTATTCAAAAACAAAAAATAATAACAATTTAGGTACAACACATAAAATTGTTTTTAACACGTTAACATCAAATTATGAATTATATAAAACAAAGCTTATTTATTACTTATATATACCATAAGTTAATTGCTATCGAGATCAACGCAACTTTGGCATACTGGGATAATGTGTTGCATACAAATAGGCTTGTTACATTTATTGCAATTATGCCTTGTTTTTTTTTGTCTTTGGCAGAAGAACAGTCTTTACATCTCGTATATGTTTTCAAACTTTTATTCGAAGAGTAGGTCATAGTTTCTCCAACTTGTTCGTGAATATGTATATGTAAGCCTCTCGATAATCCATACTCTTCCTCACTTGTCGTCTGAACAAAACTGTTCCCTGTAACTGGTACAAGCTTGTTCAAACAAGGCTAGAAGTCGACTATTTCCGTATGACATCGTTCTTAAAACTGCGAAAAAGGATATTCAATTCATCAATAAGCAATAAAATACACAATAAACACGTTGTAGATATTTACGTGGCCATTGTAGCCGAGTATATCTTCACAGACGTGCAAACTCCACCGAAGCCGCAGTGACACTAAATAAAATAGCTAATACGCGCAGAGAGGTCAACGACCACAGCTACTGTGAGCAGCAAATAATGTGAGTATTTTCTTTTAAAGTTATTAGGGTTTTAAAAACTGACGGGTATTAGATACCCCGCCACAATGATGCCGGGTTAATAGTTGGATCATTAATGAATTTCCGGACACAGGCGTTAGCAAATTCCTTCTCAACTTCCACTGTTCTCTTTTTTTCTATCTTCCATTCTCAATAAATACGAGCTGCTTCAAGCATTAATACAAGGTAAGATAAACGGTAATCGCAGACGTAGCCGACCCAGGACAATGTGGACGGACAATCTGAAGAGTTGGCTCAAGTTAGATCAGGTTGAAATATTCAGGAGGGTTCTAGATAAAGATCAAGTCAAGCAGATGACTGTAACGTTCTTCGAGGACAGGGCATATAGAAGGAGAAGAAGGTTCTCAATATGATACACTACAGTACATACGACTCTAATAACATGTGCACTCTCTCGTTTGCACTAAAAGACTCAATTTACCTTTTCCATATTGTTTTCTATATGAAAGATCCTTAACTGCACAATCCGCGACGCACTGTCAGGACTCATTTTACATTACTGTCTCTTATTTCCATCAGATGTTGATTTCTCTTATTATTTCCAGATATTGAACGACTTTTTCCTTGGCATAATAGTTTTTATTCGTTACATCATGGGGGGGGGGGAAATAAAGAAATCGAGAATGAACTGCAATCGCCACCAAGTCTCACACTGGAAAGCAATTTAGCAAAAGAATGTGGTTGATGAAAATTTTAAATTATGGTAACGTATATATATATATATATATATATATATACGTGGAAGGCAATGGCACACCACCACGTGTACCATCATATGCGCGCTAGTTTAATACATACAGCAGACCACACGCAGGTTTGCACTTGTTGCGCGATAACAAGCGACTGCAATCAGTTCCGGGTGTGGTCTTGCGTGCGTACATTCGCGTTGCTGAGCGCTGCCTATTCTGTACTGCTAGTGTACAAATAGGCGGTCACGATGCTCAAAATTGAGCTGTACGACTCTATAATAATACATGGTCTGTGCCAAAAGTAAGTTAAATGAATCCAAGAAAAAATAGTTACTGTAGATATAGATACAAGCAACTAAAATTCTTCAAAGTAGCTTTCTTCCACGACGGAACACCGGCGCCAGCGTTTTTCCCAGTTGCAGAACGCACCCTGAAATGTGTCGACGGTGATCTCCTTCAAGCACTTCGTCGTCGCTTTTTGGATGACTTCCAAAGTTTCGAAATGATGGCCCTTAAGTTCCTTTTTGATTTTGGGGAACAAGAAGAAGTCCGGTGGTGCCAAGTCGTACGGTGGCTGGGCAGTGTTGCCACACCGCATTAAGTACTCCGCGACAATGAAGGCGGTATGCGACAGCATGTTGTCATGGTGAATACGTCAAGTGCTGGCAATCTAATTCCGGACGCGTTTCATTCTGCTTTGAGGCCTTTTCAGGACTTTCAAGTAAAAATTACTGTTCACTATTTGTCCTTGTGGCACTGTGGACAATACCTCTTTTGTCGAAAAAAACCATTCGCATGGCCTCCACGCAGGACTTGCTCATTTCCGCCTCACTCAGCACTTTGTCGTTTGGACTCCGGGTCATACTCAAAAACCCATGTTTCGTCACCCGTAATCACATTATCCAAAAAATTCGGATCACTTTCACACTGCTCCAAAAGGTCACGCAAAATCGTTGCACAAGCAGCATTCTATTCATCAGAAAGCACCTTGGGGATGACCATCTTTGCGCAGATCTTCCGCATGCCCAAATCTTTGGTAACAATGCGATGCACAGTACTATTGGGGATAATACACTTATCTGCCAGCATTCCAACAGTCAGGCGTCGATCAGAGTTCAACATGACCCTCACTTGCGTCACATTTTAGTCGGAATGTGACGTTGACAAGCACCCAGAGCAGTTTTCGTTGTTGGCGTTGCCCTCCCGGAACATCTTGTGCCAGCGGTAAACCATATTTTGGGACATGATATTATCGTCAAAAGTTTCCCTCTGCATGTCAACTGTCTCGGCGCTCATTTTCTTGAGCGCAAACACACAATTTTATCACGTAGCGCTGGTCCTTGAAACGCGGCATCTTGAGACTTCGACGCGTCACTAAAACAACCTTCGAACTAGCAGAGATGACCTCTGTGAAACAATCCGCCAGTAACTGACGCGAGTATCGTTGGCTTCCCTGAACCCCACACCATTATCGTTCCCTGGCGCGCCTTGCTAGTGTCTTGCCTCAACAGCGCAAGGTCATTCAACTTACTTTTGGGACAGACCATATATATATATATGATAGCGCGGTAATCTAGTGGTTAAGGTACTTGGCAAATCACGGGTGTCATAGATTATCGAGACTTGTCTCGTTTCCGGATCCAAATCGCTCTCAGATTTAACCAGCCTGAAATAATTGGGTATCAGAGAAATCTGGGAAAGTAAAGGCGGTCGAGATAAAGAAACAGGCTTCCCGCTCTCATTAGTGACGTTGGGCGCACATTGTGAACCTTAACTTTACAATATCTGACGCCCTGCCAAGGATATGGGACTTACTTTATATATATATATATATATATATATATATATACATATATCACAGATGTACTCCGTTGATTTTTATGGATCAAAAAATAAAAAGAAAAAATTTTTGGTCCATATAAAAATAATTATATCAGTAGATTGTACAATTCAGTGTTTTTCGTGAACAAAGTCGGTGACATCGGGTGTTTAAATCCTTCAACAGTAGGGGTTCACGAGCATGGAATAAATTTTCAAGGACAACGGGGTAACGGGAAATGAAAAATGCAAGCGATAATTTATAATAAACGTCATTTCGGGCAACGAGTATCTTGAAAAATGGATGCCGCGGAACGATAGCGGCCGCGGAGCAGGCACGTTAAGTACGCCATTTGCAGACACAGCCACGATTAGGAGTGCAACGGGCGAAATTGGCGAGGGCTTGCAGCGTTCTCCGAGTAAATGAAAGAAAAAATTCCGGGAAATGCTATCTCGTCTTCATACACCTCCTCACCGTCGCTGTTCACCCAGACCGACCGCTAAACAATGTGAAAGTTATCTATTTATTTTTTAATTCGATTTTCACAACCAATCTGCATATAAATGGAATATCAAATTCCGTTGCATTGTTTTCGTTAGCGTAGCAGCCGGCTTAGCGTCGACACCGTCGGCGGACGCTCAGACAGAGCAGCGCAGCCGCGGATTATGTGTGGTCTATTTAAATTTTAGCCGACAAGCAGAAAAAAGCCTAATTTGAAGGTGGCTCGTAATTTTCTGTTTTGTTTCCAATATTGCGCCAAGTCGACGTCATTTAGCGCGCATCTGCCGAACAGCCTGCTGATAGATCGATTTCCTATCCGGCTTATATTTATTCGCTTTCTCACACGCGACGTCTTCTCAACGGGTTTTCCGGAAAAATTCCATTATTACCGCAAACTATGGCGCTTTTCCGAAACTAACCGCATAACGCTAAGTAACTGAGGCATGCACTTCCAGTTGGTAAGCCGCCAATTTCCTCGTAATGCCGCCTTCAGCGAGCATGCGTAATTTCCAGCAATCCCTCAGTGACAGCTACTACCATTCGCTGTATCCGGGAAATCCGCGGCTACAGATGATTCAGCTTGGTAAAAACTATAACGTTCCCTCGAAAAACAATGAAATAATGTTCCCCCTCCGAAGATGTTTTTAAGCATAGTCATAACCTCCGACGAACTACATTAAATAAAGAACGGTAAACTTACGACCCTTTGCAGCGACAGTTTTGAAAACTGAAAACCGAGAAAATGTCCTTTTCTTGTGAATATTCGAACATTCCGGAATCATTTTCGGTGCAGATTTCACCTAAAAAATGAACATACTCTGAGGTCTCCATTTTGTGTCCGTTGCTTTTTCCTGTTTTAGCCTGCTGTTATCTTCTTACGGGCAACTTCTATTTCCCCGTGTCTCTTCTTTTTCGACAACTTAATTTAAAAGCCGCTCGAAGAAGAAGAAGTAATGACGCAATTTTAAATGTAACGTGCTCCTTCTTTGAAGAGTATATGTGAGGTCGAATGTTACATGTTAATCCGGTTGTCCCGAGAAAGGAAGGAGTCAGTTAAAATAACCACGAATAGTAAGTAAACCAAGTCCGCGATTTGATAAGGTATCATGGATTGTGGAATTAAGCTTTTCATAATGTACTAAGCCTGATGAACTTGTTGAAAATACTGGGTCTAGCATGGGATCCGTTTTTACTTTCCCGGATTTCTCTGGTAGTACCCAATTATTACGTTCAGATTTGTCCGTTAATTTCCGGTCTGGGAGGGCGCAGGTAATTTAGTAGAAGGAAATAGTGAAAATATGAGATAGCCTGACAAATAAAAAACTTCCTATGTAATTTGAGATTTAAAAAGGCGGAGGTTCATCACATCGGTTTCGACGGAAGACGTGAGGTAGCGTTCGTCCATCTGCATTATTTATATACGAAAAGCAGGAAAGATACTTCGATATTGAAAGCGCATAATTTTAGGTTTTCACCGGCTGTATACGAGAACGGCGATCGGCTAGTAGTATCGTCTCCGACTGAGTACGTAATTTTGTTCTGCCTGCAAGTTTATTCAAAATTAAAATCCCACAGCCTCGCAAAATAGTATTACTTTCGCCAACTGATTACATTAAAAAACCTCAATGATAGTTGAACCGTTTCCCATCTTATTTCAACTCTTCCAATTCTTTGGGTTTGGCCATTATCCCGGGAAACGAACGGATTATTTATAGTCGTCTCCGATCAGCCATGACACGTGTAATCTGTTATGATTGCACTGCCTTTAATCGAATTTTCATTCACAGTACAATCATGATTGCCTTTCGTTGACCAGATTCTTCCGAACTGTAAAGCTACGCTGGAATTTGTTTACAAAACAGAACGCGCGATTTCTTAGCCGGTAGCTTCCTTCTTTAGAAAACTACCAGATCAATTATTTACTCGTCTTATTCCGACACAAGATATCTCAACTCCTATCGGAATGCGCACGTTTCAAAAGACATCGTCGTTCGCTATGATCAGATTTCTGGAATTCATTTACTCTGCCGGACTGAAGAGCCCAGTTTAAAAACTTGGAATCCAGGCACCGCAATGCCCTAGCTAAAAATAGGCGGTGCATAGTACAATGCAATAATGTGATATATTTTTAAAAAAATATGAAAAACCGCTTTTTTTTTAAATTAATTTTTACATACGTCATCTGTTGTTAAGGGTTATATTGCAGAGTCGGCTACACGCTTCTGAGCCTTCTTGTGTTTGTGACTCAAATCACATCCTATTCGAATGTTCTACACTCTCTAACGAACGCTCCTTTCTTTACGCCCAACTTCTAGTTTTGGGTCTTCCTCTAATCCTTTTAACGCTACCTATATTCTTTCCTTTCCATTGCCTTCAGCTATTCCATTGCTGCTGTCGTTTGTCTTTTCCATTTCTGACCGCTTGGCTATTTAGTTATAACTCTTAATTTTTCATGTTGTTAGGTCAAGGCCGCTGGCGCGCCCAGGGTAGGAAAAAAAAAAAAGACTCGGTTTCGGTAGAATAAAACAGGAAGACAAATGAGATAAAAGCGATGCGATAACAGGAAGCTGTGCTATTGATGGATAGAAATTGTAGGACTAGATTTTTTAGCTTCTTAAAATTATTATTTTTATTATTAATTAACCAGAAGAAAAAATAAAAGAAAGAGGAAATAATTTTAACATTAACTTTTCTGCGAGGCTCTCATTTTTGGTCACTCTGAGTAGTTGCAAAAAAAAAGAAACAAAGAAATTTGAAAGTTTTGTTACAGCAAATTAAAGCCATCCGCTATAAACCGGAAAACAAAGCTGCCAACATCCGTCCATCGTAATAAAACCAAAAGTATTCGCAGTGATTAAAGGATGAAAATAAACTAAATGAAAATATAATTTTTTCAAAAATCCCTTGTGACCAAGTTAAATAATTTATTGTATTAATTTTTTTTTTTCAAATTAGCGACTAGTTTGTTTTTTTTCGTTCGAATGTTCACCATTTGTGCAGTTCTTTATTACAAGAACATTTGACGGTTAATTTTAACAATACAAAATTATCATATAATATTATTCCGTTTGCTTTCGATTATTTTGCTTCTTTAGATTTGGCATTCCAGATCAACACCAATTTGCGAATAACACCTACTACATATTTGGAAATTATACGTCTGGGAGTTCCATGTCAGGCGCTCAGTTGAGCCCTCGCTCATAACTTCTTTAAAACGTCCAATGTAAGCATCTATTCTAAATCGAAATTTCAATGATACAATGTATTCATATAGAAGTCTGTAATAATTTTTTCTGACAACATTCACACTTTCATTCTGGTGTTAATTTCAACAAAATTCTTCAACTCATTCTGAATATAAATTTAATTTCACATTAATTTCTTGTGAGAAAACGGTGCAGATTTTGCCGTATGTCCTTTGCGTCATTTCCTTCAATTCCACTATGTCTAAGTTAACAATTCACCACCACTTTTTTTGAATTTTCTCACGCATCTTAATAATAATTCTATAATTTATCTCATACTTATGCGTTCTATTATCCGTTTCCGGTAACGCTGAATATGAACAAATTAATTCTTTTCATTTTTTTTTTTTTTTTTAATCACAAGACCTTGCGAACCAGAGCTATTAATATCGCTCGTATTACAGCCGAGAAAATAGCGTAGGAAGCAATGATACGGAGTTTTGCTTTTTATCATATCCACAGATTCACCTTGTATGTATACGTCCGAGAAACCTTCTGACCGTACCTTCTTGGAAAATTTTATTATTTACATGATGTAAATTTTCTTTAATAAATACACCTTTCAAACCTTTATATTTTTCAATATGAACTCGTAATTAATTACGGGAACTGACGGGTTTTTTTTTTTTTTTTTTTTTTTTTGGGCGTCGAGGAACTGACGGTTTTTTACCATATCGTTATTATTAAAATTCTGGTAGCTTATTATGAGTGCAGGATGAGTCTTAAATGAACCACTTAGATAAAACTTCTAGCACAATTATACGCTATTATGTGCTAGAAGTTTCATTATTAGATGATATCGATCAACTTTGCATTTTAAATAAAATTTGTCATAATACATAATCAAATTGGAATCTCAAATACTGCTATACGAATGTGCAGCAATTAGGACTAGATCATTATTATTGTATGTATCTAAAGGTATTTTTAACGTTATATCTTGCTCATTTTCTTGCTTGCGGTTGATCAGATTGGTCCAACACATATTTTATTTAGGATTGTATCAAGGTTCTCTGCGTATCATTATATTTGTCTTCGGATAACTATGCCCAGCTAGTTTCTTTCAAAGCCCATATTCATACTATTTACACACTTAATTCTTACATAGTTTCTTCCTTTCGCGTTGTTTTATTATCGAACCAAGACATTTAACATTTTTGTCGAGCTACACTGATTTTTTATTAGTTGTGTAACGTGAGAATTATATTCTGCGTCTGCTACGTATACGTATACATTTGTTTTTCTAAGGATGTGTTAACAGAGCATTGGCGCAATAAGAAATAATGAAAGAGATATATGAAATAGGAAAAGAGCAATATTCTTATTTTATCGGATGTGGAACAAATATAATTAAAGGCCTATACGATTTTCAAACTTCTTTGTTTCAATCTTACCATTTTTGATAGTTATACTTAATGTATCAGTCATTCTTTCGAATTTTATTCACATTTAATGTAAAATTTAAGTCAAAATTGAGCCCTGCCATATACCTATATTCTGCTTCTTGATATTCTAAATCTTATCGAAGTAATAATGTAAAATTCGGTTTATTATATTTCCCCGATACCTTATAAATTGATATTCCTTTGGACTATCTGCTTTATTATGTGATTTCATAAAAATCATTCAAAAGAGCTATGAGATAGTGATTCCTAGACAGAGCAGCGCGTCTCTGCGTGCTTCTGTAGGACACTAATAAGGGAAGTACAAAATCCCTAATCATGAATTTTAAACGATATATAAAGTTTGCTTCTGATGATGACCAGTATAAGCTGACCGAAACGTGAAGCGTTATATTCTTGTACAGTTACTTTGTATTAGAGGAGGTTTACCCCCCTGGGGGGTAGTATATATTAAAATGCCGAAATAGGTGAACTTAATTTTTTTGTTTTATGTTTTGGAACAAGTTTTTAAAATTTTTTACTTAAAATTAAGTTGAAAAACACGTGTTTGACCCCCTAAAGCTATCGCGGTAGCCTAGTGGTTAAGGCGCTTGACTACTAAACCAGAGGAGACGGGTTCGAGACTTGTCTCGTTCCAGATCCGAATCGCTCCCAGGTCTACCCAGCCTGGAATAATTGGGTACCAGAGAAATCTGGGAATATAAAGGGAACTGGCTCTCATATTCTCTTTAGTTCCATTAGGCTTTGTACATTATGAAAAGCTTAATTTCACAATCCACGATACCTTTTCCAGGGTATGGGACTTACTTATCTTTTTACCCCCTAAAAGTAGAGAATGCAATCCTTGCTGTTAAATTCATTATCGACTACCCACCTCTTTTATAAGAAACAATCTCCATTTTGATTTATGGAAAAATATAGAGTTGGAGCCGAGATATATGGAAAAAACTGTTTTTGGAGGTAAAGTTTAGAGGTGGTTTTCAACCCTTTAAACTGAGTATATAAGCCGATAAAATAAAACGAAACAAGTGTCTAATATTTTTAAATTCTTTACAATATATCAAAATTTCATCAAAATCTGCGATTGACAACTCGCACACTTCCCTTGTAAGATTATTTCTAGTTTTATATCCGAATCAAAATTCAAACAGGGTCTGCAGAAATTTGTTCATGTATTATAATCTGTTCTTTTGATTCCCAAATGTTTTCTCCAGTGGTGTAGCTTGCCTTAGACGTGTATCAAAATCTGTTGAGAGGCCTTAATAAAGTTGGAAAGATTTTTCACAAAAGAAACAAAACCGCTCGCATTGAATTAAAATAATTATTTATCGATTATAAGTTATTACTTACAATAAATTAAGAGCTAAGTTATAATTCAATCCAAACAATTCCACTTCAACCAAATATACACTTTTCTCGCCCCATTTTTTCGGCATACTTATTCATTAAATCATCTATAGATGAAGACGATTTCAGCGTTTCTAGATTTCCTGCCTCTATGGAGTCCAAATAAAAACAAGTCTGAAAGTCATGCTACATTTTTACGAATTTTTGCTCATACACGTTCGGGGCCCCTGTACCTACGCCTCTGGTTTTCTCAACAAGTGACAAATTATAGTTGTATGAAAAAAAAAGCTTCAGTAGTTTCTGTTTTGTTTCAGAATGCTACAAACGTGATGCCTTTTTTTAACTATACGGAATAATGCCAAAGAAGACTTATACATAGTAATAAACGCCTCATGTGATGTACAATCAACTATCACAGACTGTGATGATGAAGCCATTAGCTTCGAAACGGGTCAGTGTTTAATTTTAAATACATTATTATTTTACAAAAGTGTATATAAATGATTCAATTAATAAGTAATTGAAATAATGCGCGTTCATCAAATTTTAATAGAATTACATTTAGCTGCTATTGCTTGGTCGGTCCTTTAAAGAAACCATCAGATATTATAATTGAATGTAATCTCATCCGGTTAGCTCATGTTCTCGTAGAGTGTAATTTCTTGATCTCTTTTTGGTCACTATCATGTTCCGAGACTGCTGATGTTGCAGCTGCTCTTTGGAATTAGTTATAATCCGCTATAATATACTGTTTTTCTGACGTATTACTGTTATAACTATTTGTATTTTTACAGTCGTATTTTTATATTGTACGTATTGAGAATAGTTGTATCCCAGTTAGTTTTTTATATAATTTCTTTTTTCTACTAATTTTTAATCGTGATGTGTTGTGGTTGCCGTTATTAACCTTCTGTGATTTATGCGCGCACAATTTATACCGACTTGGCTTGGAATGTTTAATTCACAGCGATAAGTAATTGTAATTTCTACTCTGTTCGTGTTACAAAATTAGTTAGGTTAACTTGTATCACCGTTTTAAAGGTAGTGTTAATTTATTTACTCTAATAAGATTGTACTGAAATATACATGCAAAAAAAAAAAAAAATGGAAAATGATTACTGTTATTTAACTTTTTTTAATAATCTTATAATTCATTTTACGATTTAAATTTACCGTGCACAAGCAAACGACTAGACTACTATTTGTTTTTCCCGGATGAGTTAAATGAGTTATTTCCGTATCGCTTAATATATACAAGTGTTTATCATTAATATCATTAATAAATTCATATAATCCTCTATCCTCTCTGTTCCCACGGGTAAAACCTAATGCAGCAGCGATTAAAATCACTCATAATAATAAATCTTTTACTAGAATTTTTAAATAATAATCGCTCAGAGTCTAGTTTAGATAATCCGCTTAGTGGTGGGGAGATGTTCATCAACGATATTTGTACATTATTAATAATTGTATTATATATCCAATAACTCATTTTATTGTAAATTAGATTGAATTATGTATTGGCAATATGTTATACAGTGTTTTTTATCATGTTTCTGTTAGATAACATATTTGAATTTTTTTCGGATTTTGATATATCATTTATTACTATAATTGTTATTGCAACTTCATGACTGCTATTCACCAACTTGTTTTTATCAAAATATTTACCAGATAGCATCTGCGGTAGCAAGGGACAATCAGAAATTTGTGTGATTCGAGCGCTGGCATAATTTTTTTCATTTCAGGTATATTTAGTAAAAGAAGAAAAGCAAAGAACGAAAATTTATTCAATTAAATAATGTAAAAATAATAGAAGTAACATCTAAACTTAATCCGTTTCGGACTGCTAGCCAAGGCGGCTGCTTCTGAGAGCGTCCCCCATATTCTTCTACCCTTTCTACTAATTTATTTTCAGCTAGAGGAAATCATCAACAAAATTGCCTAAATATCAAGAATGAACTTGGGTAAGTATTGTACTACAGTTTCGCCAACTATTCCGTCAAAGTCATGGTATTTTCATGTGCCGCTGCCTAAGTGTCTGGGCAATGGTCCATAGTTGATGCGCCCAAAAAAAAAAAAAAAAAAAAAAAAAAGCCGCTTATTTGAACATTTGTTAATTTATCGGCTTCGTATTAACACGAGTCTCATGAAATTTTAAAGCCAAATAGTCATGATATATTACTCAGAAAGCAAAAATTGTCTGTTAATATATTATAAAATATTTGACAAACGCGATTTTTCAGAGATTTAATTTCCTTATCAGTTTTTCTCATTATAATAATATTTAATATTTGCTTCGCTTTGTAGACCAAGTTCGCTTGTCTTATTCATAATCGATTGCAACATTGTGATTCAGATTGTAGTATTTTTTGGAGGTATCTTTTGTTTTCTCGTTTTCGAACGTAAATTTGGTTTAGAGTTTATTTTTGCGTTAAAAGTGGCCACATGGTTTAGATGCCAGGCAAAAAAATAAAAAAAAGGGCTATTTCAAATAATTGAAGTGTCATAAGTGATGTTAAAATTTGTTCACGTCAATAATGAAAGATCGTATCATGAAGCTGCATAAATAAAATAAAAATAAAAATTAATAAATTAAAAATAGTCCAGTTAAATAATTAAACCTATTTTTTTTTTAGGGTTTTTTCTATATTACTTCCACGTACCGTCTGTTTTTATTTGTAGCGTCGTACTCAATTCTGTGCGTAGACGATTGCCTATTCGTACGTTCTAGCCTTACAAACGCAAGTATAGTGTTCACCGCAGTTTGTTTTGAGCGTCGTTTATAACTACCATAATAATACATATATATTTGTTCTAATCCGGAGCGAAGTATTAGATTTTATTTATAGATTGCGCTCGGCTATTTGCTCCGACGAAGTGCAACATATCTGCTAACAACTGAGGATTATTTGAGAGGATTTGTGGAATATCCCCCGTAAGAGAAAGTTCACTTCGAGACGAACTGTCGGCAATTAGAGAGCGTGTGTTAATTCGTGATATGGTGTTCTCGAGAGAGAAAGGACAATTCGTTGGGGGAGCTATACCGTTTTGGGCACGTAATCCGGCGACAGGATTATGCGACCTACTCGAAGTCGACCAAAGACGCCGAATCCCTTCGCGAAGTTCCCTGCAGTGCCTCTCAAGACACTCTGTTAAATTTTTTTGTAAAAACGTAATAGTTCAGAAATGCGCAGTTATTCACTACGAAGAATAGCATCGACAATGGAAGCGTTACATCTGTAGACACTAAAGGCTGCATTTTCTAAGGAACTGCTAGGTGTCGACGTTTTCGCAACTAGCGGATAGAGTTGTTTAACATATTTGAAAGTAAATTCCAGGAATTTAACGGAGTCTGCGGCCATTTTAGCTATCCGTTATTTGCCATGATATATTACCCGTAAAAGATTATTAACCATGTACTACTAAAATAAGTACCACTCGTTAAAAATAATAATAATTTATACTACTTAAAACTAGTTCGCTGAGTTGTTCAATGAATTTGCAAATTCTGATATTTTCAAAGAAATTGGGTTGCGATGAATTAGGAAAAAAAAAATAAGATCATACTTGGCTACCCAAGAAGGGATGGGCAAAAATTATTTTGAAGCGATAACTGCAGAATTATTTATTAGATTTTCGGAACCCAGCGAAATGAAGAAAACTTGGAATATATTCATTCTACTAGTTTCGTATCAAATGTCTCAAGTGGTAACTCAAGACGATGAGCGAAGTCTATTGCACTTCACCATATATACCCATAATTTTCTTGAATTACAAGTGTTATACATCAGGATATATCAGTTCAAAAAGTTACTGGTGTTTCGTTTTATATCAGTCACATAATAATACGAATAAAATCTCACCTATTCCTCGTTATTGCCGTAATGTACTAGCGCCGGGTGTATAGCACTACCTCCCCATTCATAGCTATTATATACTGTTCTTTCTCACGTTCGATATTAGGCTAACGTAATTAGACGGCTGAAATATCAGCTCAGTTGTTTTCAGTTGAAAAATACTGATGCTGTAGAGTTAATGGGAGACAGTGACCGTAATTAAACGACCTTATCTAAATTAATTTTACTGAATAATTTGATAAAGATAATTTTGTTTCATTAGATCGTTAAGCTATTCAGCTTTTTCTTTATCCGCGTCAAAGTCGAGTAAGAATATTTTTTTTTACAGGCAAACAATGTTGTAAAAATGCAATTTTTACAATTCGACAAAATATTTATTTTTTTGCATTTTTCTGATTTCACATTTTTTTTAAAAAAAAAAAAAAGACAATTTAAAGCATAAGTAGTTAGCGAATAATATGTGAAAAGTTTATCTTAAAAAAAAATAAATTTATTCACTTTTTAAACACTTATTGCCTTAACTAAATCGAATTAAAAATCTTTTACCATAAAAAATCTGCGAAAAAAAAAATGCAAATATGGCGGTCAAAGCTTTTTTTTCGTTTTTTAAAATTTCGAAAAAATTACTTTTTAACGTCTTTTGTCGACAATTTTTTTCAAAAATGAATTCTAATTAACAAAAATTAAACGTGTAAAATTAACAGATTTTATCTTTATTATTTAGTCGTTAAAATATTTTTAAGGATTTTCTTTTTTTCATTTGAAATCGATCAGCCATAGGTATTTAAAAAAAAAAAAACAAAAAAGACGTTCGAATAACGAAATCGATAGAGGGAGAAGACAATGGATAATTGCAGACTCGAAGACGCAAGTCATAGTAAATCGGTGATAAATTTAGGAAGATAGGATATAGAATGGTTACGCGCGATAAGGGAAACAATCAGAGCGAAGAATGCGACTGAATCAGGTGATAAAAATAATAATACGGCAACTGAAGTAGGAAAGGTATATGATAATTTCAATAAGTAGTGCTAATCTAGTTGTGTTCGAAATACTGAATAAAACTAGCGGTGTAAATTAGTTTGGGTAGAATTGACCGAAGTTAGCTATCAGCGAAAGGAGAAAAGAAGAATATTGGTTTACGAGAATTTATTATGGTTCGAGAGGGGAAAATGTAAGTGTGCGCTCGTATCGAAATGATCAAAAAGTTAGTAGAATAGTTTGAAATAGATTTTGGAGCGACACTGATATCGAGTTCGAAAACTTCTGGTAAAAGGTCGCTAGGAAAAATAATGTTGTCGATGAGAAAACGTCTACGGAATGAAAATTACACGATATACCCGGTTGAAAGGTTTAACATAACACATCTACGTATATATGTATAAAATTTCCTCGGGAAAGGATAAAAGGAGGTATCAGCGACTAGTGCGCATAAGTTTACGCTGGAGAAGGATGAAAACAAAAGAGATGTGGATCCGAGGGAAGAGTGCTGGATAGCGTCCAAGGATTTTAATGCAGACACTTACTGACTGAGATGAATAGACCTGACACCGCGCGGTACCTAATTGTTTAGAAAATTAACGATTTTCCAAGTGAAGCTTTTGCTCTTTACATTGTATTTCGGGTTGAACAGATAGTAGCTTAAATTTACTTTTAGTCGGTAAAGGTCAAATGTTGGTTTCGGGGAAAGCGGCGAATTATTTACACACAGTCGAAGCAAACGCCCGGAAAAGCTATATTAATCTAGAGGAAGTAATCAAGAAAAAGGATATCTATCGATGGAACCATTAATAATGATATTTTCATTTAATGCAATATTTTCAGCTTCCAACCAAGAATTTATGCTTTACTGTATGTTTCCGGGTGTTTTTCTAAAAAACTCGTTTAAAAACCCGATAAAAATTTGCATCATCAAACAGGAAAAGACACTGAAACGCCTCAAACTCCGACTCAAAATGTCGTTTCAGATTTGTTAATACAGCGGAAATCGGTTATAACGATACCCCGGTTACATGTCGGCCGTAGTGCGACGGGGAATTTGCTGAAAGTGACAAGTTCCGTGTATAACTTCGATCATTTCTATTCAATATGCAATAATAGTTATTCTAAAGTTTTGCGCGCATATAGAAAGTTTGTCGCTTATAACGACATCGCATGCATAAAATTCGCCAACAAAAGCGATTTTTACAAAATGAAAAAAGCTAAACCATCTAGTATGTATGTGATATAAATATATATATATATATATATATATATGTGTATAGTACCTGGTGACCGAAATTTGTTCAAACTTATTCCGAACTTGCGAATCAATTAAAGTATTCATGAGTTTCGAAAAAATTTAAAAGTATAACACAGTAATACGCAGGCAATACGAAAATTACAATTACGCGCGTTAGCCGATTTTTCAATTTTGAAAATGTATTTTAGTTTGCGTAATATTTAAAATCGTCGTGTAAATATCACGAGTAAATTTATTCCATCGCGAAATTGCAATTTTCTGTTTAACACGGTAAGTCAATTATTCTTACTTTTCATTAAATCCAAAAACAAGTTTGATCGCTAACACGAACACTGCTTGTCTCCACATTTCCTAGAATAATCGATTTCTAGACCTTAAAACCCACTAGTTCGTGAATTCCATCCAGACTGTTAGAGCCGCTTCCGAAAACTCAGTTATAAATTGTACATACAATTTTTGTTCGTATTGTAAGATTTTATAAAATTTAACTGAGCGAATAATTTCTGTAAATAATTAATGTTTTACGGATGATTAGGTCACTGTCGGCTACTAAATTATCACACTTGATAAGGTGTAGTCAAAAATATGCTTTGGAATTGTCGAAATCTGAGCATTACAACAAATCAATAAAAATCTCAATTTTAATTTGCGTCACAAAAATGTAATGCTGAACTGTACGCAATATACGTCGCTATATCCGCTGCTATCACTGAAAACTACAAAGATCTACTAATATGTTCCGATTCTTTCTCTTCCATTATGTGCTTCAACCGTAACTCTACCAAATTACATCCTATTGTTATAGAAATCTTAAATCTCTTATACCATAACCCTACTCTTAATATAATTTTATTATCGATTCCAAGTCACACAGGTTTTTCATCAAATGAACTGGCAGACGAAACAGCTAAAGGGGCAGCCATTATCCAACCCTATCCTTTGATCTCTATATCTGAATCTGATGCAATCACTTTCATCAAATACAGAACAAATGAATCCTTTTGCGACCTGTGGAATGCAATCCCTACGACTAATCACCTTAGAGCTATCCGCTCTTATCCTATTTCTTGGAGATCCAGTAGAAAAGAACAGGTAGTCCTGTTTCGTCTCCGTATTGGTAATACTGCACTGACTTACAGTTATATTATAAATAAAACAGATCCACCATTCTGTTCTCGCTGCGTCCAGACACCCTTAACACTCCGACACCTATTCTTTGAATGCCCACAATACTCCATATATCGACCTCAAAAATTTAGTTGCAATTCATTGAAACAAGTTTTATCTGATGATCCAATTGCAGTAGAAACAGTCCATTTTCTCCGAAATATAAATATGATCAATTCCATATAACATCCAATAACTACTTTCGGGAGCTTCTGGCCATAGCAGCAGTACATGGTACCCGACAAAAAAAAAAAAAAAAAAAAACTTAATAAAACAATAAAAAAGCACTCCAGGGATTCCTGGAAATGAACGCGTCGATACATCCGCCCGAGCAGAAATATATTGCCCCTCGCCTAGTAACAGCTCACCTCCACCTTATCTCTCGAACATAATCTTGAATAATCTCACGTCCTTATGGAAAACCCATTGGTCCTCGTGTCCGACTTTCTCGAGGTTAATTAAACCCTCAACGGAACCATGGTGGCCAGAAAAAAGCATCTCCCCCAGAGATTTCTGAGCACTTAGCCGCTTGCGCATAGGCCATACGGCCATGTCGCATAATTTTATTTTGCAAAGAACCCCCTCTCCTACGAATTGTCCTTTCTGTGGCCAAGATGTTGCTCCCTCAACTCCTCATATACTATGCGACTGTCCAGCATTATCACCTCACCGGCCCCTTTCAATTAATAACAAAACAGTCACCAACATTCTTGAGAATTCCCCCGATGCAATTTTATCCATAACACAATTTATCAGAACTAGCGGAATAATCAGATATCTATAAAAACAAACTGCGCATCTTCGTACTGTAATAGCCACAGCAGTTAAACACGGTACAGGATGTTGCTTTCACAAAAAAAAAAAAAAAAAAAAAAAAAAATTAAGTCTTTTTTAAGTCCTAGATAGTGAAGAGTCCAAGATAATTTACTGTCAAAGGTTAGCCCTAGTTTTTATTTAAGTTTATCAGTCACTTTTCAATGAAATAGCTCTATTCGAATAAAATTTTCTGTGTCACATCACACGAGCGCCTTTGAATTTTATTTTTTGTATTTTTGTTCCACTTGCTACGGAAGCTTTATTTTAGTTTCAGATTAGTCAGCCGGCTTTCCATATCTCCTTGTTCACTTGGTTTACATTATATTTTCACAAATTTATTACTTTGAACACTTGCAAATTTTTTTCGTACGTCATTCCTTTTAATAGTTCAATTTTCTTCTCATATTGCTTCTCTTCCATTAAAATCATCGTCTCTATTCTATGCCGATGATATCCGTATTTACTCTTCTTCTCGCAACTTAACAGATGCTGTCTTAGAACTAAATAGGTCATTAGCCACTATAGAAAATGCTCTTCCCAATATTCATCTTTTTGTCTCTCCTCATAAATCCGCGGCCATGGTTTTTACTTTCCGTTCATATAATCCTTCCTCAATCAATCTAACCTTAAGTCATTATCCTATCCCTCTGGTGGAGAGTTTCTGTTATTTGGGTGTGCTTCTTAACGGCCGTCTTTCCTTTCACGAACATATTAGTCGCCTGTATACTTCTTGTCTTAAAAGGATTAATCTTTTAAAATCACTCTCATCGTACAGGTGGGGTGGTGATCCTTACATTCTTTCCTTATTGTATAAGTCTCTTATTCTTTCTAAGTTGGACTACTGTTCCTATATATACGGCAACGCTTCTAAATCTCTTCTGTTAAAGCTTGACCGCATTCTAAATTCCTGTCTTCGTCTTTGTCTGGGTGCACGTAAATCTACTCCAATTCCTGCCATCCTCTCTGAATCCAAATCACTCCCTTTGTTCATCCACAGATCCTATCTAGGCTATCGTTTCCTAATCAAACGCCTTCCCTCCTTTTCCTCTAGAATTATAGCTGCCTATTGCTCTATTTTTCACAACTGGCTTTTTACTCCCAACAGAATTCCAATTTTATCTTTCATTTCTGTTCGTCTTGCCAATTTTTCTCCCTATATTTTCTCCTATGATAAATCTCCGTACTTTTCTCTTAATTATTTCAGTCTCTTACATCCTCCTCACGTATTTCATTTGTCAAGTTCCGCCAAATTCCTTCCTCACTCTATAGTTAGATCTGAATTTCACATGGTTTTAAGCTCTTTATATCCCAATCATTCCGTTATTTTTACTGATGGTTCTAAGAGTGCTGATGGGGTTGGTGCCGCCTTTGTTTTTCCTTCTCACAAGTACTCCGAATCCTTTAAACTTCCTTCCTGCTGCTCTATATTTACTGCTGAATCTGCTGCCATGCTTCATGCAATTCTTTTTATCTCTTCCTCTTCTATCCTCTCGGATAAATTTCTCTTAATAGCTGACTCTGAAAGTGTCTTGAAGGCGGTCTCTTCTCCCTTACCGTTGCCCTCTTTTGATCCTTTCATTCTCCTTATTCGCAATCTAGTTCACGAATTATTCCTGTTCCGTTCGATCCAAATTGATTTATTGTGAATTCCTAGCCATGCTGGAATTGAGGGTAATGAGGTGGCTGATTCCTTGGCTCGCTCAGGAGCTTCCAATGGACATCCTCTTCATAAATTTTCCGCTCACAAATTAATCATATTTCCAAACAGTTTCACCTTAGATTATGGAAGGATATTTATTTTTCCCTTTTCTCAAATCCGAATTCCTTTTATCTTTCCGTTCAGTCCTTACCTTCTTTGACCAGATGGTTCGACATGTTTCCTTCCCTTTGTCGTCCCCTGATCACCGCTATATGTCGTCTTCGTTTCGGTCATACCTTTCTTCCTTCGTCACTTTATCGTTTTTCCCTCGTCTCTTCTCCGCGGTGCCCTCTTCACCCAGAGGACTCCTTTTTTCTGTGTGATATCAATCACGTCTTCTTTGAATGTTCCTCACTGTCTTCAGAACGTTCTCTCTTTTATTCTCGGCTTTTGGATCTTCATCTTCCTACTCCATACAATGACTCTTATGTTCTCTCATTTCCTTCCTTGTCAGTTGTTCCTATTCTAGCTTATTTTATTCATTCAATCTCGCACCAGATTGAAATCTAAAATGTTATTCTGCTTTTGAATTATTACTTAGATTCCTTGGCTGATTGGGCTGTTGCTCTTCGTTGGCGTACCCATAAAAAAAAAAAAAAAAAAAAAAGTTCAATTTCATTTTCATTCGATATTTGTATGTATATTTATTTCCTTCCGAACATTCAGAAGATATAGATAACGAGACCCTTTCATTGCCAAAAGTTTATTTTCGTCGCTTTTGCGGGTTTCCTTTCTCATTTATTGTAAAGTGATCAGATGAAATCATATTCTTTTGAAATTTCTCGGTTCATTTCCTCATCAGTTATTAATTACTTTAAGCCTATCCATATAAGCTGATTCATCGTTTACGACGCCGCTAACGTTGGTTGCTATTCTCTATTGTTTTAGAGCAATTCCCGTAATACTTCGTCTATAGTAGAAGAAAAAAGTCACTGACGCTCGAGTATGGTTTGATGGTCTCGGTGGAAGGGTCGAATAAAAAATGTCTTTTAATGTGCAAAAAGATGGTCAATAGTTAAACCTGCTACATGAATAAGGTCAGAGAAAGTATTAAACAATAGATGGGTACGTCGAGTGTGCCCAGTTGTGGACGAGTTACAACTACCTCTTCTTAATACCATACAGGATGGCGTACAAGATATTTTTTATTAACTCAACAAGCCTAATGGTGTTGAACTAGTAGTGATGCCACCAAAGAGAAAGTATTGTTTATTCAAAATACTGTTTAACAAAGATTTTTGGTTGAGTGTGATAGTTTTGGCGACCGATCTACAGCATCATGGTCGAGAGTGTCGCGAGATCTAATTAAATTTAATTAAAAATAAAGTTTAAATATGGTGCATTTAAGACTAATGCGCTGAATAATGAAGGGTTGTTAATAAAAGAAAAGAGATGCAACGAAAGAATCCGAAATGAAAAATAGATGTAATACTAATAGTAATAATAATAATAATAAAAAAATACGGAAAAATAAAGATAAGTATGGACAATCGAGAGATAAAATGAACGATCTTGCTACTGTTAGATTCATAAAATATACGAGTGCAGCGCATCACACGTCGCAATCAATAATATCATTATTTGAATAAGGTTGGCTAAGTAAGAATTAATATCAGCGGCATTACTTCTTCTGAAATCCATTAGGTCGAGGCTATTGTTGATATGAGTCTTAAAAAGTTTCCAGTTTGCTCGAGTTTAAACGCAAAGTAACAAACAAGTAACTACTAAGCTAAGTTAATGTCCAAAATTAATGAGCCAAAAATAAATAAATAAAATCTAATGATGTGTGTTTTAAATTGTGAATAATCAAAGAACTTTTCTTTCAAATCTAATTTTTCCAATATTTAAGTTTTTCTTTGTCTTATATAAGTTTTCGTTATACATACATACATAGATACATTTTATATATATATATATATACTAGCTGTGCCCCACGGCTTCGCCCGTGTATTAATGTCCGTTTAAATTTATACTTGGAAATTCATTAAAAAATTTTTGTTTTATCTGGAATTGTATTTACGTAAAGATTCTTTCTCTCTCTTTTGGGTGAAAGATGTTTATCACCGTCTAACAAAAAATAGTCTTCATGTTTCACGTTTAATTAAGGATTGTCGATTTTTCTATAACCTGTCCGTCGTAATCTAACAAAAAGTTTTGCTCAACTAAACAACACACACAGCCATCGTTTTGAAGAGGCCGAGTTATTCACACGGTGATCTCCCATAATTACACGTTTAAGAGGACATCTTCACTCATATCTTTCAACCACTCTGTCTCGAGCTTTTTATTAAAATTAATTTATTATCATAAAATCAAAATAACAGTGGTTGAGTAAAGATTTTAATATTTCTTGTAGCAAATTATTAAAAAAAAAAGTTAAACGGTTAATTTAAAAAATTTATACGGCGGTTTTGGCCTAAAAGTTCGAATATTTGACATATCAGTTAAATACTCAATTTTATTTTTATATGTAACCCATTAAGTCCAATAGTATATTGCTTAAATCTCTTCCAGTTTTTACAAACATATTACACGATACATTTTCTTCTACTCCTAATAATTCATTATTATATAATAAATAAGATAGAGACGAAAACAAAGATGCACCATCCCTATCTATGTATTTTACATAATGGGGAACTATTGCATCATCAGCACACATATTAATTCTACATTCATACATACATATATTCCACGAACCTTTTTTGTAAACGACAGCGAAAAAACGTTTATTTCATCATTCATCGATAAAAACGCCATGCGCCAGCGATAAACATGGTTGCATTTCGATTAACGTCGCACGATACACAAAAGTCGCCACGAAAAGTAGTTGGTGCTCAAAAAATAATAAAATTGTCAAATTTGTTTTTTTTTAATTGATTGATTAAATTATTTAATATAACAAATATTTATGTAAATAATTAAAGCAAAAAGTAATAGCCAACAATTAAATTTGTTTTTTTTAATTGATTGATTAAATTATTTAGTATAACAAATATTTATGTAAATAATTAAAACAAAAAGTATTCTATCTCTTAAGAGTTGGATTAAATTGCATGTACTTTCAACATTTTATAAAGATCGGTTAAGTAAATTCCGAGTTTATCCTGCACAAACATAAAGACACGGGATTTTTATATATATAGATATATATATATGTGTGTATATATTTGTCATATTACATACATGTTATTTAATTTTATTTTCTTTGCAATAAGGCACGCGTTATTTAATCGTCTTTTTAACAACTGAAGTCGAATCTAGTTCAGATTAGTACATGCGAGCATATATATATATATGTGTGTGTACGTATGCGTGTGTGTGTAAAGCGGGTGTTGTACGTGTGTGAATAGAAAAATTGAAAAGCACCACCAAACTGATTTTAAAAATTGTCTCACGAAGCGATTGCTTATAATTCCAATAGTTACGTACGGTATGTTTTGTTATGTTCAATTTATTTTCCGTCATTATAGAATAGTAATTTTTTATTTTAATTTTATGACTATGTTCTGCGAATTATCGGAACAGTAAACAGGAATTAATTTAAAAAAATAGAACGGTTTATAATTCTTTTATTGTTTACAGCACTAGCAGCAAAGTAAGCACGTAATTATATCATCGCACGGTATAAAATTTATGAAATACGGTACGGTTTGAATTAAAACAACGAATTCACATTATGCGAAGATATTTTCTTAATATTGTCTTCCGAATAGAGCGAGGATCAGCGCGCCTGGGCGACACTACTATTGAATTAATTTAAAACTGTTTCATTTAGTAGGTTCTTAATGCTATCGCAAGATTTTACATTAGTCTCTTAATCCTTTGTTATTAATGAAAATCCTTTTATCCGCTATACAACGAACAATTCAAATTAATCTTTAAGAAGTGTCCGGACAGCGCGAACAAATTTACAAGAAAAATGTACGCGGAAATTCTTAAATGACCTCGCCGTTCGAATAACAGCCAAGTCCGTGAATTCTTCTATGGAGTTTTCTCGAACATTTCACGATGAACGCTATTCAAAACAATATGATATAAACCGCTGCCCCCGTGAATCGCGACGCTACTAGGATTAGTGATGACCGTCCAATTGTTAAAATACCCGCGGGAGAAAAAAAAAAAATGTGAATAAAAAATGTAGCGAAATTTATGGAACTAAAACACATTGGCGAATTATGTATGTCGACGAAATTAGCAACCATCCACCCAGAGTGGCCCCCGAATTTTGGTCATCCATTTTTCTTCGAACGAAGAAAAAAAGTTAAATTGCCCGTGCAAGGGTTTTTCTCGTTTCACGGGACCGCGTAATATCGCACTTCAGCTTTATATATAAAATTGAACTCGATATTACACAGTTCGATGTTTGGATTCTTTAACAGAAATTACCTGGCAAAAATTTAAACTAGACTAGCCTGCGGGATAATTGTACCTTGATAAAAAAATATCAAAGCATGAATAGAACAGGCAAGAATGAAGTTTGCGAACGTGAAGAATCTGTTCATTAGACGAGAGTTAAAAGTCGAGCTGAAATGAAGGGTGCTTCGCTGCTCCATTTTTTCAATTTTGTATTATGGATGCGATTTTAGAGAAGCGTATACCTGGCCTTTAAACTTTATATATACCGTCGCATGTTGCGTATCTCCTGGATTAAAATAACTACCGATAAGGAGGTGCTCGCTAGGCAGGGCAAGTAACCGGAAATAGTGGTCTACATAAAGGAAAGAAAACGTAAATATTTAGGTAATTTAATGCGAGGACCTAAATAGGAAATTTTAAGATTAATCATTCAAGGGGACAGATGGCAGGAAGGTGATCTGCTGGCCATCCTCAAAACTCGTGCATGAGGGACTTACGTGCTCGTTCGACTGCTCGTCTCAGTAGAATTTTTCCGGTCAGCTGCTTCAAGACATAGCCTATGATGAAGATTATCAACCTCCGTCTAGGAGATAATGTATGAAAAAGGAGAGAATCGCCTAAAAAGAAAATAAGTGAAATAATAGCGACCCAAAAAATTCACCACATAACCGAATATGTCGTAACGCGACTGACGTGTGTACACATTTAACGCTATCGCAGAGAAAAAAAAATCCTAAGCAACGATGGTTAAATTTCATCATAACCGCTGATATAGAATATACGAAAAGTAAAAAGGAGAAACCTGAATAGCGTCTACTCACTAATCACGGGTTAAAAGCTGAATTACTCAGATTAATTATAGTTAATCAGTATGGCTGAACTTTTGACTATTCAAATTTTCAATTCTTATTTGGTCGTGTTTTGTTTAGTTTTTAATCTTTTGTCTGTGTGTGTGTGTGTGTAGTCGGAAATTGGCAAAAGCCGTGTATAGCAAATCTATAATAAACCGAATCGAACCGATCTGTCCGAAAGATATTGTGCGGCTTTAGCAGTCGATTAAGTAAATTGGCCGGCCTGCGAACCACAAAACAACCGAAACAGCCGAAACAGCCGAAACAACCGAAACAACCGAAACAACCGAAACAACCAAAACAAACCGAAACAAACCGAAACAAACGAAATAAACAAAAGAAGGAAAAGATAACGCATAAAATTCTGGAAAAGGTCAAATTATGAGGCACAGTTCTGTCGAGCATGCATTTATCGGTGAATTGTGGGACGACGGCCGCTTAATTTACGGAGGCTAATAAAAATTTTGACGGACGAGCGAGGTAGCGAGGATGGAAAAGATCGCTTTTTATTATCGTGACTCTTTTCCCGCCATGAACCGAACTTCTTGTAGACTATCGCCTGGCGCATCGCTTTCAATTTTACTTTATTACCGGCACTAGGAATAATTGTTCCCGGCTGTTTTTCATCCGAGACATATTATCGAAGGCCCCATATATTCCGTTTCCTCCGAAAGAGAAGAGACTTGTTTACCCTTCATCGCAGATAAACTCGAAGAAATGGTTTGTACAAAACTTCCCAATTACTGATTAAAAGTTTTAAACTGAGAACTGTGCCGCTCCTTCGAAGAAAAAGTTCGGCTTTTACGTTTTTTCAAATGGAATTCTCTCGTAATATTGACAAGAACTAAAAGATTACCACTGTTATTAATGTTTATCGTTCGACGATGATATTTTCCCAGCTTTACCAAACATCATGATGACGCAATCGTGTGATCATAAAAATTTTTGAATTCTACAGTCGCCTCCTCGGTCATATACCCGGCAAAATTATGTGTTCGTACACTTGCTGCAACGAACGGGACTAAAATTTTTAGGTACATCGTACGATGCAGAAAATATAACAGCAAATCTTGAAAGAAGAGAGAAGGGGAAAGCAGGAAGAATAACTTATTAAAAACAGAGACATTTACGCTCGGTTGCGATGCTAGATATATATATTGATGATGAGAACGCACGATTATAATTAATTTGCAGAACAGTGCGATCGGGAAAGCAGAAGCTGCGCTACTTTTATCAGTTTTAAGATGAGCTTTACCTAAATACATTTCGAACAGTGATGCTACTCTTAAATTTAAGTTATATAAGTATTAATATTAAACACAGTCGGATACAAGTTAATGTAATCTAGACTATTATAAGTTTATCTCATCGTCTACTCGTCAGAAACGTTGAAGTGAGTTTCTGCACATGCTGGAATGCCAGCAAACGAGTCAGCAGATCTGGTGGCCAGAACAGTTCTGTCGGCTTCTACCGAACATAAATGCCCACTGCCCACAATATCCAATTTCCTGCGTATACATTAATCACAAAAGTGAGAGCAACTTTAAATAGTGCAGTTAGCGTGGCTGAGAGCCATTAAACCAAATACAGAGCCGTGGTAGCTTCCATTTGAAATGTTTCGATCCCGAGCAGACTGAGAATCGGGCTTACTCGCGTATTACACGATTACGTCTTTGAACATGCGCTTATGCTCCTTTTGATGTTTCACAACATATTCCGCCAGAGGTCAACCATATATTCGGAAAATGCTTAAGCGCGAATGTTACTGCCTTATCTAATGATCCTCTTGAAGCAATGTCGTCCAGCTCACACTCAAATTCATTAAAATCAACAGATAGCCAAGTGAAGTAGGAGCATATGCCATGATGACCTTACAGTTACAGATAATACATGCCTGTAATAAAAATTTAATAGAAAAGAAACAAAAAAAGAGAGAGTCCAATGAGTATCTGAAGAGAATATCGTGAGCCAGTTGTTATTTCCTTGAGATCTGTCTGTACTTTCATAGATTTTTTTGATATTCGATTTCTCCGAGAAGCAAGTCGTAATTTTTCTACCTATACCGATGATCTCTGCGTCTTAATTGCGGGAAATAATTGAACAGATACGAAATTTAAAAAGACAGACGAAAACAATAAAAAAAAAACAGATGTCACCGAACTGTAATGAATTTGTGTAGTTTGCTCGAAGAATTTCGAATGTTACAAAAGTATTCATATCCTTGTTTTTCAAGGTTAAAAATAAAATCTTCAACACAGATAAACAGTTACTGAAAATGCATAACACGATATTAACACTAAAATATATGGAAATGAAATATCTTAGCAAAAAATAATTTGACAATTTTAGAAAAATACGTTGGAATACGCGTTTAATCGCAGATATAATCGGTTTGAAATTAAAAAGATGCAGAAAATCGGTATGTTAAATAATTGGAAATTGAGTTAAAAAGTTACAAAAGCCAGAGACGATTTTTGATTTTGCAAAAAAGTGAACATTAGTTTGAAACTAAAAATTAAATATTTTTAAAATAATTTTCTACTTATAAAATGATGATATTCTTAGGTATTCTACAAAGAATATTTCATACAAATTGTGTAATTTTTCGTTATTATATCAAATCTGTTTTTTAAAAATACAATATGCAGAAATTACAAATGTATCTATAACTGCTTTTAGACATCAAAAAATGTAGCGTAATTGAGAGCAGCCATCAGTTTTGGAGAGAACGTCATAGAATACTTAAGAATATGATTATTTTGTACGTAGAAAATTAATTTAAAAATATTTTATTTTTAGTTTCAAGGAAATATACTAAAAACGAAGAAATCGAAATATTGAAAGTTATTAAGTAATAAATTTGGAAATCACTTTCAAGAGAGCGATTTTTATTTCTTTTTTAATTCGTATTCTACAAAATTACACGCGATACTTGTTTTAAAAATCGCGCGAAATTATTGTTCACTTCCCACTAAATTTCCAGTCTTCCGCCTAATTAAGACTCTCGTTCACTTTAAGTTGGGTTAATGTGAGAACCACTTGAGGCCCAGAACAAGACAAGTGTCGAACACCTTTGATACCACCAGCTTGGAAGCTAAGCACCTTCCACTTACCAGACTACCGCGCTGCCAGTTTTTTTTACGGTAGCACATCATTTATAAAAACTAACAAAGTAAAGATGAAAATATTTTTCTTTTAAAATAACACTTTTCTAAATTTAAATATCTATCCATAAATTTCGTCTAATAAAAAGAGCCTAATAATCGCAAAAGTTACATTACGGGTAAAGTGTAAATTATTATTATTATTATTATTATTATTATTAAACAAAACCGTTATATTAATAAACTTCGAGACTAAATTCAATAACTGTAATTTTGGCAATGTTCTTACTTTACTTTTTACCTTGAAATTTACGTAAGTATAAACATTTTACAAAACAAAATATCATAAATCTACAGCAAAATAAATTAACCAATTAATTATGCGCATAATTAATAATTGTAAATGAATTAAGGAAGGAATTAAATAATTAATTAAAAATTTAGCCGTAATCAGCAGGAATATTTTTTGACATAAATCAAATTAAAATAGCAACGTTCAAAGTTAATATTTAGTTACTCGCAGGCCGTAAATGTACCTGTGTGAACTCATCATCCTGTTTGTTAATTAGGTAATCGGATAATGAATGAAATTGTAAAATTTTCTTTTCCAGCTGAAGATGAGATATTACAGAGATATTTATATTTACTCTGTTCAGTGTTTACTTTTGTGTTTACAATTATTCTTTATCTCAGTTTTTGAGGGTTCTTTTTTGGGGCGCCCGGTCTATAATTTAACGACGTATTCGAAGGGAGAGAATTAAATGTCTGCCGAGAAGCGTTTTATTGAAAAATGCTCGAAATTTCAGTGGCAGAAAATGTCCGAAAGGCCCCGCTCTATTTATTGTCTGCATATTTATAGCCGACAATAGATTCGGAACGCGTAAATGTTTCAGAAGAGTTCTTTCTCTATAGTTTTATTTCGGAAAAGTTTAATAAACTTTTCACAGTCGCTCTACAATCTGGACCGGCAGAACGCGTGTAGCGAACAGAATTAGATCTGTGATTAAATGTACGAAGAAATATATACGAGTGTTGGAAGTAGAGTCTGATCGGACAACATACTGAATTTTGGCCCAAAATTAGGCCCAACAATCAGCTCCGAATTACGCAGAAAGTTTAGCCGAAGCCGGAGATGTTTGATTCATTTCGATTGAACTAAATTATTAGCGAAAATGAACCGAACGAATGAAATGATTTTTCACGCAGTTCAGCAGCCCGACTACATAACAGTAAAATTAAGTAGAATGAAGTATTCTTTCGGACTTGTTTTTCATCTGCGACGCTGTTTTACCCATTTTAAACAACCAGATATCAGAGAACACCGTGCCACTCCTTTTATTTTAACTCGTTTTCCTATTCTTTCGCAAATAATAAAATTAACGCTACCTGCCCGCCTCATTTTGTAAATCGCCTTGTCACGAACTTTTCCCGCCACGTGTGTTCGATTTTACCTGAATTTTCCACATCCAAACGAACATTACGTAATTTCAAATATCGATATGATATTTCCATTAGTGACAGTTATTTATTCGGACACGAATCGGGAACTGAATCGCAGATTCAAGTACTGCATCCCAGGCACACATATCTACATCGGACTTGTATGGATATCCAATGTTTACATGAACAGTTTACTCAACACTGGCACTAGTTTGCAGTGGACGCACCGTGTGTACCAGTGTGTTGGGTCAGATGACGTGCATTAAAAGTGTAATAAATCCGCAAGTATAACAAACAAATTTAAATATATAAACGATTATATTAAGAAACATTTTCTGACATATGTGTAGCTTATCATCAGCTAAAATGTATGAAACTAACTCAGAAACACTTTCGGGCATAGTCCATCTATGCCCTCTGAGTTAGTTTCATACATTTAAATTTGTTTGTTATACTCGGGTTTATTACAATTTACTATGTTTTTATTATATTTTAACAAACAGTATGTTAAAGAAATCTATATTAGATGACGTGTGTTGAAAAGAGAGGAGAAAATTGCAAAATAGCTGACGTAGAAATGTTATCATATAGAGAGTTAGTTGTGACTATAGAAATAACGATGATAAGGGGTTTCTTTCTGATTCTGATGTTATCATTTTTCACCTTTCTAGAGCTGATCTGGCACATTTACGCTCTGATGAAAAACTTAGAAAAGGATAGACGGTCTATTCTTCTGTCTTCGATTTTAGCTTCTATAGCGGAATGACCCCGGGTCTTTATAGTACCCATCGATATTCAGTGATTGCCCGGGTCGAAGTTTACTTGTCCGAAACTGTAGTCAAGATTGGATCATCAACTCCGCTGTGAGATACGATCCTTTCTCATCACTAATTTTCATTGTTAAAATTTTATTATTTATTTCCGACTTTTTCTCTTTTTTTTTTCTTTCTATTTTATGTATTTTTAATCATAATATCTTTGAAAGCGTACCACCGGTTAATGATACACTACCATATGGAAACAGGTGTCAAGCAGAATTGAGTAGTCGTTACAATAAACGTTAAAAAGTAGGCACTTTATTCGTTTAATATAACCAAAAACAGACAAAAATTGGACGAAAAATTTAAATTAAAATATAAGAATAATGCGAATGATGCGTTCACTCAAACATTAGTTTATGTAAATGTCGACTCGAATGAATAAACTTAAAACCCCTAAATTTATAAACTCATTACTAACGAAATTTGAACATTATACAATCTTTAGGGTACTAAATCCTCATGTGTATCAAAAATCATTTTAAGTTGGTCGATTATCGCTTAAAAATATTTATACTAAAAATTTTAAAATAAAGTAGTTAAAAGAAAACTGACTTCAGGCTTACCGTAAAAATAAAAAATAATTACTCGATAAAAAAATCTAGGAATATATTATAGTTGTTCTTACATTTAATACTTATTAGCGTTTTAGTACACCAAAAATTCGAATTACATTAAATGAGTATGATAACACGCGATTTGTGTCTTCGCTCATGTCTCGAAGGGTCTGCCTAAACAATTTTTCCATAGGTTAATTCTATTGTTTGTCCCCCCAGATCCTACCGAGGATATCGATTTCTAATCAAATGTTTTCCAATCTCTTCTGCCAAATTTATCCACTCTTACACATTCCTTTTTTACAGCTGGTACTTCACTCAAAAATAATCCAATCCTTACTCACATATCTCTTCGCCTATATCCGTCTTTTCCCCATATATTTATATTTTTTTTTCCTTCAATGAATCTCTATCCAAAACTGTTCAAATATTCTTCACCTCCCGAAACTATTCTTTCTTCTTGTGTCCAATAAATCTTCTCTCCATTCAGTTACTAGTGAATTCAATTGAATCCTTAATTCTACATTCCCCTTTCACTCTTACTTTCACTGATGGTTCGAAAAGGCTAGAAAGAATAGGCGCCGCCCTAGCCATCTTGTCTTTTGATCATTCTAAAACCATCAAATTATCTTCCTTTCTCGATTAACTATTCTGTGTGCCGTCCTTTTTTATATATCTCCTCTTAATTATTCTAATAAGTTGTTTTTGTATTTATTTGTTTTTTTTTTTTTTTTTAATGGGCTCGGTGTTAACACTGACCCAACTACATGGATTTAGATCACCTACTCAGATTCTGAATAAGTTTGTGGTTGTTTCTGGTGGCAAAAGTGTGCTTCTAGCCGTTACTTCGCCTCTTCTTCCTCCCTCGGAAGGTCTGGTTATCTTTTTTATTCGACCTTTAATCTTTAAATTGTTTTGCAGGGAGATTGAAAATGATTGATTTGCCAGCCAAGTCTAACGGGGTCGATTTATTATCAGATTTTCTGTTTCTAATATTATAACTATCTCGTAATAACTGTCATCCTAAACTATGATGATTATCTATCCCTCCCTTTTTATTAGTTCGCGCAATCTATTTTTCCCGCCTTCCTAATGTGGTACACTATGATTGTCCTCATCCCAGTCATTTCTTCATTTTTCTCATTTGCCATCTTCGTTTTGGCCGTCATTTCTCACCTCTTTGTCCGATTTTCCCTAACAACCGTTACTTCTTGTCACTAACGACAGCAGTATCACACATTTTGCTACCTACGCTGACGGTTCGTGTTTCTTCAATTTCTCTTATCATCCTTCATTCTTGCACTTCATTCACCCTCTATAGTTCCCATTACTTTAATTTCCTCAGTTTCTAATCGAAATTTTAGTATAGTTTGTCTTTTTTCTTTCTGGTGCAACTGTAGCAGCGCTGGATCAATAATCTCAGTTGGTGAGCTCAAAAGAAAAAAAAAAAGAAAAAAAGTCAAGTAGAAAATAATAAAATCATTGGTTTCTTATAAGAGCCGGGTATTTCAAACATCCCATTGTAATATTTAATTATCGCTATAGAAATTTAAAACGCAGTCTTTTTAAAAGGAACAAAAAGGAACTCTACCCACATTCCGTAACAAAAAAGAACGCTAAACAATATCTCATTGTTATTCAAAATTTAAAGGAGCCTATAAATAGGGAAAAAAAAAAATGCACGTTTTTAAAAATAAATATTTAAATTTTTACCGCAGGAGGCTCAATAATATCGCCTTTTCGAGCCAAAATTTGAAAATCTGTTGCAAAATTTTGAATAATATTAAAAGAAAAAAATGAATAAAAAGGAAAGTTTGTTTTTTTGTTTTTTTTTGGCATTTCTGCACGAACTGAGAAGCACGAAACGGAGGGCGCAACAAATATTAGAACCGATTTTTTTAGGCAGTAAGGGGCAAGCAACTACGACCACAGATATCTTAAAACTGACACCGAAAATTATAGATGTATACTATACCTTCAACTGACGGCTGTCCCTCGTATTCTGATGATTTAACGAAGAGACATTAGGTTCTTTCGTGTTGACGAACGAGCACCTTTTTTCACTGCATTTATAAAAAATTTTGAATACGCTGTTGCATTTAAAAAGTCTAAATAATATAATCTGCTGAAATGTAATAAAGACAACGTTGGAAACGTACGGTTCAATAATGGAATAATTATCGTTATTCGCCGAATTCGAAGCAAGTTTATTCGGCTTCTATACTATAATTGCGCGAAAACGGAAACAGACACACACACGCACATTTCTGTTGCTTTTCCAAATAACTCGTTGGAATTTAGATCGGAACAGGTAAATTATCCTACTAATTTAACGTGTATATCGGCGTGGTGTCGTTCGAAAGCGTCTACAAGTCGATTCACAATGGACGCTAAAACCGTGGCACGTGTGGGGATGGATCGCTAAAAACTTTTCTCAAACGTAAATTTAATCATTTCAAGTTTTCCATCGTAATTCACGCCAATGATAATGTGGCAGGCGCGTGCCGAGCTCACTGCCTCTCGACGGAAAAGTGATTTGACGACGAACCTCGGAAATGATAAATCGAGGCCGGGCCACACTAGCAGCTGTGGCGGCAGTGACAGCGTTTTTCATCTTTCCGCGGGAGAAAACGAAATCTTAATAAATTTGAAATTCTTCTTTTCTCTTTCGCTTCCAACAACTTTCACCGGGTCCCCGCGTCGGCCTAGACATAATATATCGTTTGTCGTACCTTTAAACTTGGCCGACATATTACAATTTTTACTCGGCAAAGCTCGACATTTATTATTCTTAACACGTAACCGGAAAAATTTTTGATGCCTAACCGCGTACCTGTACCTAACGAAGAGGCGCGTGCCGTCGAATTTTCCGTAAAACACACGTGCCAGAACGGCTTCTATTAAATTAGCGCGCGTTTGCCCCTACTCGCCAACTCGACTGACTTCTCACCGGTCGCTGGAAAACTTACACGGCCCCCTTGATTTTTCACCTCGCTGCCGCGACTCGAAATCTTAATTATACCATCTGATTTTAAATTTTCTTCGAGAGTCAGCACGATCGTATTCCGAACGCCTAATGAACGCGCTATACAATAATTAATAAGCCGGCCTTTTTCAAGACCGATAAATTTGTAGTACACGTTGCACGCAGGATACAAAAAATTCGACACAGAAGATTTATAGGTACGTAATTTCGCATCAGAAAAATTGGTATATATTAAATAAGGTAATATAAAAAAAAAGGTATATGAAATAAGGTATACATATTATGGAGTCGACATTTTCTTTTTTTCGATTCTTCGTGAGACATACAAAACAAAAACTTTTTACAACTTCCAATTTATCTAATTAATGGAAATTAGAAAATTATCGGCTGATTGTTATACGGGATTTGGCCATCAAACTGGAAAGAATTAAATTTTTAAATTGCTACGACGAAAACTATTAAAATAGCCCGCTATAGCACATTTTTGCTTCTAAACAGACGATCTTCGGTTGTGGTTGATGTTTTTGTTTCTGTTTCTTTTTCTTTTTTTTTTTCCCCCATTACCCTATACAGACGTATCAAAGGAAAGATTATAAAATTTAGCCTAAAAGGTTTTTCCGAGGCGAGCTCAGTTGCCAAGGCTTTCCGGAACGTAAAAACAAACGGATAAATGGAGGAAAATGTTAAAAGCGACGCAGTATTCTCGGATAACCCGATTTTTACTGGCAAATCATCGCGCGCGCAACTGAAAAATGTACAATAAATTTGCGCTTCCGTATAGCACCGCCCATTAAATTGGCCCAAAAATTAATTTGTAACCGAATTAAAAATTGCAGCACTTTAAAAACTACTTAGCAGCTCCAATCAAACTCTCTTCCGTGCGTGAAATAAATAACTTTCTCGTGAGTCTCGACATATTCGAATTACAGAACTCTTATAACACATTAGAATGTTCTCGACAATCTTAGAAATGGTTGCAAAGAGTCGGATGATTGAATTGAGGTACGTATATGTATTTTTTTTAAATGTTACGTATCGGATAACCGTAGATTGCTAAATATATATAGAGGATATCAACGCGATTTAAGCTTTTTAATTTAGCTAAGGTAACTTTTTTGAACCATTCTGTACCAAAAAAATAGCATTTTATTTATGTTTTTTTTTTTTTTTTTTTTTTTTAATTTAGCTGTTGTTAGTTTATTTATATTGTCTAATCGTAATATGTGAAAATCGCGAATTAATTAAACTACTATACGCAATTTTAAACTATTCTGCTTGATGTGTTGCACACTTCGTTCTTCTCGTTTTTTCCCAGATACTAAAAAAACAAATTTTTCTTCCTTTTGAGAGGAACTCGTTTGCAGAGCACACTAACTCGATTTTGTGCAAGGAATTTGTGACTCGATCGAAAACAGTTTTTGGAAAGGAAAGTCAGAACGAAAAAGAATGAGAAGGGATGAAGCAACATTGCAGCGAGTGGGAGTAAACAGTTGACGGTGTCCTTCGATGGAAAAGGATATTTCCCGGTTATGTGATTTAAAAGTAAAATCGTTATACAAAAAATTTCATTTTCTTTCACTTTCTTATTTTATCGTATACTGTCCAGATAACCCTTTTTTTCTCGTTTCTTTTTTACGTTCTCATTCGTAAACCAACCTAATGCCGGGTAATGCTAAAAGGAAAAGGGAAACAACACAATACAAAATGGCGAGAATATTTTGTAAAAAAGAGAGATATGCCGATGTTAGAGATTTTCGAAATCCCCGATGAATGGAATCACCGGGTATGTGTATTTAAACCGAACACACATTTATTATGTTAGCGGAAGATTTTGCAATTAGTAATTAGATTATAATTTAAATTACCTTCAAGCCCGTTGGATCTGTGATATCCGAAACTAGTAGTCGGCTATAATTTTTATTATTATAATTTTAATTTTAAATATATTTTCGTGTTTAAAAGTGTATTTTTCAATCTATTAATAATTAGGTATTTTCGAAGGAAATCTATTTAAATTTTTAAAAAATTAAATGTCTCTCCGTTTAGAACAGGTTTCGGAGATTGAACGAAGCAGCTGTCGAATGGCTAGAAAAGAGAGCAGTTAATTTCAGGGAGCGTTGAAATTTTTTCAGTTGCGATTGTAAGGTGTGAATTTATGTTAGCTAATTTGCATTTTCCTTACACCTGCGGAAAATAAAAATTGTAATTAGCGTCTTTTTCGGAAACGTAAAAAAAAGACGGTTAATTTACATAATAATTAAAATTTACGTAATAGCCATCTCGGGGCCTGTCGCGGTTCCACTATTATTAGTAATATGTTAGCCGGTAAATTAACGGAAAAATAACTGTGCTTTACCTCGAATTAACATAAATTTCTCTAGTCCAACTTATTAGTCTTGCGCACGCCGCGTCGCACATAGAAAACTCGACGACTGTTCAATTTCCGTATACAATCGGCGATGTTTATGCTGAAACTTAAAACTCGATGTAGAAATTCGTTTTTATCTTTCCCCTCGGAAAGTTACACAACCGCCGCAGACCTCCGTCATTAATCATTCGAACGTGCGACTGAACAAGTTCATTCTGTATTTAGCTTTTTTTTTTCTCTCTCTCTCTCTCTCTGTGCTGTTCAAGAATTAACTGTAAATTTATCGAGAAGCTCGGACGAATTAGACGACTGCTGGCTTCAGCAGTTCCGCGCGCCAAGGTAATCGACTAGTTGTGAAATTTTGACACATAAAGACACATTCGTCTAACGTGTGGCGGCCGCGTTTTCGTTTGTTTTTTCTCGTATAAAACTATCTTGGTCGACATTGCGCGCTGGTATAATACGTCAAATCAAAACCTTTTTTTCGCTACACTTTTTAACTCACCTCGAAATAGATTGACCTTGATATTTTTGAAACACACCCCGCGCGATGATGCGAAAGAATAAATTAACCGATTACAATAAAAGAATTAATTACAGAGCGGGAAATCATTTCTCTATTTTAAAAATCGATCAAACCGGTTCGCAGACGTCCTTATTAAATTCGGGATGAAGTTTCGCGTGCCACGGGGCACAATGCAGGATCGGTTGTTAAAAAATAATAATTCATATTAAGATTCCGCTTTTTGAAAAAATGGAAGCTTTTTTAAAGTTCATCTTTTCTACGCCTATTTTTTTTTAGAATCAACACAACTCTGTACGTTTCCGTAGATTTTATTAACTGATTTAAACGCTCAATGGGAATAAAATATTTCCGTATTTCTTTTTATATATTACGTCCTACTCGATCAATTACACCGCACACCGAATTCACGTATAAATGCCAATTTTAAATATCTGGATTGATCGATTTAATTTGTTACAGTGACAGCATTCGGGAGAATTCCTTGACTTTTGATTCGGTTTGAAGCGCTTTTGACAACTCCAGTTTGGTATTTACGGACGGGTTTAAGAATTCTGTAAACGGATAAAGTGCATATATATATATATATATATATATATAATATATATATATATATATATATATATAGTCGACGAGTTGTAGTTAATGAATGGTAATTCAGAGGGGAAAAAACATATTTGCACACAAAATTTGAGAAGAAAACTTTTTCAAAACTCCGAGAAAAGGCCAATCAACTAAAATTAGGGATCACAAATACTAAGAATATTCAAAACTTTCATTAATCAAACTAGCCGGGATTGCTCAAGACATGTGTAACCACACTCTCCCGAATGAGAAATGCATCAGCGACAATAATGATACTTTTTATCGGGAATTTTTAATTTGGTTAAAATTTCCAATCGAGTTTATCGAAATATGGTGCAAATGCTTCTTCTTATTTAAGCCTTCGGAAGCCAATATTTGGCGTAGGCCTAAAAATAATTTACTTCGGATTTCGTAATTTTAATTACTTCACATATATGTAACTAAAACCTCGCTAGAGGCAAACCTCCTAGACCTCCTTCCCGAAGAAGAATCTAAAATGTAGCACGCGAGGAACCGTTTTATTCGGAAGTATCGTTAAATTTGTGGGGTTTTTAAGATTCGATCAGGCAACAACAGCACATTCCGTTCGTTCCGAAATATCCATAAATTTGTCGTAGGGTTTAATTTTAAATTATTTGTTTTTTGAATCAAAATTATATATATATATATATATGTATGTATATATATATATATATATATATGTGTGTGTATTTTTCATGCGCCATATATTTCTTAAAATAGGTTACGTAAAAAATGATTTTTTTTTTTTTTCAAATACTATTCTTTAATCATAATTGCTACACACTAATACACTTGTATTTTGAAATACACTTAAAAGCTTAAGTTTGTAAAAAAACTCCTTTTTTTTCTTAATTATAATATTATTTTTACAACTTTCAAAAATTCAATACCGCTTTATTTCACTACGAGAAACCCACAAATTTAACGATACTTTCCGAATAATAGAACGGCTCCGTGTGTGTATCTGCTACATTTTAGACAATTGTCTCCCCGATGATAGGATTGTGTCGGTTTTAATTGACTATATCAAGTGAAATTTTACAAGTATTTCGTTGCAGAATTTTCGTATGCCCTCGTCGTAAAAATGTGACATTAAATTATTTCAGATCATTCTCTTACTATCGCGGACGTAAGAATCAGCCCAATGCTCGATGCAGTATGTTCTAAAATGATGTTAATGGTCTAATAGTAATTTTGACTTTAGAATTTTTTTCGCGCGCCCAAGAACGCGGAGTAATTTTAGGGCAAAGATCTACCAATTTGGCCCATTTTTTATCCTCTGTCGCTTTCGCGAAGAAATCTATTTTTTGTAGCTCGAGTGTTACAGTTAAATGTGACTAAAAATAAATTAAACAAGTTCAGTCAAGCATGAAGTTTCATGCGCTGAGGATTCCTTAACAATAACTATAATTATTTAGTATGTAAGACAAAAATTGTTTGAATAAACTTGCATTTTTATTTTATTATTTTAATTTAATTTTAAAGCGAACTTTGCTGTGTTACTGTTTTAAAATGGTACACTTAGAGATTTAGCCCGTTATCACCATGAATAGAACTGATCTTCGAGATAAGTCAGTGCGGTAAATTAATTTGTTTACAAATTCCGGTTGTGAGATTCACGTTAATCCGGAAATTATAAAAATATTTCAATTTATTAATAGGAAATGAAATATAATACTACGATCAAAACTATGCGAATAAAAAAAAAAGACTGTCAGACCAACAGCAGCCAGAATTTGCTATGTTGCATTGCGCAATTTAGGCGCGCTACTCGAAGGCTAGGTTAATTGAACAGCGTGGACAAATAGAGAGATGGGGCAGTAGTATTCTTACATAACGTTTACGAGTCAATCTTGTATGACCGATTTCTCAGTGGCGTAATAGCTCTACGTTAATATTCAGTTTGGCAGGTGTATTTCTCCATATTTTCAGTTTACTTTTCGTTAAATTTATCATTACAATTGAACATACGTCAGACAGAATCGGTTCATATCCCTCTACAGCCAAAATTCGTCAACACTTTATTGAATTACGCGTGCGTTACGCAGAGTAGCATCGAAATTAATAGAGAACGAATGTAATCGTTTTAATTACAGCCGATCGCCGGATTAAATTTATAATTTATTCATAAAATGTGCCGCCTGGTAAATATTGTAGGTCAAGGTTGTTGAGTGGCTGCAGGGCTGTAGGTCGTCTCAGTCACACTCAAACAGGTTCCTCTACAACATCGTACTTCGATCGAACTCGCTAGCATTTAATTCTGGCGATGTTTCTCATCCGAACCATTCGAGTTTTCAAACTAATTCTGACGTTTTGCCCCGTTATTTTCAATGTTTCGGGGAAAGAAAACCGTTTCTTTAAACGAGTTCTCGACCGATCTAACATGAACGGTAACACAGACACCTTCGAATTAGATTTAGATTTTATATTTGTAATGCTCAATTAAACTTGCGAATAATTCGAATAATACGTTTAATTCGTCAGCGTACACTTTGCCATTGCAAGAGTCGATAATGATCAACAATATCGATAATGATCGACAAAATTGTAAAAAATGGTTGTTTTTAATTTAGGCCTATTTTTGTTGTTTCGAGAATGAGTGAAATGAAAATTATTATAACTCAACGTCCAAACGAAAAGTGATAATTTCGTTTATGACGTAAAAGATGGTGTTTTTTTTTTGCTTCTTTTTTTTCTATTTTGCGTTTATTCTTTTATTATTATTTATCTTCGCCGCGAAAGGCATATCGAAAAATTTGACAGCTGAAAAATATTTTATCAAAAAAAGGGGGAAACGAAAGAAAAAAATAGATTAAAAAAGGTAATAAATTTAAAAAGAAAATAACAAAAGCTATTTCAACTTCTATCGGAAGCTGTCAAAATGAAAATCTCGAAAAAAGAATAAAAATAAAAATAACGGGAAAAATTATAAAGAGGAAAAATCGAAAAGCCTACAACTGAAACTGCAAAGGAGTGAAAATAATAAACTAACTACGAGTACGGGGCTAGGGCGAGTGGAGAGTTGTTGACTCTAACGACCATTCAGAGCGCTAATGAATTATCCATTAATTACTCCTATCGAGACTCCAATTCCCATCTGTGTCATAATTAACGTTTTTCGACGAATAAGTATTTTTTATTACTCTTTAACCTTTTTTTTTTTTTTTTTTTTTTTTCACTGCAGATTAATGAAAAAAACCCAACCAGAAAACAAACAATAATTGTAATTAAAAGTTAAACGAAAACATAATACCTTTTTATAACTATAGCGAAACAATAACTCTGTATTCATTAGTTCCTCGCCTTTAGTTTTATATTTATCTGTTCAATTCCATACGTCAGACATGACTTTAAAATTCACAGTAGCTTAACCGTTAGATTCATTCTATTTATTTCTTTCGATTATTATTAGCGTTTGGCTATAACTACCATACAGAGAAAATAAGTGCGGTAAAACCTATTTCAGTTTACCGTAATTGGCAATTACTCCGCAGCGGATATTGACACCGAATACATACTCTGTCGTACGACCGTGAATGCGCTTCGCTTTCATTTTTAATCGATTAATAATATTTTATTAACATCTCGTTCTTTTATTAGTATTATTTTCTTTTTTTTTTAAAGAAGCTCGACTGCGCGATCATTTACGTCCTTTATGTAAATTACATATTCTAATTATTATTATAAAGTATTATAAGGTGCTTGGCTGCCAAACCAGAGGTATCATGGGATTTCGGGATTCCGGTTTCAAGTCGCTCCCGGGTATTTGTCTAACCCGAAATTGAATTGGTTATACCAAAGAAATCAGGGAAAGTAAAGGCGGCCAAGAGAAAGGAACTGGTCCTAATATTCTCTAAAAAAAAGCTTAACGTCACCCCATCCATGATATCTTATCAAGGGGATATATGGGACTTACTTTAGTTTACTTAAAGTATTACAGAGATCGGTTAATTGTAAAAAGAGAAATAAATTATTAATATTATTGATATATACATATATATCGTTATTTAAGATGATGTCCAATGTAGCATTCCCAATTGCTTTGTACGGGTCGTTTGAATTTACAATACGGAAATAAAGATTCGACGTAAGGTATAGAACTTTTACTTTTACTAAATTTTGTAATATTTAGGCGCATTAAATTAGAATGTTTAAAAAATAAAATGAAATAAAAAATATATAAGTAATTTCAATGTTCATGAGAGAGGGGGCCGATGAAGTTCTAGCCTCTTTTATTCTCCCGGACATCAATTTTTCCGAATCTTTCCGTTACTTCTAAACTATCCTACGTTCTATCGTGTACAGCTCTCAACTTTCAAAATATTTGATTGACTGCTCGTGAGCATGTGACCAAGTTATTTTCACACTCATACTCCCGCTCACTTCTGCTGCTTCATCTTTCGCATCTGTTCCCCCATCTATGATCTCAGTGCTTTCTGTTCATGTCGACTTCCTGCGAGATAGCTATATAATAAAATGGCGAATTTTCTGACTCAAATACGCTCCTATCTTTGTTTCTCTAGTTCCTAATTTGAAAAAAAAAAAAAAAAAATCCCTACTAGACCTGATCAGAAATTTAGTTCGTTTTAACAAATTTTCCTTCATTCATCTTCCCTCCCCGATTCAGTGATTTTCCTTCACTGTAATATCTACTATTTGTTTAAGCCTTAATGATTGATTTTTTCGCATTTTCTTTTAAAATCTTCCCTAAACTGTCGTCTTCATACGAATTACGAAGCTATCTGCGATCATTCTTTTCTTTTGGAAATGTCCCTTCTTCTCGGCAGAGCGTGTGTCATTCTGTATTCTAATTTTCGGGAACTTCCTAATCTTTATTGAGCCGGTTGCATCTTATTTCTTCCTTCCCTGTCCATTATTCCAGTCCTTCATTTTATCAGTTCCTACCCGGATTAGTATCACCTGACTCAGAAGTTAACAACGTGCCAAAAAAAGCATATATATATATACATTATATGACGTATATATTCTACTGAGTTGCACTCTGATATTTTTTACGGTAAAATTCTCAATCAATCGTGTGAGATGGTGCACTATCGACAAATGGAGGTAACATATTTTTATACAGTAAGTGACTGGGAAATGTGGAAAGGAACAAAATAATAACACGGAGTCAGACCTTGCTGAATCTGATCGCAATAAGGATCACCCATTCCTTTCTTGTCATACTCCATGCTTCTTAACAGTATCTTTTAATGGATAATTGGTATCTTTAACATATCTTTTCCTTGTGCAGATTAATCACAGCGGCTTTATTCTCTTAACCGCATAATCTATATGTTCCTCTCAAGCGCTGATATTCTGCCAAAGTATCTTCGATAATGACATCTGACAATTTACATTTAATTTTCTAATTTTACAAACGCACGCATCATACGTTTGGTTCGTATTGCTCTTATTCAAAATTCATTCGATCTTATTGCTCCATTTTTTATAGTTTTTTTTTTTTTTTTTTTTTTACGCGTGTTTTATAACAATTAGCATGGAGCTACATCATCAACGAACGCATCTTACCGTGCTTCAGTTTTTAAGTCATTGGTATTTTTAATGTTATATAGTATTGGAGCTACATATATGCTCACTATGTGTTTTCACTTGCTCTTTAAGAGAAACTTTTAACCTTCTTAATAGTTTTATGCGCTCGAAGACATTCGCAAAATTCATACCGTGACTTTGTTAAATTATAGCCATCTCTTACTTGCTCTGTAAAGTCTATTTTCGTCCTTTATTACCACATTATTGCCTTTTAAAAGTCTGCTTAAAAATTTCTTATGTTTTTCTAGAATTTTTTCCATTACCTAGTTTATTGGTATCGGTCTGTAATTAGAAAATTCTTTTTGGTTCTTCTTTTATATACGTGGCTAGAATTATTGATGTTGCAGGTCCTCTGGAATTGTTGCTTGTGTTTTTGTTTTTATCGTCTGCCGTTTAATTTTTATAACGTTATCGCGTTACGCGCAGATAATAAAATCGCGCAGTTCACGAAATGTGCAGAATTTCAAATAGTTCACGAAGAATACGGCCCTCGCTCATTTCGTGTATTTTATAATTCACGCGACTAAAGAAAAATACAAATGTAAAAGTGTCTTCGACGGAGCGTGGCGAACGCGAGATGAATTCGTGAATGTAAGAAGCAATAAAGTAATTTAAAAAAAAAAAAAAAAAAAAAAAAAAAAAAAAGCGGGTATTAAACTAGTTTACCAATTCCTGAATTCACCGAGTATTATTTCTGAAGTTTCCATTCCTTTCATCGGCGCAATAGTCTGGTTTTTATTCCTTCTTCGCTATTCTATTTTCCTCGTAATATTCATTCCATAAACTGCCCATCTACTTACGCACTTCCCGAAGTTTTGAACGGAAATAATTTTTATTTTATTTTATTTTCAAAAAGGAACAAATTTCTCTTTACTAATTAATTTAAAAAGTTTAGAGCTAGCTTTCTGATGCTGCTTTTTCTTTTCTATATTTTAAATCCGAATATTATTATTATTTCAACAATAATCGGTCAGAAGTAACTAAAAGAGTTTCGTCATAATTATGCAAAAAATCGTACAATAATTTTACCGTAATCGAGAATTATAATTAAAAATTATAAATATTCGAACGCATCGGATAATGAAAATAATCGTATAGACGTGTCGGCATATTTTTAATAATTCACGGAAGTTACGAATGGGCTAAATATTAACAATTAACTAGGCTGCGCGAGGTACAACAAAAATTGAAGGTTGCTGAGCGAAGCGCCCGAATTTGTTTAAAAAAACAAAGTCAAATAATGAAATATTTTTCTCTAAAATATTTGCTTACGGCCAACTTGAATATTATAAATGGAGAAGAATTAGTTAAAATTGTATGTATAACGTGTTTTTTTTTAATTTTTTCTTATACGACTAGTATAAAAATACATACTGCACGATAAGGCTACATCTTATCTCCACTGTTGTACAACCTCTATGGAGAATACATCATGCGTAAATTTTTGCAGGCAAATGAAAGTGGGTTTTCAGTCGGAGGAGTTCATATTTCATACCTCAGATATGCGCAGACGACGCAACGCTAATAGCTGGCAGCTAAAGCAGTATGGTGAAAACTCTAAGTCGCCTTGAAAAATGCGGCGTTGAATATGGGTTTAATAAAGATAAAAATTATGATTATAGATAGACAAAACGACAATCGTCCGGAACTGCATGATGTAAACGGCGTGAAAATTGTGTAAAACAGCGTACAGATATCCTAGGTTCGATAGTGGAAAATCGAGCTGAAGCGGAAATTAGACACAGAACAAATATAACGAAAAGTGTTACGTGTCGGCTCAAACCTACATATCCCGCAGTATCAAAGAAAGTAAAAATTAAACTAGTGCATAGCCAGCAGTATTTCTCTACGGCGCAGGAATATGGATTGTACGTAAATCCGATATGGATAGAAGATAGATGCGTTAGAAATGTACTGTTGGAGATGTATATTACGAATAACATCGATACGGAAAAAAGAACAAACAGCTTTGAGATGAGATTCTTGAAGGAAAAGTAAAAGTCAAAAGAAGACGTGGCTGCGTTCCAACCGGATGGTCAAACATGTTCCGGACAGCTGTAGGAAAAAGTTCCGCAGAATGTGTTCGACTGGCTCGCAACAGAGATCAGTGGCGACATCTTATATATCAGATGGACAGATCATCACGACTTAATGATGATGACTAGTTTTTTTCTTATACGGCTAGTAATTGAATTAACCGTTAGATGTTAATTAATAAAACGTACATTATAATTGCCCAGAACCCTGCCTATGTCTGTACAGCTAGAACGTACGAAAAGAGGTAGTCTCTGACGACGCTCAGAAACTGAGTATGGCACCACGATGATGATTCCGACTTTTATTTATTCCTTATAATGTGATGCTCGTTAAACATTAGTTATCGGTGTATATCAATTAGTGATTACAACGACGGCAATAGAAATGTAAATTTACCTGCCTTATTTGAGCACGTTTTATAAACCGAATAAATTTGTTTAACAATATTCATTTGCAAAAAAGCGATAAACAAATTTTTCCGTCTAAAAGATCACAGAAATATTTAATGACTGAAAATTTGTAAAATAAAAGATTATTTTTAGCGGGAAAATTTTTTTTATCTAATGTTTTTTTGTTTTTTTCTTTTTTTTTAATACAATTTTTAATACTCGTAATTTTGTAAATTCACTAGTATATTTACGAATGTTAGGTTTTCATTTACCGGCATCATCGGGGCTAAGTGTCATTTTAAATCGACTGAATTTCTTAAAAGTGATTTTTACTCATTAAGCGCGGAAAAGCATCTTTCTGACTCTTCGGTTGACACCGGTAAAATAATTCGAATTTTACGTTTACAAAATTATGAGATATGCGAAAAAACATACTTTTAAACAGCTCTAATAATGCCTCGAAAATCTCATTCTAAACTAACGACTTCCGTTTCAGTTTTGAACCTGCCATTCTCTAACATTGGATACATTCTAAAATAACAAACTGAAAAGTCGATACCAAAAAAAAAAAAAAAAAAAAAAGAAAACATTTAAAATAGTTAAAGAAATTATCGGTGTTTATAATCAATGCAACTTTTTCAAATGACGACCCTTAAATTTTTCATTTAAAAATGTTATCACGACTTCTGTAGCGAGAGCAGAATTTTGATTTTCCGTGTCCACTTTTCTTTGTCTACATTACCGATTGCAATTCCGTCACATCCCAATCCGATTCCAACTCTTTCACGTTTCTCAAATGATGACAAAAACCTCGGCTTTTATACTGTATAGTTTATTAAATATAAAATATTATACACTGCCGGACATATACGGGGACATCCGAGGAAATGAGGCGACCAATGTGTGTAGAACAGGCACCGGTAGAACGTGTTATAAACCGGGAAGAGTATGATAAAAATTAAGAATAGGATACGAACGATGGAAATCAGTGCAACACGCAGGCAGGAAGGGGAAAAAATATTGTATGGTAAACGAGACTATTCAACGACGACCGTGGTTTCTTGACTAGCGTGTAGAGAGAGATTACCTAACACTTGCATAAGTAGATTAAGAGTGGGGGCCATCATCCGGAAAAATTATTTCAATTAGGGACATTAGTTGTCATAAGATTTAAAATCACTTTTTTCTTTTCTCGAAAATTCAAAATAAAGGAAATGAAATTACATTCGGAAATTTATATGAATATTTTTAAATTCAAACTAAAACGCCAAAACATGTTTCGCGAACACAGTCCCATAATCATGGGGTACTTTACGGAACTGTGTTCTCAGAACATGTCGGTGTTTTAATTTGAATTTAAATATTCATATTAATTTCCGAACAAAAAGTTGTAATTCCATTTCCTTTAATAGGGGCACTAAATAAATAACCAGTTTCGAAATAATAACTGTGCATAAATTGGGAGACTGGAGCATTTAATGTTGCACTGTATACGAGTGGGAAAGGAGGAATTTCATTATTACCGAAGCGACATATATACCTTATCCCTGACAGTGATGGAAATTGTTGATCAGCCGACTTCATTTAAAGGTATTTAAATTTATTAAAGCGTCGAAAATAGAATTTTAGGGTAATTAGAGGAAAAATAATGGCGTGAGCTGGGACGGGAAAAAAAATAAAAAATAAAATAAATAAATAATATGATACAGATCGAAAATTTGAAGAAGAAAAAAAACCAGAAGAAATGTTTTATTAAATTAACAACGAAGGGAACCGCGAAAGTGAATAAGAAACATTTTAACGACATTAACTGACAAACAGTCGAATTTTAATGACGTTATTTATAACGCTTCTAGAGCATAGTATGCTAATGATTTTACTTTTTGCATAAATAAACAGAAAAAGATTAAGAAAAAAGGAGCGAAACGCACGACATTCAAATTATGACGGATATTTCGGTAATATAGTCTCCAGCGACTTACTCTTGACACAATAACGCCTCCATGCGCGATGTGGCTCATCCGGCAAGAGTGCCTCGTAGCTCGGAAAATTAATTTTCTTTTATGTATTTTAAATGGATAAAAAGAGATTTACACACCGTTGTGCCATATTATTTATTGGCTGTTGCAGTCATCACCACCAAACTAGTATCCGGATTCTGTAGCGACTATAAAGGGACATAGCACGGCGAAATTTCAAGATAGGTGTTTAGAATCGCGTGTTTTTGATTGTAGGTCTTTAATAAACACATTTGGTAGCGCGGTAGTCTAGTGGTTAAGACGCTTGGCTACTAAACCAGAGGTGTCATAGGTTATCGAGGAATCGCTCCCAGGTCTATACCTAATCCGAAATAGAATCGGGTACCAGAGAATTATCTGCGGGAAAATAAAGGCCGATCCCAAAAGTAGAAAGGAACTGGCACTAATATTCTCTTTAGTTAGATTAGAACCTTAAGTACCATTATGAAAAGCTTAATTTCACAATCCATGATACCTTTTCAAGGGTATGCACTTTACTTAATAAACATATTTATTAGAACAATAGCGAAAATACGATGTTTATCTGAAAGAAAAAAAATTACGCCGCTAAAAGATTGCCTTATGTAAAATTATTATTACGACTGCTATAAGAAATCTATCACCGAGACATGGACGAACGGAGAAATGGAATTCATTTATAAATTTTTATTTTAACATTTTACTACTGCAACGCATCAATGTGCTAAATACTGCCAAGAGCAGAATTAAGAAATAGTCGAATGAAATTATCTACATAAAACGGTTGCCACAATGCGTGAAATGAACAAAAAATTTATTATGTGTACATTTCGTTCTGGAAAATATTTTCGTATGCGAAAAAAATTTGCCGGCTTCAAACAAAAATTGTTTTTTTCCCCTTATTTTGATTTTGCCAATAATAGACGCGATTGATCAACACGTGTAAATATTAGGAGTCACAAGGAATGGAATCTGACAAAGAACGCTATACCAAGGACGGAGAAACAATGATCAACGTCGATAAATGCCAAACATTTGCATCCTGAAAAGAGAAAGAATGACATTGCCGAAGGTAACAGCAAAAGGAAAGTTAGCCGTCCCATACCATGGCCACATCTGCAAATTACAGAGCCCACAGTATAAACGGACAAAGGAATCTGGCTACAAATAGTTAAGGAAAAAGAAACACGGGATGTTTAAAAAGCAGTTAGAGAGCCATCAAGAGACCCCGGAGCTATATAGAACACAGAGCGGTATATCAAGTACGAATGTAATGCTGCAAAACTTGTAAATTCAGAAAAATCATGCACATTTTGCGAAGAAAAATTCCCAGATTCGAAACATCACAAATCAAATGCGAATGTAATTCCATACAATTCGTGAAATCAGCAAAACTATTATGCACATTTCACGACGTTAATTAAAAATTCTGTACACTTGATGACTATAAAATTCCTGAAATACGTGTAACTTTTTGTTTGTTTCGTGAATTGCACGATTACATTATTAGCGTGTTGCCGTTGATTTCGAATATCGAATACATATCGTACATCAGCAGCCACTTCGTGATGGATTCTCGAGAAGTATTTTAGAAAAAAGATAACATACAACAGAGGAAAAACGAGAATTAGTAGAACATTGAGCGCGAAATATAAACAACCGACAATAAATAGATTTCCCGCAATGAGTTCAAGTATATTCAAGTGGCTCATCAATTGAGATGAGATGCAAGTTTAATTGAGTCCGAAGTGTGACACAACTGTTTGTTTTAGGAAATCCGAATCGTTCTCCTCAAAGATTATTCAGTTGAAAGCACGTAACCATATAATTCGAGTCGGATAAACAGCGGTTTAGTAGAACGCGATAAAACATTCGGCAATATGGCAGATAGATGTAGAAGAAAATCCGTCGATGGTGTATCTTCATCCGTATATATTTGGTGGTAATATCAGTTGTCCGCGAAAAAGAAAAAAGAAAAAAAAGCAACCAAAAGTAGGAAAAGCAATTAGACGAGTGTTTATAAAATTTTCCAACATGTAACTGCGTAATAAATAACAGCGAAAGCTGACAAGGATAAATTGCTGGCCGGAATTATCGGAATGTGTATGTGCGTTTTGCATGCGCTTACGGTTTAGTAGATCGACTTACTTGGTGCAGGAGAAGCTGCTACACTGCTACACTGGGAAGCGTTCTGCTGATAAAAGTCTGCAACAGAAAATAAACAATACTATTATGTATTCGAATGTGAAAAATTGAGGGGAAAACATAACGATATAATGGCAGAGTACACTTAAAGCTAATCATTCTACCGTGAACAGAGCCCGTTTATCAGAGAACAGACGGTATGCATTAGTTCCGCGTTACGATGAACAATACGCTGCTCAGAATAGTACAATAAATTTTCCAACGACATGATGAGTGTTCTTAAATCGGTGCATCATTATTGATATTTCTGTTTTAGTCGATATACATATATATAAATTTACCGAATAAATAATGGTTGAAAAATTGTTTATAAATTACCGTACCGCTTATAAGACAATATACAATGAATTGATAATGATAGAACGGGAAAATATTTCTCTCTCCCATACTGGCAGTTTCTCAAAAAGACAGTCATGCAAACCGCTAACTAACGTCAGCAAACGATGACGATTCCATCATTCAACGCTGCACGGCTGTTGTGCGATCTATAATCTCACAAAAAAAAAAAAAAAAAAAAGGCAACTGAAAAGCCTATAATTTATTTCGGATTGAATACAACTAATCAGCTCTAATAGAAGAGGATTGAAAATACTTGTACATCGTTAGTTTTTTTTTTTTTTTCATTTTCTCATTTATACTTGGTCAGAGTTCATTCAAGACTGCTAGACCATTTTCAGCGCTGAATAAATCGAATTTCGTTTTCCCTTCACCATTTCAACTTAGTCTGACTCTGATGAAAAGTATTTTTGTAATTATTATTTTTGATTTTTGATTTAACAAATGGAGCATAAAATTTTCTGAATTTGATTCTTATAAATAGGTTTTCCGCGAATTTTTTTTAATTCTCATAAAAATCGTCATTTAAGTGATAATGAATTTTAAATTTAAAAAAGAAAAGAAAGCGATAAAAGCTTATTAAATTTATTTAAATTTTCTGAAAAAGAAAAACAAACAAATAATCAATTCATTCGCAAATACATGAATAATATATTCTAATTAGCTAGTGGATAGGATGATACCAAACATTCTGGTTCATTTCGTAATATCTATCTGAAATATTCCAGAACATTTCTCCTCAAGGATGTGTATCATTATAGAGCTCTTTTCATAATATAATCTGTATCTAATTTCAATATTCCGGGACATTTCTTCTTAAGAGTGAATCATTATGGATGTCTTCATAATATAATTTGTATCTGATTGCAATATCCGGGATCCCTCCTTAGGCCTCTCTACTAATCCCAATATGGTTTCTCTGACACGCACAGAGTTTGATTTTTCATAATTAACGACGGTGAACCTACCACCGCGCTTTGAGACGACTGAACAAAAGTATCTTTCGGACCCCGTCATGAAAACATATCCTGTATAGGTAAATATTATTCCATTCTGGAGGAGTCGGATTTAATTGACAACTTCTTGATCCTGGAGAAATGTCTAATCATCATATACCCCCCTTATGTGTGTCACTCGTGGTTTTCTTTAATAGCTCTCGAGAACTACTCTCGTTATAATATACCTCCGGCATAGACATTAATACATATATGATAATGATCAAATCTGCTAGACCTCAGATGTGGTGTGCTAGAAGAGTCGATCACCGAGTAGCCGGCAACGTCCGAAAAAAGAAAAAAAAAAACCCCGACTAAAGAAAAAAATCGAGCAGCACACTTGTTTGGGTTGAAATTTTGAAAAAGTGAAAAAGCGGAGGTCAACGACCGGTGCGATTTGAAATCCTAAAGAAAAGAAGAGATAATAGTGGCGCTTTGAGAAGGTGTTTTTCTGGAGGCGCGGGCATAGGCTGCATTGTTGTGTGCAAGACGGAAGGAAGATATTTTTTAAGTAAATGAACCGAGTTCACGCGTGTGTATGTAAATATAATTAGCGTAATGCGTTCGGCAAAGGCGTTCAACAATAAGCTGCCGACGATTGTAGGAACAATCGGAACGTGAGCTGGCTGAACAGGAAAGTCAGAGATTCGCGGCGAACGCCGGAATTATTTTAAATTCGCTGCCTCTGTTGCGTCAACAATGCGAACAGAAAATAATAATTTATTTTTCTCGTTAAACTTCTTGTTCTGCCGTTCATTGTAATTCAAGTACGCGTCGAAACCGGACAACTTCCTTCTCGCATTCACTTCGCTTGATACTTTCCTCGTTAATGAAATGCGCCCGCGGCTCCGGTACCGCGCCGTTTTACGGTTTTATTCCGCTTGTACCACGTTAGACACTAACAACCGTCTGCCTACAGAACCTCCCGAACATTCTAAAGAATTAATTAAAACACGGCTACACCGTTCAATTTACGTCGCGCCGAAATCCACAATTAATACGTACCAGTTTGAGCCGCTTTGAAAAGTGTTCACGAAAATGTGCGAAACCCCTGCTCGGAGCTGAGTAGCACTAAAAACCGGAATAAATAAATATACGCGGAACCGCATGGATAGCACGGTAGCCTAGTAGTTAAGCTGTTCGGCTGCCAAACACCAGAGGTATCATGCGATTTCGGGAGTTGTCTAATTCCGTCATTCAAGTCGCTCCCAGGTATAACCTAACATTGAACATTGTTTATACCAGAGAAATCTTGGCTAGTGAGAAACGAACTATCCTCCGTATTCAGACTTAACTAACATTATGAAAAGCTCGATTCCACAATTTCCACCTTATCAAGAACAAATGGGACTTGTGGTTTACTTTTATATTTTGAAACATTAATAGCAATTATTAACTCACCGGTCTGCTCGGATTTTAAAAAGCGTAATCACGGCGATGATAATTTGTTGTCGGCATGTTATGCATTTCAATATCTCAAAACTAATTAATCCTATAATTACTTAAGTATGTCAATTTTGTTTTATAAGTTTTTTTCTGCTTATTTTAATTTATTGAATTTAACCGGAAAACCTAAGATTACACAACTTCACCCCGAGAAGTATAATAACGTAACACAACGGGGGGGAGGAGGTGTAATACATACGGAAGTGAATACTGGCTATCGGAAGTAGTTCTTTGACGTACGCTGTATCGATCCGTTATCGTACATTTTAATGAATTCGCTAAACATTCTGCAATTGTTACACCTGCTTCGTGTGTCCGATTTAGTGCCCAGCATTACTAAATATCAATTTCCGTGACGTTATGTCTGATACAATCGTTCATTAACGCACCCGCAAACGGTCACATTTGCTTTAAGGCCGCTGGTTAAAGTTTGTTCCGCTGAATAGAGATTTATGGTCGGTCATGTCGTCACGGTAGCCGGGTTGCCGGGAAATATCGGGAGGTCATGACACGAACAAAAATTGTAAGTAAAAATGATTAAAAACAAAACAAATATTCGCGCAGAAGGCAATGCCAAACATACCGTGTCATTTCTGCACAGATACCTGCGTAAATGCCATTAAAAATCGAAAATCTACCGTATCAGTTTCTAATGTTAGCGCGAGCAATGTACGTTTATTTATTTATTGCGTATGTAGTTTCGGTCGATTATTATAACGTGCAACTACAAAATTACGTCGGTTCATTTCATCGACTACTCGAGCGAAAGTGAAATTTACAAAAAAAGGATGATGTCTTTCTTCTTTCAGTATAGACTGGCCAAATTAACGTAACTGTTGAAAGAATATCAAGCGCATGGTTCGCGAACCATGCTGGTTGCCGGAGACTTTAAAACCCTCAACCGGCAGCAAATTGGTCAGACCACTATTTCCCTTCTTCTTTCTCTCCTCAACCTAATGGTTAGTGGGTACTACCTATTCGTACATCTCTGCTGTGCCGATATAGTTTATGTACCAGGCAATTATTATATGCAGTACGGATGTGTACACACGCAAGAATACATTCGGAACTGATTAGTAATCGTTTGAGTTACATCGTTTTACAAAAGTGCAGTCCTATTTATGTCTGCTGTGTATTGACCCAGCGCGCATATGATGTTATGCATGTTTGCCATTGCCTTCCACGTGATTATTAGTAGAGTATTTAATTTTTATTTAATTCTTGTAATAAGTTTTGTCGTCGCTCGGGATCGAACCCGTGACCTTCATATCGGAAGTCAAGCGCTCTAGCAACTAGGCTATCGCGACGAGGACACATAATCGATATATCTTCACCTCCGTCTACGGTTCCGCTTTTCTACCCGAAGTGCTCTGTGTGACAAACATGATTAAGCTTAACATTCAGGAGGTTTTGTCAAATACTCCAATCCTCATTATTAACTCAGCATATTTAGAATACCTCCTTTTAAATGTTGTAATAACCCTGGTAGAGATACGGTACCGTATAAATTTTAAAACATACACATACCGGCGCGCCACCTAACCAACTAAACAGCCTAACAACCGACTGTTGCATAAAACTGTGAAAGGACAAAGAACAGTATAATAAACCGGAAGTTGTGTTTTTCGAAATTTTCGTATTTGCGATCAGATACCGAATAATTTTTTTTTTCCCCTTTTTAAAAATATTTAATTACGACAAATACAAAACGCTTCCGCAAAGACCTGAGAAAAGAAAATAAATATATCGAGGGAAACAGAAAGAAAAAATGGAGAAAAATTTTTCATCAGTTAATTAAAAAATTCTACACATAGCGCTCGATGAACGCAAAGATGTTATTTTATTTTGACGTACATACACAGTAGCGACAACCGGTTTCTACTTGATTAAAATACTACGTGCGCGATTATTTTATTAATGACTGTTACTGACCACGCCATTCTTAGCCCAGGATATGGCTATATTCATTCCATGACTAAGTCCCGTTACTTTATGTAAGATAATAAAGGGGTTGAATGCTGTATTGTACAGTTACTAAGATTTTTTTTCTTTAATAAATAACGGGTAAGAGTGACGTAGTCAATTGGAAACGATTGTACAGTAATTTTTACACCAATATTAAACAATAATTTAATTTTTATTTAATACCCGGCCCGTTTCGAAAACAAAGCTTCACGATCACGGAAGTTATTATAAAACTGCCGTGATCATGAAGCTTTATCTTCGGAACGCGCCGGGTATTTAATAAAAATTAAATTATTGTTTTATATTGGTGTAAAAATTGCTTACTGTACAATAAACACAAACAATGAGTGTAATAAATAGATATATTGAAAACAATTTTTTTTAAAAGAATTTTAAAAGAAAAAAGATTGCTGGTCAAGGGACTTACGGGGCCCAAAGGACAGAGCTCTTTTTTTTTTTTTAAGATTAAGCGGTATCATACTCTGCCACATTCAGCTAAGCTGTTTTAAGTAATTATCAAAAAGTGTGATAAATTTTTGATAAATCATAATCGGAAGTTTACATCGATAAGAACGTTCTAAAAGAAAGATAAAAATAGACCACCGTTTTATTTCAACTTCACCTTGCCCAGTTTCTTTGCAAAATGGATTTTGCTTATATATGTATATATATATATATATATATATATATATATATATATATATATGTATATATACGGATTAGTTTTATTTATGAAATATTCTAAAATACATGAAACACAAAAAAAAACAAACAAATAATAACAATGTTTAGTCATTTCGGCTGGTAGGAATAGGTGAAAACTACATCACTAGAATAGCAAAGGCGATCGGTAAAAACTACGGATAGCGTAATGACGTGATGACTGGTTAGTTTTGTTTCGGTGCAAAAAACTAGCAGATAATATCGCGGGATAGTATTTGCAACGGTATGTATGAGTAAACAGGCAAATAAAACCTTTTTTAAAAGGGGAATATTAAAGACGACTTAGCGCAACTGCATTTGGCAGGTGTACACAAAATCCAGCGTCCACATGCTTTGAGTTACGAAGAATTAAAAAACCTACGAAGCAGATTACACAAACGAGTGGAAAAATCCGCAGTAGCCGAACCTATATAACGAACGCAACACCAAATGAAGTTTCCACGAAAATACCGACGAGGATCGATAGTGGAACGACTGAAATCGAAAGACAGAAAAATTTGAACAGAACAGATGACGGTTTAAAAATCGATTCAAATTTTAGAAGACGGTCTGGTTGGTCAACTTAACAAAAAAAGCAGTAATAATTAACCAATCGGATGCGCATCTTCGAATGTTTGGAAAATTATTTAATAGGAGTTAGTCCAGCTCGGTATGTTTTATTCCGACGATGAATAAAGTAATATTATTCGAAAGGTCAGTGGGAAAAAATTGTAACGTAGTTTAATAATAGACGAATGGGGTAAGTCGAAAAAGCCGCGAAAGTTTAAAATCTTTTTTTAACCTAATATATTATAATTTAAATTTTAGGAGTTATTCAGATTTAAGTTTTTTACCGATTTTCTTTCGTACGATAAATAACTACGAATGTTTCCTCGCTGGTTTTGTAATTTTAAAAAAAAAACAAAAAAACACCGCAATAGTAATTTTAAAATTTTTCATCTGTAATAATCGGTGAAACCGTGCCTCCGGTTATCCAGATGCTATGGAAGCGTTGTAATCCAGGTCCGAAACGGACGAGAAAAGTTGCCCTTAGGATTAGAAGAAAATTAGCTGCATTTATTGGATTAGGAGTGGCCGCGCGTCCGGCTTAATTACTTTTGAAATTTCGGTTACCGGTTGGTCTATTGCTCCTAGGAGCACACGAGACCGATTGTAGGCTGTTAAGCCGAGACCGAAGTGCAAAAGTGCAGTTTCCGGCGACTTATCTTGCGTCGCATTCGATATCGCTCTGTTCAGATTAACTGTGTTTAATTAATTTCCGTTTTCCCACTGCGTGAAGTACAAACAGTGAATGTGAGAAAGGACAAAAAGCTGTGTTAGGTAATTAATCGTTTTTAACGAATCTAATTCTCCGCGCAACCGGTTCCAATATTATTATCATTCCGCGGGCTATCTTTTGCTCTACAAAAATCTTGTGCTTATAATTTAAACGTTCCTTCCCAGGGAACATGTAATAAATTGCATCACTACAAGGCAAGCAAATAATGTTCTTTCTTCTTTTTCGGCAAAGTTTTCTGCGGTGACTATGGATTCTTGTTTACGTTGGCGACTGCGTCAATGGATTTTGCGTCATTTATCGATCGTCTGAGGAGGTTACTGTGCGGTTTAAAGTCGTTATTTCCCTGGGAAATTTTAAAATTCGAATTGTCCGATCAAGCATTATTCGCTTTTAATGGTCTACAGATAATATTTTTGCGCGCTCACTTATCTCTTCCGGCAACTAATTTGCTTCACCAATACGACTGCCGATTACAATAATCGCTATGAAACGGCTCGCATTGGCTACATTCAGCACCGTTTGGCCACATTTGGCTACTAGTAATAAATAAAGTATCGTTTTATAAGAAAAATCACCTGGGCAAAGTTATGAAGTACCACCGTCAAATTTCAAAATGTAAGAGTAACGAAAACTTCACAGACTTTTCGACCAAAAAAAATTATTAGACGACGGAGATTTTGTTTGACAAAACTAAAGCAAAACACTTAATAAAAACTGATATTTAATAATGACAATAATAATAATAGTAATTATGAATGGTCCTTGGTTCTATGAGTTTCCCAGTTTGCGTCGGTCCATAATTACTAAATTATCTCGCCTCCGTTTCTCGCATAGTCTCCTTCCTTCTTCACTAAATCGCTTTTCTTTGGCTGCATCTCATAATTATCCATTGGATCCTGAAGGTTCCCAGTATGTTTGTGATGCGAATCACGTGCTCTACAAGTGCTCCGGTTTATCTCGCGAGCGTGAGTTACTTTATTATCATCTTTTAAAGCTTGGTCTTTCTGCTCCTTTCAACGCATCTTATATTCTTTCTCTACCTATTCTCTCTGTTGTTCCTGTCCTAGGGGTGTTCCTTGATTCCATTGTCGACAGAATAAAAATATAATTTCTATTCTATTCCATGTATCTATTCCTTTTGGCTGGGCTAATGTTTTCTGTAGCAAACCCAAGGGGGGGTTAAAAAAAAAAAAAAAAAGGTGTATTTTCATTCATGATCTTTTTTATCTTCATTCAAACCATGTTGATTTTTTATGGGTTCCTAGTCATACAAAAGGCAGTGAATTAGCGGATTTTCTGCTTCCTCGCCCATCTTATTCACGGAAATTCCAACGCTCTCTTTCACTTTCGTAAAATATTAAAAGCACGCACGAGTAGTGCTGATATAAAGTTGTTGCTCGGAATTTCATTTTATAAGCGTAACTAATTAATTCTTAATGATATTTCTTTAATTGGGGACGTGATGCGGCTGAAACATTTCAAAATTGTGAGAATATATCTGAGGATATGAAAATTTTTCGTAGATGTGTATAAGAGAATTTTAATTTTTTATCCATCTTTAGTCATACCGAATGGGGATGATAACTAAATTTTAAAATTTCAGAAGTCGTTCGCAATAACAAATAAATAATTCAAGTCGAGGGAACTAGTTAAACCATACAATAAAGAAAATAGAAAAAAAAAAAAAAAAAACAAAAAAAAAAACGTGCGATCGTATTGAAAATTCTCGCAAATGAGTTTTTCCCGTCTAGTCTATAAGCGAAGGAATACTTGAAAAATTATTCCGTCCACTTCGGTCACCACTGGCTAGCTTCTAGAATACTAGCAGCTATTTTTTAATTGCTTAAATTAAGCTGATTACCTCCGTTCAATCGGGCGCTTCCCGTCTCACGGATATAACTGAAAAACTTTTAAAAATTAAAAATTGTAAATCGATTCACAGTTCCTTCTCTTCCAATCCTCGCTCACGTCATTTATTCATTACCCGTGGCTTTTAATATTCCACACCGGTATCGCTCTTCCGTCATTTTCCCTCTTCGTCGTCTTCGTTTTGACACAGCATCTCTTTATCGCTTCTCTGTTACACTTCTTTACGTTCCGTATCACGATAGCTCAGTTTTATACGTCTTTCCACTCGGTGATCTGCCTGCGATGATATCTTTACATTGCGCATCCTTTATCTTTCAACTCACAGCTAATCATTCCAGTTGTAGCTAAATTCCATTCTTCGGTACTTCGTCATACTTCTTTTTTTTTTTTGTTTTTTCAAGGGCTCTATTCCCGACATAATGGATGAAGCAAGTATATTTATTGAGATGCGCACATAAGAGTGCAAGGAACTAGTGTGCTTAAGGAATATAGAGAGTGAATAAATACAGTGTAACTAAAAACTGTACAAATAAAATTTTAAATATTCGTGTGTCTTGTAGTCCCCTTCATGGTAGGAAACAGGATGTGAACATAGTCCCGTCACCCACCAAGATGTGCATAGATTAGTCTGAAATAAAAATTTAGATTAACAAGGAAAAAATAATTAGAAAACAAAAGATACGATTCAAAAAAGAGGGGGGGGTGGGGGGCAAGAAATGAGTTTTGAATAAATAAAAGAGGCAATAATAAAAAGAAGCTTAAGGTAGAGGCAAATTACATTAGATTATTTAAGTTTAGATTTTTATATAATAATTATTGAAGTAGCAACGGAAGTTGTTAAATTAAATTCAAGTAAGTTTAGGATTAAGCCTATTTTTAATCAAATGATTTTTACAAGCTAAATGAACCAAGCTAGAGAAGCACGCTGCTCAAACCACGCATAACGGTTGAATTCAATTACCGACAATTAGGATTGATTTAATCAAAAATGTATTATATTTCAGCAAACTCAAGGAAGGCTGCATAATTTTTCTCATCAAGTTTAAGCGAAGTGTTGAATTTCTCCAAAGAGTACAATTTCCAAAAGCCACAGAAGGCAGAACATTCGAATACAAAATGTTTAACATCATCCGATGAGCCTGTTGAGCAGAGAGTATAATCGGAAGCACTGACAAGCTTGAACCTGTATAAGTATGTTTGAAACCTACCGTGCCGAGAAAATACACTTGTGAATTACAAAAATTTATTTTCATATCTTTTATTTTTTACCTTATGCGACAGCAATTCATAAGTCTTCATGCCGGTAGCATCTCTGTCTCTGCCATTCATGTACAATCAAATCTCGTTAACATATTTTTTAAAAATTTTGTTCCAGACAAGCTGCAAAATCTCCAGAAAATTATTATTTTCCAGTAAACCCAGAGCTGTTTTGTGGAAGTTAATTCCGTCAACTAACCTATGTTCACTAATCATTTCCCCACTAATTAAGTACAAATCCATTGGCAGGACACCACAGATCACACAGGCGTTGGTGAAGTTTTATAAAGAAAAGCTATTCGCACAGAAATTTTCTTTGGTGCTGATTGACTCGATGTAAGGTTTTTTTTTTATTGACATACACCGCGGCACCCTACCCATACAAAGCTTGAACCAGGTCTTTGCAGAGAATGCGCCGCTCCCTAAAACCAAAACCCTCGGCGTCGAGTTGAATTCTAGCGAGTTTATAGAAAAGGTGAACTTGATCGTATTGTCATTTGGTATAAGTTTTTCGTCAATTAAAACTCCTAGATATTTTAGATTAAGATTATGAATGATCGATATTAACCGGAAAGCAAAAGGGAGATCAAAAATCCAGCGGTTGCCGAACGCAGAAAAACTACACTTGGGAGCCAAGAATGATAGGCCGGGGCCACCAATCACTTCCACTAGATAGTTGGAACTAATTTTAATTCGCTTAAAAGGGTCATTTTTGTGAATATCAAAAACCAAGGCAAAGATCGTCCGGATAAGAAATTAACTCGCATTTATTATTAAAGGAAATAAGAAAACTCCTCAACCGTACGATGCACTAAAGAATAGAGCAAGTTCCACAGAGTGGGCCCAAAATAGAACCCCGAGGAACACCGCATGAAACCTTCCTGGAGTGAAAAGAAGTACCCAAAGATAATTAGAAATAGATTGATTACCTTTCAATATGTCAACGATCGCCGACTATCTGCAGTTGTCGAAGGCCCCTTTAATGTCATATGACAACCGTAGACCTACCATCAGTAATCAGTGACCTGATTTTGTTTAGTTTAAGTACTGCACGATCAGAAGAAAATCCAGCACAGAAACCAAACTGGGATTCGGATGAAGTAAGTACCTGCTTGACACTTCGTTCAAAAGCAGTCTATGCACCACGTTTTCAAACACCTTCCCAATTGAGTTCAAGAGATATTGCACGATAATTATTAACAATATTTTTCCCTTTCCCCCAATCCGAATTCCTCTTATCTTTCCGTCCAGCCTTTACCTTCTCGGACCATTTGACAAGTTTCCTTCTCTTTGTCGTACCCTGATCACTGCCGAATGCCGTCTCTTCGTTTCGATCATACCTTTCTCCCTTCGTCACTTTTTCGTTTTTCCCTCATCTCTTTTGCGCGGTATCCTCTTCACCCAGAATATTCCTGCTTTCTGTGTAATGTCAATCATGTTTTCTTCGAATGTTCCTCACTTTCTTCAGAACGTTCTGTTTTCTATTCTCAGCTTTTGGATTTTCCTACTCTATACAGTGACTCTTATGTTCCCTCTTTTCCTTCTTTGTCAGTTGTTTCTAGCTTCTTTCATTCATTCTATCTCGCACCAGATTAAAATTTGATACGTTATGCTCTTTTTGAGCTATTACTTAGATTCCTTGGTTGATTGGACTGTTGCTCTTCGTTAGCATACCCAAAAAAATTTTAAAAATTTAAAAAAAACTATTAACAAAAGAGGGATATTTTCCTAGTTTAAAAAAAAAAAAAAAGCTTAATATCAGGAACATTCCAGCGCAGACGGAAGACCTGTAAAATTTGTGGTTCAGAAACTTAACCGGTTTATTGCTAACGTTATCCGAAGCAGATGCTTTCTTATTTTTCAGTCTTTTAATGGATATCGTGCAACATATCTGTGATGAAGGTATGTTAACTAATGCCTTATCAGCTTTACGATGTAAGAAATGATCTAGAAAAAGCCCACATTTCTCGGTATCTGAACAGAGCGATATTGATTAGACTTTATATCTGGAATAATTGATTCCGCTCCGTCTTTAACCGAGAACTTGTAAGGCTTACCCCGGGCAGTGGTTTTATTGACAAAGTTTTTCTGGTGTAAAAACATAAGATTTAATTTCCCCCATCAGTTTTTCTTCGCGCGTGTGCTTACGTTGTCTATCTCGTCCAGTTATACTCTTTTTCTTTTTCCATAAGGAGCTTTATTTTTTTTGCAGTTGAAACATTTTCCCGCCGACATAGCGAGCTGAGCGGTTTCTGCCATTGTGCCCATTGTGTTCAACGGTGAATTAACCATCGACCGTATGATCGTCTGATAAATAGATCACAGCGGTATTTTATTATCCCAGTCGAGAGTTGTTTTCGGCCTATGTCTTCCGTTAAAACTGAAAATATTTGCTATATTAAAAAATCTAGAATAATATATTCTAGAAAGTTAATTCTAACAAACTCTCTTGCCGCACTGCATAAACTATCGCACGCAACTGGCAAGAACATGTCAAATACTGAATGACTTATGAGAAGACGGTTAATTTATAGCAAGCAGGAAGTAATACTAAAGTGGATTGCATTGCACTGCGGAATTGAAGGGACAGTAGGCGGAACAATTATTGTCTAGAATTTAAATCGTGGTGAGATTTTTTACTGGTACGTAGAGAACATACTAAGACGAAGTGGAACGTCGAGTAAACCAATAAAGTGTAGTAATAAAAAGGAGAAAAATTACTCGAGAGTATGACCACCCAAGAGTGCCTCGGCTTAAGGGAGTTAACAACTTTGAGAGAGATTATATATATATAGTAGCGGTAACAAGACTGAGAATGAAACACACAAAAAAAAAAAAAAAAAACCGTTCACTTGCCTAAAAATTAACATTGTTAATGATAAAGCATACATTGTGAAATGGAGAATAGGCCCCATTTATTTGGCAGTGTATGGTAAAACAGCGTAGGGACAAACTTCGAACGGAAATCCTATCGGAGCTGCGTACTTTTGCAGCGACTGTAACACAGATAATGGCAGATGCAAATCTAGCTCAAGTAATATATAAATTTATAAAACTCACCGTGTAAAATAGAAACATAGAAATTAAAGAAAGTTTTATAAATTACTTTATAAAGTGTTAAGCGAAAGGAAAAACTGGCTAAATGGCGAAGGCTGAAGCAAAAATAAATTTAATTTACGGTCATGGTAGTGATATATTGCTTCGTTCTTCCTGCTATCGGCACACTTCGTTTTTGCAGTGCTAGCCATTGAGCTGTGTGATCCTTTCTGTCGGTTGACTCTTTATGCAGTTGTGGCCAAAATGTTGGACGAGATATTCTGTTCTTTCATTGTAAATGTACACAAATATTATCACAGTGATTATTTTAATGGATATTTTTGTGTGTCCGCTTTGATTAATTCTTAATAAATTAATCACTAATTCCATCTCTTCTTTAGCTCTAATTTTCCATTTTATTACTCTCGTAACCTCCTTACAAACACTGCTTTCTCTTCTGTACTACTCTCCTCCTGGCTCCTTCTGTCCTTTCTTGTAATTCCCTCTTCTATGTTAGGTTCTACCATTGTTTTTCCATTCTTGATTACCTTATTCATACAGTTTTATCGGTTGATTTTTCCTCAAGATGATAGCTAAACATTCGACGTGAATCAGCTTAAATGAAAGATACAACAAAGGAAAAAATTCACTTAAACTTACAATAGAAAAAATTGCATTTTCCGTATGTATCTCATTTTGCGGAAGTTTAAATCGCAGCGATAATAATCTGTCGGAGTTGCTGCTGGTTTTTAAGAAAAAAATTTTCGGTTCCTCCTCTTACAATGACGTTAAGGAGGCTCTCAAAACACTCCGGAAGACGCGAAAGAACTAGACACCAGGGTGCCTCCCTACAATCCCGCCATGATCACTTTACTGATATATATACTATATCATGAACCTTAGAGGTACATCCGGTCGCTGTCACATGTATCGGTCGAACTCAATTTAAATTGAATAATACTCTTAAAAAGTTACGAGAAAGCGATTTACTTCAATTACTTCCAACAAACGAAACATGTCCTCCGCTCTTGATTATTTTCAGAAGACGAACAAACCAAAAAACTTGAAATTTTAGAATGAAACGCTTTCGTTGAGATTTCTTTTTTTTTTTAATACATATTATTTTTATTCGTGCCGTCGTAAAACCGGGGATAATTCAAGCGGGTTTCAAAGATAATATACGTAGTTCATCGTAAGTAAACAGCGATGGTGGCCTCGACCAGCGAGATAACGCCGGTTCTACAGAAAAACATAACCAAAAAGTTGTGAGAATGCATATTCAAAGACGAGGGAAAATAGGGGCAGAATTTTACGAGGCGCGCGTATCCGCCAGTTCATAATGCAAATAACATGCACAGCGGCAACGGTTTTATGCGACCGCTTAGTAGAAGATCACATTTTTTCACCTCGTCTTATGCCATCGTTTATATTTCGCAAACAAAACGCGAGCTGAGAACAATTTCGGAAATTTGAAAGTCAATCCGACTCTAAACCTCAGTCTTGTTGGCCGAGGCCGAAAATACCAAAAAAAAAATAAGAAGGAAACTGGCGAAACAGCGGGCGTATAATATTTCCTCAGAAATTTCGTATTCGTTCATCATCCGCAGCATTACACTCCATAGACAGAGAGAAGCGGGCACATATCCTACTGCTAGGCGACGCTTCAGCGTCAAAATCTGAAACTCGCTTATCAACTCAGCCTGTTCAAAAATAATTCGCCGAAACAATTTATACAAACTTGCAATAAAGAACGTAACTTACTAAATTTTTTCGCGTACCAAGCAACCGCGTTTACGTCTTTAGCCGTTCCAATGCAAACACGTTCACCTTTGCCAGCTATCTTCCCAATACCCCGAAGCCGATAAGGCCACTCGATCGCGCTTGAACATTCTTTCAAAACTTTCAACCCTCCCTTTCTCCTTTACAGGGGGAAATGGAACAGTTTTACGAGATCGCGGGGTAAGAATTTCCTATTTCGAAAATTCTGCTACGTAATTTCCCGTTAGGTTTTCCGGCCGGTATAACAATTTTCTTTTGCCTAATGCGATATTCCGAAATTTTACACTGAATTTCGCGGTGTTGCCTTTGCGATTGCTGTGTTACCACGCAACACGTGAAATTGTTTTACATTGCACAAAGATAAGTAACGGCGCGAGTTCGTTTAATTTCTCTGCTTGTTTCTTTCAATACACGCGCATACTATGTGAAAAGCTACTAAGAATAATTCAATATTCTAAGATGATTATTTACAATAAAAACAAATTCGGAAACGTGGGGATTTCCAACTTGTATTAATAAACGGAATTTTAAGGACAACGACAATTAATTTTACACGAGACAGATGTAAAAACGCGAGGAATTTATCTAACATTAATTTTTATCTCTTGTTCCACAACGAACACTTTATAAATAACTATTATATATGTATATTCAGTCTTATATTAAATATAAATCGTAATAAACGCGAAAACATATATGTATAAAAACGTATAAAAACTGCTTATTACCGACTAGTTTCGAACAGCTTGTCCCACCTACGCCATGATTACGGACCAATCTGTCCGAAACTAGTCGGAAATTTTAATAATAAATTCGGGGAACCGAAAACATTCCTGCGGATAAGTATATACGCCATAGTACCTATTTGTTCTATTGTCGTAATTATATGTATTTCAACATTTTATAATTCAAGCAAACATGTTCAAAGCCGTCCCCGTCTTTATTCAAAAAAGGATTTTTTTGTCCGATAGGCTGCCATTAACTAGCGCTTATATTTGACTTAAACTGATATAAACCGCACATTTAATTTCCGGCGTAAACCACGCTCAAATTATTCGCAGCTACCATGTCCGGATAGCATTAATTTATTCATCATCAGAGCAAAAATTAAAAAAACACAACTAAGCGTACATGGGAACAACTCGAACTACACATGAGCCTAAAAAGAGCTAATTATTCCCGAACTCTCGATTAATTGTTCAATCAAAGCTTCATTTTTATAGGGTTAATTCGGAACTCCCAATTCGAATTGATTTCTTAAGCGTTTTTTCTATTAAAATTTATACATTTTCAAATTCCGATTGTGCTTTCCTTCACTAAAAGGTTTTTCCCGTTTTTGATTTAGGCCAGTTTTAGTATCATCGCTAAATTTAATTTCGAGTTTATTCCTCCCTCTTTATGTTCGACAGAAATTTCATTATGTAACAAGGTTAGTCAAGCATGATGTTTCATGCGTTGAGGATTCCATCTGTTAAGTTAACCCGTAAGAAGTCGCGCCATGTTTTATAACGCAGGAAATCGCGCCGGTCTTTTTGACCGGATTCTATAAAAACGTTTTTAAAAACTACTTTTTTATGTTTTTGAAAAAAATATTTCGTGTTCATTAGTTCTTTTATTCCATTTTTATTCCTCTTTATATTGTTTTGATATTTTGTTTTATTATTTTATCATGAATAAACAGGATTTTAATTCAAACAAATATATATGAGTTTGTAACATTTTATAAAAAACAGCTTAATTTTCAACATATACAAAAAAAAATTCTAGAAAGAAGTATAGATAATAATAGAATACGGTACATGTAATATCAAATTGTCAACACTCAGTACTAGACTTTTCTTTCGTTTTCATTTGCGCATTTAAAACATGCTGGAACTAGTGTGCTTTTCTGACATACAAACGCTTGCAGCTGTTACACTGCCTTTTAGTTTTTTTCTATTTTTGCGCCAGTCACAAAAATGACATCCACCAGGAACATTTCGTTGATTTTTTTTAAATTGTTTTCTTCAACATTAATATTTAGTTGTTCTTTATTCTACCTTTAGGTGTAAAATACTACGAATCCGAACTTTGTGTTCCTTGAATAACTTTTCCTTGAGACACTAAGTATATGTATTTTTAAATTCATCTACACTATCGTAAGTTACAAAATGTAAGCGTATCTGGTTTATTAGCTGCATCTGATTCTTCGGCAATTTTCATGGAGTAATGATAACAAGAGAACCATTCTATATTTTTTAGGAACATAACACAGAATCAAACTGAAATAAATCGAAACGATATCGGTCGCGCAGGTCAAATAGACCGTGTTTGTAAACTGATACTCTATCCTGGTTAAGTACAATAGTTTTTATCCTAGTTAAAATTAATTAGTCCTCATGCTTATCTATTATTCTAGGAATAGCTGAGTTATTTTCGTTGAGGTAACAGCAGAGTGAAAATAACAAATAAAATTTATAAAACCCGGTCTTTTAAACCGGGCGCGACCTCTTACCGGTTAAAGACAGCCATAATTTTGCGCAATACTAAATTCGAAACAAAGATATTAAATTTTAAATTTGTACTATCGAATATATTTTTCATGCCGCATTCCCGCGAACGTGTAAATTTTTTAAAACCCTCCAAATTTGAATATTTTATAACATTATAATAAAACAAATATTATACCCGACACGGTGTAATATGACTGACTTCTTTTAACAAGAAAATTAAAGATATATGCGTGTACAAAAAACGAATGCGATCACTATGTAAAGGAAACTTCAAATCACCAAATGAACTTGTTAATATTGAAAAAGATAAAATAACGAACATGTATTGGAACAAAATTCAGTTCATATATGTTAACAGTTTAAATGGTGGAGAGCTTTTATAACATTTTAAATATACGTATTAAATAGAAAGAGAAAAAAAAAAGGCTTTTGATTTCGACAATGGTATTTCAATATTGATGAATATTGCAATTCATCTGCAACTGACCATTAAAATTTAGTCTAGACCATATATGAATTCAAGTAACATTAACTTATGTATGTGTGGAGATTTTCATACGTATGTACATATATGGATGTGTAATGTATATATATATATATATATATGCGTATAAATACAGGTATACATATGTGAGTGTGTTCGTATGCGTGTGCATATATAACACTATATAAATTTATAAATGTACTTATAAGTATGTGTATATGTGTGTGAAGATGTGTATGCGAGTATATGTAGATGCGAGCATTATGGCCAAATATATGTAAGTTACATGTACGTATAAGGATATATTCGTCCGATATGTAATTTATACACATTACGCACATGTGACTATATTATCCTAACAAATTACATTTGTATTAAAAAAAAAAACAAACTTAAAACAAAACAGAAATTGACTGATTAGCAGTATTAATCATCTTCATCTGTTTCTTACTAACGGAATACGATGCAAAAGTCTTATTTATATTTCACAACGAAGTCGTTATTTCAAAGTAATATCCAGCGATGGTGCAAAGCAGGTGTATGTTTTATTTAGAGCGAGTTATCTCAACAGTTTTCCTTTCTTGTTTATTTATGTCTGTGCTTGTCTTCTAATATTTATCTATCCCCTTAAATTTTTTTAGATATACCTCTAATCATCGTCTTCCTAAAACGACATATATCGTATTTGTTTATTTAAGAAGAAAAAAAAAAAAAAAAACTCTCGCAATAATATGCATTATTTCTATTTATAATAATCTTATTTCGAATTGCTGGGCTACGGTCTTATTTAAATTTTCACTTTTAAAAAAAAAAACATAATAATAATTACTGACGGGGACTATTCTTACGAACAGGTGCTTTGTACTTTTATACATCAACGAAAGTTCATTTATAAATAATTAAGACAAACTTTTAAACACGAACTATGAAATACAGGTTAGTTCTTATTAAATAGTGTGACCTCTTTCCATCGCGATTTTACACACTCGGGGGGGGGGAGATTTTCCCGAAAAATCTTGGGCTTTCGGCTTCGCGAGGTTCTAATTTCGAAGCTGGAAACCCCGACACTCCAAACTAGAGAAATATACATGGGAATGCCGTGTTTTTATCTTGTTCAAAATTTTTATCGACACAACTCGCGCCGCAAAGGGGGAAAGACACGTCGTTTTTCGCGCTTTTTTAAATTTCTTGCCAACTTCGAAAGTTTCGTTAAGGAAATGAAATACGTTTTCATTTCCAACAAATAGCGATCTTTTCATCGGTATATCACACGATCGGGTAAAAAAGTTTCCAAAATTTCGACTTTTCGGCGGCACTCTGAGAGTGTAAATATAAAGTTCTAAGCTCGGCTATAATTTTCCTATAAAGCGTTCTTTTATTATGCGCATGTTTCAGATACATTTTGGCTTTCTCAACTTTTCACTCAGCCTAATTAAATAATTCTTTATCGATGATTTCTTTATTTTATGAAAGAACTTCTACGTTTTGAATTGCCATGGGTTATGAATTTTAAGTGGTTTTTGATGTTGTCTTAAATTCCATACTATATAATCTCGAAGGTTTTTGCGATTTTTGTCGCCCGAAGTAATCGATTATCTTAAAGTTATAGAGATTTTCTTAAACAAAAAGTCAATCGTGATTTATACGTTTCAATTTTGAAGTTTACAGCGCAAATCATTCCCGAATTATTAAATTTTATTTGATATTTTTTGTCGAGTCTGAACCGACTTTTAGGATTCCGTGCACATGTAATTTTCTTTTATTCATTCATCCACCCAAGTCTACCTGCCCTCTCGGTACTAAACAATTTATACAGGAAACAGACGGCTGAGCTAAGAGAATTAGAAATGTAACATCGGGGGAAATACGATTATTAAAAAAAAAATTAGTTCGGCAGGGTACTTTTTAATCTTTATTCCGAAACATTTTCATGAAGCACTTGACAAATACGATGGGAAAATCAAGGTGAACGGAATTACAATTAACAATATACGGTACGCGGATGATTGCCTGGGAGAGCTGCAAAGAATTGTAAATAAACTCGCGGACCATAATAAAGTTTTTGGCCTCACAATTAAACAAAACCGAGAGGTTTTCACAAAAAACCCGGCTCAATGCCATATAAGAGTACATGGAAAGGAGCTAGTACACTTCTTGTGTGTGAAATACCTTGGTACCTCATTTTCGATGACAAACTACGTGGAAAGAAATTCGTTCGCGAATAGAAAAATCGAGAGCAGTGCTCATGAGAATGAAGATCGTTCTTACAACAGGAGAATTAGCCATTGAATTGCGCGCGAGAATTTTATGGCGGTGGGTGCTGGATGTTGGACGCTGCCTCGGAGGAATATATTGAGGCCTTCGAATCATACGACGCGCGCTGAAAATCTCCTGGACGAAAAAGGTTACGAACGAGGGGGAAGGTTCTAAGAAGAATGAAGAAAAAACTGGAGCTACTAAATTTTCTAAAAGAAAGAAAATTTAAATACCTAGATTGCCAGAATAGGAGATTCTGCGCATTAGTCCGAAGAGAAAGCGGCCGTCCTCAAAATTCGTGGAAAAAGGACTTTTGCAGATGGTTTGACTGCTCGCCTATTGCCGTTTTTCGGGCCGTCGTGCCAAGAGATGACATAGCCGTGTTGATCGGCAACCTTCATAATGGGGAGGGCGGATGAAGAAGAAGAATCTAGCAGTATTTGCTATTCGAACGAATAATTCTAAAATTTTCATTTCGCTTAGCTGACTGTTGATTACATTGATTCACTTCTGTTTAGATCAAAAAGTTCTCTAAAAAAATAATACATAAAAAAAAAACAAAAAAAAAAGGATATTGCGGTCGGGGGACCCCCGTCAGAAACAAAGTTTTTTTTTCAACTTTAAACGTGATTTTTTTTTCTCTTTCGATACTCTTTTTGACACTAAGCATATGATTTCATTATTATCTCTCTCTGTAATGTATATAAATAGTAAATAATAAACAGTGAACACTCGAATCACATGTATATTAAATGTATGTAAATACTTGTATTAAGATTTCTGTTTCTCGACTTTCCGTTACAAAATTTTCATAATGACACAATATACATAAATCCCCCGTATGAATTAATTAAAACAAAAACAATAAATAAATCATCAGATTCTCGTTCAAGTGACGTCGCACAAAAACGAACCGCGCCAATTTTCAAATTCAATAAAATGTACACGTGTTTAGAATTGAGCCTATACAGTTGACCGCGCACAATGCTTGCTGCTCGAATCCCGATACGCGTTCGCACGCGCGCACGCGCACATAAACCCGTATATATAAAAGAAAGAGGCAGAGTGAAAGGGAAAGAGAGTGAAGGTCGCCTGGAGGACGACGCATAACGCACTTTTTCGTTAGTTCTCCATTTCTGCCAGTTTACTCCTTACCGACAAGCCGCGTGAAAGAACTTTGTTCCAAAAAAAAAAAAAAAAAAAAAAGAGGCGAAATCATAATCAAAAGTATTTGAATCTTGATTAAACTGGTCGAAAAGTTGGTAGACATGTTTCGTAATTAAATATTTTCGTTTCTAATTTTTATGTAAGTGCTCTTAAATTCCAAGATTTTTCGCAGCACTCGGCAACACGTAAAGTCAACAAAGTCGAAATTATTTTTAATGATCTTATCTCTGCCGATTCGAATGTGGCCTGCTTAAACATTCAATGTGTCGGCCCGCCACTGTAGCTGATCTACACAGCATGCAATGATCTGGAAAATGATGATAGACGGCGGCAATGCGCGAATTATCTTCTGTGCGTCTCAGAGAACGTTTGCGGTCCAGTTCGAATGTAATTTCATCGTTAGCCCAGCAAACCGACCGATTAGGCGTTTGCCGAACCATACGAATTTCATTCGTTTGATCTCAGTGCCCGATTGGTTTCTTTTCAGTTCTCCTTGCAATGTCATATTAAATCGTTTTTTTTTCTATTTCAGTTTTTTATAAACCGCATGAAAAGTTCTTGAAATTAATAACGTTTAACAGTAATTTCCTTCGCTTCTGCGTTAATTTTTGCTGGCGGTTAAACACGATATGACGGTAAAATTTTCGACAATTATCTTCTCGAATTTGTGAAAACCGTTTCTGCTCAAGAATTAAACATTTGCGGTCTTGAATAGGCTAAACGACGGCAAGGCTACGGTCAAAATAATAGTATATCTTACACATTCACGGCAGAATGTAAGACACATTTCTATATTCCGCTTAACCCTTACCTCCGCGCCTTTTTGTAAATTCAACTCGCTTCACTCGAAACCAGTTCTTTTTTACTATCTAATCACTGTCCAATCGTTCGCTTCTACTTACGATCATACTCTGTCGGTGTTTATATCGTTTACACCACAGCAGCTGATGCTTTTTTTTATTATTTTTTTGTCGAGGCACGTTGAGACGGATCCTTCTCCGCCTAGAAGCGTTTAGAAAAGTCTTCTTTATAAAACTTTCATTAGGTTCAGACTTAATTATGGTGCACTTTTTTTATGGATCGACCTCAAAATCACTCTTGAGAAGAGTAGATGTTTTGCAGAATCTCGGACTGATAGCTGGAAATATTAAGTCGTCTCCTTCTATAAGTCTCCAAATGGAGACTAAGATCCCTCCCCTTCATATGAGAAGATCACTTATGGCAGACAGATTTTTAAATTGTAAATATTGCAATTATCAACTTCCGTCAATATTAGATAAGATAAGTATAATATCCAATGAATGGAGGTTTGTTCAACAGCAAAATCCGTTTTTAGTCAAAAGAGCCAATATCTACATTCAATATTGTGCAGCTCTTATTCCTACGCTGCCATCTGGTTGTTTTAGTCTACCGTATTGTATTAATCTATGCAGCATTGATGTAAATATAAATCTTTTCAACAACTTAAATAGTGATCCTCTTCCAAATCGGGGCAATCAACTCCTATTTTTTACAAACAACAGAATCTCAATATCCTTCCTTTTCAAAAATATTCACGGGCAGCGTTAAGTTCCCCGGGGGTGCTAACAGTGGAGTGGATGCTGCATTTATTGCGGATAATAACTTAATATTTAAATTTAAACTCTCTCTCCTAAGGTGTCTATTTTTACAGTCGCGCTGTTTGCTATTGATAAAGCTTGTAACTTTATACTAAAGTCATTGGATGTTGAGAGAAAAACCTTAATATGCTTAGACAGTCTTAGCAGCCTCTTGGTGCTCGGTTATAGTGGTTTTAATTATCGCTGTCACCCATTGATCTACGATATTAAGTTTAAATACGCACAAATTATAGATAACGGAGGTACTGTAAAATTCTGTTGGGTTCCTAGTCACCGCGGAATCATTTTCAATGGTGTAGTAGCTGATCAAGTGGCCATATTGCGATCAATGTTAATTTGTATTTTCTTTTTCTTTCCGTTTCCTTAAATTTTATCTCAGCATTGTGGGCACTGCTCTATAATTTCGGCCATATTGCAGCATAAAGTTTCCTCCTTTATACTTACTATCTAGTAGTATAAACAGTGTTTAAACAGTTGGACAAAAGCAAGAAAATGTTTTCTTACTTTTTTACTTTGTTTCGTTTTCGTGCATTCAGTCTGATTTGAACGTTAGCCTGCTGGCCAAATAAACTATATTATATTGTTCAGGCAAAAAAAAAAAAAAAAAAGAAAAAAAAAAGCGATTAGAAGAGGAAAAGTCAGTTAAATACTGATCTGGCCACTAAATTAAAAGGAAGAAAGCTGGGATAATGGATGGGGAAGGAAGGAATAAAATGTTGAGGAACAATTAGGATTACGAAGTAAAAGAGACAACAAATTAGAATACAGAAGAGCACGATTCAAAGAAAACACTGTTAGGATTACAGATGGCTTCGTAATTAGGATGAAGATGGTGGAAGGATTTTAAAAATGAGAAGCAAGTTACAAAGTACGATTAAGACGTAAACATAATAACGCCCGGCGTGTTTTGAAGTGAACATAGCGCGCCTAGTTATTTGTGGAGTGACAATTTAATGACTTTCGATTTTTGCTTTTTCTATTTACGAAATCGAAATTATTAGAACAGAAAAAGATAAAAATTTTGCGCGCTACATGATGATGGTGAAAAACGCGATTACTAGGTTAAATCAAATAGAAGAAGATGCTCTCATACAGGTGAAGATACAAAATTAAGACTAATGAAGAGATGACAAAGAACGGTAAAATGTTCGTTCGGAATATAATGTACGTTTTGTCATCAAAATCGGTGCTAGAAATTTGGCTTACATACCACCAGCAATAAATACAAACAATCACAAAATCCATGAATTATGTTGCATCGTCCTAATTTGTTCCACAATCGTCCTCTGTATTCCATTATCATTTCCACTATTAATTGCCGTTGTGAAAGATCATCTATATACTACTCTTCGGCACATTTCCAGACATCTAAACTTCCATTTTTTATTCAATTATTTTGGTTTTCAAAAATAGAAACCATATATATATATATATATATATATATATATCAAATATTATAGATTACTTTTAGCGTCTTTTTTTTTTATTATTATTTTATTTTGGGTAGTAAATAATCGCAGAGAATTAGATTTTTTACGAATCGTTTTCTTGTACATATTTTTGTAGTAGACACTTTAAATGATCATGGCGAAAACAGCAGGAAATAGAAGTTCGCAGAAAAATTACCTCTTCCATAGGTATAAATTTGAACTATTTCGAAATAATGAAATATTTCATTTTTCTAAATCTCAACGGAACAATCGATTTTTTCCTCTAAATTTTACGCCTCCGCGTCTGAAAATCTCTATATCGCTTTCCACTATTTTAACAAATATTACATTATATGTTTTACTTCTAGATGCTTCGATGAGATGTTCATCTTCTATATAGGAACAGCAGTCTAGATTGCCTGGGATAGTAGATACGGCAGAATTCGCGTGAAACAATGTCAAATGTTCTTAAATCTTTGTCTATAAATTAGAAGCGGTCGATTTACTTGCTTTTGACCATAACCTCCGTCCGTGCTATGAATCTTTTTTTTTTTGGCACAAGCCAAATTTTCATGTCAAATATCTCCGATATTAGGAAAGGGCGAGGCTTGGTTTTCTTCTCTAAAAAGCTAGATAGGGGAGAACTCGAAGTAGGCGCCAGAATTAATCAATTTGTGTATAAACAGCAAAGAGTGAAAGTCAAAAACGTGTACTATAAATGATCCAGAGTACAGAGAGGGAGGGTATTTCGTGAAGGTAAGTGAATTTAAATTTATGCTTTTTTTTCGATTTTTAAAATTATTTTTAACTTGTTGAAATGATTTTTATCGCATCTACATTATATATATGTATATATACCCATCGCAAGGGATCGCAATTATTGGCGCAGTCTGATCAACCGGGTGACAGATCATAGTCACGATACCCCTACATGGGGTGAGACGATTCGATAATAATAATAATAATAATAATAATAATAATAATAATAATATATATATATATATGGCAGCGTGGTAGCCTAGTGGTTAAGGTGCTTGGCTACCAAGTCGGAGGTCACGGGTTCGAGACTTGTCTCGTCCCGGATCCAAGTCGCTTCAGGTTTACCCAGCCTGAAATAACTGGGTATCAGAGAAATCTGGGAAAGCAAAGGCAGATCCCAAGTAGATAGGAACTGGCCCCGGTATTCTCATCAGATCCATTAGGCTTAGTACATTGTGAACCTTAACTTCACAATCCCAACGCCCTGTCAAGGGTACGGGACCTACTTTTAAAATTCTTCTCCCGGTGGTTGGAATTGCTCAAATAGCATTAAATCCCCGCTTTGAAGAAAACCGTTCATACGATTGTTTATGATTAAACGTGGAACATGATTCGATTTCGAACGGGTAGACTACCCCAGTAGCGAGAACTGGGGGGTCAAAAAAAAAATGAATAAAATAGTGACAATAATCTTTCCTAGATATTCGAACATCATATGTTTCCTGAGGAAATTAATTATCCGCAAAAACGCTAAAATCATAATCATTTTGTCGTTGCTTTGAAAATCATTTCACTTCAACTTTGATATACTTAGCAAAGATAATTTAATTTCAGAAGATAATTTCGCGATTCATTTGATATTTTGACGGCGGCTTTCAACGATTAAATAAGCGAAAACAAAAAAAAAAAAAAAAAAAAAAGAGAGAGAGAGAGAGAAAACAAATTTGCAAAGCGTTTACCACTTAAACTGGCAATACGTAACTTAATTCGGTCGGAAATATCGGAGCGGAGTATTATCCAATTTTTTTTTATTTTTTATTTTTTATTTTTTTGGCACATCTCGGTATGCAAATAATACCGGGAAGGACTTTTCGAATTTAATAGAAAATTTATCAGAAAGTTTCCGGAACGTGCAGCTATTTAAAATTATTGGCCGATTTTATTATTTTCATTTGATTCGATTTTGCTTCTACCGTTGCTGCCGGTGTGTTTGTGTGGCAATACGGTGGAAAAAATACGATAAGGAGAAATGAGTGTCGAATAGGATGAAATAAAACGAAAAAATAACAAATTGCCCACCAAAATAAAGAAAAAATGAAAAGAAGCTCTTTAGTGTTGTGAAAAGGCCTAATCTAAGCGTTCATTTTGGAAATTACGGGCGGCCGCGGCCGGATGACGAAGAAAGTGTTTGTATGAATTGCTGCAATTTTCCGCTAGTTTAGCATTCAAAAGCTCACACGCCGAGCCCGAAAATTCTATTAACATTTATTTCATCTTCTTCCACCTTGAATAAGTTTTATCTCTTTTGCACAATTTTCAGTTTAAATTCCACTAAATTACGTTATTTCGAGACACGCGCTAATCTCTTTAATCGCCTTCAAAAAAGCTGCATCAGCTTCTGTGATAAAAAAAAAACAAAAAAAACAACATAAACATCGCCCCTCCTGTTAATTCCCAGAGACTCTAGTTGATGGTGTAAAATTAAATCTATTCTGTAAAAGAGAGTTTTTTTTTTAAAAAATGTAAAATAACAAAAAAAAAAAAAAAAGGAAAGAAAGAAATAACGTAGAAGAAAATTTTTTAAAAAAATGTACAGAAATACAAAAGATTTTTTTTTTTTTTGAGACAACTTTTTTTCTTTTTCTTATTTTTATTTTTCTCCTTCAATGGATAAAAACGAGTTTATTTTTGATTTATCCAACGGGATTATTTTTTCAAACCAAGTTGCAGAAATTCCATTAAGAAAATCCTGAATCCTCCTTCCAACACACGAATTAAAAGTCGATAAATATCCTGCGGCGTCTAAAATGGCACAGACTTTGATCGAATGGCGAGAACACATAATTTTCGAGAAATTTAGTCGAGCCAGCTATCGAAGCGTTAGATTAGACACGGTAAAATTTCGTTCCAGTAGGACCCATGATTCGAATCCCGCTTTTGTAAATTACGAATATGGACAAATTCTTCTTATGCCGCTAGGTTAGGTGAAAACCCAAAATTAAAAAAAAAAAATCAATCCGAAGAAGTGAGATTTAAGAACAAAAACAGTTTTAATCACTTTTGACCAGATACGAGATCATACAAAAGCGATAAATAATTAAAGTGGGTAGGGGATTACCGTGGTAGATATGAAATGGGTGTATTTTTGAGCAACACGAAGTTATTTCTAAGCGACAGATTTACCACACAATAAATTTTCATTAGGAAAAGGTGCCCGGAAACCGGCCAACGGAACTTTAAACGAGAGGGAAAATTAAAATGAAACCGCTAAAACCTACATAGTGCCCAGAACGATAGGACTATTAAAATATAATATATATATACATATATACAATCGCTAATAATCACGTGGAATAGCCATCAGGTGTAACATCATACGCGCAGGAGTTGGAGTATAGCCGAAAGATACTTGAGACATAACGGTAAAGTACACCATCAGTTCCAAGCGTGGTCTTGCGCACACCGGCATTGCGAATAAAATTGCAATGAACACAACCTATATATGTCTGTAGAATGTACAAATAGCTCGTCCTAATGCTCGGAGTCAAGTGGTGTACCACTTGGTGGTACAGAAATGCAATAAATTACAAAATGAATAAAGTTTAGTTTGGGAGCACCTCATTTTGCAACGAAATCTTCGGAAAAGAATATGTCTGAGCAAAGTCTACAATATAAATGTATACCGAAGGCATTCAAAAAGTATTACATTTACGGAATAATAAAAGATAAGCTAAAGCATCTTCAGTTATAAATTTAATTAATTAATTAATAATTCTCACACATTTGACACCCGTGTAAAAATTGATGGATAAACTTGAATAGTTTAACCCGTAAATAGCTAAATTTGCAGCCCCATCGGTGTATAAATGCTACACACAGTATATTTTCCGCACGAATGCTCTACTAAAGAAATTCGGTTAAACACAATTGCGATATTTTACGCAATTACCGTCATTTTGTTAATATTTAATTTGAATTTGCGACTATCATTATGATTATTACTATTACTATTATTATTATTATTATTATTATCCGATACAGTTGTTTGTTTCTGCGTTCCTTTTCAATTTGTGAGAAATTCCTGGAAAATTGTTTTGTAAGTATTTGAATTTATAAATAACTATTTTAAAAATATGTCTGATTGTGTTAAATGTCTATTCGCATTATTGCCGAATCAAGATAATCCTATTTGTTCAATCTGTGGTCCATTACATCTGGAATGTGCAAATCTTGCATTCAAAACTTGGAAAAACAAATCAAAAATTTTAAGATCGAAATGGATATGTGGAAATTGTAGAAATGAAAATGACGTTAATGATACACAATTAGAAAACTCATCAACTGATCAAATTCTTATAAGCATAAAAAAAGAGTTGCAGGAACTAAATGAAAAATTTTACAATTCGGAACAATCTGGCAAATTAAACGAGACCGGGATAAATAATATCCTCGGTCTCATAAAAAATTTAACCGATGAAAACAATAAACTAAAGGAAATGAACTCAAGTTTATGCTCAAAGATTGACAACCTAGAACAACATACTCGTAAGAATAATGTAATCATAAGTAACATTCCAACAAGAAAAAATGAAGATCTAAACAGTATAGTGGTTAAATTAGGAGCTATGTCCGATGTAAATATAGATGAGAAGGATATCGACATATGTCATCGTTTGCCGGTATTAAATAAACAAAAAACTCCAAATATTATAGTACGTTTTGTAAGGCGGACCACTAAATTTGCGTTTATAAAAAATTGCCGTTCAAAAGGAATATCTCTGAGCGACATCGATTTCCCCTCGGCAACACCAGCAAAAATCTATTTTTCCGAGCATCTAACAAAAAAGAACGCAGATTTATTTTCTGCCGCAAGAAAACTGCGCGATCACGGGTTCAAATTTATCTGGACTCGTGATGGCAAAGTGTTTGCGCGTAAAGATGAACATTCGGAAATAATTAAAATTAATTCTCTAGAAAAATTAGCGAGAATTAGTGGTGCGCCTGTAAATGAATGACTGATATATACATATCTCGGTAAGCATAATTCTATCTTATTTTATTCATTTAAGTTAATATTTATAGTTCAATGCGATGGTAATATACTTCAAAACAATATTTTTTTTTTTTTTTGTTTTTTGGGCGCGCCAGCGGCATTGACCCAACAACAACAGAAATTAAGGAAGGGGTTAAATAAAGAGACGATTATAAATAGAGCTTAGGAAAGATTGGAATACAGGGATTATATCTGGAGATGGAAAGGAAAGGACAAAGGAAGAATTATACGGAGCAGGAAGACCCGGTGCCAAGATTTTCGAGTACAAAACAAAGCGCTCGGAATCAAGGGCAGGGCATTCAAAGAAGATGTGGTTTGCATCACATATGAGAGGAGAGATGGAATTATGAAGGGGACAATCGGGAGAAGGGGACAGGGAAAAACGAAAACGTGAAGAGGGTAGAAGTGAGTGATTAATACGCAGTCTGATTAAGGAAATGATCGCGGAGCGTTGATAAGAATAGGATTGAAACCACGGCTGGGAAGAGGGAACCGGTTGAATTTGAAGATAATGAGAGGCGGGATTAGAAAATAGAGAAGGATAGATGTCCGACCATAGTCGGGAATGATTAGCTGAGGAAAGAAGGAGAATGTCCGAGGTAGGATAATTACAGAGTAAAGAACACTTGCGGGCGGCCGAACGGGCTGAAAAATCCACTAACTCGTTGCCCTCGATGCCAGAGTGACTAGGAACCCACAAAAGGTCAATAGTAATGGAACGGGATGAGAGTAGATTGGATATAAGAAAACGAATTAAAAGAATGATAGAATTGGAGGAGTGAGAAGGAGGAGAAGAGATGGCTTGAAGAACACTTTTGGAATCGGAGACAATCAGACATTTACTGATCTCTCTTATGGAAGGAATGAACGAGACTGCGCGTAAAATGGAGATAGACTCCGCTGTGAAAATAGAACAGAAGGAAGGGAGCTTGAAGGACTCAGAGTGATTAAGTGAGAGGGAGGTAAACGCGCCGCCCACCCCATTTTCGTTTTTAGAACCGTCAGTGAAGAATGTTAGATGAGAAGGGAAAGATGTGTCCAGCATGTGGAGGAATTCGGCTTGGGTTGAAGAATGTGCGGTGGAGCTGGTTTGGAGAGGGAGAGAGAAGAGATTAATAGTCTGTCAAATGTTGGAAAAGTCATGGGAAAAGTAAGGAAGCTTGGAATAAGAAAAGACATAAGGCGGAAAATTGGAGACTCGAGCTGCTACAAGAGAAATGATTGGGATTTTGTGAGGAACAAAACGCCATTGGTTTTTAATACTAAGATAGGAAGAGATAAGATTAGATGAGGACACAGAAAGCCGTTTAATTAGAAAATTATAACCAAGCTGCGATCTGCGGATAAACAGTGGTTGCATAGCAGATTCAGAGAAGACAATATTAAAGTAACACCTCGAAACTTAAACTTAACGTTACCTTGGTTAATAAATAGGATATTTATAAACAATTTTTCATTAATAATTATATTGCTAACTGTACTCAATTTAAATAACTTTGGTCATAAACGGAATATCATTTATACAACGTTTCTTAAAAGGTTTAAAGTATCGTTTATTACAACTGTAACATTAACATATTTTTTAATGCTATTAGCATATTTAAAAACTAAAACCGTTTTTGCAGGTAAATTTAAATTTATCTCTACGTTTGTGACAATATATAAATTTAAAGTAAATTTAAATCTATACGAAGGTGACTCATGTTGTAATCTTTCACATAACGAATTTAAATTGTTTTATATAAGTTACAATATCACTTTAAAGTTAAATATCGTTCAAATTAAACAAAATTTCAAAATCTTAACTCAACACAATATAAAACTATGTAGCTACATTCAAAGTTTATTTACAGTTTTAATATTATATAAAATTAACGTAAATCTGAATCTAAACAAAAATGATTCTTGTCATTATTATAATGCAAGTAACTTAAGTATAATCCAGTGTAATAGATTTATCGTTTACATTATATTACGAAAAATACCTAAGCTTCTATTTTTGTTAGTATTATCTTTAAGTTTTAAAATGCAAGTTAGCTTTGTTATAAACCGCTCTTTCCTATTTTCGAAAATATGCATTTTTAGCGTAAATTTAAACATACATAGGTTAATTTTGGTCACAACTATGTATTTCTATAAGTATATACTATTGCTATGTAGAAATTACGCTCTTTTCTTAAAGCTTAATAGTTACAAAAATAGTGTAAACCGTAAAACTTTAATTCAGAAGCCATGATTCCGCTACTTTCATTACTACAGACATGCAAAGGTGAAAAACTATATGATTTAAATTAGAAGTTCAAAATTGTTTCGAACAGTATTGTCTAAAAGTAAAATTTTTCATTACATACTTAAATTTAGAACAACAAAGTAAACTATGGATTTGTCAAAACTTAAAATATTAACTCTAAATGTAGTAAGTTTACGAAAACACTATGACGATTACCTTTTGTATCTGAAAAATTGTACTATTAAATTTAACATTATGATATTAACGGAAACATAGCTGTATCCTGATGAAACCATTAGGTATAACATAGCAGGTTACACATTATACACACAATGTAGAGATTATAAACGTTCAGGAGGGATTGCTATATATATTTCCAATAATATTCCTCACTCTATCATAGATATAAGCATCTCTACGGGAAATGCTATTCTTATGCAAATTGCATATACAAAAAATCAATGGCTATCCTTATTGGATGTTTACCGTTTTTGTGATTCTTATGTTCCAATCTTCTTAGAGGAAGTAAATCAGATTATAAATAAGTGTGAGGCTATTTCCATTATTACAGGGGATATAAATCTAGATTTACTGAAGCCAAACAAATGTACTAAATACCTCAACTTGCTATATTCATACGGTTTCTCAAGTCTAATTTCTACACCAACTTTTATGAGAAAGGCAGATGGCTATAAGTCATGCTTAGATCACTTTTTTGTGCGGGGATTGGAAAATAAAAAGATACAAATGACCGTTTCTTGCAAAACGTCAGAGATATCCTTTAGCGATCATTTCATTATACATACACTCTTCCATTGCAATGCAAACTAATCTTTGTCAACTAGATAAAAAAATAAAGCATTGTTTTAATAAACAACTATTCCAGTCTTTATTGCAAAATTTAAATTTAACATATCTATATACAAGTCCAGCAAGTGTTGATGAAAAATTTAGTTGGCTAATAGATCAAATTAGTACTATTTTAAACAAATGTAAATATACTAGATCGTATTCTAATAAATATAGGGAAAATACCCCTTGGATCACAGGACGCGTCTTGGAACTAGTTCGTAATAAAGAAATAGTTTATAAATTGAGCAAAGCTTACCCAGAAAATAAATACTTAAAAGATAAATTTAAGAATGCTTCCAGAGCAGTTCAAAAGTCTGTTAGGTCCTGTAAATTAAGATATTACTCAAATCTTCTCGATAAGTGTTACAATAACCAAAAAAACTACTGGGCCGTTATAAAAGAAATAATGGGGAAAGAAGATAGATCCTTTAAACAGATTGAAATAGACAATGTAAAGATAAAAGTTGAAGGAAACGAAAACTTGGTGGCAGAACATTTTAATAAATATTTCGATGAGGCCTCCACTTTTGGTTTTGCATTCCCAGGAGCGAGTGTACATAGTTTGATGTTTGAGAACACCAAATCAAGCAGGGATTCTTTTGCATTTTTTGATTTCACAATGGACGATATCAAAAAAGCTATATTGTCACTACCAAATAAACCTTCCTTTGGCACAGATAAGATATCAATACAATTAATTCGAGATAACCTAAATTTCTTTGTAAGGCCTCTAACATTTCTTTTCAATAATTCAGTTAAAGAGAGCAAATTTCCAGACGTATTAAAGTCTAGTCTCATAACACCAGTTCATAAACGGGGAGATAAAGCTTTGGTTTCAAATTACAGACCAATTAGTATTATCCCAACTTTGTCCAAAATCTTTGAAAAATGCATAAAGGGAAAAATACTTTTATACCTTGACAATAAAAATTACTTTAGTGAGAATCAGTTTGGTTTTTTGGTTGGCAAAGGAACAGATGTTGCTTTATTTGAACATATATCATACATAGCCAGGAAATTGGAGGCAGGTTATACCACGGCAGCCGTATACATTGACCTGCAAAAAGCCTTTGACTCAGTTGACCATAAAATCTTACTAAAAAAACTATACAAATGTGGTTTTAGAGATAAAATATTTGAATGGTTCAAATCCTATTTAATAAATAGAAAATTCGCTACCAAAATAAATGGGAACTACAGTAGTAACAGAGTATTACAGGGAAGCATTCTAGGACCATATCTATTCCTTATCTATATAAATGACTTTTGCAACCTGCCGGTAAATGGGAAAATCTTCTGCTATGCGGATGATTCAGTATTAGTGTTAAGTTGCTACTGTCCGGAAAAATTGCAAAATTTGATACAAGCAGATATAAATAAAATGTCGGGGTGGTTAACAGAGAACAAATTTACTTTAAACGTTTCGAAAACAAAGTACCTGCTTTATAGCTACCAAAATCCAAATATACTGAAAAACTTCAAAATTAATTGGAATTCCAAAACGCCATTGACTATATCAAAAGAAATTAAATATCTAGGATTAATTTTGGATACAAAACTGTCATGGGACCTACATACAAATTATATGATCAAAAAACTTAGAAAGTTAAACTATCTTTTCTATTATCTCTCTCAATATCTCACTACTAAACACATGCAAAGATTATATTTATCGATATATCAACCTACCTTAGCCTACGGCTTGATCCACTGGGGAGGGACAGCAAATTATCTGATAAAACCCTTACTTACCTTGCAAAATTCAGTTTTCCGTACAATTGGTTATAATGCTACAAATTCAACCAACCCCAAGATATTACCATTAAATCAACTATATCAAGTCCAACTCTCAAATTTTGTATTTAAAAATAAAAATAAATTCCAAATCTCAATTTCAAACCGTACTACAAGAAATGCACATTCTGAATCACTTCAGTTACCAAATTTCTTTAAGTACCACACTAGAATACAAGCCATGTATATGGGTTGCATAATATATAATGGGCTTCCAAGCAGTTTAAAAGTACCTCTTTGGAGCTATAAAAAACTCCGTAAAAAAATTATAGAGTACATATGTAGTCGTAAGTGAAATTCATCAATCTAAAATTCCAAACATGCTTTAAACACCAAAATAGTTTATTCCACATTAATCCTATAAAAAAAAAAAAAAAAAAAAAAAAAAAAAAAAGCAAGAATATAGTATAAAGAAAAATAGAAGACATGTCCTTTTATAGATACAAGTATATGTCTATATGTCTATGTATACTCGTGCATATATATGTATGTGTGTATGTATGTGTATATATATGTGTATGTGTACGTTTGTGTGTGGATAGGTGTGCGTAAGTATACTGAAGTGTAAATGAGTGTATATATGTGAACAAATATATCATTCAAATACATGCATATTTGTTTGAGTAGTTACATAGTATACTCACAAGCAAACATGTCTATGTGTATATATGAGTAGATACATTTATTATACATACATCGTTTGTCGGATAATAATTAAATTTATGTTATATTGCTGTAAATAAAAATGTAATATTTTTATACATGCAGAGCCACAACTTAGCGCAGCTTTGTTTTTTTTTTTTTTTTTGCGCATTAGTGGCTAAATTAAATATTTTGTGTAATAATTTCTGATGTCTAATAAAGTTGATTGATTGATTGATTGATTGATTATTATAAATTGAACTAAAAAAAATTGAAAAAAAAAATTATTATTATTATTATTACTATTATTACTATTATTATTATTATTATTATTATTATTATTATTATTATTATTATTATTATTATTATTATTATTATTATTATTAATATTCGCTGATTAATTATTCCATAAATATTATAAAATTACACTGCATAAAAAATCCGAATGAACAATTGGGATAATGTGAATTTTATAATAGTCGCGATGAACGGGCTGACAGAAACCATATTGAAGTCACGAATAGCGACGAGTAAAAATGATTGAAGGTATAAATAATTTTGCTTAATGTTCTCGCGTAAAAAAAGACAATGTGGCAAGTATGCAAGCCGTTTATGATAAGCACGCTTGGAACTTTTAGTAAAAACTAAACAGTTAACAATGTTAGTCTCATTAGTGTGTCTTTCCTGTACATTCGTAGTGTATGTATTGTCACGAGTGAACTAGATTTGTCGGTGTAAAAATGTCTGAATAAATAAATACTCATTTTTCTTTCCCGGATGATGAAGACTGCATAATAAACTCTTAATTTATGCGATCGTATTATAACAGGAGCGGATCCAGAAGGACATTTGGAGGGAAGGGAATTATATAATTACGTAAAATCTTCTACGGGTGGCCGTAGATTTGAGAAATACCCCCCGTTTAATAAATAAAATAAAAAATAGCGACCTTTATAGAAATTTACAAATGTTTTAAAAATACATAGTTATTTACAATTTTTAATTTAAATTTTGTCTTATATTTAGGGGTGAAAAATAAAACGAAATTATACAATTCGAGATAAAATGGTAGTTCAAAAGAAAGATAGTATTTCTTATTAGACACTTTACTTGTATTTTATTTCTGTTAGTAATCCGATCCGAATTCTCTTTGTTCGTGAGCAAGTTTAAATATTTCTCATTAAACTATTTTTAATTAAAATTACAAAATTCAAATTAAAAATAAACAAAAGTGGCAAAAGATCGATGACAGTTATGTTTAAAATATAATAAAAAAGGAACATTAATAGTTTTACCAGAAAATAATATTAAATATTAATTATTAAAATCCATAGGCGTAAAATTCGCTCAAATCTTTTATAGCATAAATTAAGTTTCTCTGATATAATAATTTTTTTCATAGAAGATTTGGTTCTTTGATGCAAGGGGGCACACCAGTGGATTCGCCACTAGTTATATATAGTACATTCAATAGGGATAACCGTGGAATCATTATTTCACGTACACACTTTGTAAAATAAGAATGAAGGTTATATAGCGTCGTCAATATTAACGAATACACTTCGAGAACACTTTCCGATCAACTATCTGACTCCCTCCCGCAGCTAGACAAAAAGGAAGGTGGATCTGGAAAATATATTTTTACCCATGGAACGATTGGAAACTCTTTTGTATATCCCGCCGAACTTATTTCCCTATCGGCACCAAGCTGGATAAGTTTTACAAGTTCCCGTTCGCAGGGATGTTCAATTGAGACCGGCTGGCTGAAGGAGAGTAGCTATGCAAAGTTCATTTTCCGCTCATACAAATAAAAATCAATTCTACATACGCATAAAGAACTTGGCCACCTCAGTTCATTTTTGCAACGTTTCTTTTCCTACTACTCTCGATATTCTTCTTCCTTATTCGTTTCTCGTTCTTCATTCTTCATTTTTCTCGTTCTTCGATTTCGATTAAAGCTGACGGGCAGCCTCGGGCGATGAAGATTAAACGATGAAAGCTATACGCCGGACTAACACGCTTTCAGCGCGTAAATAGCGGACCGCGCGCTACCGGATACGGTCGCTTATTTAATCGTTGCAGTGCACACATATTAGTCGTTCGAAGCCGGCACAGAAAGCAGAAGGAATTACTTTCGGAGGAACGGTTCGTTTCCAAGAAGTACAGCGAAGTAATTGATTTATCAGACGTTGTCCGTCCTCCGATGCCAAGATACAAAATGCCAACGTCTGACTGACAGCTCTTTCAATTTATGTAAAAGGTTCGCTAGTAGCTCATTCGCTGGCAACTGTCGTTTATACCATTCCCCCGCTCGTCCGCGAGCAAGATTTGCCCGCGCAGTTCCCAGTCCGCGATTATTAAATTAAACCGCCAACTCCAGTACCGTATTTCCCTGCGGACGATACAGCCAACAGGCTCAAGTCTTCCGGGAAATCGACCTTCTGATGTACACAGATGGGCGCGCTTCTACAAATTCGAAATTCTTTTGCCCTTTTAATTAAATTTCCTTTTCACTTTCCAGTTGTTATTTTAATTCCGCTTCATTACCCCATCCCTGAGTTCGAAATTCGAAAGAACACTACACACATTCGGTTACACGTAGCAAAAGTGCTCATTGTCAAAACCGCAACGTTCCCCTCGCAAGGCGCCTTTCCTTTCGATAAAGGCTCGTGCAATGCGGGCGGAAATATAACACGATATCAGTCGAAACTACGAATAGTGTGCGTTGCTCCGTCGAAAAGAAATGCTGACCGAAAATAGCCTGTTGACGTAGAACCAATATAATTTTACAATGCGAAGAATGGAAATAAATTATGATAGCGCGGGCTTTTACGAAACCTGGCGTCGCGGGAAATTGTGTTCGATAAAATTCGAAATAAATTTTTTATTTCATAATTTTCGAGAAATTAAAAAAGATTATCATCACGTTACAGTGCGATTATAAGCGGAAGAAGGAGAAGATAATAATAAATTTCTCCGTTTCCGAATGATATAATTTAAATGTAAAACTGAAAACAAAAAACCTAGAAAACCTAGTGACAAACGGCGCTAGGAATTATATATTTTGCTACAAAGAGTCTACTTGAATTGGCGCGAAATAGTTTCGATCTTTTTTAAATATCTCCAAAAATCAATTACTATATCCCGTAGAAAGATCTTTGACGTCTAGTGTGGTGCTCTTCGAAGCTTTGCCCCCTCGCAAAATTGCGCGTCTGATCATTTTCGACTTGTAACGGACAGTTATAATATATAGGAAAACTTTAAAAAACAACTCGATTCCGTGATGCCACTTCAGCTGAAAGTAGTAGAACGACAGAAACATACTTATAATATTTTCGGATAATATTTTTCGCATCTCCTGGCAAGGCGTGTCAACCAGTCGCCTGTTCCAACCAACGTTAGGTTAGGAACGTTTTTCGTTCAGGTAGTCAGTCAGTCCCCTTGGTTCGAATGCCGATTTTGTAAATTAAAAATATATAGAAAAACTCCTCTCGCATCGCGCCCTATTAATATAGTTGATGACTGCAAAAAGAAAAGAAAAAACGGAATTCACCCCCCATCACTTTGTTCTCCAAAAGCGACCTCCCGCATTCTATTAAATATCTCACGATGACCTCTCTACTTCTCAGATTGTCTTCCACGTTTCGCACCGTTTTATTTTTGCTTCCTCCTTAACTCGCATTAAACCGAAAAATTACCGGCGTCTTGCTCTTCTTCTTGTCTTTCTTTATAGTGCCATACTTAATTCCTGAGCGTCGGCGACTACTTATTCGTACATCTCAGCTGTACAGACATAAGTATTAGTGTACCAGGCAATTGTTATATGCAACGCAGGTGTACACACGCAAGACTACATCTTGCGTCTGGTAATATTTTAGAGACGGCCGGTTCATAAAATCTTTTACAACTCCCGTGGATGATTCTTCAAAATTCACTCAACCCCGCTCGTCCGAATTATTATTAGCCTTTATTCGGACATACTTTAATTCCTTCATACTCTTTCTTCTTTCCTTCATACTGTCTTGTTAGCGTCGATTACACGATTAACACATATACGTATAGGTGGCATAATAAGCAAGTACGGATTATCGATTATCGTATTCCTTTCGTCCATCTGATCATCGTCGGTTTCCTTTCGACAATGGTGTCTTCAAAATGTTTGTATAGCGAATAACGTTTTTTTAAATTATTTTTAATTAAATTATTTTCCGACGAACTCTTCGCGTTTGCCTACAAATCTCTGTGATTGACTTGCCATTCCGAAACAACTAGAATGATACGCGCAGTAGCGAGCTCTAACCTAAAAATACAACGCGGTTAGCGATTTTTACGAAATTGTTAGGCATCGTGCCTTTAAAACTACACATTAAATTTTACGTAAATAAATAAAATTTAAAAAATATTAAAAATATCAATAATTACTTTTACCGTGTGGAAAAATGAAAGTTATAGAAAATGCGATTTATTTTCACATTTAATTAGTCGGGTTTATAAAATAATTATAGAAACTCATTTAAAACGGCGGACAATGAAGAAAACAAAACAGTATTTTATTTGAGAACAACGGCTAATATATGTATATCGTGTTTCAGTTCAACTCTGACGAATCGAAAACAATTTTTCACGCGTTATACGGCTTCGTAAAGCTTCGCCAGATGCATTTAAAGACACCAAACGGAACTTATTTTCAAAAAGTCTTTCAATTCCGTGCGGTTTATCGTGACTTTTGAGAAAAGCTAAGAAAAACAGTTAGTCGGATGATTTTCAAATATCTATTCTTTTAGGAGTTTAAAAAAGACTTTTTCACAAATTTAATAATAAAATTTGAGAAACAAAATAAACAGAACACCGTGAAAGCGGCGGCTACGATAAAACCGATTTTAATATATTATAGGAGTTTAAAAACGCGGGAGCTTTTTTTATTAACATGTTCACTTAACACCGATGTTTAAGCGACGTTATTTTGTTGCTTTATTTTTTCCGATAGACAAAGTCCAAAGCTCATCCGTAATTGTAAGATTTTCTAAAAGAGAAAAAAAAATAAAACAGTATAAAACAGTTTAAAACAATATAAAATAGTATAAAACAGTATAACACAATTTCCTAATTTTCTAGGGTGTTTGTATACACAATAAAATTAGCACATTTCGCTACGCAATTTTGATAACCTAGGATATCACCATCATTGAGTTGTGAATCTCTCGTGCAGATATCGTGATTATGATGTGTCCATCTGATGTAAAAGATGTCGCCACTGATCTCTGTTATGGGCCAGTCGAACACATTCTACGGAACTTTTTCCTACAGCCGTCCGGACCATACTTGCCCATTTCGTTGGAACGCGGCCAAGTCTTCTTTTTCCTTCTTCTTTTCCTTCCAGAATTCTCATCTCAAATTCATTTGCTTCTATCACATGACTAAAGAGTATTTCAGTTCTCTTCTAATTACTACTGACACGATAATCTTCTTTTCATTACGTCTATTTCTTGTAACACCGAGCTGTTTGTTCTTTTTTCCGTATCGATGTTATTCATAATATGTATACATCTCCAAGAGTACATTTCTAACGCATCTATCTTCTATCCATATCGGATTTACGTAGAGGTTCCTGTGCCGCAAAGAAATACTGAAAAAACCAGACTATGCACTAGTTTCATTTTTACTTTCTTTGATACCGCGGGATATATACGTTTGAGCCGACACGTAACACCTTTCGCTATATTTGTTCTGTGTCTAATTTCCGCTTCAGCTCGATTTTCCACTATCGAATCTAGATATTTATACGCTGTTTTACACAATTTCCTCGCCGTTAACATCATACAGTTCTGGGCAATTGCTGTTTTATCTATCTATGTATAATCATAATTTTTATCTTTATTAATTATTAACCTATATTCAGCACTGCATTTTTCAAGACGACTTAGAGTTTACGCCATACTGCTTAAGCCGCCGGAAGATATAGTTCTGCATAGATTCGGAGTGTTTATCGACAGTTATACGAAAATAGCCCATTAAAGATATTTAAAATTAACACTATAGTTAATTGCTATTTTTATCTCTGTTAAGCTAAGATCGATTTCAACATGGTTGCTTAATTTGCAAGGTTCTAATTTTATTAATTATCTTTTAACAATTTATACGTTAGTAAAAACAATAAAATAAACAGAATATTAACTTTTGGAAGTCAAAAAGTAAATTTTAAATGTCGAAAATTTTCCCCACCGCTTTTAAATGAATTTTTTTCCAAAAAACTCGTGCACCAAACAATTTTCGCGACTCGACCAGATTTAAACCGTTCTTCTCGATTTCACAGCATTCTTCCCGCCTTTAAAGTAAAACGGTTTTTATTGCGCATTCTCGACCTTCACCCCGCGTTTAGTAAATAATACCGTGCCACCACACCAACAATCAATTTGAAACGAAACCATATTAATACGGAAATTTTTATAAGAAAACCGAACAAAAAATATCCGGTAATTCGTTATTTTTCTCGTGAATTTTAAGTAATTTCTAGAAAATATTAATTCCAACTTCCGGAATCATTCTCCATTACCGATATAATAACTATCAAAAATTAATAAAAGCACGCAGGATGTATTTTAGCAATATAGAAAATGAAAATTCTGCCCCTATTCGTTGTCGTGAATAATCGCGATTTTAGTAGGACAAAAAGAAATTTTGTTTAAAGAATTCGTCTCGGAATCCTCAAAAAACAAAATAGCACTCGTCTCGCTTATTCAGAACTGCAAATGTTTAACCTCGGTGATTTATTCGAGGTTTAGTCGAATTATTTAAAACAAAAGCTAGAAAACTCGCAAACAGACGTAAACAGTAACGAATCGCTGCTACGTAGGAAACGTCGTCCAGTTGAGTGCAATGCGTATGTCGAAGTGTAAGGGTCGTCGGGAAGAAAGTTATCGAACAGATGGGCTTCTTCATTTCAATTTAACGCTTGAAAGGTCTCCGTCCAAAAGAACAACATCGAGTGGAACGAACGTGAATAGGAGAGCCAGTATCAATCAAATAGTAGTAGCGCTAGCAGTTCCGGGGACAATAATAAATTTACTGTTTACTCTTGAAATCAGTTCAATTAAGGATAGAAAAGAACGAAAAAAACGGAACGGAACGAAGGAAAACGAAATGAAACGGAACGAAACGGAACGAAACGAAACGAAATTGAACGAGACTTAACGAAAAAAATAACGGACAAAGGGAAAATCAAATAAAACGCAGTGGAGGCGAATGTGCTGCTCAGGACGATTGTCTAAAATGCTTCCGATCGAGCCCAAACTCCTGCGGAGAAAGCAGCTATTCTTCTTCTTATTTTTCTTCTTCTTTTTCCTCTTTTTTGAGCTTTTAGTCTCCATCGTCGCAGACAATTACCCGATTTCGGTGTATCGGCGTGTATAGGAGAATTCCCTTTTCAAGCGAAGAAACAATGAAGAGAATTCATTTACTTTTAGCGAACGAGTCACTGGTAAATTGGTCGTCGAAATGAACTTACTTTTCGGAGCAAAGCCGCATCAACTCGGTGTTTCCCATTCGAAAAATTCTTCGGCATGTGCGCTTCTTTCGGTGTTTGTTTATACAGACAGGCAGGCCAGATGGAGTCGACCGGTCACTAGTTCGTTTGGCCATCGTCCGAGCCAAAGAGTTAAATACTACCGTATCGAAATGGGCCAGCGAAATAAACCGGCCTAAAAGAAAATCGAGGCCCCGGCCATACGTCAAAGTTTAAAAAGCGCGCGAGCAACGGGACACTGGCCCAGCCTCAACCGTAATTCGAGAACGTTTTAGTAGCGGGTACCGGTACTCTCCTTATTTATTGTCGAATCACGCGGTTTCTATAAATTGTTCCTCGGCACTAGCATACCGAGCAACGTCGGAATCTTTATTCGCCAGCGATTCCGGTTTATTTATGAAAATAAACCGAAATTAATTTTCTCCCGCCAAACGGACAGGAGAATTTGAGTTCAAGTTTCACCGGATTACGGATCCTGCGGGGGATATGGGGCATGTCGGATATTCCGAGTTACGTATAAGATGAAGAATCGAGTCGGTTATTAAGAAGTCGAAAATAGCAGCGGTTTCGCGGGCTAGAAATGTCAACTCGCTTTCTAAGTATGTCTCTCGCAGACTGAAATTGACTTACGGGAGAAGAAGCCTTTAACAAGAGAAAAGGTGTATTACAATAATTACGTAAGGTTCAGCTGATATTAACGTCTTCAGAAAATTGGATACAGTGTGGTGCATTGTGCGCGTTGATTGTACAAAGGGAAGCAACGGACGACAATTTATTCTCGAGAAAAAGAAAACAGCTATTAACGATTATTAAACGAGAGGAAACACTGCAACTTCCGCAATTAATTCGATTTTGTTCTTCAAAAGAACGATGAACTTTGTAAAAGATACGTAGCTTTCGGTTTAGCGCGCTGCGAACTATTTCAGGGCTGCACTGGTTCTCAATGAAAACGTGTTCAACTCGGAGATAGCGAGAAATTCGGTTTAGACGTCGGTTCAAAAAAGAAATTGGACATACGTGTTGCAAAGGTTTGCTATAAAAAGCAAATTCCGCAATTTGCTTTTTATGTTTTGACAATGGTCTGACGGATCCTTAAATAATAATAATAATAATAATAATAATAATGGGAAAAGAAAATGATAGATTGAAAAAGCTGTAATTAACATAAGAGAAAAGGTTTTTTTTGGGGGTTTTTTGGGGTTTTTTTTGGTTTTTTTTATGGGTTCGTCAACATGGACATTAGCCCATGAACAATGAAACAGAGGGACAAGAGAGATTCAGATCCTTACACGATCAGAGATAGCCGACAGAAAAGAATCAAGAGCTAGGACAACAGAAGGAGAAGGAAGGGAGAGAGCGAATGAAGCACAGTATGGAGTGGGAATACCGATTTGTAAAAGGAAGGAATAAGAAGAAGCTTGTTCAGTTGAAAGCGGCGAACAACCGAACATTATATGATCGGGATCACAAATAAATTTATTGCTGTAGGAGTGCAATGAACAATAAGGAAAAAGCATGAGAAAATAACGGAATAGCGAGGAAGCGAGAAAACTATGTCCAAAACGGAAGCGGAAAATCGCAAAGAGGTTGAAACGGCGCATAGAAGGAAAATTAAAAAACCAGGGTAAGCGTGGAAGTTAAGATTGAATAGACAAGAAAAGGGAGTCCGGGTTGGAGAATGAGGAGACGTAGGTGGTTAAACCATAGTCTGGAATGAGCAGAAAGGTAATACTGGAAGCTGAGAAAACAAGAAGAAACCTACCAAAAGAGAAAGATAATCGGACGAATGAGTTAACCAACTCATTTCCCACGATTCCGGTATGGCCAGGAATCCAAAAGAACTCCGTTTGAATTAAATGGGAAAAGAAGCATGAATCAAGGAGCGAATAAAAAGAATGACGTAGTCGGTAGAGTGAGAAGGGAGAAGGATAGCCTGCAGCACGATTTAGACATCTGACGGGATAAGGAGATTGCGAAAAAAAGGTGAGAATCTGATAAAAAGAAGGACACGCAGAATAGCAGAAGACTCAGCATAAAAGATTGAACAATAAAGGACTTGGCGCAATTTAGAGAAAGACAGAAAAAAGCTTCGTCAACACCATTGGGGCTCTGGAGCCATCAATGAAGATTTCGCGCCGGGCCAGGAAAAAAAATTAAAAAGGTAAGCAATATCAGGTTTATGACGTTAATAGCGAATACAATTAAAGAACTAGAACTTTTGACGTCTTCACTAGGCGACGATCATGGATTGCAACTGAAAGTATAAAAAAATAATGAAGGAAATAAAACACTCCGAACACATAATCCATCACCCAGAACAGTACAATATTCTTCACCTTCTGATGGAAAGGACGGCTGAAAAAAAAACCACCGGGAGAATAAAGAAAAAAAAAGCAAGCGCGGATACAAAATCCGTTAGAACAGTATGATGTGTCGTGGTCACGAAAGATGCTGAATAAACGAATGAGTGCCTAAATGCTAGCCGACGTTCGACAACGTCAATGGCACCATGGCAACGATGAGTCCTATACTAAATTATCGTTTACTAATTTAGAAAAAGAAAAATTACATTTATGCATGTTTAATTGGATTATCTGTTACTTTTTAACATATGTCTTATGGCTGCGGTCGTTTATGTCACGGAAAAAGCGTGTGCGTCATTCAGAACCGCGATTGCGTGATTTGAGTTTACGTTTCTGTTAAAACGAAACATGTCTACCTCAAACGTCGTATTCACGTAACATAATCTATTTCTGTACAAAAGGTGCGAGGAGGTACTTTTTCCGTTTCGAAAGAAAAATTTACAACCTTATTTTTCGCAGTCAACACGTAAATGTACATATTTTCCTATCCTTCTCTATTCGTTAATTGTTGAAAAAAAGGGCCGAAAAGTCATCATGTGTTCCAGTAATATAACTGCGCCCTGCTTCGTGAGAAACATTGCGTTAAATGAAAAAATTCAAAGCTATCCGGATAAAAGCGGGATTAAGTTGATTTTGGTAAACTCTTATTGCTATTTTTTATGGGTGTCAATTATGAACATAATTTTTACTTATATTTAATGCATGTTCAGACAAAAAATTGTTACTGGCGAATAATTTATATTTTATTGCTTTTTTCTTTTTTGGATAAAAAGTATAAAATCGTCGATCTAAAATTTCCCATATTCTTCATCGTGGAAACAAGATAGTTCGCTTTCATTTACTCAGGTCACAGTCTTCATGTATGCGCTTCTTCGCGGATTCATCATAATGAGGTTTTGGTACAAATTTAAAATTCTCAAAGTGGGGATGCGTTTCTTTTGACGGACACTTTTCTTTTTTCAGATGGATCACATAAAAAAAAAAAACAACAAAATATTCCATCGATTTGAACAGTCAGTGCATATGGCTGGCATTCTTAAACCCTAAATTACAATATAGGAGAAGAAAATTCATCGCCTGCACTGTAACCGTAAATCCAATAAAGCGCATGAAGACTTACTGCTGCTTTCAACTGGAGAGACACTGAAGTTACGGTGTTCAATTATTTTCTAGCTCAAAAGTTCCGCTGCCAATCGAGCATTCTATTGGGCACTGTTACGGCGCCAGCGATGTAGCAGATGAAGATAATGCAAAAACGAATCTTATGAGTTTCCTCGTTTTGAAAGTTGTTAAATACTTTGTAAAAGGCGCAGCCGGGAACTTGTTCGAGGGGTGTTTTAAAAAAAGGGAAGTAAAGAGAAAAGTTACCGAAAGATAGGTTCTAGGAAAACGTTTACAAAGATGGTGGATGGACGCTTTTGGATTGTGACGAAAGAGCGAAGTTAGAGGCTTTTCCGGATCGTGTTTATTGTTTCAGCGACAAATTCTGACGTGCCAAGGTTTATTTTAATATTATCGGTGATTACCGTGCGACGCGAGCTAGCGCTTCCATTTCTGCTCGTTCAATAAGTTTAAACTTTAGCCCTGCGCTCCGGCTAAACTTTTGTTTAGCCAATTTCAAAGGCAAAACAACGCCGCTTAACAACACGTTCATTAACATCTCATTAATCTTCTTCTTTCAGACATTTATTACTATTTCCAACGTGCAGCCCACAGCCACGCCGACTAGTTCCTTATCATTCTGCCACCCGGACTCGAAAAAATGTCGACAAATCCTAATTACCGCTACACCTGTTTATCAGCGACTTGCGTGGAACGCGAACGTAAAATTTATGGCCTCTATCGGCAAAGTGAACAGGCAGTGCTATCACAGTAGGAGCAGGTGTGCGACTTCGGTCGAACATCATGTTAACCGTCAACCACCGTAATTGACGACTGAAGCAGCGATTTTCCTCGCTAAATGCTCTAATGACGACCATACGGATTTTTTGCCCAGCTTCCAGCCCTGTTCGTCTGATCGAAATTTCGTTTAAAAAAGCTATACCAAAACAACGTGCCGAATTATTTTAAAATTACAAATTTTAAATTTTACTTTCCGTTTTGACCGAAATACGAGAGGATTTTTTCCTTTGTATAGCCTGAAGTAATTGGGTACCAGAGAAATCGGCGAGCTGAAGGCGGCCGAGAGAAAGGAGCTGGTCCCCTACTCTCATTAGTGATCATTTTTTACAAAGTGTAGAAGAGAAAGAGACATAAATAAAAGCAAGAAGAGTCAATGGGCATAGCCCCTTGCGAGGCCAAAGTGACCGAGTTTATATATATATATATATGTAAGTTTAAAATTTTAGTTATTTAAATCAATTTAATTTTGTCTGTTAAGGAAAATTGTAGGGAAGAAATGTAATGAAGAAATGTCACAAAATTTTATAACGATTTTTATTTTTTTGTACATATACATATAACGGAAGTTCTCGTTAAAATAGTAAAATCCTCGATTTGAGGAAGTGATACAATTGAAAATTTGTTATCCGAATCATAAAAAACCGGAATTATTTCAATACAAACAGCAAATAATAACATACTTTGTTACTTACTCAAGAAAAATCCATCGAACGATCTAAGTTTACTAAAAATAACGACTTAAATTTTACCGGCTAGTTGTTTCTTTTAATATTACTTTGTTATTTCGTTATGTTTATTCGTTTGGTTTTTGTTTGCTAATTCTTTTAAAAGTTAATTATAATTAATATAAATTTTCATGTTTCATTATTTTATTCGAAACGATCGTTTATAACAGCTAAAACTTTAGTTGCCAGTTTGACGCGTGTGCTGTTTTTTTTTTTTTTTTTTTTTTTCTTTGGGACTTGTCAATTAGGGAATCAATTATATCTAGATGCAGTCAGATATTATTAGGAGGAAGGAATAAATAGTAGAAACGATATGTGGAGAACGAAAAGACAGGATGTAAGAGACACAATATTGAGCAGGAATACCGAGTATTAATAAAATGGAATAGAAAGCAGAACGCTCAGCAGAAAAAAATAAACACTTAATAAACATATGACTAGCATCGCAAGCACACTTTTCGTTTGAGTGGAGAGTACAATATGGAGAGGCAACCAATGAAAAAGCGAAAACGAGAGGAAGATAATAAAGTATGGCTAAAAAGCGCAAGCGAATAGCGGAGACAACAACAACAAAGAGAACCATAGGTTAACAGGAAGACCAGGTTGGACAGACAGACAGACAGACAGAAAGAAGAATTTTTAGAGAAAGAGGAAATGTACATATCGGATACCAAAGTCTGAGATGAAAGCCTTTACATGGCGGAAGGAGATTGGACGATGGGACTTTTTTAAAGAAGAAGTAAGAAGAGGCAGCAACCCGAGCCAAGAAGTCTGCCGCTTCATTACCGAAGATGCCCGAATGGTTAGGAAGCCACATCAATTTGAATGGAATGAAGGTAAGAAAGAACGTGCAAGTGAGCGTATACGAAGTATAATAAAATCACAAGAATAATCAGGTAGGAAAGAACAAATGTGGTCTGAAGGGCGGTCTTGCAGTCAGACATAATCAAGAATTTAGAGGAAAGGTGATTGAAGGGAATGAAAACGTACGTACCATTATTGCCATTTATTTAGTATTACAAATTGTAACAGAGAAAAAACTCAACATAATGTTTGCATATTTCGATTGTGAGCAAATACCCATGTTACAGCGGGTAAAAGACAAATCGATGTTCTTGGGTACTTCTGCACGCGGAAGAACTGTAAGTTTAAGTTTGTCAAAGAAATAAAATCGGTTTTCTGTTTTTATTTTCCTTTCATTTGTGTACATCAAAGCAGTAATTCATATAAAAATGTCATGCCTTTTTAGTTTTGACTCAACCACGTGAATGTATTACGTCATAAATTTCGATTCTGAGGCGATAAGAGATGGAAAGCATAAAGGATTGGAGTAAAGGAACTATCGCCGGAGATGAGAAGAAAAGGATAAAAGAAGGACTGTCTCAGGAGCAGGAAACCCTAGAGACAAGATTTACAAATACAAAAGGGTACGTTCGCTAAACATTCGAATAACATGGTTTACAAGTTACATAGGATCAGTGTCGTGGAAGGGACAAGAAGAAGAAAGAAATAGGAAGAAATGAAAACGAAAAACGGGGAAAAGAGAATAATTAATTCTTCATCTGATTGAGGAGACAATAGAAGAATGACAACTAGAAGGATGAATGGGTACCAAAACTTAGAAGACTGGGTGCCGGCTGTATGAGGATATAGTGAGAAGCGCGATTACAGAATGAGAAAAGGTACCTATCCGACCAGAGTCTGGAATAATTGATGGTGAAAAGGAGGTTAAGTCTGAAGCGGGAAAATCACCAGAGAAAGGACCATTGAAGGTAGCCGACCGTGCTAAACAATCAGCCGTAACATTACCCAAACACCATGAAATGATCGTGAAACATGTCGGTAGTTTTGTAAAAAAAAAAATTAAATATAAATTTCTGATAAAGTTGTAATTTTTTCAAGTCACAACAAAAAAAAAGGGTTTTTGTATTTCAAACGATTTTTCAGAGTTACATATTCCAATATAGCACAGTTTTTTCATATTACCCCACGGTAAGAATGACGTTTGAAAGCGTTACGAAAAATATATAATGAGGAAGTTGTAGCGGAACTTAGACGAGCCGTATATTTTTTTTCAAGAATAATATTGAAATTTACTCTTTCATAAGTGTTATAAAAGAAATAACAGTCCAGTTCTCTCCTTTTTACCGACGCATCGAACAATCTCTTCATAGTCTGCTGAAGCACCTTTTTTACATCCTACTCACAGTTATTTCGAAAATTTTAGCCGCCTTCCACCTTGTTCCGGGTTCCTTCGACGACGGAGTCTGTTGGCGAGCCATTCTTTTCGTATTTTCGATTCAAGATAGCATAATAAATTTGCAAAACACCTCTGAGGATTTTACAATCTCATCTTCATTTATCCGCCCGGCGATCCTATCATTTTTCGCATTCGTTCAATTATAAATTTTTCCAAACGTACCACATCCGGACTAATTTCCTTTGGATGTCCCAATACTATATTAGGGTGCAGAAGGAAATGAAAGAGTTGACCGTCTGTCGTGATGCAACTGTTAATGAAGACTCTCTGTTTAACACATAATTCTAGAATATAAGAAATTATAGTTAAAGGTTTGGCTAGATTCATATTCTTCGTACTTTTCTAATAAAGTCAGCCGATGACAATTTGAATATGTATCGTGGATTTATGCGATCGTCTAGGATAAAATTTGTCAGTCATCTACGTACTCTACAACACATGGTCGTAAAAAGTTGAATAAACATCCGGATACCAATTCGAGTTCTAACTATGGATGATACATACGAAAATATAGAGTATTACCGTGTTAAAATTATAAAAATGTATAATTTCACTCCGTTATTAATTTTACTACAATAATTCTCATTTCAAACAGAAAAGGTCTTTAGCCCAAAATCGAACATTTGGTAGCAGTGATAAATAAGTGAACTAGAAAAGCATAAACGAGTTCCAAAAGAAAGAAATTGATGGAATTCTCAAATCCATCGATGGTTTATTTGAACGAATCGATCGTTGAGTTTTGTGAGCATAATGAATGAAACGCGAGCAAAAACTTTCGAAAAAAGTTTTAAAACATCAAATTTCCGTATAAACATGGGATGCCATTATTATTTTCGCTATTAATGTCGTAAATAAATCTGCAGACCTTTTACCGAAGTCCCGAATAGCTCTAACGGTTCATAAAATCACGAGTACTCTTTCTTCATGTTGGCAGAATATATACAATTTTCCTTAATAACCCGCCGCCATATTGGAAAATTGCACACGACGCATTATAAGAAAAATACGAAGCTAAATTATTATTTCTGACCGGAATATGGTGTATAACAAATATGGTTACCTATGAAATGACGCAACGTTATCAGAATAATTCCGCGATACTTTTAAAAACCTTACGCTTTAAAAACTACGTAAACGCTAGTTGCTAAGCTACAGCGATCAGGCCAAAGTATTTATTTTCATGAAAATCGACGCGACGAATGCCAGCAAATAGTTCAAGACGTGCAGGATCAAACGGCAAAGATAGGAATACGGTTATTTAAATACGAAATTGCACGACTGACCGACCCGGCTGAATACGGTCGGGCGAGAACAGAGTTACTCTCTCTTCAGGTGCAGGTTAAACACTTTTAGCTTTAGTTCAAAGCTGCATTACTACAACTGTATTCTTAATTTGCATAGCAACGTAAATTTCTTCGGTCTTTTGCTCTTACCAGTTCAGTGAACTAGAAGAGAAAAACATTTTTCCTCACTTTTGTGAGCAGGTCAACTGAAAATCTATACCCAGCAAAAATACGAAAAAGCCATCAGTTGAATTTTTGATTCGGTCAATTAATTACAATTAAAGGAATCAATAGTTTGAAATGATGGGTGGAGAGGAGAAAGAATGTGTAAGATGTGTAGTGAGATGTAGACAGATTGAGTTTTAGCGAATATAGAACACAACACTGGAGACAGGAAAGGATGAACATTCGGAGAAGATGTGATCAGCAGAGAGCAATTTGGCGAAAACGACAGAAAGATAATAGTGAGAATGGTCGAAACGCAAGCGAATAATAGAAAGGGAAATAGAAGAGAAGGACACTTACAAAGCTAGGAAACAGAAAAGAGATTAGCTTGTACGGATTGGTATCAATAACAATCGTTACGAAAAGAAGAGAAGTAAATATACTCGACTAAAGTTTAGAAAAAAAAATTTTTTACACAAGGCAGGAGATCAAAGGATGGTATTTCGAAAAAAAATAAAAATAAGAGGAAACAGCACCGCGAACCAAAACATCCACCCATTACTCTCAGTGACCATGGGACTGCTGGGAAAAATAGATTAAGATAGTATACGAATAACTGTGGACCACTACAGGCGACTGTGCGCAGTTAACGGTATCGTTCGTTAAAAGTACGAATACCGTTACACTCAAAACCGATTATTGCAACAAAAAATCAACGAACCGATTTTTACCTTAATTGTTCCGTTACTGAGGGGCAATTCCTGATATTTTTTTCATATGAGTAATACGCATAAAGGAAAATATATTTAATATATAAAACGCCCGATACAACAAAATGTCGCAACGTCCATTTTTGATATAATAACCATATTAAATGTACATAAATCCATACCTGTTTGTTAATATTTATAAATATAAAATAAATAAGTCCTGCAATAGCAAAAATAAGTACAAAATAGTTCACTAAAATACATGAAAACAAATACCTCAATAACAAACAAAAATATGTATTAAATAATTTCCTTTAATAAATTAAAATATGTAAATACCTCAATTTAAAGTTTTCGGAGATGGCCCCGTTATCATACAGAGTGTATTCAAATAAAACTAAAGTACACTGCGTATTGTGTTAGCTGATGATGAGCTATCTCCGAAAACTCTAAAATTGAAGTATTCATTTTAATTTATTAAAGGAAGTTATTTAATATATATTTTTATTTGTTATTGAGGTATTTATTTATTTCATATTAATAGCCATATTACAGATTATCAGATTTTCATCTCTCATACATTCTAATTACTTTTTTTTTTTTTCATTTCTTCCGCTAGTAATATAAATATTAATGACTATGCCATTTTTACGCCAGGGATCATCAGGAAAAATGTCCTGTTACGAAATTTGTCCCAATCACAATTTTATGTAACGAAATATGTAACGAAAAAATGTCTTAATTTTGTGTAATAAAAGTTTTTTCTTTCTTTTTCCTACCCTGGGCGCGCCAGCGGCCTTGACCCAACAACATGAAAAATTAAGAGTTATAACTAAATAGCCAGACGGTCAGAAATGGAAAAGACAAAGGACAACAGCAATGGAATGGCAATGGGAAGGAAAGTAGGTAGGTAGCGTTAAAGGGAGTAGGAAGACCCAAAACTAGAAGTTGGGCTTAAAGAAAGGAGCGTTCGTTAGAGAGTGCAGAACATTCGAATAGGATGTGATTTGAATCACAAATACAAGAAGGCTCAGAAGCGTGAAGAGAGCAGAAAGGAGAAGGGGACAAAGAGAAGAGGGGAGATGTAATGAAAGTTAAAAACGGCGTAGCCAATGAAACAGTTTACTCTTCTATAAGAATTATAGAAGAACTATACCTGTGGGTGAAAGGAGCTTGCCTCCTTCCGAGTACCGAAGGGCCGAGTTTTTAATATAAATATATATATACATACAAAAAAAAAAACTCGATCCTTCGAAACTCGTCATGGGAACATCCTTTTTTTTTTCTAGGACGCGACAACTACCGACATTAACCTAGCGCAAGTGAAAGTTTTAGAAACTACAATGCGTGGCAGCGGGATTCGAACCCGGTTCTACCCGAAGAAACACCACTACCTAATCAATTACGACACCGCAGTATGAGACATCTTCGTTATTTGAATTTGGTATATCGACGCTCTAAGAAATATAAATGTGGTGTTTAAAAAAATCGATGTTACTATAAATTATTTTTCTCGCGATTATTGGTCTTGTTTTGCTTATTTTTCTCGCATCAAACTGAATTTTTCCATAGTCGTTATTTTTACATCTTTAGGGAACAGTTTAATGTTTTAAAGTGGATTTAAAATGTAAAATATTAACACCGACAAAAAAAAAAAAAGAAAAACATTTGAAGCAATAGATTTTAAAACACGGTTCGTAATTTAAGTGTGATTCTTATTTCAGGTAATCGTGCCATAGACGAAGATATGTTTCCAAAATTTGGTTTATAAAATCTCCATCGGGAACTCATCGAAAAAGGAAAAAATGCACTTCAGAAGTACCGTTATTTAATATCTTCGAATACAGCACAAGTTTGATTTCGGTTCTCTTGATACGAGCTCCTCGGACTGATAACAAAACGTTCTCGGGGAGCGCCGTAATTCAATTTCAAGCAGTGTTGTTCGCTCGACAGCAACAGTAGAAAAAACAAACTGGGATGTAATGTGCAATCATTTCGGCTGGCAAATGTATTTTTTTCTTTTCAGTTTCTTGTTTTACTTTCGTAATCAGCAGAGAGAAAATATTAGAATGTGCTAAAAACTGAAGCGAGCTCGCGAAAATCCGGCTAATACATTAAAAACGTTCCGGGAATATGTTTGCACACGTCGAAAAGCGAAGTTCCTTTCACGGTAGATGGGTGATGTGCGCGCCCGCGTACACGTTCACCTCTGCGTGTCGGAAGGAAGAGGAATTTGCGCAGATAAACGTGATGAATGAATAGAGCAGAGACATATCGAGAGAGATTTAGAGCCGGAACGCGATTAAGGACTCTAAGCAAGCGGACGAAAAAGGCGCGAAAAACAGAAACATTTTGTCTTTTGGCGGGAATTAACGGAAAAGCTTTATGAAAAAGCGAGCCTTCGATGGTGAACGCGATGAACCGTATACCGAACTCTTAATCTGCTTTTTGACCTGTCCTGCGGCGGCCCCATGCCTTTCAAGAACCGTTGAAGAATTACTATCGGCCGTTGCAAAAGTAATGTTTCAGCAACGACATTTTAATTACCTTCTCCGGCATGTGTGTCTTTAGCTTAACTAGCCGGCTACTATTAGAGTCGGACTGACCTAGTTTCCGCCGTATGAAGCCGTAAAATATTACACCTCTGTCGCGATTCCGAGTGCAAACAACTAAACCAGAGGCGCCGTAGAAATAATAGCATCCCGCTGAACCGGTAAAGTAAACATTTTTGATGAGATATAGCACATCTCGAAGCCGCTTTTCCCGCTAAAACCCAGCCCGAAATTAACAACGCTTTTACGTCTTTACTCTCCTCGGTAAGAATTTTAACGCCGGCCGCTTCAGACCGGCATCTCTGTCTGTTCTTTCTTCTTCTTCTTTTTTTTTTTCTTTTCAGTTCTTCGCAATTTCAAAAGAGATGGAAATTAGAAACAACTTCATCGAGAGCGAATTTTAATTTTCCGCCGCGTAATTTATTCAAATGTTTCACTCACCGAACGATAGTTTATCAGAAAAATAAGGGCTCCCTCCTTCCCGCTCAGAGGACGGTGCAAGTTAATGAGAGATTATAGTTTCAAAAAACTGCCGTTAATGTTTCCGTAATCTTACTTCCTGATGGGAAATGTTGAATAAAGCCGCTGGTAATTTATATCCAAGTAACTCCGTTTCATTTTACGGTAAAACTGCTCGCGAGATACATGGAGAATTTCGGTAACTGCAGTTTCGGTTCTTTTTATTACTCAACGATTAATTCGCAAAAAATGATCATAGATCGGAATTTAGGTTGCAATAAATAATCGACCTTTACGAAAACTAATAAAAACATACAATTTATTCCCGAATTCGGTATAGATAAACACAAAAAATCCTATTAATCTTGAAAGCCAGCGACGATCTCCAGCACATATTTAATATAACATATAAAATACTCGTCATGATTGTTTTTTAAATAATTTGCGGGTCCCACGGGGCCAAAGCTCGTCTCTATGGGTTCCCAACATAATTATATCGTTTTTTTTTTCATATACGTCATCTCAATTCGAACTACGTCTAATATAAAGTAAGTAAACTAAAGTAAAGTAAGTCCCATATGTCCTTGATAAGGTATCATGGATTGTAATGTTTAACGAAGCCCAATACGACACTAAGTACTTTAAAACTCATGATAAGCCAGTATTGTAATACATTCTACAAAGAAACCAAGACACTCTTTCAGCAACCATCTAAATCTCGAATTAACCGGAAAATTACGCAAAATTTAATCCAGCAAAGTCACGTGCGCGCGACAGCCCAAATGAAATCCCATACGAGCACCCGACACTATGCGACAGTGAGCAACAAAACCAACATCTACTCTCATTTCTGCAATTCATATAACTATGCACCGTGCAATCATCCATATCATTATCATCTATTCATATTCTCTTCTTCTTGGATTTCTTTCGGTATATTTTCCATTAATTTTAATTGGTGTGATCAGTATCTGATCAAAGTTTTGGTTTCAGATTCAGTTTCGCCCGAAAGACCGCGATGTTTTTTATTTTTCTTCTCTCTAATTTATCCGTTTTATACGGTCAAAAATAAAAATATTTTTCGCATACGAGTTCATTAGACATTAACAAGGTCAATAATCCCGTTTATAACAATGCGAGCTTAGCAGATCTTTTGTCCTTTATTAAATTTTAAAACTAATTAAAA